>OX451739.1:456236500-456971018 GCA_948472305.1 Vicia faba | reverse complement strand
ACAAAGAAAATAAACCCAATGTCTTGGGGTAAACCCCAAGAACTCCAGACAAAATAACAACAGAGTCACAAGGTCCTAAAGAGTATCAAGGCTTCTAATCCTAAGTCTAAGAGGTTCATAACTCCATAATGCCAAGGATAGTAACCAAATAGTCCAAGTAACTTTAAAGTTTTTTTTGTTGTTCAAGTTGGTTATTAAGTGTCTTCCAAAAAAAAATAAAAGCTCAAGTGAGCAAAATAAAATGACATAAAGATAAATGCTCAAGTGAGCAAAGATAAAAATAGCATGAAATGTAAATTCTAAAGTAAATGGTGCATAAAAGTAAATGCATAAAATAAAGGCATAAAGTAAAAGCACAAAGTAAAAGTAAATTGTTAGTTAATTAAAAGTTATAAGTTAGTTGAATGACTATCTTGAAACTTGCATTTGAAAACTCATTAGAAGATTGATAAACTCAAAGCTTCTCAACAACAAGTTTCATTTACTTTTTATCAAGTATATCATTCATTTCAAGTTCTCGAGACGACAACATATGATCAACGATGTTTAAATGATTCACTTAGACCAAAGTTTATGATGGTTCATTAGAGAATTGATAAGACCAAAGCCTCCTAACAATTAACCTCAAGGTTATTGAATCAAAGGTTTCAAATTAAACATACTTGGGCTTGCAAACATAGGTTTGGGCCACAAATGATCATTTCTTGAATCGGGACAAATTTAGCACTATGTTAAGCAATCGTAAGTGGACTTATGTAGAAGTCACACCTATTTTTAGGCTAGTCAATAGAAATCTATGTACCATATATTTATAGAAATGATATGTAAATCATTCTCCAACAACATGTAGCACAATTAGGAAAGGGATAAGATGAAGAGGGAATGGATATATTAAATGAAATTAGGATTTCAAATATCATCAACATCATTCATCCATTTGGGTGGATTTGGTTTTTCAACCTATCAACACCAAGATCCAATGAGGTTGAGGAACTTGTCTCAAAATAACATCCAAATCAATACCAAACAAAAATAATAAAATAATTGTTAATAAAATAATGCAATGCTTAGCTTGAGTTGAGAGTAACTGAAATGGCCTGGAGAAGTGCAACTGTAATGCTCTGTTTTTGGCTATGGAAGTTGATGAAGATGATGTTAAAATCTGCAAACAGGGACAGGGATGGTTTTTATTTGATATGAGGAAGCTTTTGAAACTATAAGGCCAAGAAATGCATGAGTGGTTTTGAAGATTGAAGTTCAAAGTCAGAAATGACACAAAAATGGAGGTTTTGTGCAATCTGAGTTTTATGGGAGTTTGGGAGCTTGTATATTCGTATCTTCTCTTACAAATAGTATCTCTATTTATAGAGGAAAGGTTTTGGGGTTTGAAATGGTCAGAAACAAAGAATCACATGTTATGATTTTTTGACTTATTTTTTAAGTTATCTTGACAAACATGGTTTCAATGCAAGGTACATCTCTTATAGGGTGGCTAGCAACTTTAAACATGTTTGTTCTGAGTTTATAGAGTATGGTTGTGCAGAAAGAACAAGTGCAAAGCTCCATACAAGTTGACTTTGTGATTAAAGCTTCTTTACAAGAATGGAATGGTTACTTTCTTCCAAAATAGAAATGCAACTTGGATAATGATTCAAATGCTTGGACAATGGATCCATATGTTGTGTAAACATTTAATTATGGAGTGACAAACAAGTTTGAGGCCTGCAAAGTGAATATTATGCAGCATAGGCTTGGATTTGAATTCATGTTCATCATGAAATGGCTTGTAATTCAAGTTTGAAAACCCTAACTTCATCTCTTCGATTCTCCTTGCTCACAAATGATCTCAATGAGTTCTTGGACATTTTGGAAAGCTTGTATTGTGCTATACAACTCCTCTTTGAATCACTTTTGAAAATTCCCCTTGTAACTATATGAAAAAGTTCCATGAAGTTAGGTCAAAATCCTGAACAAAACTAGGGCAAAATTTCACTAAGTGTTCAATTTCAAGACAATGACTTTATGAATTAATAACTTGAGATCCAAGAATTTTTAGAAGAAGATGTATAAAGAAATGTTGTAGATATCATAGATATATACAACTTTCATGTTGAAATTTTCTTCTGAATCATCTTGCATCATGATGAAAAATTGGCTCAAAGTTATGAAAAAACATGAAGTTTTAAACACTTATAAAAATTTCTAAGTTAGAAAACTTTGCTTTTCAAAATGAAATCTTGACTTTTTGATTTCTTGATGAATAAGTTTCATATTTTGACATGTTTTGGTGAATTGTGATCTTTGACATTGGATTTTGACCAAAAAGTCAAAGTTTGACTTTTCAGTGTACAGTTGACTTTTGATTAATTGACTGAAAATTCACTATCAATCCAATTGATCTTGAGCAATGTTTTAGGTCATGCCATTAGGTCAAAAATATGAAATTGAACTCTTGAAACATTCTTCAAACCAATTGACCATTTTTTAGGTTAAAAATCAGAAATTGCCTTTTCTCAATCAAAACCCTAATTTTGACCATTTTGCCCTTTTGATGATTTGATCAAATTTCTTGAGGAATTGTGGTCCAAACTTGATAAAATTATACATATGAGTTTATAGTGTTGATGTGGATAAAAATTATGAAGTTTGACTGTAAATTGGCCATAGTTGACTTTTTTCCATAATACAGCTGATTTTTAGGTCAACTACTCAATTGACTGAGCAAAAGTGTGATCCAAGGCTTGAAACTTGACATGATCAATATTGGGGGTCGATAATGATCCATGAAAGTCATATGAAGCATTGAAAGTCCAATTATCCTTGTGAAATCTGAAACCCTAATTTTGGTCATCAGTGCTTAAGGAGGTGTTTTGAGTTGATCAACCCTAGTGCAGTCTTGAACCAAGAGATATCTAGTGAGAGATTACTTGATAAATGAGATGGAAAATTTTGGGGTACAACACCAAGGATAGTAACCAAATAGTCCAAGTAACCTTAAAGCTTTTTGTTGTTGTTCAAGTTGGTTATTAAGTGTCTTCAAAAAGAAAATGAAAGCTCAAGTGAGCAAAATAAAAAAGACATAAAGATAAATGCTCAAGTCAGCAAAGATAAAAATAACATGAAATATAAATGCTAAAGTAAATGGTGCATAAAATTTAATTCATAAAATAAAGGCATAAAGTAAAAGCACAAAGTAAAAGTCAATTATTAGTGAATTAAAAGTTAGAGGTTAGTTAAATGACTATCTTGAAACTTGCATTTGAAAACTCATTAGAAGATTGATAAAATCAAAGCTTCTCAACAATAAGTTTTGTTTACTTTTTGTCAAGTATATCATTCATTTCAAGTTCTCGAGACGACAACATATGATCAACGATGTTTAAATGATTCACTTAGGCCAAAGTTTATGATGGTTCATTAGAGGATTGATAAGACTAAAGCCTCCTAATAATTAACCTCAAGGTTATTGAATCAAAGGTTTCAAATTAAACATATTTGGGCTTGCAAACATAGGTTTGGGCCACAAATGATCATTTCTCGAATCAGGACAAATTTAGCATTGTGTTAAGCAATCGTAAGTTGACTTATGTAGAAGTCACACCTATTTTGAGGTTAGTCAATATAAATCTATGTATCATATATTTATAGAATGATATATAATCATTCTCCATCAACATGTAGCACAAGTAGGAAAGGGATAAGATGAAGAGGGAGGGGATGTATTAAATGAAATTAGGGTTTCAAATATCATCAACATCATTCATCCATTTTGGTGGATTTGGTTTTTAACCTATCAACACCCAAGATCCAATGAGGTTGAGGAACTTGTCCCAAAATAACATCCAAATCAGGACCAAACAAAAATAATAAAATAATTGTTAATAAAATAATATTCAAATGGTTAATAAAAGGGAAATAATTGGTAAAATATACAAAGTATATTAAAACACCAAATAAAAATCTCAAAAAATAGTCAGAAGTGAAACATGAGTTAATAAGTGTTGACAAAAAATTTTGGAATTTTTTAAAGTTAGAAACTATTTTTAAAATTTAAAGAAACGTGCAAATTAAACCAAAAATTGTAAAAAATAGTAAAATCAAAAGTAAAAATAAAATGAGGTCACCAATATTTGTCAAGAGGTCATTGGATCCTTCCATAATTTTTTCAGAATTTAAAAATCAAGGAAAGTATTTTTAAGCAATTAAAACAAATTAAATAAAGTGAAAAATTATTTAAAAAAATCAAATCAAAAAATAAAAATCAGAAAGAGAAAAATCTAAAGTATTTTTAAATTTTTTTCTTTAGAATTTTAGAAGTTGAAATGAATTTTTTTATGAGTTTTTGAAGTTTAAAACAATTAAAATATAAAAGCAGAAAATAAAAATAAAAACCAAAATGATGTGGACCATTGGATCAATGTCAAAACGTGTTAGTATTTAAATCCAAGGGATTTGAGAACTGTGCATATCATGGACATTAGTGAATAAACCACTAGATCATTAATTAAAAAAACAGATTTGAAAAAAACAAGTGGCGCCTAATCATTGGTTGAGAGATGACATGTTGGTCATCTTCAACCTCCAGCCACACGAATTGCGGGTCTCATAAACTGTAAAATTAGGAGCTCAGACTGGTGTCATTCGCTTCGTCTCTTCAAGATGATTTCAATGGTACCCTCGCGAAAACTTTATATAAATTGTAGCTCAGTCGATTTGAAGAAAATCAGAAGAAAAAAGTTGAATAGGGATTTGAAAGTTCATGGTCAAAACTCACTTTCAGTTAAAAACAAATGATGCGATGAGTATTAGAGTGATGAGAGCTTCATTGTAGTAACAAATTTTGAGAAAATTGATGGAAGAATCAACATGTTGAAGTTCAAATTCAGAGCTCTGAAACTTGACTTGGCTAGCACGATTTAGGACAATTACAGAATTATGAATTATAGAGAGAGTTTGGCAGGGTGATTTTAGTTGTCCAAGCTTGCGAAAATGAGTGGAATGGAGTCTGTATTTATAAGAGAAGTGAATGCAATGCTAAGAGAGGATGAATGATAAGAAATCAAGTGAAATCATGCACACCCTGATCATGACAAAAGTGTGACTTGCAAGATGTCAAAACTCAACTATTTATTACGTTTTAATCCTTAATTCGGCCTTAGCAAACTTGTTAAACATGTTTAATTGGAAAACACACACAAAATTGGTGTTTAGAAGCCACATTATGAAAATCAAAATCTGACGGTTTTGACAAAATCAGTTTCATGATGCCAACTTTGAATCCATGGTGCACATAACTCGAGGTGCTTTATGATCTCATTCTTTTTGAAAATATCTCACCACAAATTTCACAATGTGCCAAGAAAGGTAGCATCTGGATGCCTGAGTAAAAAGTTATGATCAATTGAAATCGTAAAAAACACATTGAATTGTGGACTTAGAAAAATTCTAAGTTTTGAGTTAAAAAGTGACTTATAATCTCTTTCCTTCAAACATGGACTTCCATTCAAAATTATGTTTTGGTCAATGAAGATGGCATGGATTAGACTTCTTAAAGAGCATTGTGAAACTTGAATTATCCAAAAACTCCAAAAATTGAGAGAGTTATGACCTTGTGAACTTGATGGAAATCTATGTAGTGACCTATAATCTTTTGAACTCTTAAGGTATCTTCTAACCATTTTCAAGCTTTGCACATAGAATAAGAGTTGAAGCTCACACTCTTAAGATAATTATGGAAAAATAATTGGCTCTAGGATATAAAAATTGACCATGTTATGATCATTTGAAGTTAAACCCTAAAACTCAAAGACCTTTCAAGGAGACTTGTAATCTTTCTCAATCATTAATGATCTTCAATTCAAAGTTAGCCTAGATTTTTGAAGATAGCTTGTTAATGACCCTTTAAAGAGAATCATGGCTTTTGAGCCACTCAAAAAGCTCAAAAATGAGTAAGAAATGGTCCCTGAAAGTCATCAAACCCTAGCTCAGAGAGTTCCAAAAATAACTTGAAAATGGTCCTCGAAATTCACACTTGATACTATAACCAGTGACTTAATATATTTTCTTTTTTAATTGCGGAGTTCTTGGAATTCTCTCTTAATAATGGTCCTCGGAATTCTCTCTTAATAATTTGTATTGATACAGTGGCAATAACAATTGTAATTTATATATTCACTAGTATATTTGTTGAATGAATTATTAAGTATTTAAATGTTAATTTTTTTAATTAATAAATTTAGTGGTGGTTATAAACCTCCATAATTTATTTTAAATTCAATGTAAAAAAAGATATTGCCGAATGATTTTTTTTAAATTTAAATCATATTTTACGACGGTTGTAAACGTCGGGATATCACATTCACGACAGTTTTAAACCGTCACGAATAACGACAAACAAAAATCAAAGGCATATTCACGACGGTTCCAACTCGTCATGAACTTTCCTGACGGTTGGTGTGACACTTTTGGAAACCGTCGCGAAATAAGCTTGAGACACACGATTCCGCAATGAAACTGTAACCGTTGTAGATTGTAAATTGCGGCGGTTTTAACCGTCATAATCTGGAAAAATAACCGTCGCAATCTGCCAATTTTCTTGTAGTCACCTATTATTTGTATCTTGCTCTTTAATGATTAGAGCTTGGTTCAATGCTTCTAGTTATACAATTATCACTTACTTCACCTCTAATTTAGTCTAAAAAGTAAATAATACTTTGAAAAATGAACTAGAGGTGAATGATGTGTTAATAGAAGAATTAGAAGCATTGAAATGAGTTTAAAAATTTAAAGAGAAAAATACAGATAATGAGTTGTATAAAGCTTGTACAACATTGATTAGTATAACTTGTTTTTCTAATATAACTTAATTTTTCATATTATTGATTTCTAAATCAGAATGGAAGGTCATATATTTAGTGAGCATTTATGGTGAAATAAGAATTTCTCATAAGTTATAATAAACCCAAGTAAACATATCACCATAATTAGAATCTAGGACCGTAGTGAAATATTGTATGCTAAGTCTTTCACTACGGTTTGAATCTAGAACCGTGGTGAATTGTATTGAAATATGCAAAAATTCAGGCGCTGGATATCGAACCCCTGACCTCAACTGTTTACTATGGATGTTTTATACAATTTTAGTGGTATGTTATTCGCTACTGTGTTTTTACCACAACTGATAACCCGTGATGGTAAAGAGGACACATACAACCATACCCTTGTTTACCATTGGGCACCATTTGTGGTGGAATGCTTCTTCCAACCATTGTGAAATGTGTATTATATAGCAGTGAGATGACAAACTTTTTACGCTGATTCAAAACGAAATTCCTTGGTATGCTGACTTTGTCAACTATCTAGCAATCAATGCCTTACCTCCAGACACGAGCTATCCGTGCAAGAAAAAGTTATTACCGATCTTAAGCAATACTATTGAGATGGGACTTTTCTCTTTAAAAGAGGTTCCAGCAGAGTCTTCCGAAGGTGTATCCCTGGAGAGGAGGTAGAGAGTGTTATAACTTATTGTCATGCTTCCGCATACAGTGGACATGCGGGTACTCCCAAAACTATAGCCAAGATTCTCCAAGTTGAACTTAATTGGCCAAACCTCTTCAAAGATGTACACTCGTTCATACATAAATGCAACTAGTGCCAACATATTGGGAACCTTTCTAAGAGGAATGAAATTCCTTTTAAATAACATCTTAGAGGTAGAGATTTTTATGTATGGGGGATTGATTTTATGGGATGATTCTATTCCTCTATAGGAAACCAATACATGCTTGTCACTATTGACTACATGTCAAAATGGATTGAGACAATTGCCTCGCCTAGAAATGATGCACGATTATGATTAAAATGTTTAAAAATGTCATTTTCCCAAGGTTTGGTGTTCTTGGGTTGGTAATAAGCGATGGAAGATCACACTTGATTGTTAATCAGTTTGAGAACCTTTTGAAAAAGTACGGAGTGAAACACATGGTTGGAACACCCTATCACCCGCAAACAAGTAGACAGGTGGAAGTCTCCAAAATAGAGATTAAAACCATCTTGGAAAATCCATTTTTCCTCTCAAGAGAATACTAGGACAATAAGCTCGATGATGCGTTATGGGCATATCAAACTACTTATAAAACACTGGTAGAAATCATCTCATTCAAACTAGTTTGTGAAAAATCATGTCATCTACCTATAAAACTATAATATAAGGCTTAATATAATTTTAAAGTTGTAGGTGACAAGAGAAGGATGCAATTAAGTGAATTAGAAGAGCTCGGGCTTGATGGGTACGAGAACACAAAGTTGTATAAGGAAATGACCAAAAAGTGGCATGATAAACGAATTCTAAAAAGATAGTTTAAAGTAGGTGAGTCTGTCTTACTGTTTAATTCTAGGTTTAAGTTATTCCCTGAAAAACTTCGTTGAATATGATCAGGTCCCTTTCAGATAATGAGGTTATTGTTATCTGTGAGTTCTCGAACTAATAATTTCGTTTGTTTTGTCTTCGTTTTGTTTTGTAGGAAAATAATGAAATTCGTCAAAGTGCTGGAAAGTATGTTTTAAGAAGGCTTTCATGGGCCGATTTTGGAAGAGATGAGAAAAAATAAAAGCATTTAGAAAAAGATCATGCTAAAACACCTAAAAACAACCATTTCCCCAAAATTCATTGACAGTTACGGGTGGACCTTAAGCATGCTTTACGCTCATAATTTTCCCATTTAACCAAGAAGCTAAACTTCTAAGGGGTATTACGGATGAGCCGTAACATGGTCTTACACTCGTAATTCCTATTTATGCATGACTCCCACGTCCGACAAAATTAAAGGTTATACTTACACTTGTAATTTTTCAACAAGTGTGTCTCCCCACCTTCTTAATCGCTCAATAACATTGAAACCTCTCAACTTCTAACCAATCAGAAGTCACATAGAATTCTTTTTAAACACCATCAACTCATATTAAAATTTGATAAAATAATGATTAAACATCAATCCAATTTATTTTTTTTTAAATCTTGATATTCGGCCTTGCAATCGACTAATCTAAGAAAGATCAGTTCCACTGTCCATTAGCGAAGGCCCCGTTTAAAATTAAAATAAAATTACGTATAAATTGATAACACAAAGATTATTAACACTTAGCAAGATCCGAGCTCAGGAACTTGAGAAGAACAGACTCTTAAGACGCAAGGTTAGAACTTCAAAAAATAAATTAAAAGATCAATTTGTAAGACTAAATATAACACAATTTAACATAGAAGAGGCAAGTCCTAGGGAAGAGTTCAACAATGATAACAAATACATGTAAAATACTTATTGCAGGACCCTCTTGACGAATGTTCTTCTTTCGTGCAAATATTCTCACATCGTTCATCATCGTATACACCATTGCATTTACCTTCGAAGAATCTGCTAGGTATCGCACATTGCTTAAACATTGCAACTGCTTCTTCTACATTAAACAAAAGTTGATATAGATGTTTCTTATTTAGGGTTTAATATAAAGAAAAATGCAACAAAAAATAACTAAAATATAGACTTACGAGCAGCTAAGAGAACAATGAGAAAGAAACACATTACAACAAGTGGTTTCTTCTTCATTGCTACAAATATATTTTTCTACCAAAATGTGATATGTATATCATATATAGAGCTCTTCATTTAACATGAAATAATATTCCAGCCATAAATCAATTTGAAAAGCCAACGTGAGTTGAATGTGACCCCTTAGCATATATTTGAATATATTTCAATATCACCTCGCAATATGACCCCTTTTATATTCCTGACTTTTGAGAAACTACAACACGCGATACTAAATTTCTCAATAAGTCATACATACATAGGTGGTGAATAAATTGTGCATTTGTCTGTTATTTTTGTATAACTTTTATTTCTTTTATATAATTCAGAAGGGGTCAATAAGTTGTTCGGGATTTTAGCCAAGGCATTACTAACTTATATGATTCTAGTTTTTTTTTTCTTTCTAAAGGCGGGTCCTTATTATTTTTAATGAAATAGTAGATTTTTCTATAAAAAATATGATGAGAGAAGTAATATTTAATTAAACTTATTAAAAATAACAAGATTTAACGTTTTAATTATTTTTTGATATTTATATTAGATTGATCCAAACTTTTTTCATGTCATGAAAAAAGATGAACCCAACTTTTTGACTCAAAACAAAACAATAAAAGCGGTTTTTCGTGGCTTAGAGTTAAAAGTTAATTTCTTCAAGAGTAAAATAACAGATATACACTTTGTAGAATTAAATCAAGAGGATTCTAGAATTATGGAAGCAGTGGCTTATTAGTCAGATGTGTTGGTTTTTTCTTTAATTATTAAGTCTTAGGTATTTTGCTTATGCTTAGCTAGTAAGACAGAGTTTAGCTAGTACCACCACCCCCCGCCGTTTTTTTTCACCGTCATTTAATTACTTAAATTATAAGGATTGTTTTTTCAAATATAAATGAAATCCAACCATGATGTAGATATATATATATTGCAACACCTCATTTTTTATTTGGCGAATCTTATTAAAGTTAAAGTTATAAAATTTCTAATAAATAATAGAATATTATATTTATAATTTATAACAACGATATTTAATCGTATATAAAATAGATATATAATATTTAAATTATTGGATGAACGGATAATAACAATTTTAGTCTTTAAAATAAAACAATTTTATTATTTAAGTAGTAAAATCACAATTTTCAATTCAAATGACATAACATCTTTGTCCAACTGAAAAAACTTTAGAAACAACAAAGTACTGAACGAAATCAACTTAAAATTCAGCAACAGAAGTAAAATCAACAATAAGGCAGCAAGCATTCATCCCCCCGAGACTCGAACTAATGAAGGTAAACAGGCTTCACTATAGATTACCTACACGTTACCAATATAGGGGTAACATTCAAACATAAGAGGTGAGATATCAAACAATATAATAGAATGTATGATGAACAATATCTTAGAATCAATTCATATAACAATCACCACTTCCCAGTTTTTTAACAACATTCAACACAACTAATTCTTCTATACAACAACTCAAGATGCAACATGAAATGAAACTTGATTTTTATGCATATGCATGTGGTACCAACAGAGCAAAACTTCTAACTTAATAATATGCCAATTAATAAAGGCATCAATGAGGCATAAGTCATTAACTTAATATTTTGCCAATTCAGACCAACTTAACGAGCATCAGCTCCAACTTGATATGCGATGTATGCGACACAACATGAATGTAGCAACAACAACAACAAACAACAACTCAACATAAACCAACGTTGGCCACAAGCCTACAACATCAACAACAATTCAACATCAACTCAACATAAATCAACGTTGACCATAATCCTATAACGTCAACAATAATTCAACATCAACTCAACATAATTCAACTTTGGCCACAAGCCTACAACTTATCTGTCAAGAATTAGAGGCATTTCAACAACATCGGTATATCCTGCAACTTCGCATCGTCAATAATATTGACATTACAAAAACATAATAAAATTCACAAATACAATCGAATCCCATTTCAATAACACTACATAATTATTCAGCTATATGTATATATATTTGATTATTAGACGTTCGGCGACGGTTCCTCTAATATTAACCTGTTGCAACTATTATATAAGTTAGTACTGCTATCAATAATTTCTACTACTGCTAGTGCTAATAATTAATTCTCCACTTTTGTTTTATTGCTAATAGCTTTCTGTCACTATTTCACAAATTAACTCCTATTGTCAACTTATTCCTACTACATGTACTATGCTTTTGTACTGTTAATAATTCTCCAATAAGGTTCCTGCAATTATATCCTACCACTATTAATCATCTCCTACTACCATGAATTATCCCGGCTATTATTTTACTGTTAATAGTCGACAACTTGGTTTTAGCCAATCAATATAGGCAACACAACAAAGTTCATCACTACCTGCAATTTCGCAATTAACAACAACATCATCACAATAACTTATATATATATATATATATATATATATATATATATATATATATATATATATATACACACTAATACTAATACTACTATCGACCAAGTCCTATTAATTTAATTCCACTAAAATATTCCACTGACCAATCGTTAACACTGCTACTTAATCAAACTTGCTGCTAATACACGTTTACCATTTGCTAATAATTATAACTAATAAAGTAATAGGTCCAGGAACAGACAGAACAACTGAAAAACAGAGTTTTAGGGATGTGTCCCTCGTCACACCTAGGGTTCCCCTCGGCACAAAGCTAAAAGGCCGTGCCGCTCGTCATGGAGTTTTTTCGCTCGACACACTCCTCTCCAAACCATGTCGGTCGGCATGCTCGTGTGCCCCTCGGCACAGAGTGTTCTCACGCAGTTTCTTCCCAAACTTACTGATTCAAACGCAGAATTCCAAAATCTTCCTTCGATTAACAGTATTTTCACAACAACATGATACAACGGAATGTTATATCGACATAGCAACATAACAATTATATTAGCAATATGATAATTTCCACCAACAGATAGTTAATTCTGCAACCAATTCAGGAATGTCCACAACGTGATAACAACATGATAACATAAAATGTCAGAAACAACAATTACAACATACGCACAAAAATATTACACCAACTCAATTCCTACATAATATGCATCATAATTCCCACTATAGAGTCAGAACCCCACCCTTACCTCGGATTGAAGGTCGCTCTATAATTTTTCGATCGATCCTAGTTTTGCCTCTTTTCCTTGTTCCTCTTCTCTGTCACTTCCTACGTTACTGCTCCAAGACTTCCTTATTTTTCTAATTAACTTAATTTCTCATATCAGCTTAACCTTATTTCAGTAATCACATTTGAGCCTACTTACACACCCCCACCTTACTTCGTACCACCATATAACTAAGCCCAACAACTTAATCTTATATTATTCCATTAATTCCAACATTATTATTATTATTAATCAACTAATAAATTAATTAGTAATAATCTAACAACTTATACCAACAATTTTCAACATCTCACAACTTCAACAAATAATCCAAAAATAATTTAATTAAATAATTAATTAAATTAACAAGCGTTACACATTTCAAGTTGAAATAAATTGTGAGTTATAACATACTAAATAATCTTCCTTTCCTTTTATTAGTGTGTGTTTTTTATTATAATTATAAGTTGCATTTAATATTAAATTGGTATAAGAATAGGTTACGTCAGGTTTGTAAGTGTCAAAAATATTTTTTAAGTATGTGAAGAACAAAAATGTTTTTATTGTGTCAAAAATTATTGTGAGTATTTTTACGAGAGAGATATGGAAAACAATTATAATTTTGTCTTATCTTGTCCAATTAACTTCAGAGTTAGATTTTAGTTACTGGTAATGGTTAAGGATAACACGTCTAAAAGCTCACAATGTTTGGAACTTTGTAGATCTCAGTTTATAGTAAGGAGTTGATGAAGTCACTCGTAGAAGGGATCAAGTGACACTTTCACAAATTCATCAAGGAATTGATTACTTAATATTTGGAAAAATAGCAAATGTCAAAACTACTGAAGAAGCGTGGGAAATATTGAAGTTATCACATAAAGGAGTAGAGAAGACTCAGAAGTTCAAATTACAACCGTTGCATAGAGAATATGAAAGGTGCGAAATGTGTAATTCATAAACAGTAGAACAATATTTTTATCGTATTATAAATCTCGTCTAAAAGATGAGAGTATATGGGGAATATATTCCAGATAGGAAAGTGGTAGAAAAAATTATAAGTACGATGTCAATGAAGTTTGACCATGTGATGACTATAAGAATTGAGTCCAACAATAGAGATAATGTGTTTGTAGAAAAGTTATAGAGAAGCATATAAAGTCATGTCAATATAATATTAGAAAAGACCTAGAAAGTGGTAAAAGAAGAAGCTCTCAAGAGCCAGGTAAGTTTCAACAACACTGTTGAATCAAGTTCAATTGGAGAAGAAAGAGATCAAAATAATTAAAATAGAGGAAGAGGAAATTATAGAGACAGAGGACGTGGAAGTTATGGAGAAAGAGGACGTGACAACTTCAACCAATGGAAAGACAAATTTCAATCCATTCAATCAAGGAAGATACGGTAATAATTTTGGATTCAACAATCGCGATCAAGGAAATAATTTCAGATTTAACAAGCATGGTCGAGGAAGAGGTAACTACAATCAATAAAGAACAAATTATAGTTGTTATCATTGTAGAAAGTTTGGACACAAAGCATCGGATTTTAGATATAAACATCAGGCAAATGTAGCAGAAAGTGAGAATCAAAATACCAGTGAGTGCTTTGAAAATGCACAAAAATTATTTTTGGTAAGTAATACATTTTTTAGAAGAAGAAAATATTTGGTATTTGGAAACTGGATGTAGTAATCATATGTTTGGAAAAATGAAGTTATTTTCTTCTCTTGATGAAACAACAAAGTAAGTGGTAAAATTTGGAAACAATTCAAATATCCCAATTTTGGGAAAATTCTGAATTTCTATCAGGTTAAAAGGTGGATCACAAAACTTTATTGGTGATGTTTTGTATGCTCCTGGCCTTCATCAGAATCTATTTAGTATGTGACAATGGTTTATGCACGCTGATTGACAAAAATGACAAATTTATCACAAAGATATCTGACAACTGTTAGAGAAAGGTTACAACATGCAGATTCACAATGGTTTATGCACGTTGATTAACAGAAATGACAAATTTATCACAAAGGTAAGAGTGGCACTGAACTTCCTATTTCCTTTGAAAATTCAACATGAAAATTTTTCTTGCTTGAGTTCTATCATTCCAAATGATGATTGGTTATGGCACATGATATTTGGTCACTTTCATTTTTCTGTCTTGAATTACCAGTCAAGAAAAGAATGTGTTTATGGATTGTCGGTTGTGAATATTCCAAATGGAGTATGTGAGACTTGTCAAATTGGAAAGAAGCATAGAGATGCATATCCAACTGGAATATCTTGGTGAGTGAAGAAGCTACTAGAGATAATTCATTCAGACTTGTGTTTAGTGGAAATACCAACACCTGGTGGTTGTAAGTACTTTATTATTTTTATTGATGATTTTAGCAGAAAAGCTTGGGTGTATTTCTTGAAACAAAGATCAGAAGCTTGTGATACCTTTAAGACATTCAAGACATTTATAGAAAAACAAAGTGATTGTAAAATCAAAGTACTGAGAATAGACAGAGGCCAAGAATACCTTGTTGGTATAAGTTTCTTTGAGCAACATGGAATTGAGAATCAATTAACAACAAGAAACACACCTCGGTAGAATGGAGTTGTGGAAACAAATAATAGAATAATCATGGATATGGTGAGATGCATATTGAAGGCCAAACAAATACCTAAGGAATTTCGGGTAGAAGTTGTTGCTACTACAGTTTATATTTTAAACAGGTGTCGTATAAAGAGTGTCCAAGAAAAGACTCTCGAAGAAGCTTGGAGTGGAAGGAGACCTTTAATTCGATACCTTAAAGTTTTTAGATTTATTGCATATGCTCATGTACCAGATCAACTGAGAAATAAAATAGATGACAAACGAGAGATATGTATCTTTGTTGGATATAGTTCAAACTCAAAGGCCTATAAGCTCAATCTAGAGACAAATAAGGTTATTATTAGTCGAGATGTGACTTTTCATGAAGGAAGAATATGGGATTGGTCCTCAAAGTCATAAAATGATCCAATTGTGACTTCAAATAATTATGAAGATGAGACTAAATATAATACAACCCTTGATGAGCTAGAAACATCCAGCAGACAACAAACCACGCTTGATGAGCCAGAAACATCCAGCAGACAACAAACCATGCTCGATGAGCCAGAAACATCCAACAGACAACAAATGTCACATAGATTACCAGCCAGACTGCAAGATTGTGTTTTGAGTAACAATAATGACCCATATGATGAAGAGATTATCAACCTTACTTTATCTGCACATTGTGAGCCATTTGCTTTTGAAGAAGCAGTAAATGATGAAAATTGGAGAAACACCATGAATGAAAAATCCATGCAAGTGAGAAGAATAAAACATGAGAGCTAACAGAGTTACCAATAGACAAGAAACCTATAGGAGTGAAGTGGGTGTACAAGACAAAGTACAAATCCAATGGTGAGATTGATCGCTTTAAAGCAAGGTTGGTGGCAAGAGGATACAAGTAAAAACTAGGTATTGATTAATTTGAGGTATTTGATCCTGTTGCAAGGTTGGATACAATTAGAATGCTTATTTCGACCGCATATCAAAATAGTTGGAAAATAGATCAAATGGATGTTAAGTCTTCATTTCTTAATTGTAATCTGGAAGAAGAAGTGTACATTAAGAAGCCTGTAGGATACGTAGTCAACTAAAAGGAAGATAAAGTCTATAGATTGAAGAAATCATTATATGGATTGAAGCAGGTGCCAAGAAATTGGTATAACAAGATTGATTCTTATTTAGTGCAGAATGAATTTCAGATATGTCCTCATGAGCACACATTATCTATCAAATACATTGATCTTGAAGATGTCCTTATTGTGTTCCTATACGTTGATGATTTGATTTCCACTGGAAATAATTCAGAGATGATTGCGAAATTCTGGGAGGCTATGATTAGGCATTTGGAAATCACAGATCTGGGCTAAATGTCCTACTTTCTTGGAATTGAGGTCATTCAACAAAATGATGTGAAACAACTGGACAAATCATCGAAATAAACTAAATGAAGTCGCCATCGAATGTTTTTCATCCCGCCAAAGGTAAAGGTGAACATCGAGCAAACCTGAAGGATGAAATAACGGTCTTGCGACCATAAAGATCGGGTAAGGAAGTAGGTTACACGAGGAGAATGTATTAGCATCCACATGTCTATGGTACTCCACCAGATTCACTTATGTTTGTTCTAATCTAAGGGTGTGTAAAATCTATGTCTAAAGCTTAAAAGCTAAAAGGGAATGCATGTGAAAGAAAATGCGGGGAAAAGAAGGAAGATTTTTACAAGTTGTGCTCTCTTAGGCCCCACGACCTAATGCCTATGTATCCCTTTTAAGGAATTAGAGTTTCGTAGTTAGGCTCAATAGTCCATTTATTGCAATATTTTTATGAACAATATTGGCAAAGCATGTCCTTTTGAAAAGGTTTTAAAAGGAAAAAGTCTGAAGACGAAAAGATTTTCATTGGTTTATGTTTTTTACCTTGAAAAAGGATTTGGTGATTTGAACCACATTAAAGTCTACGACATGAGAGACTTTGGGTGGTCGAGTCAGACGTCTTGTACCCAAAGGACTCATGTAAGGCTCATGACACATGACTCGCATAATTATTATTAAGTGTTTTGAGAAGTTTGAAAGAAAAAGAAGAAGTTTTTGTTTTAATGAGATACAAAAGAGAAAGAAAAAGTATAAGGGGAGACTAAAAAAATAGCCCTAAAGTATTCATGAATTATTGATCCTACAGTTGAGGATAAGAGAGAAACATCTACCTATTGTTGTCATACTTGGATAAAGATCCTAAGTTCTATTTAGTTCAAACTTTAAGAAGAATGGATTAAAGATCCTATGAGGAGCATACAAGAGGAGAATCTCATAAAAAAGGGAGAGGGTTGTCAAAAAATCATACTCAAAGATGACAAGACATCAATAAACATGTATCAAGTATAGAAGACAAAACATCTAACAAGAATGGAAAAACATCAAGAAACATGTATCAAGTATAGATGAAAAAACATCTAACAAGGGTGACAAAACATCAAGAAATATGTATCAAGTATAGATCACAAAACATCTAACAAGGATGGCAAAATATCAAGAAACATATATCAAGTATAGATGACAAAACATCTAACAAGGATGGTAAAACATCAAGAAAAATGTATCAAGTATAAATGACAAAACATCTAACAAGGATGGCAAAACATCATACAAAGATTAGATGATAAAACATCATACAAAGAATAAGATGACAAAACATCATGAAATAGGGTGATAAAACATCAAGCTCAAACACGTAGGTAGAAACCTAAATAAATAAGAGAGGAGATGACAAAACATCACACCATAGATGACAAAACGTCAACACAGAGAAGATAAGACATCTAGCACACACATGTTAGGATGAGAAAACATCATATCTTAAAGAATACGGGAAGATGATAAAATATCCACACCTAACAATGATATCAAGAATCAAAGTATGATAAAAAACGATGACGAAACATCACATGCCAAAATAATACACATGACAATGATATCGAAAATCAAAGTAGAATAAAAGATAAGAGATGGTAAAACATAATACCTAACAATGATATTAAGAATCAAAGTAGGATAAAAGATAAGAGATGGTAAAACATCACACCTAACAATGATATTAAGAATTATAGTAGGATAAAAGATAGGAGATGGTGATTAGACAATCACGCATCGTACATGAGAAGTGGAGACTTACTCAAGATATAAGGTACTTAGATAAGATACTTAAGGAAAAATGCTTAGATAAGCAAATAAGGAAGAAAGATCATGAACATAGGTAGTCACCTAATCAAGTAGGCAAAAAGATAAGAGATAGAATTTAAACAATCAAAACATGCTTACAAAGGTAAGACTTTTAATCATGCATCAGTATGAAGATTTTGGAATCACATAGAAGCTCATAGGACTTAAGAAATATCTTTTGGTTTGTTCTTGTAAAAAAAGAATTTGCCTTGTAATTTGAACTTCGGATGAAGCTTGATCATATCTTGAATCCATGTACTTTAAAAGTCTTAAATTTGACATGAAAGATAATGAATTTTAGAAATGAATTTGCAATTTTTTCCTTGAGATTCATGTTGGTATCTTGAAAGCAAATCTTGAACAACAACTTGACAAATTATGAGATTAAATTCCATTTGAAGCTTCTTGAGTGAAAGTTTGAATGAAAATAAAAGTTTGAATCATCTTGAAGCCTTAAATATCTTTAAAGTTCCAATAATTAAAACAATATGGCTAACAATGATGCACTTTAAAAGCCCAACAACTTCAACAACTCTTGTATAATATGCTTTAATATTTATCCTCAAAATGAATGACTCAACCAGTAGCCCAAAAATCACATAATCATAGGAACCAGATAAAATATTTTCTAATGAAAATTCATATAGAAAATTCTCCTTAATTACTGAACTTAAGAACAATATCTTGCCTTGGAAGAAACTCTACAATACTTCAAGATTTTTGTCAAGAAAGACATTACTCGCTTCAATAATCAAATTCTTAGCACAAAAGCCAAAAGATAGGAGAAAAAAGTTATTCAAGATCAATAATTGAAATTCTTAATTCTCCGATGACACAAAGAACCAATGAGATATTCGGAGGCCTGAAAAAATCTTTGTAGCCTGAATGATCAAAATAATAAGGATATGAGAGCCATCTTGGACTGATTGTCAATATAATCATCCTTCATAGCCTGTAGAAGAACTTGGGAACAAAGATACCTTTATCCTATCATGAGAATGCATGAGTATGTATGATGAAACATAAGCCATGTAAGGTAAAATGAAGAGGGGAAATTTTGGCGTGCAACATAATAGAATTTTTATTTCTCAAAGTATGTAGGTGATATTTTGAAGAAGTTCAAGATGGAGCATTCAAAGCCTATTTACATGCCTGTTAAATAAAAGTTGAAGTTGACAAGAGAAAATGATGGCAAGAGAGTAGACTCAACCTAATATAAAAGTTTGATGGAAAGTCTAAGATATTTGACGGAGACAAGACCAAATATAGTTTATGGAGTTTGTTTAATTAGTAGATTCATGGAAGAACCATGTGTTAGCCATTTGTAAAGAGCTAAGAGTATTATTCTTTATATCAAAGGTACACTTGTAACACCCTTCTACACCCAAATATATTTCGCATATAATTTTACGAAAATAAAACAAATAGAATCACCAACAAGGGTGTCACATCTTCATACAAACATCATATAAAACATTCTGCTCTGTAACACAGATTTTAAAAATCAATTAGGACAAATACTTCATTGGTGACAATGTCACTTCAACTTCTCACAGCAGAATTCATAGTTTCAAAACACTTTATTAAAAATACTTCATAGAATTCTCATCATACTACCTCATCTATGATTCTCAACTCAATTAAAACAAATACCATGAAAGGTAGTTTAAAACTTCAAATTAAACAAAATAACATGATTATTCAAAACATACGATCTCATCCCCGATGTTACAGGAAATAAAGAACACACTCTACAATTATCCTCTAAGCCTCAACGAACTATTCTTGATTTCCTGCAAGTTACCCACATATAAAGGCAATATTTCCAAGCAACAAGGGTGAGTAAATCATAATCATAATAAAAGACATAAGGAATAAATATATAGATATGCATATAGGCAAGGCATCACATGTCATAAGAACCTCATACTCACGCCTTCACAACATCATCAATACACATCAGCATATCATCACAACAACACTTATCATCAAACATCACTTAATCAAATCATTATGCAATGTCACGTATAATGTAATGCAATATCATAGACTCGTGCATGTGGTACCAAAACTTCCCTGATGACTCAGTCATTGTTTTCTCTAAAGATCCCTACTAATAGGATCAATTTCCACTTTGAACCAGAGCACTTCATAATATTGTACTCAATCCACACTATAAGATTTATGCCTTCACTAGACTATCTTCCTATCATCATCACTAGACCGAAGTCCTAACAACATTATTAGACCGAAGTCCTAAACTATGCCATGAATGCATGATGCACAACAACATAATAAACATGACCACGGCTAGTCAAAGCACATCATCATCCATGAGTTCATTACATACATCATAATATACAAAGTATCACCACAACATCATCATATCATCATAGAAACAACATAATATCATCATATTATCAATAAATGATTATATAACACACATCCTTGTAATCCAACACAGGGAAACCCAACTTCATCATAGCTTAGGTACTGGAAATATACATCATATTACTCATTTTATTCCACCTAATTAAAGTTCATTATATTAGCTATTCAACGCTTCCAACTACACCTCAAACCGAGTCCTAAAACTCAAGTTATGAAACTTGAAAAATCCTACTGTTGTCTATTGCCTGAAGCTCGTCCAACGACGTGGGAGCGACAACACTCCAATTCTATTATGGCCTTCATCGCCCAGTGATGCATCACGTACGCCTGGCGACCACCTATCGCTTCTGTATTTCCCAACGACGGTGCGAGCAAAGAACTCCAGTAGTACCACTTTTCCACCCATTCCACGCTCGGTTGCTCGCCCGACGATGTCAGAGCGACGTCATTATCACCCAATGACGCCTCATTCGCTAGACGACGCACACCATTCTGCAATTCCCTTCTACAATTATGCACCTGTCCAGTCCCAAATTCTTTTTCTATTTCACACCAATACAGACCAAAAACTCATCTAAATCATCATGGTTTCACAACATCACAATAGTACATCATAGTAAACATCATATACATCATTCATCATCATAACATCAATTTATCACCAATTTCATCACAATCATCATGTTATCAAATTCAAACAAAAACCCAATACAACCTACAATTATCTAAACCTTAGATCGATTATAATAACAATGATAAACATCCTTTACCTTAGATTTCTAGCAATTGTTACTTCTTCTTCGTGTTCTAACAGGTTCTCTTACTCTTCCTCTGTGCCCTAGCCTCTTCTCTCTTCTTCTCTTCCAAAAGCGATCGTACATAATGGATCGCTCAACCCTCAATATTCCCTATTTGTTAATCTTACCTCTTGGACCCCTAATATGGTCCTTTCACCTTTTCCCTCACCTAACTTCTTCTAATTGACCATTATACCCTTATCATCACTAACACTAATATTATTCTATTTAACTAATTAAAATAATTCTAATTAATTATTCTAATTATCTAAATTATTCTAAAATGCTTTATACCTTCTTAATTCATACTACCCCAACATACACCACACAAAACATCATGTCAAGCATCAAGATCATCAATACATCATATAAACACCACAAATACGCCACAAAATTCATCATAAATTAATCATCAATACATCATATAAACACCACAAATACGCCACAAAATTCATCATAAATTAATCATATAATTAAGTAAATAATCTAATTATTTTGGGGTGTTACAACACTAACTAATGGAGTTTTTTATGCTAATAATCTTTATGTGAAGCTTTTTGGATACACAGATAGTGATTGGAATGGTGATATAGATACAAGAAAAAGCACGCCTAACTATGCATTTTATTGGATAGCATGTACAATTTAATAGTCTTCGAAGAAATAACAAGTTGTTGCGCTTTCTACGGTCGAAGCATAATATATTGAAGCAATTAGTTGTGCTACTCAAACAGTATAGATGAGAAGAATTTTTGAAGTGATACATTAGAAGCAGAATAGTCCTACATTAGAAGTAGAATAGTCCTACAAATATATATATATATATATATATATATATATATATATATATATATATATATATATATATATATATATATATATTGTGACAACCACTACAAAAAAGAAGCTTATTTGCCACGTGAAAATCACGTGGCAAACATCAAAATCACGTGGCAAAACAAAATTAGCGACGTGGAGACTTATGTCGTTGGGGAGCCAGTGGCAAGCCAGTAGCGACGTGATTCCCACGTCACAAAGTTGTGACGTGGTATTCACGTCGCAACAGATTTGTTGTAGGGAATATAATATCTGACATAGCAGCTTTAGTAGCGACGTGAGAATCATGTCACTAATTTGTGACATGATTCTCACGTCGCTACAGGTGACGTTTTTATTTTTTAAAAAATTGTTTAGTAATTATTTTTTATATTAATTAATTAATGTAATAAAATTTAAATAATAAAATTTATATAATAAAATTTAAATAATAAAATTTATATAATAAAATTTATATAATAAAATTTATATATTAAAATTATTAGAATAATAGTATTTTATTTTATATTTCGAATAATAGAATTTTATAAAATAAAGTCATATAATAAAATGTTATATAATTTAATAATTTAAAATGATAAAAATAAATATCTTACATAAATGCAAATATAAAAACAAAATAAATAAAATGTTTTCACGGGGCATCTTCACCCGGATAATTATCAAGATCAAAGTCATCAATTCCGTCATCATCCGGCTGTGTATGATCAGGAACATTTTGATTTCGACCACCTTGCATAAACTGTCTCATCTGCTCCTCCATATCAGATTGCCTCTTCCGCATGATCTCTAACTGACGCTCCTGCTCTTGCCTCATTGTCGTCATTTGGGCCTCCATTTCGCGTCTCACTTCACTGGCCGCCAATTGTCGTACTGTTTCAAGTTGAACCTGTGTCAGATTCGGTTGACGTGACCCCCCTTCTCCATCTCTAAGTCTTTGAAACAGATTACGATCACCAACTCTCAAGCCGGCGGCCAAATTTCCTCCCGCAAAAAAGCAACCATTAGGCCCTTTTCCATTAACAACCTCATTCCAAATATAGAAATCAACATCACCATTAAGCGGCTCCCCTTCTGCTGGCCTATATTGTGAATTGTGTTCCAGAAAACGTGCTAGCAATGTCTGTTAATCATCCTACACATACATTAAATAATACAATTAAAAAAAAAATTACATATATATATATATATATATATATATATATATATATATATATATATATATATATATATATATATATATATATATATATATATATATATATATATATATATATATATATATATATATATATATATATATATATATATATATATTAAATTTATGCTAAATTAAAACATTTATATATTAAATTATACTAAATTCAAATATATTAAAAATTTGTCACGTGATTTTCACAAATCAACTTATGAATTGCCACGTGATTTTCCCGTGGCAATGTATCAGTTGCCACATGAAAATCAGTCACCTGGCAATTTATCAGTTGCCACATGATAATCACGCCACAACTTATAGATTGCCACGTGGAAATAACGTCACTATTTTTGTTATTAACTTAAAAAAAAACATAAGTTAAATTACTTACAAAAGCTTTCTTGGTGCGGTCGTCGACAAAACCTCCCGATTTCTTTGTCCGAGTCCTCGTAATCAACTCAATGATCAATGGTGGTCTCCCCATCTCCTTAGTCTAAACAATAAAGTTAAAAATAATTACTAAAAATATTATGAATAAAAATATATATAACTTAAAAAATTAGTAATATTTACCATCCGCCGGACATGCTCTGCAGTGCTAATACTTCCAACAGTATTGACACATCCCCCCTTTTCGGATGCCCTCATCTTCTTAAAATTTTCGGATTTGGCCTTGAATTCTGGCGAACCCCAATATGTACGAAGTTCGCCAAAAACCTCTACGCCTATCCAGTTAGGACGGATACCATGCAGCTCATAATTCTCCCTAACCCGCCGCATTATATCAGAAAATCTTCTAGAAGTTCTGCTATAATAGATTTTTTCCATAATTTTCTCATTCAACGGATCCCACACACATTTTTCCTGCAATGTTGTATGACATTAAAATAAAAAGTTAAGTAATTATCATTAAAATGTGACTTAAATAACAATACTAAAAAAATATATTAAATTTACAACTTAAATAAATAACAATACCTTAAATTTTTTAAACCATTCTTCTTTATTTGTAACTTCGCCAAAGTTCTTCCAAGAGGATTTATACATCTGCTGGATTATATAATTAATAACCTTGGCAGCCGTCCGACTCGGCGCGAAACTAAACAACAAGATTTTGAATAAACAATATTAATTATAAATTTATACAAAATATTAAAATGAATATGTACTTAAATAAAAGTTTATATAAGAAACTTACTTGCTTCCTTCGGGCCAAATCCAAAACCTCCCGTCAATGAATCTCACTCGGATCATCTCTCTCACGAATATCAGCTCCATCTATATCATCAGCTACGACATCTGCATCACCGTCAGCCTGTGTAGGACGTGGGGTGCTGGATCCTGCAGCCTGTGTGGGATGTGGGGTGCGTGACCCTCCGGTCCGTCTAGGACGTGGGGCGCGGGATCCTGCAGCCTGTGTCAGACGTGGACTGCTGGGTCCTCCAATGTGTGTGGAGTGTGGGGTGCTGGACCCTCCCGCCTGCTGGAAGGATGAAGACATCTGTGTGGGTCCCCCCGTCTGCTGGAATGATGAAGGCACGCCAGTCTGTAGAAATGGAAAACTGGGTCCTCCCCCCGTCTGCTGGAATGATGAGGGGACACCAGTCTGCTGGAAAGATGAAGGCACCTGGGTCGGTGGGAAAGGGAAACTAGATCCTCCCGCATGCTGGAAGGAAGATGGCATCTGAGTCTGTGGGAAAGGAACACTAGATCCTCCCACCTGCTGGAAGGATGACGGCATCTGGGTCGGTGGGAAAGGGAAACTAGATCCTCCCGCATGCTGGAAGGAAGACGGCATCTGAGTCTGTGGGAAAAGGAAACCGGGGCCTCCAGGTGGCACAAAAGATGCAGGTACCCCAGACGGGAATGTATGGGAGGAGAGTAATGGGACAAAACCCTGAGTACTGGCCAGGGACATAGGATCAACCTGACTCTGAGGGGGTGGGCACATGGCTGAGTGAGGAGACTCACATGTTACTACCCTCGGACGCTGAGACTTCTTACCGCTATCCTTATTCTTCAGTGGCATTTTACCTAGTTATATATATTTTCATAAACAAAGATAATAAAGTCATTGACATAAATATATATTCATTGACAAATTCAATATATACATGTTCAATAGATATTCATTAATATTACATTAAGTGATTAATTAATCTAAATCTTCATGCTCGTTATCCATATCATGTTCATCATCCGATGTAATATTGTCCTCGGATTCAAACTCTTCATCATTGTCTTCATCCACATTATTATCAACCAACAATATAGACACATCAACTTGAAGTCCCTCAAAAGTTGTATCAGACAAAGTTGTAATGTCTTCAGCTGCAACCACATCATTAATCTGTTCAACGTCATCAACTTGGTAGGCAACATCTTCCACTAGATCTCCAGTTTCAATATGACCTAGCGGTTTTGTTTTTATTACAACACACCATCCTTTTTTACGTATTACAAATGAAGGATAAGGAACATAATAAACTTGCCTAACAATATGTGACATTATGAAAGGGTCATATTCTTTGTATCTCCGGTTCATTTGAATCTCGACAGAACCATATGACTTGTCTATCTTTGTGCCTCTAGTTGGATCATACCATTCACAATAAAACAAGACAACTTTATTTTCCGTGTCCAAGTAATTGTATACCAACTCGTAGATATGTTTAACAAATCCATAGAAGTCGTCTTCACCGCCATATGTAACTCCTTTTACAAAAACACCACTATTTATGGTTTTTTTCCCTTCGGTCCATGCCTCAGTGTGAAATTTATATCCGTTCACGAAGTATGTGTGCCAATCATTTGCGCTTTGGATAGGGCCTTCTGCCAAGTTTCTCAAATGGAGTATTTCTGGAGTTAGTGCAAGAACGCTAGACAATGTTTGCTTGAACCATGAGGGAAATTGAGCATGAATGACACCTGATGTTGACTGTACCCCGGTACTATGAAAATAGGCATTGTTAAATTCCCTACAAAAAACACACAATAAGTTTAATAAGTTTGGTATACACACACCATAAGTTTAAAAAGTTTTGGTAAACTTACTCAAGATATGGTTTAACTTCAACGCAGTTGATCAAGACATGGACATGTGCAGATTGCATTTCTTTTTGGGTCAACCAATGCACACCCTTCTTTCCAGAAGGTCGACCTGGAAGCGCAAAGACTGATAAGGTGAATTGACTCCTCTGATTGACATTTACAGGATTCCGTATGATTCTAGGAGTTAACATCAAGTGATTGAAATAGTGACTGCAAAAATATGATGTTTCCCGATGCAAGTAATGTGCACATATAGATCCTTCTACTCTAGCTTTATTTTTTACCGATCTCTTTGAATCACCCATGAACCTTTCAAACGGATACATCCACCTATATTGAACAGGTCCATCAAGATAAGCTTCATATGCAAGATGCACAGGTAAATGCTCCATGGAGTCAAAGAAACCAGGCGGAAATACTTGTTCCAACTTACAAAGAATGAGTGCAATGTTTTGGTCCAACTTAATGATGTCTTCCACTTTTAAAGCTGACGCACAAATATCTCTAAAAAATTGACTAATTTCAGTTAGTGGGTCAAGAACATGTTTGGGTAGCGATCCAAATGCAATTCGTACCAACTGTTCCATAAAAATGTGACAATCATGACTTTTCATACCATGTATTTTTCCAGTGTTAGGGTCAGCACACCTTGCTAAATTTGATGAATACCCATCGGGCATTCTCAATTCTTTTAACCATCGACAAACTGCTTTAGCTTCTTGGGAAGTCAGACTGAAACAAGCCTTGGGTTTTAATAATTTTCCATTCGGTTGAGGCTTCAACTCCAACTCTCTTCGATTACACCAAATTCCCATGTCTTGTCTGGCCTTCTCATTATCTTTTGTTTTTCCTGTCACATCCATCACTGTGTTAAATACATTATCAAAAAAATTCTTCTCAATATGCATAACATCAAGATTATGGCGCAACAAATTATCTTTCCAATACGGAATATCCCAAAATATACTTCTTTTTGTCCAATTGTGGGTGACGCTGTATCCTTCAATTCGGCATGCTTTGCCAGTATCTGTAAATTTTGGTAGTTCACATACTTGGTTCCATATAACCCCTGGTGGCAATCGAGGCGGAGGCAAATCTTTCTCTCGTACATCTTTTTTAAAATTTGTCTTGTTTCTTCTATATGGATGATTTGCTGGTAGGAATCTGCGGTGACAGTCAAACCATGAGCTTTTCCCACCTTTATCCAATGTAAATGCTTTGGTGTATCCCATGCAATGCGGACAACCCATTTTTCCATGCGTACCCCAACCAGACAACATGCCATATGCTGGAAAGTCATTAACGGTCCACATCAAGGCAGCTCGTAATGTGAAGTTCTGTTTACGGGATATATCATAAGTCCATTCTCCAATCCACATCTTCTTCAAATCATCAATTAAAGGTTGTAAGTACACATCAATTCCGGCTTTTGGACTGTGCGGGCCTGGAATAACATACGTCAAAAACATGTATGGTTTTGTCATGCACATCTCAGGAGGGAGGTTGTAAGGTGTTACAATAACTGGCCAACAAGAATACGCACTTCCTGACGCTTGCACGTATGGGGCAAATCCATCAGAGCATAATCCAAGCCTGACATTTCTAGGTTCTGCAGCAAAATCTGGATGTGTCCGATCAAAGTGCTTCCATGCCTCACCATCAGATGGATGTCGCATAGTGCCAGAACTTGTTTGGTTTGTATGATGCCATGTCATTTGACTTGCACTGTGCATTGAAGCAAACATTCTTTTTAACCTTGGTATTATAGGAAGATAAAACATGGATTTTACTGCTACACGCTTTTGCTTGCTGTTAACGGCTCTACTGCGAACTTGATATCTTGGACTATTACAAAACTTACACTCCTCTAACGATCCATCTTGAGTACCAAACTCATTGTCATAAAACAACATGCATCCGTTAATGCAACAGTCAATCTTTCTTACTTTCAAACCCAACTTCGACACCCACTTCTTTGCATCATAATAACTTGTAGGCAAATTGTCTTTCGTAGCGGTGGAGTCCAACATCATTTTTGCAAAATGTTCCAGACATTGATCAGAAACATTCTAATTTGACTTGGCGGCCAATAATCTCACACACATTGATAGCTTCGAGTCTGACGACCCCTCAAACAACGGCGTATTCATCTCGTTCAATAATTGATAAAATCTTTGCGCTTCCTCATTCGGCAACTCTTCCCCGTCAAAATCTCCAGGTTCATCATATGTCACGTTCACACCAAAAGCATCCTCAACCATGTCACCGATCAAATTAAAGTTCTCCTCATACTCCATAACCGGTCGACTACTTGAAGCATGCGTGTTGCTAGTCTCTGGTACATTAACCGGTAGTTCTTCACCATTATACGTCCAAACCCAATAATTTTCAATGAATCCCCTTCTATGCAGATGACGTGTTACTTCCTCTGGGTCACTAATTATTGGTCTACATTCACATTTAAGACAGGGACACCTAACCCCTCCTTCGCTTCGACAACAATCCTGAGCAAACGCCCACTTAATAAACCCATCAACTCCTACTATAAAATTGGGTTTAAGTCCACTTCTTCCTGAATATGTTCTATCGTACATCCAACTGCGATAATACCGATAATATTCCATACTGCACATTTATACAATCATTGTCTTTTTCATTAGAAATATTAATCAACTTAATAATATTATTCTTAAACTATTTAATACTATTCTTAAAAATATAAATTTTGCTTTTTTATATATATACTAACATATAAATAAATATTCAAATGTAAAATATATAATTTTTTATTACATAACAATAATATCAAAAAACAATAATATAACATATTTACTTTTTATTATATATACAACAATAATATTAGAAAATAAATAATGTAACATATATACTTTTTATTATATATATAACAATAATATTAAAATAATAATATAATATATATATTCTTTTTTTAATTATGTTTTTTATAAATTCTTATTTTAATATATAATTTTTTTTCCATATCTTTAACATATAAATAAAAAAATAAAACTATTATAATAAATATAATATACATCTATAAAAAATATGTTATTAAATATGTTATTAAATTTATGTGTTAATATATATATATATATATATATATATATATATATATATATATATATATATATATATATATATATATATATATATATATATATATATATATATATATATATATATATATATATATATATATATATATATATATATATATATATATATATATATATATATATATATAAATAAAACTTTTAATTTTATGTTTTCTAAAATTTTTTATTACCAGTACATATATACTACTAACAAAATACATATACTTCCTAACCACAAAATACATATACCACTGATCTATATAATACATATAAAATCTAAAAAAAAATGCATAAATACCTCTATATAATTTCTTCACTAAATTTGCGTCTTCTTGGGTAGCTCTTGGTGTTCTTCTTCAAATTTCTCTACAAATAATAACGAACAAACGAACAAATACCCTTTTTAATATTTCTTTCCAGTATAATAAATAATGAACAAACGAAATAAACATTTATCAAAATATGAATACCTTATTTTTCTTCAACAATTTGGGATGGAGGAAATTTGATTCGGGAATTTGGGTTTGAGAGGAAGAAGAAAGGAAGAAGAAAGCAAAACAACGCTTCTGTAAAGAATGAAAATTTTGGAGATGTAAAGTCTAGTAGCGACGTGACTGTCACGTCGCAACATTGCCACGTGATAATCACGTCGCTACAAACTAAACAGAAAAATTATTCTCTCTCCCACTCTGCAACTCTGTCATCAGCCAAATTTATTTTCCCCCTTAAATATAGCGACGTGACTATCACGTCGCTACCAAAATTCAAATTTCCCCCTTTGCAACGTTCTCTGATTTGCATTATTTGTCATTAAAATATATTAGCGACGTGGTTATCACGTCGCTACTACTCACGTGATAAGCACGTCGCTAATATATGTCGCTGGGGACATATATTCTTGTAGTGAACAAGTCAGCTATTGCATTGAGTAAGAATCCATTTTTTGTGGACGTTCCAAACAATATTGATTTTCGATTCACAAGATAAGAGAGTTGATAGCAGAGAAAGAAATGACGATCGAATACTGTCTTATTGAAGAACAACTTGCAGATATTCTTACAAAATCATTAAATATTGAGATATTTTACGACTTGAAAAAAATACTTGAAATGATACAAATTTGATTTTAAAGGAGGCAATGTAAAAATTAAATCAAGAGGATTAAAAGTAGTAGCCAGAAGGCTATTAGTTAAATATTTTGAGTTTTTCTTAATTACTAAGTATTAGGTATTTTGCTTATGCTTAGCTAGTAAGATAAATTTTAGCTAGTACCACCACCCCCGCCATTTTTTTTCACCGCCATTTAATTACTTAACTTATAAGGACTGTTTTTTCAAGCCTATATAAACGAAATCCAACTATGATGTAGAGACATATCAAGTTGAAATAAATAGTGAGTTATAACATACTAAATACTCTTCCTCTCCTTTCATGAGTATGTGTTTTTTATTATAAATATAAGTCTCATTTGATATTACACTTGAAAGAGAATTTCTTGTAAGCAGTCTCAACTTTTCTCTCTTAAGGCATTGGTGCAATCCCTTTCACTTTTCTTGGCTTACATGGGGGCATCAACCCTAAAAGAAGATATGTTTGCATTCCTCTCTTAACTAAGTTGCATAATTGACTCAATACTTAGAGGGAGAGACACCTGTCATTAGGGTGACATGTTGTGCTTTCGAAATCATTTTAAGTAGTATTTCCCTATACTAATTCTCTTTCTATAAAACACCCTAAATTGTCATCAATGATATAGAGAATTCATCGTGCTTTCTTATTGGGGAGAGTTAAAGACAAGAAAAGGATTCACTTAGTGAGTTGGCCAAGAGTCTGCAAATTGAAGGACAAATGAGGTTTGGGAGTAAAAAAAAAAGTGAACTCTTCAACTTGACTTTACTTAGCAAATGGAGTTGGAAAATCATCAATAACCACAACTCAGATTGACATTGCCTTGAGGGACCATGTTTTGTAGGTTGAGTAATCAATAAAATTCTCATGATCTTAATGATGAATACACTTTTGATGATTACAAATTAAATACAAGCATAACAAGAGGTCAAAGATTAAAGTAGACTAAGTAGGATTTGATGATCACTATAAACATCCTCTACTGATGGCATTCAATTGGAATAAAATAACAAGTCTCATATTCAAGAAGAAATCAAGGAAGTGTTTATAATATTGAATTACCTGAAAAGTCTTGAAGCTTCAAAATATGAAAGAGTGGAAGTTTATCCTATCGCATTTGAGTGAACAGTATGTTATAAAAGTATAAAGATTTTTTTGTAAAGTTATACGGCTAAATCACACACACACTAAAACATATTTTTAAATTATTTTTTCTCAAAGAATGTTTCCTAAAAATGTTTTGAAGCGTGCCACTTGATTCAAGAACTGTCTGAAAGATTTTGGACAAAATTTGTATTATCTAATCAATTGGCACTTATATCCAATCAATTATGTTATAGCAAAAATTATCCTTAAATATTTGAGACAATTTCCTAATGAACGAGAACAATTATATGTATTTTCCTTCCTTTTTAAACACCCTAAGAGATTATTTTGAGGCCTTCCAATGATTGGAGCAAGGTGTCAATTGATTGACACATTAATTTTGGTCCAAGAAATTTTCCTTTTTTGTGTCACCCTCTAGCCTATAAATAAAGGACCTCCCATTCATATTTTAACATATCACTCCTCACATTCTCTCTCTAAAAAGTTATTTTCTTTACTTTCTGTCATCTAAATTTAGCTATAGCACTTCGAGAAAGTTTCTTTGTCTAGTGAGGCATTTTGTAATTCTAGAAAGGGAATTGTTGTAAATTCACCGAAGAATATCTGCTCTTGGTTGAATAATTTATCCATAAGAGACTGTGTATTTGGGTTAAAAGCTGAACTCTGTAAAAATTTTGACTTAGGGATTTAGATTTTAAGTCATCATTTCGGTTCTTAAGCTTAGTCTAGTCAAAAAATTTCTTCGATTCAAGATCAGACCGATTCAAATCTTAATTTGGTTTGTGGTTATCCTGTTATAAACCTCATTTCGGTTCGTAAGCTCAACCGGATCAAAAGCTTTCTTTGGTTCAAGATAAGTCTGGTTTAAAATCTTAGTGGTTTGTGGTCAGTCTGGTCAAAACCTCTACTCAATTTGTGAGTTCATCCAAGTTCAAAAACTCACCTTGGTTTGAGATAAGCCTGTGGAAAATCTCGGTTTAGCTTGGAAATTAACTGCTTTAAGTTGTTGTTTGGAAAGAAGACTAACTGCTTCAATCTGTTGTTTGGAAGAAAGATTAACTGCTTCTCTTTAGTGTTCTCTGTTTGGTTAGAAGTTAGCATGAACTTCATCTTTCCTTGTATAAGGGGGTTTGAGAGTTTAACCTACTAAAAAGTCTTAAGAATTATTGGATACTCTAAAGAATGAATCTTGGGGAAAAGATTAAGTCACTTCATTTCGGCCAAACCCTTATAATTTCTGGTGTTACTTCTCTTTCCCTCAACTTTTTTATTTTTTGCTTATATATATTTCCGCTACTAATTTATTAAAACGTTTTCAAAATATTTTTAAATTCTAAAAATAATTGTGAAATTTTTAAACTATCATTTTTCTGAAACACACAATTCACCCCTTATTATGTATGGAGTCACATGTCTAACAAGTGGTATAGAGTCAAACTCTTTTTCAAGGACTAACCATCTCGGGAGGAAATTGACTCCCAACACATTTTTAAACAAGAGATCTTGCTGTCTCTTTAGGAAATGAAATATTTTTTGTGCAAGGACCATCATCATGAATTCCAACACAAAAAATATTACCTTATGAGGCAAAAAATACATTCGTCATGAAGTTCAGCATAAAAATATCATCTTAAGAGGCGGCAAGGACCTTCATCATGAAGTTTTCAATAAAAATTATTGTCTTAAGAGGCGGCAAAGACTTTCGTCATGAAGTAAAACATAAAAATGTCTTAAGAGACGGCAAGAACCTTGGTCACGAAGTCCAGCATAAAAAATATTACTTTAATAGACGGTAAGAAGCTTCAACATGAAGTCCAACATAAAAAATATTCAAAGACATCTGTATTGGTCATAAATATTCTTAATATTGTTCATAGATAAATGATGATGTCTGCTATGAAATTAAAATAGTTTAATTGTAATAATACTTAATATGGAGAGCGTTCCAGGTTCTTGGTAGGAGTTGTCTCTCCCATTCCTGCAACTTATACACTCTAAGAAGGAGTTTCTGGGATATGTGATATGATTCTTTCCACTTTTTTTTTGTTGAATTTAGTCAATTAATTCTGATCCACATATTAAATTGACTAATTTAGTTTCGTAGTTTAGAAAAACGATTTATTAATCAAATCTTATTTTCACTAAGAATAAATTCGGAAAGTAACTAAACGATTTGTGATTAGTAAAAACTCATTTTTCACTAGAGTCAAATATTTAATATTTTAATTATTACTTCTTATTAATGAGAATTTTTCACTCAAACTAAGGAAATGGAAGAGAGGTTACTTTCTTAAAGTTTTTAGAGCGGAACAATATGGCTAATAATAATTAACAAACCCAGATATAAAGGTAGTTTGATGGTTAGGTAGAAAGTTAAAGAGTGAAGTAATAGATAAATCAAGTTTTTTTTTTCATTTATAAAAAATAATGTGGTTGAACTCAGAAAACTCATTAGATTAAAGCAGACCTCAAAATAGGATGAATATTTAGTGATTCATATTGACATTGAAAGTTCAACCAACAACTTTTTGATGTGAGTAAATTTCTTATCAATTGAATTAATCTTTTTGAATAAATAAATTTATAATTGGATCTTACTTCTAGCATCATGCATTTCTAAAACGAAAAAAAAAATACAACACACAATATATTACTTATATTGTTGACATATTAAAAATTAACTAAGTTCTTAATGAAGTTATTTTATAATGTCATGCATCCGTTTTTCATTGTTTTGACTTTTTAAATCTATAGATTGTTAGGCTAAAACTTACAACGAGAGAGGGAAGATTAATTCAAGCTCAAGAATATATAACAATAAAATCGTTTCATTTTCTTTTCAACAAAAGTACTTAAATAAAGCACGTACTTTTTCTTTTGGAAGTTGCAAAACCAAAACTATTATTTATGTAATATGACTTGCACAACTCGTTTTATATTTCATTTTAATATAAGGATGATGTAAAAAGAAGGAAATAAACGATATAAAACCATGTCCTTCACACCAATAACATTAAAATGAGATAAATGATTTAAATCATGTTGGTGGATGCAGATGGGATTGAGGCAGGACTTATTTTTTTTAGATGTTGTGTAAGTTAGCTATGATTGAAGTGTGACAACTTAAATAAAATCTCTAAAAATTTGTTATGACTTAATAGTGATAAATATTTTATAAATTTGTTTTAACTATGATTTAAACATGTCAAATTGTAAATTTTGTGCCAGTAATTTGTCTTGCATGTCATAAAGATAACCTTGAATTGAGTTATATTGTGATTGATTCAAAACTTATATATATATATATATATATATATATATATATATATATATATATATATATATATATATATATATATATATATATATATATATATATATATATATATTCTTGCATAGAATAATATTCGGCCGGTTTTCCTCTGAAAGTAGGTACAACTACGAAAGTAGGTTTGTAGAATGATTGAGGATTTAAGAGCTACGTCAATATTGCGTATTGTCCTAAGAATAATATTTTGCTTATCCCTCTGTCGGGAGTCCTTTATTTTGCTCCTTTAAGAACCTCAATTAATGTGTGATTCTTGGGTTTTATAACTATATAACCTATGTCGTCCCCATAAATGGAGGAGTTTAAAGTTGTATAACGTTGGATTAAATGCGTCGGTGGAGGTTACAGTCATTAATGAGCCGAGTTGATGATCGGCTACGGACAGGCGAGTCTCGGCCATTAACCTTATCTGGGTGTACGACATGGGCTGCTACCCGGAGGTGTGATGGCCTTCTGGAACTTTTAGCCGAGATGCACCCCGGGTACCTCTTACTGCCGAGTCGACTACCAGTTTCGCTATCCCTTCAGCTGATTTTACTACCCGATTGTGACTAATATTTCTGGGATGTACATAAACCCCCGAATTCAAATCCTTTTCTGTAAGGGTGCAGTGTTCGGTCACGAAAGACACGAAAAGTATTAAGGTCGACACCAGGTTGCAACTCGTTCTTTATCCTCGCATATGTGGCACAAGATGAAGAGTCTTCGCCTTCTCTTTCCTAGAGTAATGATGACTTTCACCTAAACTTTTGTTCATTGGGTGACATTTCCTTCCCCTAGCGCACTATTCATTAGGTTCTATAAAAACCTTATTTTCTTCTTTCCTTTTTTATCTTTGGCATTCAGAAAGGCGTTACATCTTCCAGAAGAAAACGTACATTCTTCCCCAAGTGTTATTCTATTTTCCAAGTATTTCTCCCTTACCCTTTCATTTTTGATTTTTCCTTTTAGATAATGGTTACCTTAAGAGAGTGTGATTATGAGGGGAATATTGTAAAACCCATAACTTTCGAAGAGAGGAAGGAGTTATGGGACCAATGCATGCGATAGGTGAAGGGTGCTTTAGGTTAGGAGGAGTTTAATCAGATCACAAGGGAAGTGTACGGTTGTAACTTCACCTCTTTGAGCGATTCTAACTATGATTCTTCCTCCCCAGGTTTTGTAGAATTTCTAATGGAAGCGCCTGCCCCCTTTGACCTTGAAGTTATGGGTTACAAGAATAGTGCGCTTGACGACACGGAAATCGCCAAACTTTGGTCCCTGATAAATGTCTCCTCAATTGAGGAAGAAGGTGACGTTATCCTGGAGTCATATGTCTTAGGAGAACGTGTGTGTATACTTCGTCGGTAGGTCATTGATGAATATTTATTTTATTTTTATGTCGGAGTTTTGGAGGACTTCATAATCCGTATACCCTTTTTCGAGTTTGAAGCCGACATACCGAAGGTTGTGAATGTCACGCCTTTGTAACTTTGTCCCAACAGTTGGGGCTTCATAAAGGCCTTTGAAATAGTTTGTGAGGCTATAAACAGTGTCCCCACAATGGGTTTGTTCTTTTCGGGCCGAGAAGCTTTCTTGGATTCAAATCAACGGTCATCCCCACAAGAGTTTTCTCCAAGTATATTCCTCATACTATAAGGGTTTCAATGGACGATTCCCGAAGGTAAAATGTGGGTCGAGATGCCCCCAGGTTTTTTACTCCTTGGGCGAGCACCCCCGCTTTCCTTTCAATTGGACCTAGTATCCTTCCCCCATATCCGGTTTTACTGTTGAAAAGCTAAGTGAATTAGAAGTACAAGCTCTGACCGTACTCGACTCCTTACAAATGATGAAGGTTAAAGATCTGTTGTCCCTAACCGATAAACAAATTCCTGATTTCTTTAACTTTCATTTTTGTTTTAGAATTTGCACACATTTATGGATAATACTCATAGTGTCTCTTTCTTTCATTGCAGATAAGATGACATACCACTCTGTAGTCAAACAGAAGAAACTGATGCAGGAGGCCAGAGATGCCCGAAAAGGAGCCGTTGGGCCCTCTAAGATTAAGTTGGACCTTTTCGGATTGGAAACTCTGGCATTGAAGAAGTGTAAGGTGACAAGCTCTAAGGCTACCTCAAGTGTGGTCGAGCCCCAAGTATCTTCCCCATCCGTCCAAGAGGAGGTTCAACATGGCACTCTAAATAAGCTGAAGACTCTTATGAGCAATGAGGCTTGTCGGTCAGATTGTGAGATAAATTCTCTAATGAGAGACCCCAGAGACAACCAGGCTAAAGGAGGTTCATAAGGCTTAATCCGAGAAGTTGTCCGGTGTGGAGAAGAGCTTGTCTAAAGAGAAAGAGAACAGGGAGACCCTTGAGTCTGAGATCAAGGCCTCTCTTATCCAACTCAATGAGAGGTTGAAGGTGGAGAAGGCCACTAATGATGAGTTTAAGGTTACCACTGACGAGTTGAGGGAAGCTCTCAAGAAGTCTCAAGTGGACATTCTTTCTATTGGTTGATGAGGCTTTTAAGCGGGCAAAGGATCATATATTGTGTCTCTATCCCGGCTTGGCCATATCAGAGATGGACTACTTTAAGATGGTGCGGGATGGCCGCCTTGTAGGTATCGAAGATATAGAGAAGACTCCCTCTCCTCGGCTGAATCTTGAAGATCCTTCTACCGAGTAGAACATCAATAATGATGGTAACGTGAAGGAGGACCCGACTGCATGATGCTTTTTATGTTTCTGTTAGTCACCCGATAAAGATGCAATTATGTAATTTTTTGTTAAAGAAGTGGTTTGTCCTTCCTTTTTGTTACTTTTCTTAACTATTGCCTCTGGGCTCTTGTACTTTTGATAGCCCCTTTGTGGCTTTATGTACCCATTGCTTTATGCTCGTTTTCATCTTTAGCTTTTTGATTACATTTTTGGCTTTGCGTTTTTAGCTTTAAGATAATCTGGTGCATATATATAAGCCCCTCTGACATAAAGTCAAGCCAACTGTACGTGTCCGATCATGTAGTGTCAGATATTATCTTAAATTTAAGATCCCTAACAACTTTTTCACGACCTTCGTTTTGATTTTTCTGAACAAATTCAGCCCCAGGCAGGTTGTGGACTCAGAGGTATGAAAGAGTTCCCATGTGAGTTTGGGTGTTTATTCACTTGTTCGTCTTTCAGGCTAATGAGCCCCAAGTGAAATTTTTACATCTTCGGAATCGCCTCATTGGGATCTATCTGTTTGGTTTAAAGTTTCTTTGTTTTGGGATACTCGACCCTTATGTGGGGAGCGTTAATTCATATTACTCGACCCTTGTGCAGGGATTCATATTACTCGACCCTTATGTGGAGAGTATTAATTCATATTACTTGGCCCTTATGTGGGGAGTATTTATTATGGAACTTGACTCTTAACGAGGAGTGTCATTAAGTGTGGACAGAGGCTCTAAGGCATAATCGGTTTAGTGGCGGATATAGGCCCTAAGGCGTAACCGGATTAATGGCGGAAAAAGGCCCAGAGGCTTACCGGTTTAGTGGCGGACAAAGGTCTGGAGGTTTAACCAGCTTAGTGGCAAACATAGGCTCTAAAGGCTTAACTAACTTAATGGCGGACAAAGGCCCGGAGGCTTAACCGGCTTAGTAAAGGACAAATGCGCGAAGGCTTAACCGACTTAATGGAGGACAGAGGCCCGGAGGCTTAATCGGCTTAGTGACAGACAGAGGCCCGGAGGATTAATCCTCTTAGTGGAGGATAGAGGCCCTAGAGGCTTAACCAGCTTAATGGAGGATAGAAGCCCAGAGGCTTAACCGACTTAGTGGCGGACAGAGGCCCAAAGGCTTAACCGACTTAGTGGCAGGCCGAGGCCCGAAGGCTTAATCAGCTTTGTGGCGGACAGAGGCTCGGAGGCTTAACCGACCTATACCAGAGGCTTTAAGTGCGCTTGGGCTTTGTTGGGCCAGAGGTTTTATTAACATTACTTGGCCGGAGTCGATTATGCAAGAGGCTTTAAGTGAGCTTGGGATTTTTTTCTGGATCAGAGCCTCTTTTCTTGAAGGCGAGGTTGACCGAGTTTCCAGAGGCTTTAAGTGCGCTTAGGATTTTTTCCAGATTAGAGTCCCTTTGTCTGAAGGCGAGGTTGACCAAGTTGTTTTAGTTTTTTTATAATAGTGCTACAAATATTTGTTTTCACTTCGGGTGCCTCATTTAAAAACCTTGCCCTTTCAAGGGAAAAGAGTGCATCCCGTACATTTTATTAACAACCTTATTACACAGTTTTAAATAAAGTAAAGCCTAATATTGGATACATTCCATGTCCTAGTTATTTTTATACCGTCCAGAGTTTCTAACTTGTAGGCTCCATTGTTTAGTTTCAGAAGGACTAAATATGGCCCCTCCCAGTTTGGAGACAACTTTCCTTTGTTCATAGAATCAGAAATCCTTTTGAGAACTAGATCACCCAGTTGGAAACCTCTTTGTCTGACCTTCAGATTGAACCTCTTAGCCAATCTATTCTTCACTGCAAATTCCCTTATCTGGGACATTTCTCAGACCATGTCTACCAAGTCGGTAGAGCTGTTGAAATCATCCTCATTGGCTTCTTTATCAAAGTGCTTCCTTCTTCATGTAGGGGTGTTAATCTCTACTGGTATCATGGCGTCAGACCCGTATACCATCCGGAAAGGTGTTTCTCGGGGGTGGAGTGAGGTGTTTTATGATACGAACAAAGGATATCTGGAAAGTACTTGAACCATAGGCCCTTTGCGTCATCCAACTTCTTCTTCATTACAACTAGGAGGTTCTTGTTGGCTGCTTCGGCTTGTCCATTGGCCTGAGAATGCTCTACTAATGTGAATATGTTTTGGATACCTAGATCTTTGTAGAATTCCACCACGACCGTGCTTGTAAACTGTGTCCCATTGTCGAACACTATGACTCTGGGTAAACTAAATCAACAAATGATATTGTTCCAATAACAGTGCCACACTTTTTCAGCGGTAATGTGTGCCACATCCTATGCTTCTACCCATTTCGTAAATTAATCTACAACTACAATCAGGAATTTTAGCTGTCGGGCGCGGTATGGAATGGTCCCATTATTTCCGCTCCTCATTGATAGAATGGCCATGGAGAAAAAACAGAGTGCAATGACTCGGTCTAGGAGTGTATAAATGGCAGTATACTTGATATTTGTCACATTTACTCACGAACTCGGAAGAATCTTGTAGCATTCGAGGCCAATAATACCCAACTCAGAGGATCTTTCTGGACAGGGCTCTTCCTCTGATGTAGCTACCGCATTCCCCTTTGTGAACCTCTTTCATTATTAAGGTGACCTCTTCTTCTGCCACACATCTCAGCATCGGCGTGGAATTTTCCATATTGTACAACTTATCATACACTATCAGATAACGACTAAATACCTTTTTTATATGCTTGGCTTTGTTGGTGTCTTTGAGAAGGATCCCTTGCATCAGGTATTGTACTATCTGGGCCATACACCAGTGCTATGCTCAATTGACATGGTTTCTTCCTACTCAATGCTTGGTTTCTCAAAGATCTCATGTATCACCGTTTTGTTTAGCCCAGGCCCCTTAGTGCTAGCGAGACGGGCTAATACGTTGGCTCGTACATTTTCTTCCCTTGGGATGTGATTGATTTCAAATTCTGCAAAGACTTTTGACAACCCTTGCGCTACTTGGAGGTATTTTAATAATGCCAAGTTCCTGGTTTGATATTCCCCCCTCATCTGTCATACAATCAATTATGAATAAGTTTTTTCCATTAGATGGGTGGCTCCAATTTCTCTAGCTAATTTCATTCCTGTTATAAGAGCTTCATACTCCACTTGGTTATTGCTAGCCTGAAAGTTGAAGCCTAAGGAGTATTCTAATATGAAGTCCCCAGGTCCCTCGAGAATGATCCCAACTCCACTCCCCTTAAGGTTGAATGATCCGACTTCTTCAGTATTTGTTTGATAGGATAATTTGTTCTTATAGTTATTGGATGAACTTGGAAGTAATGCCTCAACTTCTGGGCTATTGTCACCAATTATAATGCTAACTTTTGATCTTCTGGTAGCGCTTCTCAGCTCCTTTCAGAACTTTGTTGATGAAGTACACCAAATTTTCCCCATCTTCCCCTTCCTGCAGAAGAACCAAGCTCATAACTTTGTTAGAGACCTCCAGGTATAAGGTCAAGGGTGCATTCTACTCTAGTCTCGTCATGATTGGGGGAGAGGATATGAAGCATTTTACTCCTTGAAGGGTCTCTTCACGTGTTGTTGTCCCTTCGAATTCCTTTGACATCCTGAGGCCGCGAAGAAATGTATCGCTCTATCTCTAGTGCACGACAGAAAATGAGACAAAGAAACTACCCTTTCTATCAATTTCTATACCACCTTTTTCAAAGATGGGATACACATGTATATGATCTCCTACCATTTGTCTGGGTTGGATTTTATTCCTCGGTTCATGAGCATGAACCCCAGGAATTTTCCAGCTTGTACTCCAAAGATACATTTGTCTGGATTAAGCCTCATATCATACCTCCTTACAGACGCGAGTGTTTCTTTCAGATCTGTTACATGTCGTTTCTCCATGGTGGTTTTGACGACCATTTCATCTACATACACTTCCATATTCCTTTTGATTTGAGTGGTGAATACCTTATCCATTAGTAATTGGTAAGTGGCTCCCTCATTATTGAGGCCGAATGTATTACCTAATAATAATAATTACTCTAATCCGTCACGAAGGCAGTTTTTGGTGCATCGATTGGGCTCATGCGGATTTGGTTGTATCCTAAGTAGGTGTCCATGAAGCTGAGCAGCCTGTAACCCGAGGTTTCATCAATGAGTCAGTCTATACGCAGTAATGGATACGGGTCCTTAGGGCACACTTTATTGATGTCCATGAAGTCGACACACATACGCCACTTCCCTGTCTTCTTTTTTACCATAACCACGTTGTCTAGTCAAGTAGGATATTTGATTTCTTTAATAAAGTAGGCGTCGAGCCACTTCCCAGTCTCATCTCTTATAGCCTTCTTCTTTTCTTCTCCACCTTTCCTCTTTCTCTGGGACACTGGCTTTGTATCAGGATTTAATGCCAAATGATGACACATGAAATTGGGATCTATTTCAAGCATATCAGAGGGCTTTCGTGCAAACAAATCAACATTTTCCTTCAACAGCCTCACAATTTCCGCCTCCTCCTAAGAAAGACTGCCTCCAATATAAGTTATTTTGGAGGGTGTGGTGTCAATATGGAATTTCCTTGTTTCATCATGAGGAGAAAGGCTATCTTCTGAAAAATCATATTGTGGATCTATATTGACCATGTTGACTTTCAGCTCATTGGAGTACCCGGGTTCTTCGGGTTGTACCTTCTTCTTTAACTTCAGGCTATCTTTATAACATTTTCTTGCCAGCCCTTGATCACCTTTAACCACCCCGATCCGGACATCCCCCAAAGGGTACTTCATAGTGAGGTACAAGGTGGAGAGAGAAACTTCCAAATATTTAAAAGAAGGTCTCCCTACGATTATGTTATAAGGTGAAGCGACATTGACAATTAAGTATCTCACTCTAACTATTTTAGGATTCACGCTGCTTCCAGAGGTAGTCAGTACCGGGGGATGTCCCAATACTTACACTTATTCTCCAAAGAATTCGACTAAAGTACCGTTAAAGGGTGATAGCTCGGATGTGTCAAACTCCATTCCCTTGAAGGCTTCCTAATAGAGTACATTAACTGGTCTACCAGCACCCTTTTCATGCTCTAATATATGATTTGTATCTTAATCACCATAGGATCAGTCTCATGGGCCATAATTCCGACAACATTACTTTTGGAGAAGATAACATGATTTAAATGCTTCTCTCGGACCTTGGCTATGTCTTCGAACACATGCATCACAGTACAAGCATATTTATTCCTAGCCAAGCTAGTTTCTCCTCCGCCAACGAATCCAACTACGATGGTGTTAAGGGTATGACTGGATTATTTGGTTTTATGCACCTCCTCTGTACCCTTCCCCCTATTTTAGGAGGGTCCTTCTGAGTCTGCATCATGTCACCGGGTATCTCTTTTCTTGGTCAGGGCTTTATCATTTTTTACATAAGTTAGCAAGTACCCCCTTTGTATCAATTCCTCAATTTCTTTCTTTAATTGGAGGCAATCATTGATATGGTGTCCCCAGAGCCTGTGGTAATTGCACCAAGCCCCAGAATCCTTTCCATTCACATTATTGACCCTCTTAGGACGAGGTGCTTTCGGGATCAGGTTCAGATGCGCCACCTCTTGTAAAATTTCGCTTCTCCTGGTGTTCAGAGGCGTGACCACGTCGTTTGGATCAAAGGGACGTCGGTTTGGACTTTGAGTTGCGTGGTCCCGGGGTCTGTCTCTCGGAGCAGTCCAGGAAGACATTGGCTTCCTTCACGGCCCCTCATCCTTGGTCTTACTTTTCTCCAAGGTGTCTCTGGATCATTTCTCCAGGTTACTTTCCTCGCCTTTTATGTAGCATTTGGCTCTGGTAATGATTTCATCCATGTTGGATGCCAATTTCTGTGCTAGGGACTCGTTGAACTACCCATCTCACAGGTTGTGCTGAAATGCTCCAATGAACAAGTCTTGATTGGGATGAGATACTTTAATAGTCTCTTCATTGAACTGGGCTAAGTATTCTCAGAGAGACTCCACTTGGCCTTGTTGGACATTGAACAAGGTAGTTATCGACACCTTGTGATGCCTGTTAGAAGAGAAATGTTAAAGTAACTTCTTTGTCAGGTCTGAATAGTTTCCATGGATAGTTGGGTAGGCTCATATACCATCACAGAGCTACGTCCTTAAAGGTGCCATCCATCAGCTTACATTTTAGTGAGTCGGTGGGGCCTATTAGTTCCATTTGATTGTTGATGGTAATAACATGCTCATGAGGATCTATTTTACCGTCGTAAGTTGTGAGCGACTGTGAATTAAAGTTTTCTGAGACTTGATCATCTCAAATGGCTTGAGACTGTGGCAGAGGCTCTAGAAGCTCCACTTCTGGTTGTTTGTCTCCTAGGAATTTAGGTTACAAGTCAGCGACACTGTCATGCAGAGTCTCGTTCTGTTGTCTTATAGCCTCCACCACGGCTAACAATTGTTCCATGTCTAGGGGATGTCCTTTGGACGACATTATGGGGAATGAGTGTTAAGGTGTTGCCTAGGATAATTTTACCAAGGCTCCACGGTGGGTGCCAATGTTTTTGTGTAGAATAACATTTTGTCGGATTTCCTTTGAAAGTAGGGACAACCAAGAAAGTAGGTGTTGTATCCCAAAATTTGCCCTCCCATTTCCTCAACATTTTCTCACCACAAGACCCTTGGAGCTCAAGATCAAGTTAGGGTTTGCTCTGCTCAAGACTCCTCCTTGCACTGTTGACCCAAATTAGGGTTTGAGTTTGCACAAAGATGTTTTGACCTAAAATTCCCAAGATGACTTTCATGCTTCATGTTGGACTCACAAGTTTATCCATACCAAGTTTCAAGCCTTGATTCCAATCTTTGCCCAGTCAATTGGACAGTTGACCTAGAAATCAGTTGTATTGGGGAAAAAGTCAATTGTGGTCAATTGACAGTCAAACCTCATGATTTTTGACCCACATCAACATTATGAACTCATATGAACCATTTGGTCAAGTTTGGATCACAATTCCACAAGAAATTTGATCAGATCACCAAAAGGGCAAAATGGTCATTTTTAGGGTTTTGACTGTACAAAGGCAATTTTTGACTGTTTGACCCAACCAATGGCAATTCAAGCTCACATATGGACTCAAGGACTCAATGACATGGTCTTGACATATTCAACAAGTTCAAAAGATCCCAAGTGCACAAGATTGACAGATGAATTTTCCAGTCAACTGATCAAAATTTGACTGTATACTGAAAAGTCAAACTTTGACTTTTTGGTCAAAATCAAGTGTCAAGATTCATTTTTCATCAAGACATGTCAAATTATGAAACTTGTTCATCAAGAAATCAAAAATCACAAATTAGGGTTTAAAATGAAGAAATTTCATAACTTAGAATTTTTCTAAGTTATGAAAATCCCTAATTTTTTCCTAACTTTGTCCCATTTTTTCATCAAGATGCATTTGGATTCAAACAAAACTCAAAACATGAAAGTTATAGTCCATTGCAAAATCTACAACTTTGATTCACAAAGTTTCCTCAAAAGAAGCTTGTAGCTCAAGTTATGATTTTTGGAACAAGGGTGCAAAACATTCTTAACTTAGAAATTTTTTGACCTATTTTAGGCAGGATTTTTGCCTAACTTCATGGCCACTTTTCACATGCTTCCACTTGGAATTTCAACTTGCTTTACAAAGATGGATTGTATTACACATTCCAAGCTTTCCAAATTGTCCAAGAACTTCTCAAACACCCTTGTGGTTAGGGAGAATCGAATTTGTCAATATGGGCAAAAGTCACTTTGTTCATAAGCCTTCTACATGTTCATAACTTGGGCATTTTTGAAATCAGCATGTGCAAGCTAGATTACAGGCCTCTAATCCTTCTTACACTCAATAATTAAATGTCAATCCATTGTGTTATAGCATTATTTTTCTCATTTGGACAATACACACAAAATCAAGCCATATTTAGAAAAAGCACTTTATCCATTCTTGTAAAGCATGGCTTTATGTCAAAACACAAATCCAAGAAGTAAAAAGCATATCTTCTAGGCACAAGTTTATAAACTAATCCCATTGATCAAGGAGAGATTATGCAGCATGCTTGAGGGACCTGCCTTGGCCTATAACCCAATTTGACAACTTTTGCTTAAGATAGAAGAAAGTTTGCAAACAAACACCAACTTCCATCTCCTGTCAACACAAGCCTAAACAAACTTCTTGAACACATTCCAAACATCATAACTGAGCTGAAACACGAGCCAACCACCTTCAATACTTCCCCAAACACAGAAACACCACTTTGCTGCACAAAACAGGGCATCCCTGCAGATTGAGTTGCACAACTCAGTTTGCTCGTGCGTTTTGGCCAAAGCTTGTTCATACACACTCCCTACCATCCATTGAAGCTATCCCAAGCCCTAGCTACAGACTGTAACACCTCTAACCAAGTGTGCCATTTTCACTTTTCTCTCTTGCAGGTTGACTTCTGTAGCTTGATATAGCAAGATTCAAAGTACACCAAGCATTGGAGAAGCATCCATGAACTTCAAGCAAGCTGTACAAGTCCTCAAAATCCATTGAAAGTACCTCCATTGTTGTACACGATTCAAGCTGAACAGGTAAGTTTTTGAACTTCGATCTCTCTATCCAGGCATAGTTAGGCTTAAGTTTATGAAGAAAGCATGTTCTAATCATAGCCCTGAAGCCATCCATATAGTTACTTTTCATTTATATTGTGTATGCTGAGAGAATTTTGAAACTGAATATCTGAAAAAAGCTAGGTCAAGAATTGGGGGAGAAGAAATTCTCTCTCATTTCTGAGAGTTAGATCAGCTTTTTTATATATTTGAAATCGTGGCTTCAAGCTCTACAAGTTTCATGTTTTAAGATTTGTCAAAGGATCAAAGAATCAGAAGTTAGGAAGATGAACAAAAAGGCGCGCGTTTTTTGTTTGAATCTGGCTAGAGGTTGAAGACAAAGTTCTTTGGGCTGGGCTTGTTTTGTTTTTTCTGTTTACACCACATTTTTCCACATACACCCCCCTGGCCCATTGAATGATATACTTGTCATTTTGATTTTTTCCTTTTGATTTTGATTTTAGATTTTTATTCAAGCATGAAAAAACACTAAAAATATTTTTCTCACATTTTTTGCATTTTATTTGGTATTTATTTTGTTTCATTTAGTTACATATATAAATAAACATATATATCCTTTTATTTAAAATACTAAAAAATAATACAAATATATTTTTATTTTCATTTTTATTTTATTTTATCTTTTGAAAACATTTTCTAAAAAATATACTTCCTTTGTAAATAATAAGTATTTTTATTTTTGTGTATATTTAATATATTTAATATATAATATAAATACTTATATATTTATTGGAATATTTAGGATAAAAATACAAAAATAATACATTTTTATTTTTATTAATATTTGACCTCAAAAATCACTTTTTACAATATACTTCCTTTTATTTATTTTTTGTATATAATTAATAAATATTGTATATAATAAATAATAAATACTTTTTATTTAGCAAATTAGGGTTTTGCCCTAAACATGAAAAAAATTCAAAATTAATCCTTTTTATTTTTGTTTATTTATCACATGAAAAAAATACTTTTACATACACATAAAAATCATTTTTTGCATCTTACATATTTATTGTATTTTATTTAATTATTGTGCAATTAAATAATTTGTATATTCAATTTGGATGTAATAGTTTAGATTTAATTTTTCTTGCTAAATATCCCCCATTTGAACATTTGTACCCCCCATCCCATAATTATGTTGTAATAATTTAGGACTTTAATTTCCGCACTTTAAAGCTTTCTAAATATGCCATGTTAGACTTAGGGGTTGTATGCAAAAATCAACCAAACAAATAGCTTGACCTAATTCAAAGATAAAAAGCATGAAAATGGACAACACCAATCACACTTGCACCCCTAGGGTTACTCCACTTGTTGCCTTCAATAATGGGCCATGTTGCATGTTGGGTTTTTTTTTTTTGGCAAAACAAAACAATATCAAATGATCATATTCCCTCGATGACGCTTTTGAAAGTTGCCTAAAAATGATCAAGTCCCTCAAAGGAAAAGTTGCCAAAGACACTTGGCACCATTGCAATCATGATCTAAACGATGACTCGCGCCCGTCCCGTTAAACATCCTAACACAAGATTGTCCACCAAATACAATGGTGGAACAAAATTGTTAAAAGGGTTAAAAACATAGGAAAGATCTTTGAGAAATTTAGGGTAGATAGCTCTTGGTTACTTGACCAATCTTGCAAAACAATCCTTGCCATTTTTCAAAACACACATCCACAAACACTTTCAAAACAACTTTCAAAAACATTGAAAACTTTTCAAAAGATAAGTACACCTTTGTATACATTCCAACATGAATCATTACAAAGGTTGCCACAACAAATGGCCTCTTTTCAAAACATTTTCAAACACACACACAAAGCACCATTTCAAACAATTGAAAGCACCATTTCAAACAATTGAAAATCAAAGGCAAGTGATCTAAGCAAGTAACTAAGAGCCCATGGATAACCATGGATAGAAAGGGTGCCAATACCTTCCCTTTCTATAATCTACTCCCCGAACCCAAGAAAACATCTCAAAGGTTTTTGCTGTGCTTTTTAACCTTTCCTTAGGATAAAATAAAAAGTCGGTGGCGTCTCTTGCTCAACCGAAACATTTGCAAAAACAAACGCAAAACCCAAGTCAGTTCTCCCACCGTATCACAGAACTGGCGACTCTGCTGGGGAAAACTTTAAAGTAGAGTAACCTTAGGGCTTAGATCACCCTCTTGCATGACTAATTGTTTGCTTTGATTGCTTTATATCTTGGCTCTCTTGTTTGGGTTTGCAATCCTACACCCGGATTTGGGGAAACATTCATAGATAGCAATACGTTGTGGAAATTGTGCGGGGTATACCGACACGGTTGAAGCAATAGCTATATTAGTGTGACATATTTGTGAGTACCGGTAACCCTTGAGTTCAATCAAGGAGAGTACCCAGAGGTGTGCTGACGGTCTGGAACTTTTAGCCGAGATGAACCCCGGGTACCTCTTATGGCTGAGTCGACTACCAGCTTCGCTACCCCTTCAACAGATTTCACTATCCGATCGAGACTGATATTTCTGGGATGTATTATATATATATATATATATTATATATATATATATATATATATATATATTATTCTTGTTGAACACCAAGGAAGACTTCCCTACGAACTCAAGGACTTCAGGAAAGGTCTCTAATGAATGGAGTTGCTTTGTGTATTATGTTAAGAGATTCTGAGGCTTACGCAAGTGTGCGTGAGCTCCAACCGATGCATCTTGCTTACCCCTCAGTCGGGAGCCCTATTTATAGAGGTTCCTGGACCTCAATGATCATTGCCTGTAACTTCCGTGACTTTCCACATTACGTAATTGGGTTGTCTTTAAGGCTCGTAACGCCTACCATCGTATAATGATGGCTATTATCATAACTTGTACAGTTGTGTAATGATGAGCGGTTATGCCTTTAATGATCTGGACATTGCGTAATGGTTCCTTTAAGACTAAACACAGGGTGACCTCTGGATCTGGGGTATGAGCCTAACTGCTACCTCTTCATCTTCTCCTGCGTCTAATGACATGATCCTCTAATCATACAACCCGGTTTAGACTTTGTGGATTCGATTCGAATTGGTAACCGGCTGGTTGTCTACACACCTTGTCTTTTATATCATCTAGCCCGGTCAATAGATCTATGTATGAACATAAGCCTCACGAGCATATGGCTTTTATCTAAAGCCTTATGGTCGGTCGATGTAGAAATGGATCTATGCTCCGGGCTGATGCCCTAACATCGGATGATGATACAACGACGTGCATGTTACCCATGCCCTAATTTTTTCAACAGTCCCCTAGTCCTCTTGGCGCAATCATTGCAGAGGCCAAATTTGAATGTTTACACGCTTCTTCTTCTTTGAGCGTTTCATTTCCCATAACTTTTTCTTTTATAAAACCCTTTCATTTTCTGTTTCCAAAAGACTCTCCCACGTCCCTTTGAAGGCGTTCTCGTCCGTTTCTTCCAAAACCTTTTAATCAACTACTGTTACCAGGTATCTCTTATCTTCTTTTTACCTTTATTTTTCTGCATATTTTATTTCTTTAGGGATGATTATCATCAAAGAGTGTGATGGTTTTGGAAATAAAAGACACACACATGATGAGGAGAGGAGAGTCCTATGAGAGGAGTGAATGCAAGAGATGAGAGTTGTTTTAGGCGTAGATGAGTATGCACGAGTCATGAATAAAGATTATAGTGAAGCTTTTACTTACTTAAAGTGATTCTGACCCCGACTCTTCAGGTTCCATGGATATCCTGATGGAAATTTCCAGCTCTTTTAGTGAGGAGGTGATGGGTTATAATCGAATCTTCATGAATGAGGTAGAGATAAAGAAGCTTCGCTCTCTGTGAAAGGTCTCCTCAACTGGGACTGAGGATAATGTGGTTCTGGAGGCGTTTATCCTTGGTGAACGAGTCTGTATGTCCCGACCAAAGGGAGTATAAAACGAGTGGTTTTATTTCTATGCTGGGGTGTTGGAATATATGTTTATCTGTGTTCCTTTCACTGATTTTGAAGTGGATGTGCTAAGGACGGTGAATGTAGTCCCTTCTCAACTTTTCCCCAATAGTTGGGGCTTTATCAAGGCTTTTGAAATGGTTTGTGAAGCGTTGGATGTGACCCCTACAATTGGTCTATTTTTCTCTTATTTTGAAGTCAAGAATGTAAAATATGGGAGTTGGGTCTCCATTAGTGGTGTTCCTCGTAGGAGCTTCCTTCAAGCTTACACCACGAATTATAAGGGTTTTAAGAACCAATTCCTACGTATTGGTTGCGGCCCAAGGTGTCCCCAGGTCCTCTATTCCACTGAAGGTCATCCCAAATTTTCATTATATTGGACTGGAAACCCTCTACCCATATCCGGGTTTAGCTACGATAAGCTGAGTGATCTCGAGGTTCAGTCTTTGCAATCGCTAGATTCTTTCCACTTTTTCAAGGTCAAGGACCTATTACCTTTGTGTGTTTAAGAGGTTCTGAATTTCTTGGGTAAGATTCTTTTTAATTGATCGCTGGTCATGGACCTTTTTCTTCTTTCCTCATTCATTTTTAATGTCTTTTGCATATAAGATGACTAATCTTTCCATTAGGGAGCAAAATAAGCTGATGACCGCACACCGTGCCTCTCGGCAAGGAGCCAGGGGCCCTTCAGAGGCTAAATCCGATCTTTTCAGTCTGGAGCTCAGAGCATCGAAGAAGAAAAAAGGGACTGTCTCGAGTTCGGGTGTTGTGATCAGTGAGCCTCAGTCACCGGCCAAAGTAACCCCGACCATTGAGGATGCTATTGAGCCATCCCGGAAAAATATAAAGACGATGATGGAAGATGAGGCTTGTAGGGAAGACCAGGAGATCTCACTGTTGTTGCAGGAGCCCGACGAAGACTCCACCCATCCTTCAAGTGAGAATAAATTCTAGTCAATAGTTTCGATGGGCTGAAGTTCCTTTACAACCACCTCAACGACACTGAGGATGTTAACAAGGTGAAAAGTATTGGGCGCCAGAAGATTACTCAGCATTTGAGTTCTTACCTGATGTGTTGTGTTGTGCTGGCATGAGGACTATATGAATCCATGGATGACTTGGAGGATCGGTGTGCCACTCTACAGAATGACGTCGAATGATTGACGGGCAGTGAGAAGTCCTATGCTGATAAAGTTTATGCATTGGAGAAGAGTCTAGCTGCTAAAGTTTCAAAGACTAATACCCTCACCCAAAGTTGTGAAGATCTTCAAGCTTCTGATTCCAAGCTCTCCAAGGAGTTGGACATGGAGAAGATATCTTGTGCTGACCTGCAACAATCCTTGGAGAGGTCTCGCATGGATGTGCTTAATGTTGGGGATGTAGCTTTTGACCGGGCAAAAGATTAGGTGATGTGTCTGTATCCAACCTTGGATATTTCTTCTGTGGATTTCTTCAAGATTATCGTGGATGGAAAGCTAGTGGATGTGGAGGATGTTGATGGGTCTCCGGTCATTGATGGTCCATATGGGAATGACGCTTCTTCGGCTGAATTGACTAAGTGATCTCAGACTTTATTTTATTTGTTTTGAATAGTTTGTTAGTCACACTTTTTAAGTGGGTGCATTTTGAAATGTCCTTAAATATTTTTCTTGTCCAGACAATCGCCCTATGGGTTTTAAGTCTCCAAGTCGTTGGTTTCATTTTTGCTTTATTTTGCATGTTGTTTCCGCCTTGCGTGTTTGTGGGAGGATTATGGATGCATGGTATCCCCTAGTCATGTGGTTCTGGAAAGAACCATAGTGATTATTCTAGCAGAGAGACCTTAATCCTCCCTGACACTGTCAATCAGTTTTGTATGAGCCTGTAGTAGCCCGAAAATGTTTTGTAGATTTGCTGGATATTAGCCTCTATTCATGTGTGAACCGGGTTTGTTCATCAATTCGAGGATGTTCTCAGGTATCCCCGGGAGAAATCCAATTAAGGTTCTTCATCGATTGGGGTTACACCTGAGATGGTCCAGGAGGGAACCGAGGTGTAGAGCCCGAAAATATTTTTCTGCACTGGAGTACCATGAGGGGAGTGACCACTAGGCAGGGAATTTCAACCTGGAAGGTTACCCTCGAGTGGTTCAAGATTAGAACCAAGGTGTAGAGCCTTAAAGAATTCACTCTGGCAGAACGAGACGAAATCCAACTAAGGTGCTTCGCCGATGGGGGTTACACCTGAGATGGTCCCGGAGTGAAACGAGGTGTAGAGCCTAAAATATTTTTCTGCACAGGAGTACTACGAGGGGAGTGACCACTAGGCAGGGAATTTCAACCCGGAAGGTTACCCTCGAGTGGTTCAAGATTAGAACCAAGGTGTAGAGCCTTAGAGAATTCCCTCAGACATACCTGGACGAATTCCAATTAAGGTTCTTCGCTGATGGGGGTTACAACTGAGATTGTCCCGGAGGGAACCAAGGTGTAGAGCCCGAAAATATTTTTCTGCACGGGAGTACCACGAGGGGAGTGACCACTAGGCAGAAAATTTCAACCCGGAAGGTTACCCTCGAGTTGTTCTAGATCATAACCGGGGTGTAAAGCCTTAGAGAATACCCTCAGGAAGACCTGAACATAATCTAATTAAGGTTCTTCACTGATGGGGATTACACTTGAGATGGTCCCAGAGGGAACCGAGGTGTAGAGCCTAAAAATATTTTTCTGCACGGGAGTACCACGAGGGGAGTGACCACTAGGCAGGGAATTTCAACCCGAAAGGTTACCCTCGAGTGGTTCAAGATCATAACTGAGGTGTAGATCCTTAGAGAATGCCCTCAGGAAAACCCGGACGGAATCCAATTAAGATTCTTCTCCGATGCGGGTAACACCTGAGATGGTCCCAGAGGTAACTTAGGTGTTGAGCCCTGTAGGTGATCTTCAACTGATGATCCATTTGTTATTTTATGGGTTTCCTCGTTAAAAACCTTGTCCCTTTCCAGAGAAAAGAGTGCACTTGTTTTATTCTTTACATAGGCTTACACTTTTTAGTTGAAATAAATCCTAAGACTAGATACATGCCAGGTCCTAGGAATTTCTACGCCCTCTAGTGTCTCTAACTTGTAAGCCCCGTTGTTGAGTTTCTCTGTTACCCGGAAAGGTCCCTCCCAATTTGGTGAAAGTTTTCCCCTCTTCGTCGGATCAATGATCTTCTTTAGAACCAGACGCCCTTTAAAAAATCCCACTTTCCTTACTTTCATGTTGAATCATCGGGCTATTCTCTGTTTGGCCGCTACTTCTCGTATATGCGCATTGTCCATGATTTCATCAAGCAGATCAGATTCATTGTCCAGATGTTCCTTGTTGGTGTTTTCTTCAAAGCTCATTCTCCTCCATGTTAGGGTATTGACTTCTACTAGGATTATGGTGTCGACCCCATATACGATCCTAAATGGCGTCCCGTTGGTTGTAGAGTGAGTTATGGTGTGGTAGGACCATAAGATCTCATGGAGGTAATCGGCTCACAAACCATGTGCTTTGTCCAATTTTTTGTTCATTCCACTTAGGATCACTTTATTAGCTGATTCTTCCTGCCTGTTCGCTTGAGGGTGCTCTACTGAGATGAAGCGATTGATGATGTCGAGCTCCTTGTAAAACTCTATTACGTTTGTGCTAAAGAATTGGGTGCCATTGTCGGAGATGATGACCCGTGGTACTCCGAACCTGCAAATGATGTTTCTCCAGTAAAACCTTCTTACTCTTTCAGCTGTGATTCTTGATATGGCTTTTGTCTCTATCCATTTGGTGAAATAATCCACAACTATCAAGAATTTGAGCTGTCGTGGAGCTACCGAAAAAAGTCCTAGTATGTCCGCTCTCCATTGATGAAAAGGCCATGGGGATATCACTGAATGGAGTAATTTAGTCCGAGTATGGATAAATGGTGCATCTGTTTGGCATTTCATGCACCGGCTTACAAAGCAAACACAATCTTGGAGCATGGTCATCCAATAGTATTCGCTCTCAATATTATGTCGGATAAAGTCTGGCCACCTATGTGGCTACTGCATATACCTTCGTGCATCTCCTTATTTATTTACCTCATGCCTTCTTCTGGGACATAGCGTAACATGGGGGATGTTCTTCCCATTTTATACAGCTTGTCTCATACCATAAGATACCTTGTTGAAATCTTCTTTAAACGCCTTGCTTCCTCTTTATCTGGTGGTAACTGATCCTGTAGTAAGTACTTGATTATAGGAGTCACCCACCCCGTTCCTTTTTCGAATGCAAAAACTTCTTCCTTCTCTATGCTTGGTAATTTCAGTGTCTCTTGGATCACTGTCTTGTTCAAACCAGAGCCCTTCGTGCTAGCCAAACAGGCTAACAAGTCATCCCGAGCATTTTCTTCCCTGGGCACATGGCATATCTCGAATTCTTGAAATTCTTTTGATAGCTGAATGACTTGTTGTAGGTACTTTTGCAGGACGGGATCTCTGGTATGGAATTCGCCCTGTACCTGTCCGACCACTAGTTAAGAGTCGGTCCTGACCAATAAGTGTGTGATGCCGACTTCTTTGGCTAGCTTCATCCCAGTGATCAGGGCCTCGTATTCAGATTGGTTGTTGCTGGTTTGGAAATTGAAGCATAATGAGTACTCTAGAACCAAGTACCCGGATCCCTCTAGTACGATGTCGACTCCACTACCTCTCAGGTTAGATGACCCGTCCACTGATAGGACCCATCATGTGGATGATTATTCATTTGTCGGGGTGCTTAATTCGACCATGAAATTGGCCAAGACTTGAGATTTTATGCTAGTGCGTGGGGTGAATTCTATCTCATTTTCTGAGAGTTCCACCGCCCATTCCACCATGTGCCCGGCCAGATCCGACTTCTTTAGAATTTGTTTGATAGGGAAGTTGGTTCTTACTAGGAATCTCCTCACCGGGCTCTGTCCGTTCGGTTTAAAGTTTCTTTGTTTCAGGATACTCGACCCTTATGTGGGGAGTGTTAATTCATATTACTCGACCCTTATGTGGGGATTATTAATTCATATTACTCGACCCTTATATGGAGAGTATTAATTCATATTACTCGGCCCTTATATGGGGAGTATTTATTATGTAACTCGACTCTTAACGAGGAGTGTCATTAAGTGCGGACATAAGCTCTAAGGCGTAATCGGTTTAGTGGCGGATATAGGCCCAAAGGTGTAACCGGCTTAGTGACGAAAAGAATCCCAGAGGCTTAACTAGCTTAGTCGCTGACAAAGGTCTGAAGGTTTAACCAACTTAGTGGCTAACATAGGCTCTAGAGGCTTAACCGACTTAATGGCGGACATAGGCCCGAAGGCTTAACCAGCTTAGTGAAGAACAAATGAGCGGAGGCTTAACTGACTTAATGGCGGACAGAGTCCCATAGGCTTAATCGGCTTAGTGAGAGACAGAGGCCCGGAGGCTTAACCCTCTTAGTGGAGGACAGAGGCCCTAAAGGCTTAACCGTCTTAATGGTGTATAGAAGCCCAGAGGCTTAACCGGCTTAGTGGCGGACAGAGGCCCAAAGGCTTAACCTTTTTAATGATGGACAGAGGCTCGGAGGTTTAACCAGCTTAGTGGTGGACCGAGGCCTAAAGGCTTAATCGGCTTTGTGGCGGACAAAGGCCCGAAGGCTTAACCGGCTTATGCCAAAGGCTTTAAGTGCGCTTGGGCTTTATTGGGCCAGAGGTTTTATTAACATTAATCGGCCGGAGCCGATTATGCAAGAGGATTTAAATGCGCTTGGGATTTTTTCCAGATCAGAGCCTCTTTGCTTGAAGGTGAGGTTGACCTAGTTTCCAGAGGCTTTAAGTGAACTTGGGCTTTTTCCCGGATTAGAGTCCCTTTGTCTGAAGGTGAGGTTGACCAAGTTGTTTTAGTTTTTTTATAATAGTGCTACAAATATTTGTTTTTACTTCGAGTGCCTCATTTAAAAACCTTGCCCTTGCAAGGGAAAAGAGTGCATCCCGTACATTTTATTAACAACCTTGTTACATAGTTTTAACTAAAGTAAAGCCTAAGATTGGATACATTCCATGTCCTAGGTATTTTTATTCCGTCTAGAGTTTCTAACTTGTAGGCTCCATTGCTTAGCTTTAGAAGGACTTGATATGGGCCCTCCCAGCTTGGAGACAACTTTACTTTGTTCATAGGATCAATAATCCTTTTGAGAACTAGATCACCCGGTTGGAAACCTCTCTGTATGACCTTCAGGTTGAACCTCTTAGCCAATCTATTCTTGACTACAAATTCCCTTATCTGGGCCATTTCTCGGACCTTGCCCACCAAGTCGGTAGAGCTTTTGAAATCATCCTTATTGGCTTCTTCATCAAAGTGCTTTCTCCTCCATGGAGGGGTGTTAATCTCTACTGGTATCATGGCGACAACCCCGTATACCATCTAGAAAGGTGTTTCTCGGGGGGTGGAGTAAGGTGTTGTATGATACGAACAAAGGATCTGTAGCAAGTACTCGAACCATATGCCCTTTGTGTCATCCAACTTCTTCTTCATTACAACTAGGATGATCTTGTTGGCTGCTTCGCCTTGTCCATTAGCATGAGGATGCTCTACTGATGTGAATCTGTTTTGGATACCTAGATCTTTGCAGAATTCCACCACGACCATGCTTGTAAACGGTGTCCCATTGTCGAACACTATGACTCTGGGTAAACCAAATCAGCAAATGATATTTTTCTAATAATAGTGTCGTGCTTTTTCATCGGTAATGTGTGCCACATCCTATGATTCTACCTATTTCATAAAGTAATCTACAACTAAAATCAGGAATTTTAGCTGGTCGGGCGCAGTGGGGAATGGTCCCAGTATGTCTGCTCCGCATTGATAGAATGGCCATGGAGAAAAAATGGAGTGCAATAACTCAATCGAGAAGTGTATAAATGGCGAGTACACATGACATTTGTCACACTTACTCACGAACTCAGAAGAATCTTGAAGTATTCGAGGCCAATAATACCCAGTTCGGAGGATCTTCCCGGATAGGGCTCTCCCTCTGATGTGGCTACCCCATGCCCCTTCATGAACCTCTTTCATTATTAATGTGATCTCTACTTCTGCCACATATCTCAGCATGGGCGTGGACCTTCCCATATTGTACAACTTATCAAACACTATCAGATAACTTTTAAATACCTTTTTTATATGCCTGGCTTTGTTGGTGTCTTCGTGAATGATCCATTGCATCAGGTATTATACTATCGGGGACATCCATCAGTGCTATGCTCAATTGACATGGTTTCTTCCTGCTCAATGCTTGGTTTCTCCAAGATCTCATGTATCACCATTTTGTTTATCACCCGCCCCTTAGTGCTAGCGAGACGGGCTAATACGTCAGCTCATACATTTTCTTCCCTTGGGATGTAATTGATTTCAAATTCTGCCAAGACTTTTGACAGCCCCTACGCTACTTGGAGATATTTTAATAATGCCAAGTTCCTGGTTTGATATTCCCCCTCATCTGTCCTGCAATCAATTATGAATCAGTTTTTTCCACTAAATGGGTGACTCCAACTTCTCTAGCTAATTTCATACCCGCTATAAGAGCTTCATACTCCGCTTGGTTACTGCTAGCCTAAAAGTTGAAGCCTAAGGAGTATTCTAATATGAAGTCCCCAGGTCCCTCGAGAATGATCCCGTCTCCATTCCCCTTAAGGTTGGATGAACCATCTACATGGAGAGTTCATCTGCTTACATTTTCTTCCAGTATTGGGTTGCTTAGCTCAACTATGAAGTCGACCAACACCTGTGATTTGATGCTAGTTCTCGGGGTGAATTCAGTATCATACTCCGACAATTCCATAACCCATGTAATTATTATTCCAACTAGATCCAACTTCTTCATTATCTGTTTGATAGGATAATTGGTTCTTACGATTATCGGATGACCTTGGAAGTAATGCCTCATCTTCCGGGCTATTGTCACCAATGCTAATGCTAACTTTTTGGTCTTCTGGTAGCGCTGCTCAGCTCCTTTCAAAACTTTGCTGACGAAGTACACCGACTTTTCCCCATCTTCCCCTTCCTGCACAAGAACCAAGCTCATAGCTTTGTTAGAGACCTCCAGGTATAGGGTCAAGGGTGCATTCTCCTCTAGTCTCGTCAGATTTGGGGGAGAGGATATGAAGCATTTTACTCCTTGAAAGGTCTCTTCACATGCTGTTACGCTGTTGGCTCCTGAATTTGACACCTACTATATATTGGTCTTTTAGACCAAAAATGGAATAAATAAAACCAAGCTGGAGAATGTTTCGACGGGTGAAATAACTTAGAGAAAATATCTAAGTTACATATTGGTCTTCGACCAAGAATCACTATCAAGATTTCGACTGAGAAGGTCTTATGACCTTCGACTAGAAGAACATACCTTCGCATCGACACCAAAGGCGAGGGACATTTGAATTTGAATTATTGGAGGGAAAGACGGTTTCGCCAGCAGTTAAAGGAAAGAAACGTGGCTGGAAGCTAGAGGTCGAGGGACATGCAGAGGAAACTTGTCTTCATCTTAGAGCAGAACCACCCCTCGACGGTTACATATTTTTAGTATAAAATAGGAAGTCTGTGTAGTTTTTTCCGTATGTTCAACCTATTGTGCTAGTTACTCAAATATTGTCCAAGTACCCGCTGTGTGAGAAAGGATAAACTGAGAAATGTACGTTGGAAACACCACTTTTCATTAATAAAGTATTTTTACATTGCTTTGATCTTATTTTGCAAAGTTACTTTTCCTACGTCTTTACCTGCATTTTCATTAACTTTCTTACTTTCCAAAACCACAAGTATCTTGTCTTTGGTCGAACATGCGTTCTTCGTGGATTTCTATTTTTTACATCAACCCAGTATAAAAGTTAGCATATGTTTTGGGATCAATATGATCGATCCCGCGAGTAACCAAAAGGACTTTCCTTTTTGGAGGATCAGCGGTTGTTTACCAAAAACCACAGTAAACAAATTGGCACACCTGGTGGGACGTTGCTAATTTTTATTAAATATCTTGTTCATGTTATTGCTTTTCTTTTTGTACATTTATAACGTTGCATGTTATTAAGAAGTGGTAGAATAACCAACGAGTGTACTGTTAGGAAGAAAAATAGCGAGAGTAGCATGGCTAACGAGCCAAATCATGGAGAAATACCTCCACCAAATACTACTGGAACATCGGTTATTACCACCGTTGGAGAAAACATCTCAACTTTCGTTGGCTAAATACCAACGCTAACCACAAGTCAAATAGGACCCTTACTTTCGTATGTGGGTCCAAGAGGTCCATTAGGAACGCCCCCACCAAGGGAAAATCCAGGATCTCGACCGTACGTGCCCCCAGGATTTTTCGACAGCCTGGATGGGTCGAGAACAACCATATGGCATGCCAACCACTGAAATGGCTAGCCTTATGAACGCTGCTTCTACTTTTTCAGAACCTTTGGTGAGTGCATCATCGCCCTTACAGGGATCTGGGGGCAGTATGGAAAATTTGGGTAGAAACCAATTTTTGGGAGGGCCATCTCATACAATACCAAGCCTCACAAATGCTTCCACAACAATTTTGAGGCAACAAATGGACGAAAGTAATCATGATATGGTGCAAATGTTGGCACAAACTCTAAGTACAATTCTAAACCCCCTAATTCAAAATACTACCCAGTCAAACCAACAAATGACAGCGCAAATAACGTGCATGGCTGAATTCTTTGGGGTACCCCAAACTATTCGACAACCTCAAAGAATACCAATAAGAGTAGACCAAGGGGTAATCATGGAAGAGGATTTGAATGTTAATCAAAATCCTCAGATCCCTAGAGTAGAAACGGAACAACCTAGGGTCGAAATAACTCGAAATCCCCCACCAATCCCTAGAGAAATCGATCAAGGAGTGATTATGGTGAATAGAAACCAAAATGCTGATGAATTGATACAGCAAGTTCGACACCAAAATTATGGAAAAGACAATAATTTGACTGCCATGATCGAAAGGATTATGATTCAGAATGGGATGAATGTTGGTTTTCACAGACCAAACTTCACATCCCCATTGTCAGAATATATTCTGCAAACAGACTTACCCCCTAGGGGAAACGTTCCCAAGTTTACCAAATTCTCAGGGGATACGACAAAATCTACTGTCGAACATGTGGCTAGATATTTGATAGAGGTTGGGGAGATAGTGAATAATGAAAACCTTAGGATCAAATATTTCCCAAGTTCTCTAACAAAGAATGCTTTCACTTGGTTCACTACCCTCCCAGCCAATTCGATCCACAATTGGAATCAATTGGAAAGATTGTTCCATGAACAATTTTACATGGGACAAACCAAAATAAGTCTAAAAGAATTGGCTAGTGTGAAGAGAAGATTCAATGAGCCAATCGATGAGTATCTAAATAGGTTTCGATTACTTAAAGCCAGATGTTTTACCCAAGTGCCTGGACATGAATTGGTCGAAATGGCAGCAGGGGGGATGGATTATTTAATTAGGAAAAAGTTAGATACCCAATACTTGAGAGACATGGCCCAACTGGCCGATAGAGTTAGACAGGTAGAACGCCTTAAAGCCGAAAAAGCTAAAGCTACCAAAACTCATCAAATAGAAAGGGTAGCTTATGTTGAAATGGATGATGACGATCCAGAGACATCTAGTGATCCTATAAATATCGAAGAAGGCGAGATAGATTTAGCAGAATTAAAACAAGGACCACCATATTCTTGTAAATTGCTAGTGCCATCAAATGGGAAAAATCCTGTAGAGTCTGAGAAAAACAGCGACAAAATCCTTAAGAAAACTTATAGTTTCGACATATCTAAATGTGACGAAATCTTCGATTTATTAGTTAAAGATGGCCAAATGATAGTGCCCCAGGGGGAAAATTGCCTCCTTTAGAAAAAAGAAAGAAAAGAGGTTTTTGTAAATACCATAATTTTTTGGGCCATAAAACCTCACAATGTTTCCTTTTAAGGGATCTTGTTCAACAAGCACTTAAAGAAGGAAGTCTAAAATTCGTTGATAAGCCAGCGATGAAAATTGATGCAAACCTGCTGCAGATGGAGGCACATTATGTTGAGCCAATCGGTATTCACATGGTAGAAATTTCCAAAGACTTCATTACTAAGCCCATCTTTGGAAGTTTTACTGGAAACATATCCAGGAAAACTATCGAAGGAGTGAGGAAGGCCACTGAAGGCCTAGATCTCAACAAAGGAATTACCCAAGGGTCAAACAAAAAGGCCACTGAAGGCCTGAAATTGAATAAAGGAGTTGTTGAAGGCTCGAGTAAAAGGGTTACTGAAGACCCACACAGAAACAAAGGAGTTGCTGAGAACTCCAACAAAAGAACCACCACAGGTTCTTACTTGGCTGCTGTGAAAGGTTCGACAGAGAACTTAGAGGCCAAAATGCAGAAAATGAATCTCGTTGCCAAGAGAAACATGGAGGTCAACATGGTCGAAGTCTTTGACGCCAAGGCTTCAGAAGAAGCTATTCGACAGGAGGAAGTAAATAAAATGGAATTTCTAAAGGAGAACGAAGATCTAGCAGACTTTCTACATAGATGCCAGAAGAAAAAATCAAAAGTGATGTTGTGTCCTAGATGCAGCTCTATTTTCGACTAGAAAGCCGCATAACACATACAAGGTATGAGAGCTGTGAAAGCGAAACGGGGCACCAATGCCCAACCAAAAATGGATCCAGAAGTCAGATTCAATCCAAGGAGGGGACATAAAAAAGGATCCATGATTCAGGTAAAGAGGCCACCAACTTTTCGGCCTTAACTAATGTACCTATAGATACTTGGCTTAACACGATGGGCAGAAAGAGGCCCAACGAAGAGAGATGACTGACGTTCGATGTGCCAAGGGATTCCTCTTTGGATTACAGAAAAGAGTACCATGCCTCTACATCAAATAAAATGGCTCATATATCGAGAAATTACAAAGGGAAAAACCCTATGTCCCATTCACAATGGAGAAGATTCCAAAGACGGCAAAAAGCCGAAAAAGAGGCAGCAGAGCCTCACCCAGAGGCTAGCACCAATGTGCAAAGAAAACAAAGGAAACATCTAGAGAGGAAACTTCTGGCGTGGCCGGAAGAATGTGGGTTGAATGATGAGGGTGACTCCGACTCTGACGACACTTTAGACATCATGGTGAACGTCATATCAGTGCTGCCTAGAGAATACAATCGTCAGGTCAAAATTGAGAAAACTGACTTAATGGTCAAGAAAGAGATGGCGAGACACATGCCAATGTGTTACTATGTAATGAATAATGGTTGCGTGGAAGAACATAACACTTTCTTCGAGCCACCAACGGAGGTGATGAAAAATCACCTCAAGCCCCTGTTCATCAGAGCGAAAATAGGGGAAGTGACTATAAACAAAATACTGGTCGATTGTGGGGCGACGATAAACATAATTTCATAATCCATGCTGGGAAAACTAGGAAAGGGAGATGCTGACATCAAACCCCATAACATGGTCCTATCCAATTATGAAGGAGGCATTGGAACCACAATGGGAGTCGTACAACTAGATCTCAAAGTGGGATCAATCCTTCGACCCACCATGTTCATGGTGATCTCGGCAAAACCAAACTATAATATGCTCTTGGGTCGAGAGAGGATACATGGCATCAGTGCAGTTCCATCCTCGATGCATCAGAGGGTCACGATATGGCATCCCGATGGTATCATAGAAAACATTGAGGCAGATCAAAGCTATTACTTAGGCGAAATCAACAGCGTCAGAAAGAATAGTTTCGACAGGAATTTGGCTCATATAGGGCCATGTAACCCTCCTGAATTTGATCTGACTCCAGCACCTAACGCCTTCTGCTCTCTTTATCTACACTTTGACTACAGTTTTCAGTGGGATAGAGAAGACTTGTCAAACATCGACTATGTAGGAGTTGATGATATACAGCCAACAAGCTGGGGAAGTGAGTTTGGTGACGATGATTGAGTCACAAAATTTGCAAAAGATTTCGGCATATGTAGCCGAAAATAGAATGATAGCGGCCTTGGAGGTTGAGGTTAAGTATATGGCTCTTAAAGCCAATGAACAGATCTCTTCTCAAAAAGGCCCTGGGAAAGATTTCGACCTAGAACCTCCCGACTTGGAAATAATAGACCTTCGAGATCAGAGGTTAGACGCCATCTATGATGATGAACCTCTAGGTTTCAAAAAGGACCCGTTGGCGAACAATGTTAAAATGTTAGCACAAGACCCTTTGGAGTAAGTAAACCTAAGTGAAGGTCCTGTGAAAAAGCCAACGTACATCAGCGCAAAGATAGATCCAGGACTCAAGGTCGAAATGATCCAATTGTTAAAAGAGTTCAAGGATTTCTTTGCATGGGATTATGACAAAATTCCTGGTCTCGACAGAAGTTTGGTGGAACTGCAATTGCCAATAAAGCCTGGAAAGAAGCCCGTCAAACAAACTCTAAGGCGCTTTGCACTAGAGATTTTGTCGAAAATCAAAACGGAAGTCGAAAGACTGCTGAGATGCAAGTTCATCCGAACGACCAGGTATGTCGAAGGGATTGCAAATATAGTACCTGTTATAAAGAAAAATGGTACCTTAAGGGTGTGCATTAATTTCAGAGATCTGAATGCTGCAACACCTAAAGATGAATATCCAATGCCGGTGCATTGATTTCACTGGATTTGGATTAGCATCAGAAAAATCTTTAGGAATCGGTTTAACTGGCTTTGTCTTCTTTCACTGGGTTAGCATCAGAAAAATCTTTAGGAATCGATTTAACTGGCTTTGTCTTCTTTCACTGGGTTAGCATTAGAAAAATCTTTAGGAATCGATTTAACTGGACCAGACAAGGCCTTTGACTGGATCGACATCAGAAAAATCTTTAGGAGTTGATTTCACTGGATTTGGATTGGCATCAGAGAAATCTTTAGGAATCGATTTAACCGGACCAGGCAAGGTCTTGGAATCTTCAACTGGGTCTTCATCAGGAAAATCTTTAGGAATCGATTTAACTGGACCAGAGAAGGCCTTTGACTGGATCGGCATCAGAAAAATCTTTAGGAGTCGATTTAACTGGACCAGGCAAGGTCTTGGAATCTTCAACTGGGTCTTCATCAGGAAAATCTTTAGGAGTCGATTTAACTGGACCAGAGAAGGCCTTTGACTGGATCGGCATCAGAAAAATCTTTAGGAGTTGATTTAACTGGACCAGGCAAGGTCTTGGAATAGCTGAGAACTTAACTGGATCTTTCCTGAAATGTAAAAGTCAGTCGTATGTAATGCATGCCATGGATCAAGCAATGATGTTCTCAACACAAATGAGATTGTAAGATATGATGCGTTTATGCGTGTATCATGATGTATGACAATGTGATATTTTTGAACGTATTTTCGTCTAGGAAAATATATCCTTGACGAATGCCGGGAGTTAAATCCTGGGTTGATGGTTGCAGAGAGTTCTTCGTTTCCGCTGGGGATGAAGACTGCAAGAATGAACCGGTAGGAGAAGATGACTCCGTTGGGGAATAAACTTGGAGATTACTCTGTGGGGAGTGATTACTCTAGCGACCTTGCTGGGGAACAATACTCTGTGGGAAGAGAGGTACTTTGCTGGGATGTTGACGATAACTCCGCTGGGGATACCGTTGTTATGTTGGAAGTTTTAATAGACTCCGCTGGGGATAAGAAGACTTCGTCGAGGATGATCTTTCCGTGGCTTTTGGCTGAGGATAACCCAGTTATATCCTGGTGGGGAAATAACCTTCTGAATAAAGCCGGGAGACGCGTTCGTGCTATGCAGGGGATAAGCTTCCAGAATCTACTGGGGATAAGCTTCCTACTGGGGAGATTGATTCAACTTTCATGGGGAGGCTTTTGGACTGGACTTTCCTGGGGAAATTTTGAACCGTACCGGGGAAATGGCTCCACTGAATGTCTGTATACCGCCGAGGAACAATCTTAGATCAAGACTGTCGAGGATGCTTGTCAAGAATGTTTGTATACTGCGTTGAGGAATGTTGAGATCTTCAGGGGATAATCCAACTTCCTTAAGGCTGGCAGTAAGCTAACTCTGCTTGGGGAGAGTGTTACTGACTTGCTGGCTCACTCTCTGGGGAGTTAAGATATCTTGGTTGTTCTTCAGCCGAACCTACCTTAGTGCCTTGGTGGACAGGGTAACTAGGTCGCTTTAGACAACTCATTACTGCCCCTGTTTCTGTGGGAGAAGATGCTTGTGGGGGTAATTGACAAATCTTCTGGTAGACAGGTGACGAGATGTCGGGACATAGTCGTGCGCTTTGATCCCTAACTTTTGCCTGGACCGCACTTTCAGGTTTTCAGTCCACCGGGATACCCATTTTTGCCCAAGCCGCCTTTTCAGGTTTTCGACTTGCCGGGTGTACATATTTTTTTCATTTCATCCCTTATTTTTGCCCGAACCCTTTTGGTTCACCGGGAAGCCCTTATTTTTGCCTAGGTGTGTCAACCTAGCGGGTCTTTGATTATGCGCAGTATTCTTTCGACTATGTCCACGCTCTCAGGATGTAGGGAGATGCCCCTGCCAGTAGTGTTGTGTTGTCATACCACCAGAAGATCTTCGTTTGATCGTCCAATGCCCCAAGTGCTCCAGATGGAGATTTTCCCCAAGCTGGTTGGCCTTTTGAGAGATTCTCCGAATCTTGACTTAACTGCCCCAGATGATGGCCACTGATCATGCCATGCCCCTTGATTGGAAGTGTTTCTTCCACCAGAGGTGACCTCTTTGTTGAGAAGACTTTTGTTCACCGGATATTCGTCGTGCGAATTTCTCTGCTGTTCAAACAAATAGTCATATGCAAGCAATGTCATATTAAAAATGTAACGCTCATGTCTGTCTTGAAGTTTTTGAAAATGCAGTTTCAGTAAAACAAGCAAATTTTTTTATAAACGGTGATGTCAATTTGTTATTTTACCGCAAGCCTTAAGGAGTCAGGATACCTTTGTTACAGTATGCTTTCGAATTAACCCATGCTTCAGCTAGGACTTTTGAGGGTTATAATGTGGCCTGGTTCACGGTTTAAGAAACAAAGGATAAAGGCTCAAATTTTATTTGTACCCACCCGTTCTTCGTGATGTTCTTCAAACCTAAACTCAGCTCATCGTGCATTAGACCTTGTTGAGTCTTTGTCCTGATGTTCCAATGATGGTTCAGATATTGATGATTTATTTTGATTAGGCAGTCATTTCCTTTTTTGTTGAGGGTTTGTAGGACCTCTTTCTTTTTGATTTCGTTATCCCTATTTTTTTGCCTGAACTGTTCTTTTGTGATTACAGTCAGCGGGATGCCCCAGTTTTGTAAGTCTCCTACATAGGTTTTGACTTATTGGGTTTTTATTTCTGAGAGATAATGATTGTCTGTCTTTATGATTATTCAGAACCATCATCGTCTTTTGTTTTGGAAGGACTTCTTTGGTGCCGTTCGTTATGCACATGGATCAGCTGAGAGAACTACCCTGCCCCAGGTTATGATTAAGGGTTTTAATTTTCGAAAATAAAACTCCTACTTCTTTGGCTCAAAGGGGTTAACGGGGGATTATCTGCCTTATAACTCCAGTGTTTAGGAATCGAAACAATGCCTGTACCTCGCCAGCTGGGTCTGTTCAAAAGCATACTGTATATTGTGGTATCGTTTTCGTCATCCTCCCTCAAGAGGCTTATAATTATTAATTGAGAGTTGATCATCACAAAAATATGAAAGCAGTTTGCATATAGTGAACACGAAATAATTACTTCAAAACAGACATGTGTAATGCATTAATGAAATAACAATGTTTGGCATGAATATTATTGTTTGAATAAACAAAGAAAAATACAACTTGAATTCAAAATGAACAAAAAGTGCTTTCTATCCTAGCCATGCTTTGGCAAGGGAGCAGTGATCACATTGGGAGCCTCGGGCGCCTCAAACTCAATCTCCTTCGCGTCAATCAAGTCTTGGATCTTATTTTCAAGCTCCAACAATCATCCGTAGTATGCCCCGGGCTGTCAGAGTGATAAGCGCAGCGGGCGTTGGGATTATACTTGGGTGACGTTGTATTTTGATTCTTTGGAGCTTCTTTTAGAGTCACCAGCTTGGTCTCCAGCAACTGTGGCAACATCTGGGACAAGGTCATGCTGAGCCGAGTGAACTGCCTTCTTTCGCTCTTTTGTTGATTGTGATGCTGAGGAGCACCAGCAGGTTTTGAGATCACCACTGCATTGACATCTTGGCGGCGTTCTGGTCTATTCTGTCTCCTTGAACCATAGACAGCACTGGATTCCTTCTTAAAAGGTTTTTTATCGGTGCTCGATGAAGCATCCTTCTATATCTTCCCCGACTTGATACCAGCTTCAATCCTTTCCCCGGTCAAGACCAAATCTGTGAACCCAGCAGCAGAATTCCCAATCAGATGGTTGAAGAATGGACCAGACAGAGTCCCCAAGAACATGTCAACGAGCTCCCGGTCAGTCAAAGGTGGTTGTACCCTCCCAGTAAGGTCTCTCCATTTCTGCGCATACTCTTTAAAACCTTCTCCCGATCCTAGCGACATACCCTGGAGCTGGGTACGTGTAGGAGCGAGGTCGGCATTGTACTGATACTGCTTGTAAAAAGCAGTAGCCAACTCCTCCCAGTTACGAACCTTGGTTCCATCCAGCTGATAGAACCATTCGAGATGAGTCCCTGAAAGACTCTCCTGGAAGAAGTGGATCCACAAATTCTTGTCCACGGTATACGGTTGAATCTTCCGCGCATAGGACCTGAGATGCAGCTTGGGACAGGATGCCCCATCATACTTAGCAAAAGAAGGAGCTTTGAATTTGTGTGGGATCACCACACCAGAAGATAGAGCCAGGTCTCCGAAATCCAACCCAGACACTTGTTGAATTTCCATGGCATTCAGACGATCCTCTAGTTGCTTGTACCGGTCCTCAGCTGGAGGGTACTGCTCATCATTAAAATCAGTCTCGTTGTTGGAGACCACCGGACTAGGAACCTCCCTTCCTTGGGGACTGTCTTTCCCAACAGAGGAAGCAGCTTGATCAACATCATTTTGTGATACATTCCCAGATTGGCGCCTAGGGTTGAACAATATAATCCTCTTCTTCTTCTTTTTCAAAAGCAGAGTCTTCAGATCTTGTTGCCCCTGGGCTAGATTCTTAATCAACTCCTGGAACTGGGCATTCTGGGCCTGGAGGGCCTGGATGGATTGCTCAGTAGATGTTTCAGGATTCATGATGAGACTGCTGAAATAAACAGCAAAGAAGGTAAGCAACCTGTAGGGAAAGGGTACCTGTTATGCAATGATATGTATGATATGCATGCGATGTTTTCAAGGACCTCGCAGGGTAAACAGAGAAATTGGTTAGAATTTGAATTTGGGTAGCTTGATTGAAGGAACTTCCTGTTGTTGAGAGCCCTTCTTCAAGAGTCAAAGGCTCACCATATCGAGTGGGTCATAGCCCCTGACTCAAGTCATCAACCTGGCTAGAGGAAAATAAATCCCCTTTTTCCCCTTGCCGGACAGTTGGTTCATCATGACCTGCATCACAAGCCCTTGAGATCCTTGAAATGGGTTAGTCCTTATGTAGGATGCATGCAATGGTATGATGTTATGCTATGCATGGAGTAATGTAGGTAAACCCTGTTATGAGTCCAGATTAAGGACTGTAAACAAAACCTGCAAGAAACTCAAGTGTCAGATAACAAGTATGCAAGTAGTCAAGTTTGAAAGCACACAAGTCACACAAAGAGCCCTTAGAGTTTAGGCCAGCATGAAGTTTGGGGTACTACCCTCTTGAAGTTGGTGGGCTCAAAACCTGTCCTATCAGAAGTAACCGGGTTCTAAGGGTCCCAATATCATTGGATTGCTTTCATTGTTCATCGTTTCGATTTAGCCACTGAACTGGCGACCGAAATATTCCAAGAAAACAACCCTCAACTGAGTGTAGTATCGAGTATCAACCAACCTCGGACTGCACCAAAGTCAGTTATCTCACTACCCTAAAGAGGCCACGATGGTTTAATTAAGGTTCATAAGGTCAATTGATGCTTCACGACACCACGCGGAGGCCCCGTACTCTCCTTGACTGAACTCAAGGGTTACCGGTACACACCAAAGTGCCACATCAACGTAGCAGACTGCTTCAACCATGTCGGTATACCCCGCACAGTTCCCTCACAACCTTGTTGCTACTTTCTAAGAAGGTATCCCCCAGATCCGGGTTAGGATCTATAGAACTCCCAAGACAGGCCCACAAGGTTCAAAAGATCTCAAATGCATTGGATTGACAGATGAATTTTCCAGTCAACTGATAAAAAAATCAACTGTACACTGAAAAGTCAAACTTTGACTTTTTGGTCAAAATCAAGTGCCAAAGGTCATTTTTCATCAAGATGTGTCAAAACATGAAAATTGTTCACCAAGAAACCTAATTTTGAAAATTAGGGTTTAAATTTGAAATTTTTCATAACTTAAAATTTTTTTAAGTTATGAAAATTTCTTATTTTTCCCCAACTTTTTCACCATGATGCAATTGGATTCAAAGAAAACTTCCAACATGAAAGTTGTAGTACTCCACAAAATATACAACTTTGATTCACAAAAATTTCCCAAAAGATGCTTGGATCTCAAGTTATGATTTTGTGAATAAGGGTCCATGAAACCTTTAACTTAGTGAAATTTTGCCCTAGTTTAGGCAGGATTTTAACCTATCTTCATGGCAACTTTTCACATAGTTCCAATTGGAATCTCAAAATGAATTTCAAATATGGATTTTAGATCATTTTGCAAGCTTTCCAAAATGTCCAAGAACTCTCAAAGATCACTTATTGTTAGGGAGAATCAAAGAAAAGAAAATGGAAATTTCTCACTTTTGTCCATGGCATTTTTCACATTGGCACAAGTTGCAAATCAGTTTGGATCATGCTTGTACTTGGTTTACAGGTTCTAATACTTTCTACACTCATAAATTAAATGCAAATACATTGGTTAATGGCATTGTTTTGATCTTTGAAGCTTTGTACAAGGGTTTAATCCAAAAATGGAAAAAAGGTTACATTGCTACTTTGATAAAGCACACTTTAAGCAATTTTGTTTATCTTGAGCACTGAACCTAATATCTTTGTGCAAACAAGATCCATAAACATCAGAAAAGGTTTACCAACTCTCCTCAGGCCTTGAGCTAGCCTGTACAGGCTTTGGCATTGTCACTTCCCACCTTTTCTTCAAAAACAAGCAATTATGCAAAAAGTCCACAACTCTTCCATCTGATAAGAAAAAAAATTTGTAACATTTTCAAACAAGTTTAGCATATTGAAACAAGCCTAAGACACGATTGCCAAACCTCTCAAAACACCCAAATACACCAAAAACTCGATTTCTGCCCAAAACAGGGCAAGCTCTTCCGAACTCAAGCCAAAACCAAATTTCCTCGTGCGTTTTGTCTTGAACCACTTCAGACACATTCCATACATCCCATCTGAACTATCCTAGCCCTTCTCAAGTAACTGTAACCCCTGTTTCGTGCTTCACCATTTTAAATTTCTGAGTTTGCAGGTTGACTTCTACAAGGAGATTCAAGCCATTTCAAAGTAAGCTGAGCATTGGGAAAGGTTAAGGGAACTTCAAGCAAGCTCAAAAGTGCTTCAGGCCTCACTCAAAGTTGCTACATTGCCATATTCAACTTCAGCTGAACAAGGTAATTTCCATCTTTCTATCTCCTTATTTAGACATCCTTAGGCTTAGGTTTGTGAAGCAAAAATGTAGTCCTTAAGTTGCTTGAACTATACATATGCATAGTTCTTATTTATATTAACGGAGCTATGAGAATTTGGATGATGAACATGTTGAAAATTTTAGGTCATAAATTAGGGGTGATAAAATTCTCTCTGGTCTTTAAGAGTTAGGTCAAATTTTTTATATCATTAGAATTGTGGTTTAAAGCTCTATAAGTTTCATGTTGTGAGTTTTTGATTTCATGCAAAGAATAGAGAGAACGGATTTGAAGTACAGGGGCGCGCGCGTTTTGGCCAGAGGACAGGGATGAAGTGTGTTCTGGGCCAGGGCCTTGGGCTTGTTTCTTTTGACACCCCCCTTTTACTTTCTGCACCCCCATTTGCATTTTCTTTTATTTTTCATATTATCTTGCATATTTCACATTTGTGACTTTTATTTATTTTTTCTAAACAAATAAAAATCTCAAAAATATCTTCTTTATTTTTTTGCATTTTCTCATATTTTTTTATTTATTTTTTTAGCATAAAAATAAGTATTTAGGTTAATATACTTTTATTTTCTTAAATAAATTTGTAAATAATATGAAAATATTATTGTGATCGGTGGATCTGGAACTGACTGTTTAACGCTGGTTCGCGAAATGTCACGGAAGCAAGAGTCACCACCGTCTTTTATTTTCTCCAACATGGACAGGACAAAAGCACAGCAAAATTCCTTATGAGATAGTTTCTCGGTTCGGGACGTAGATTTATAGAAAGGGAAGGTGTTAGCACCCTTTCTATCCATGGTTATCCATGGGCTCTTAGATACTTGCTCATTGTGTTTTCAAAATGTTTGTTTGCTTTTCAATTGTGAGTGAGTTTGAAAAAGTTTCGTTTTAAAGATTTCAGATCGACTCTTGTATCAGTCCTCAAGAGTGTTTGAAAAATTGTTTTGAAAGCTTTTTTGAAAGTGTCGGTGTGAAAAGAGTTTTGATTTGTTTTGAATTAGAGCAAGTATCTACGAGTCATCTACCTACCCTAAGGAATTAGGCTGTGTAAATGTCCTTAAGGTAGTGCCATCCCACCATTGAGAGGTAGGTAGCACCACTGTTGGAGGTGTTCGGGTCAATTCGAGGATTAGGGACAGTGTGGTTACCAGAGCAACAGTAGGACACCTTAGAAGCTACCCTTATGCCATTGATCTTTTTATTCCGAGGCAACCGTTTCGAGGCAACTTGTTTCGAGGCAACTAGATCAACAGACATAAGGACTTACTGAGACGTCCTATACTCGACGACCACGTTTCGAGGGGCAAGGCAACAGTGAGGCGTACCCTAAGAGTGGTGTGTGAATTTGTGATTGTTTTCAGTTATGTTTTATCTTGTCATGCATTATGGTGATCTACGCTTTGATTTTATTTGGGCCATTCATTCTTTCATACAGAGTTTAGCAGTTAAGGGGTGCGGAAATTAAAGTGCGGAAAATAAAGTCCTACGCTATTACAAGGCGCGGGTCTATACATCGCCAAATTAACAAAGACCCGTTTTTAATAAAATGCAGAAAATAAATAAATTTCCTAATTACTATTACAAGGCTTTGAGCAATTACATAATATTAAAAAGAAAAATAAGAACAAACGCGCGAAAAGAAACTAGAATCGAATGTTCGAGGGCGTTGGACCCTTTAAAGAAATTAAATGCAATTAAAAAGGCTAATTAACTATTTAATAAGAAAAGAAATTGTTTTTTATGTTTATTGGTATTTATGAAATAAAGAAAATTAATTAAAATTAAAAGTTAAATAAAACCCTAATTCTAAGTTGTTTTTAATTATTTAAAAAAATATTTAAGTATAACCTAATTTACTCTAATTAATTAATTACATGTTTATTTACAAAATTAGTTAATAATTAATAATAATAATAATAATAATAATAAGAAGACAAAATTATTTATTAAGAAAAAGAATAAAAATGCTAAAAAACCTAATTTCTACATTTTTTAGTTATTTAAGAAAAAAAACATTAAAATTTTAACCTAAATTAATCTAAATTGATTATTAAAAATTTATTTACAAAAATATTAATGCATTAAATTAATTAACCTATTTTTTAGTTTTGATTTTTATTGTGAAAATTATTTTGTGAATTAAATAAAACAATAAAGCAAATAAAAGAATAAAAGGGAAAATTAAAAGAAAGAATAAAATATGCAAACCATGGGGGTGGCTGACCCAATTGAGAGGTTTGTTGAAGCAAATAGGCCCATTGAATCAGGCCCTTTTTGACTTTTCCAGCGCTTGCATGCAGAGTGTTTGACCAGCGCGTATGGTAGACAGCACATTCTGGCCTTTGGATTGACCTTCAAGGACACTTGGCTGGCTTGGACATGGGGTTGCATGATGAACCCTTGGATGAGTGCAACGCTGGAACATGTTTTGACAAAAATCATTGAGATTATGGGGGACCTGGGAATCGAACCCAGATCCCAGTACCTGCATGACAGCGCATCTACCAACCCAACCAACGCGTTTCTTTGTTAGTTTAATGGAACATGATTAATATATGTGAAAAACAAGCGTTATTGGCAGAAACAAAAATCACGCGCGAATATTCAAACTATCCAGTCATGCTGAGACACGTCCACCTTCTTCTTCGTTTGCCTGAAAATACAAAATAGATAGCGGGGGTTTTAAACCCCCACTAAATGGCACCTGCAAATAATAGCGAATAGGGCATATGCAAACATAAAAAGGGCGCGAATAGTGGATTAGTTTCGTTTGGATGTCCTGGTTTCAATGGAATAGGTTTGAATGGCCAATTTTTCCAGATAAAGAAACCCCTCTTTTGGAGCTTCTGAAACCCTAGCAAGCGTTCATGTCAACTTTCTATGCAGGCATTATTAATTCAATTCAAGGACACCAATAGCTTCAGGACGTTCATGTTAGTGTAAATCAACAATAAAAATGCATGAATAATGTCTAGAAATCAAAACACGATTATGGAAAATTTCAAGAAAATTCAGACTCTGTTATACCAATTCCTTGAGTATGGAGGGTTGGTTTCGATTGTAAAAGCTTCCTGGTAGTGTCAGGAGTGTATTGGAATGGCTCTTTGGCTTTGAAACGTGCAGTAGCTATGAAAACAGTTTCAAGGTTTTTGTGAAAAAAATGCAAGTTTGTTCTTTAGGTTTCTGCGCAGCTCTTGTGTCTCTTCCCTTAGGTTTCACTTATGCACATGTATATGAATAGAATTAGGTCAAAAAGCCAGCCCAAAATCCATCCATTTATGACTTTGAATATTTGATTTTCCATATCTTTTCTTCAATATTTTTCATGCCAATTATGCCAAATCATGGAAGATTCTTTCCTTTTTGAATGGTACACGAGATATTGAGCACCTAATGAGTGAAATCTCTGCATAAAAAGATTTGAAAGGTGTGATTTGCTATTTTTTCATATTTAATTGTAATTAAGTGAATTAATAATAATAAAAATTCAAATAATTAATCAAAAATTATAAAATAACTCCCTTGGATGTTAATGGATCGTGCATGGACTTTGGGTAATGATTCATGGAAGAAATTGAGGCCCATTAGCATTTTTGAACCCTTTTGTGCAAAGTTGACTTTTCAAAATTCCCAAATATTTCCCAACTTCCACAAGGCATATCTTGCTCAATTTTTAAGTTTTGATCATGTTCTTGGACAGTTTGGAAAGGTATTGAAGTCCTCTAATCCATGTCTTTGGTACCATGTCATTTTGAGTTACCAATCTCATGTTATGGTCTTTGACTTAAAGTGCCTTTTTGTTGACTTTTGAAAATGACCTATAATGTTGAGATTGATAACTTTTTGTGAGAGCATTTCTTGGACTTGAAGTGTGAAGATGAGTTGTAGGAAATGTCATTCTCTTCAAAATGAGATTTGGATGGAATTTTTCTGATAAACCATGTGGAAGTTATGCCCTGGTCAATTTGCAGTTGACTTTTTCAACTGTCCAAAAATAGAAACTTTTGCATCTTGAGACTTTTTGAGCCATGCTTTGAGAATCATGATCAAGAATTGATCAAATGATGTTGGTGGCTTCAAAATAAGATGTTGACCAAAAATTTTGACTTTTGACTGTCAAATGACCATTTTGCCCCTGCAGTTGACTGTGAAGCATTTAGGGTTTTTGACTGTGCCATTTGATGCTGTGAGTCTTGAAACTTAGTATATGGATGCTTGACAATGTATAAGGGCATGTGGGACTTGTTTGGACCCTTGGAAACTTCAATTTCTTTGTCAGAACCAAAACCCTAATTTTGACTGTGTTAGGAGGCATTTGGACTGTACAACCCTTGGGAGATTTTGAACCTTAATCTTGGCAAATCTTGAAGAATATGGGAGGGAAAATTTTGGGGTACAACAGTTATATATTTTTATTTTTATTATTTATACACTTAAATTAATATTTTCATACAATATTTAATTTTTTAACATTTTTGTATATATTTTATTTATTTTCTTAAACAAAAAATGAATAAATAAATAATATAAAGCGTAATTTTTTATTAAACAAAAATTAGGGTTTTCACCCTTTCAAAAATAATCATTTTATTTTCTTATTTTTAGGACATAAATAAATTTATTTTACATACATAAAATAAAATACAAAAACATTTGTGCATATTTACATTTTGTTGCATATTTAAATATTTGCTTATTTATTTATTTGTGCAATATTTCAATTTGGTTGTAATAATATTTTAGGGCTTATTTTTATACAATATCCCCCTATTCAAACTTGTACCCCCTTCCCATAATATTGTGTAATAGTCTAGATTTACTTTACGCATTTATTGCTTTCATATACCATGATAGTAAGAATTAGGGTTTGTATGCAAAAGACCAAAAATCAAACAAATAGCATGACTTAATGCAAGACAAAAATGCATGAAAATGACAACACAATGCACACAAGCATCCCTAGGGTTTCATCCACTTTGTTGCCTTAAAATGGCCATGGTATGCATGCTAGGTATCTTGGCAAAACAAAAACAAAACAAAAAGATCATAGTCCCTCGATGACGCTATCTTGGTTGCCTATACAAAGATGATCTTAGTCCCTCAAAAACTTGCTAAAGATACTTGGCACCATTGCTATCATGGTCATACGATGACCCACGCCTGTCCCGTTTAACATCCAAAGATAGGGTTGTTTACCAAATACAATGGTAAAACAACAATATCAAAGGATTAAAAATATACAAGAAAGACTTTGAGTAAGGGTAGACAAATCCTAGTTACTTGATCTCTTGCAAACCATCCTTGCTAATTTCAAACTATCACACACAATTTCAAAACAATTTTCCAACAAACTTTCAAACATTGAAACATTTTTCAAAAGACAAACATCTTTATATACATTCTTCAAACAAGAATCATTACAAAAACTTGCTAAAGATACTTAGCACCATTGCTATCATGGTCATACGATGACCCACGCCTATCCCGTTTAACATCCAAAGATAGGGTTGTTTACCAAATACAATGGTAAAACAACAATATCAAAGGATTAAAAATGTACAAGAAAGACTTTTGAGTAAGGGTAGACAAATCCTAGTTACTTGATCTCTTGCAAACCATCCTTGCTAATTTCAAACTATCACACACAATTTCAAAACAATTTTCCAACAAACTTTCAAACATTGAAACATTTTTCAAAAGACAAACATCTTTATATACATTCTTCAAACAAGAATCATTACAAAGATTTCCAAAACGATGGCCTCTTTTCAAAATACTTTCAAAACCACACAAAGCACCATTTCAAACAATTCAAAAAGCAAAGCAAATGATCTAAACAAGTAACTAAGAGCCCATGGAAAACCATGGATGAAAAGGGTGCTAGCACCTTCCCTTTTCATAATCTACCCCCCGAACCCAAGAAAACATCTCAAAGGTATTTCCTGTGCTTTTTGACCTTTCCTTTGGATAAAATAAAAAGTCGGTGGCGACTCTTGCTAATCCAAAACATTTTCAAACACAAACGCAAAACCTCAAGTCAGTTCTCCCACCGTATCACAGAACTGGAGACTCTGCTGGGGACAATAAGAAAAGTGGGGTTACCTTAGGGTTTAGATCACCTTTACATGCTTATCTTGCTTGACTTGTTCGCTTTACATTTTGGTTCTATTGTTTGGGTTTGAATCCTACACCCAGATTTGGGAAACATTCATAGGTAAATAGCAATACGTTATGGAAACTGTGCGGGGTATACCGACATGGTCTAAGCAATAGATATATTAGTGCGACATATTTGTGGGTACCGGTAGCCTTTGAGTTAATCAAAGAGAATACGGGGCCGCTGAGTGATGTCATGAAGCACTAATAGACTTTTAGAACCTTTACTTGACCATCTTGGCCTTTTAGGATGTAGTGAGATGACCGGCTTTGGTGCAGTCCGAAGTTGGTAGATACTCGATACTACACTCATTGAGGGTTGTTTTCTTGGAATATTTTGGTCGCCAGTAAAGTGGCTAAACTGAAACAATGAACACAGAAAATAATCCAGTGATATTGAGCTCCTTAGAACCTGTTTACTATTTATAGGACAGGTTGAGCCAACTAAACTTCAAGAGGGTACTTACCTATGAAACCCCATGCAAGCCTAAACTAGGAACTTGTGTGATTTGCTTGTACATACATACTTGTGCATAACATCATGAACATCATGAAGCATCATTTGCATCCACTAACCATTTCAAGAATTTTGGATCTTCATCTTTGTTCCTGTTTTGTAGGTTATGGAATAACTTCGCATGAAAACTATTCAGGTCAATCTTGTGAGAAATCCTCCACAACTCAAGGAGCTTGCTTCCAAGATTCCAGAGTATTCTCCATTCACTGAGAGACATGGTCGACTTCTCAACTTGGTTAACTCCAACACAGAGGAAGACATGGTGAAAGTTCTCTTCCAGTTCTTTGACCCCCTACACCACTGCTTCACATTTCCTGATTACCAGCTGGTACCTACTTTGGAGGAATTTTCTTAACTCTTGAGGATTCCTATTCTCCATCAACTACCTTTCAAAGGTACGGAAAGAGATCCAAAGCCTGAAGATGTTGCTCAAGCCCTACACTTGCAACCATCAGATGTCATAGGTCATTGGGAAACCAAAAGTGGTGTCAAGGGTTTCTTGGCAAAGTTCCTGTTTGAGAAAGCTCAAGAATGCTGGAATTCTCTAGACCTGTAAACTTTTGAGGAGATTGTAGCTCTTCTCATCTATGGGTTGGTCTTGTTCCCAAACCCTGACTAGCTTATAGATGTCAATGCTGTCAAAATTTTCATGGCTCGCAACCCTGTGCCTACCTTACTTGGGGACATCCTACACTCATTTCACACTTGAACAATGAGGAAAAGAGGTGTTCTAATGTGTTGTACTCCTCTACTGGCAAGATGGTTTATTTCTCATCTTCCCCCACCAGTCTTGAAGAATGAGCAAGGTATGAGGTGGTCACAATGATTGATGACTCTCACACATTCAGATGTTCATTGGTGTTCTTGATCCAGAGAAAATGTTATCATCATTGATCGTTGTGGGGAATTCCATAATGTACCACTACTTGGCATTAGGGAAGGCATCACCTACAACCCCTGCTTGGCTCTGAGACAATTTGGGTATGCCCGAAGGGATGACCCACATGACATGCTGATTCCAGACTTGGTTTTTGACTTCGACAACGACGATCAAGGACTTCGACAAAGGTTCATCCGAGCTTGGAGGATGCCCAACAAGGTGGACAGTAAGACCTTGGGACACAAGAATTCCATCCCCCTTGAGCCTTACCTCAAGTGGGTACGAACCCGTGCCAAAAGTCTTATGATGCCTTACCCCTATATTCTCCTTGTGATTAAAGAGCCTGTTAAGGAAGAAGAGGTTCCATACACCCTCCTACATCCTGACATGCCGACATCACTTGAAGATTTACAAAGGAATTGGATACAGCTCAAGGGAGAACGCGATACATTTGAAGCCCAATTCTACGCTAGTGAGAAGATGGTTTTAGAACTTACTCGTCAACTTCACGAAGAGAAGACTCTCAAGACCTACATCGCACAACAAAGGATGCGCAACGTCTTTTTACCTTAGAATTTTGTATTATTTTGCCCATAGGGCATTGATGTACTAAAAAATTCTATCTTATTAATATGACGTTTGTTCCTTTTTGTTTAAACAAATTTGAATTTTCTGAATCCTTGAATGCATTACATGAATACATATCATTCATCATATGCATAAACAGGTCTTCACACCAAGTTTCCTCATCTCTCTGCTGTTTATTTCAGCAAGATGGATATTGAACAAACGGTCAAAGACTTATAAGCGCATAATTCACAATTCCAACAGCTACTTCTGACCTTGACCAAGGGGCAGGAGGAGCTCAAAACTTTGTTAGAGAAGGAAAAGGAGAAAAAGAAAAAGAAGAGAGTTGGTGTGGCTACCTTGGGCAGAAGATTTGAAGGTCAAGCCAGAAGGGTCCTAGATTTCCCATCAATATCTGAAGAGGGTGAAGGAATGGGTAAAGGAGTTGCAGTGCCATCTGATTCTAAAGCTGAAGATGAGGAAGATGAGGATTACTCAGAACAACAGTATCCTCCTGCAGATGAAAAATGCAAGAACTTGGAAGAACGTCTGGCAGCCATGGAGGTACAGAGAGTGCCTGGGCTGGACTTTGAAGAGTTAGGGCTGGTACCTGGAATTGTAATCCCTCCTAAATTCAAAGTACCTCTGTTTTCTAAGTACGATGGGGTGTCTTGCCCAAAGATGCACCTACGATCTTATGTCAGGAAAATTCAACCACATTCTTCTGACAAAGACCTGTGGGTCCATTTCTTCCGGATAGTTTTTCGGGGACGCAGTTAGATTGGTTCTACCAGCTAGAGAGGTCTGATATGCATAATTGGGAGGATTTGGCTGCTGCCTTCTACAAGCAGTATCAATATAATGCGGAATTAGCACCAACTCGTACCCAATTATAGAGTATGGGCATGGTCTCTGTGATCGGTGGATTTAGAACTGACTGTTTAACGCTGGTTCGCGAAATGTCGCGGTAAGCAAGAGCCGCCACCGTCTTTTATTTTCTCCAACATGGACATGACAAAAGCACAGCAAAATTCCTTATGAGATAGTTTCTCGGTTCGGGAGGTAGATTTATAGAAAGGGAAGGTGTTAGCACCCTTTCTATCCGTGGTTATCCATGGGCTCTTAGATACTTGCTCATTTGTGTTTTCAAAAGTGTTTGCTTTTCAATTGTGAGTGGGTTTGAAAAAGTTTCGTTTAAAGATTTCAGATCGACTATTGTATTAGTCCTCAAGAGTGTTTGAAAAATTGTTTTGAAAGCTTTTTTGAAAGTGTCGGTGTGAAAAGAGTTTTGATTTGTTTTGAATTAGAGCAAGTATCTACGAGTCATCTACCTACCCTAAGGAATTAGGCTGTGTAAATGTCCTTAAGGTAGTGCCATCCCACCATTGAGAGGTAGGTAGCACCACCGTTGGAGGTGTTCGGGTCAATTCGAGGATTAGGGACAGTGTGGTTACCAGAGCAACAGTAGGACACCTTAGAAGCTACCCTTATGCCATTGATCCTTTTTAATTCCGAGGCGACCGTTTCGAGGCAACTGGATCATGTCATGGACATAAGGACTTACTAAAACGTCCTATACTCGACGACCACGTTTCGAGGGTAAGGCAACAATGAGGCGTACCCTAAGAGTGGTGTGTGAATTTGTGTGTTATTTTCATGTTATGTTTATTATCTTTGATCATGCATTATGGTAAGCTACGCTTGTTTTTAATTTAGGCCATACATTCTTTCATGCAATTATAATTTAAAAGTGCGGAAATTTAAATGCGGAAAGTAAAAATCCTACGCTATTACAAGGCGTGGGTCTATACATCGCCAAATTAACAAAGACCCGTTTTGAATAAAAATGCGGAAAGTAAAACCTAGTTACTATTACACAGCTTGAGCAGTTACATAATGTTCACAAGAAAATAAAATAACGTGCGAAATAGAAATTGAAATTGAACGTTCGAGGGCGTTGGACCCTTTTGAAATTAAATTGAAATAAGAAAGTTAATTATTTATTTTATTAAAGAAAAGAAATGTTTTTTTAGGTTTTTTTGTATTTATGAAATAAAGAAATTAAAATTGAAAAGAAACCCTAATTCTAAGTTGTTTTTAATTATTAATGAAAAAATATTCAAGTTTAACCTAATTTACTAAATATTTAATGTACATGTTTATTTACAAAAATATTTAATAATTAATAATAATAATAATGATGAGATAATTATTTATTAAAAAATGATGGAAAGTTAAAAACCCTAATTTCTACATATTTTAATTTGTTAAGAAAAAGATTTAAGTTTTAAAACCTATTTTAACTAAACTAATTATTTAACATTTATTTACAAAATAAACTAATAGAAATTAAATATTAATTAAACATATTTTTAGTTTTTGATTTTTCTGGTTTTATATTATGAAAATTAATTTATGAAATTAAAGAAAACAATTAAAAACAATTAAAAGAATAAAAAGGAAAAACAAATAAAAATTAAAAATTGAGCAAACCATGGGGGTGTCTGGCCCTTTTTGGAGGTAAGTTGGAAGTAATTTGGCCCATCAGAATGAGGCCCTTTTTGACTTTCCAGGATCACACGCTTGATGGTTGACCCAGGTGTATGGTGGTCTTCACGTTCTGGCCTTTGGATTGATCATGAAGCCACTTGTCAAGCCTTAGCATATGCGCGTATGGTGAACCACTGGATAGAAACTGCATGGGAACATGTTGTAACAAAAATTATGAATAATATGGGGACCTGGGAATCGAACCCAGGTCCCAGCGTTTACCAAGTGAATGTCCAACCATCTGATCCAACGCGCGCTTTTGTATACTTAATAGATAACAAATAATATATATGAAAAAGGAATATTATGCTGGAACATTGAAAAATCGCGCCAAGGTTTAAATGGTCCAACCAGGGGATGACACACATGCGTCTTCTTTGTTTTGTACCTGCAAATATAATCAAATAGCGGGGGTTTTAAACCCCTACTAACTGCAAACCATGGAAATAGCGATTAGAGCATAGGCAAATATAAAAAGGGCGCGAGGTGTGGATTGATTTTGTCTTGAGGTCACGAATCTATTGGCATAGGTTTGGTTGTCCAATTTTTCCATATGGGGAAACCCCTAAATTTGGAGCTCTGAAACCCTAGCAAACGTTAATGGCAAATCTTGATACAGGCATTGTTAGGACAATTAAATGGTACTATTAGCTTCAGAACATCCATATTAGCAAGAATCAATTAACAAAACACATGAACAATGCTTAAAAATTGAAACACGATAATGGATATGTTCATGAAAAGTGCAATGATGTTCTACCAATTTTTTGAGCGTGGAGGCGTGTTCTTGATTGCAACACGTTCCTAGCAATGTCAGGAAGACAATGGACAAGCTTTTGGACCTTGAATCGCCTTGTATCTATGTTTTCAGTTTTCAAAAATTTTGTGAAAATTTGCAATTTGGTATGCAGCTTGTGTGCAGTTTTTCGTGTGTGTCTCCATTAGGTTAGGTTATGCCTTTGTATGTGAAGCTTTCTAGGTCAAAAACCAAGCCCATAGTCCATTGAATCAATGTTTTGAATATTTGATTTTCCATATCTTTTTTCAATCTTTTTCCATGCCAATCATGCCAAATATGGAAGATATTGTCCCTTTTGATTGATGCACGAGATCTCTTACATGTGTGGAGGATATTTGCTGCATAAAAAAGATTTAAAAACATGATTTGGTATTTTTCTTATATTTAAATTTAATTAAATAAATTAATGATAATAAAAATTCAAATAATTAATCAAAAATAAGAAAATAACTCCCTTTGAGGTCAATGGGTCGTGCATATCCTTTGGGTAATGATTCATGGAAGGATTTGTGGCCCATTAGCATTTTTGAAGCCTTTTGTGCAAAGTTGACTTTTCAAAATTCCCAAAAATTTCCCAACTTCTACAAGGCATATCTTGCTCAATTTTGAAGCTATAAACATGTTCTTGGACATTTTGGAAAGATCTTGAAGTCCTCTAACCAATGTCTTTGGTCCCATGTCATTTTGATTTACCAATCTCAAGTTATGGTCTTTGACTTAAAGTGCCTTTTTGTTGACTTTTGAAAATGACCTATAATGTTGAAATTGAAGTGTGAAGATGAGTTGTAGGAAATGTCATTCTCTTCAAAATGAGCTTTGGATGGGATTTTTCTGATAAACCATGAAGAAGTTATGCCTTGGTCAATTTGCAGTTGACTTTTTCAACTGTCCAAAAATAGAAACTTTTGCATCTTGAGACTTTTTGAGCCATACTTTGAGAATCATGATCAAGAATTGATCAAATGATGTTTGTGGCTTCAAAATAAGATGTTGACCAATTTTTTTTACTTTTGACTGTCAAATGACCATTTTGCCCCTGTAGTTGACTGTGAAGCATTTAGGGTTTTTGACTGTGCAACTTGATGCTGTGAGTCTTGAAACTTGATATATGAATGCTTGACAATGCATGTAGGCATGTGGGACTTGATTGGACCCTTGGAAACCTTCAATTTCTTTGCAAGAACCAAAACCCTAATTTTGACTGTGTTAGGAGGCAATTGGACTGTGCAACCCTTGAGAGATTTTGAACCTTGATCTTGGCCAATCTTGAAGAATATGGGAGGGCAAATTTTGGGGTACAACAGTCTCCAATGAAGATTTCAAAGAGTATGCCCAGAAATGGAGAGACTTTGCGGGACGAGTACAACCACCTCTATCTGAGAGGGAGCTAGTAGACATGTTATTGGGTACACTAACATGCCTCTTTTTCAATCACCTGATTGGAAGTTTGTCTGTGGGGTTCACCGAGTTAATTCTAACTGGTGAGAGAGTTGAAGCCGGAATCAAGAGTGGTAAAATTCAAAAAGATACATCTGCTTCCGCTGCCATCAAGAAGACTTTTCCAGCAAAGAAAGAAGTATTAGCTGTCTACTCCCAAAGGGGTCAAGGAAGAGTTGAGCGCCAGCCAGCGGTGGGGGCCGTAATGATTCAAAAGTTTACAGCTGATCAGCCCAGAAACAATCAACCCAGAACCAACCAAACAAGGGTGGAAAGGCCTGTAAGGAAATTCACCCAGATAAACATGACTCCTGCTCAGGTTCTACCCCATCTCTTGAAGTTAAACCTTGCCAGTCTGAAAGAGGCCCCGAAGAATCCGAATACAACTTCTCCGTACTACCATTCGAACGCCAGGTGTGCTTATCATCCAGGGAGTATATGGCATGACACCAACAATTGTTGGGCCCTCAAGAATAAGATTCAGGATTTGATAGATGCTAAAGAAGTTGAATTCGACGCCCCTGAAAAGCTGAATGTGATCTCTGCTCCAATGCCAAGGCATGGCCACAATGCCCATTCTATTGAAGAGGATCTTTTTTTTGCAACTGTTGATGATTTGATAACTCCGTTACCGGTAATCAAGTTGAATTTGCTGAAGGCTGGGATTTTCCGAGGTTGTGAAGAAGATTGTTGCCTTTGTTCATCCTTACCAACCGACTGTCCATTGCTGAAGTTAGGCATCCAACACCTAATGGATAACCAAGAAATCCTTTTTAAAAAGACTCTTGTTACACCGACTCTTGTCAATGATGTTTCAATAATAACCATATCCTCCAATCTTTCCAAGGTATCCAAAAGACCTGTTAAGATTACATCCGCTCCGAAGATTGCTCCTTTGAAGATAACCATGCCTGGGCCCGTCCCGTACAAGTCCAACAAATCAATACCGTGGAACTATGGTGGAGAAATCTACTACCACGGTGTTAAACAAATTGAATCAACTGAAGAGAGTTCTGATGAAGAGACTTCCGACATTGGAAACATTGCTGGAACGAGAAAAATCACCCGCAGTGGGAGAATTTTCTCTCCGGAGATTGCCCCTCCAAAGGAAATCTTTGGACTCTCAACTGCTCCTAAGGTTACTCATGTACCGGTAAACATATCTGTGAGAACTCCAATTATTGAAGAATTTGTCACTCTTCTGGTTGTCCCCTCTGCTGCTGCTGATGATAGAGGGAAAGGGATCCAAGAAGAGCCCGTCAGGACGAGGGCTCAGCCATTGGTCATCCCTGAGACCTCTAAAAAAGAAATGGAAGAGATTTTGAAAATAATCAAGAAAAGCGATTAGGATGTTGTGGAACAACTGGGGTAAACCCCCTCAAAGATCTCTATGTTGGCCCTGCTGCTTTATTCAGAAGCTCATGCTAAAGCTCTGATCAGATTTTTGAAGACGGCCCACGTGCCACAGGAAACCTCCACGGATCAGTTTCAGGAATGTGTAGCTAGCTTAACAGCTGACAATGGTCTAGGATTCTCTGATGCTGATTTAACTTCAAAAGGGAGAAAATATAATGACGCTTTGCATGTCTCAGTGGAATGCAGATGGACTACTCTAGCACACGTTCTGGTAGACACTGGATCATCTTTAAATGTCTTGCCGAAGAAAGCCTTGGATAGACTGGATTGTGAAGGCTTAACCTTGAAACCCAGCAATATCATTGTCAGAGCCTTTGATGGTTCTAAAAGGATGGTCCACGGGGAGGTGGACATCCTGATCAAAGTGGGAATTGAAACCTTCAACTCCACATTCTATGTGATGGACATCCGTCCTTCCTACTCTTTCTTGTTAGGAAGACCCTGAATTCACAATGTTGGAGCCGTCACTTCCTCTCTGCATCAAATGCTCAAGTACCCTGCCCAGGGGAAAATTATAATTGTTCATGGTGAAGAGGAATACATGATAAGCCATCTAAATTCTTTCCGCTATGTAGAATTGGATGGTGAATTCATATAGACCCCTTTCCAAAACTTTGAAGAGGTTTCTCCTGAAGTAGCAGCGACAAAGACAGTGGCTTCTGTACCCATGATTACCAAACCTGTGCCTCAGATGTCATCCCTCAAAGATGCAAAGGCTGTGATTGAAGAAGGAGGAAGCACAATCTGGGGGAAGCTACCAGACTTTCCTTTCAAATCAAATAAGTTCGGCCTAGGGTTTACTTCGGCTAGCCAGAAGGTTGTGCGCCGCTCCCGGGCTGGAGGGCCACCAATGAAGATCACCCATCATGGAGTTAATGATTTGGAGGATAATGAAGAGGAGAGCAACCTGGAAGACTGGATTTTCCCTACTGTTGACGGAGGACTGTGCAATTGGGAGGCAAAAGACTTTGTTCAAATTACTTTCATACCGCAGTAATTTATCTTTCAAACATTTCTGTTGGCTTGTAATAATTCTTGAACCATTCGTACACTTTTATCCTTGTGCCTTACCCGAGGAACATAGGTCCATTTGTAAGGGTTTGATTTTTCATCTTCATATGCCATTTTAATGAATCATGGATGTTTTCACATATAAAATTTTGTGTTCATTGTCTTTCTTTTTACATTTTATTTGTTTAAAGGTGGCTATCCCTTACACACACCCACACTCACAAATGCAGGTACCCTTCCATTCCAGATTCCATGGGTAACAATTCTGCTATGGCCTTCAGTGACTCTGAAGATCTGGTCTACCATGCCGAATACGAATATGTTGAAGACTGTGAGGTGCAGGGAGAGTTAGCTAGACTTCTACAACAGGAAGAAAGAGCAATTCTGCCTCATGAGGAGCTGTTAGAGACAATCAACTTTGGTACTGAGGAAGACAAAAAAGAAGTTAGAGTGGGTGCCAACCTAGAGCCAAGTGTCAAAGAGCGCTTAATTCAGCTACTGAATGAATATGTTGAGAACTTTGCCTGGTCTTACGAAGACATGCTGGGACTCGATACAGATATTGTGGTTCACCGTCTCCCTACAAGAGAAGATTGTTCACCAGTTAAACAGAAAGTCCTCTGAATGAGGCCCGACATGTCAGAAAAGATAAAAGCAGAAGTTATGAAGCAGTTCAATGCAGGATTTCTTGCTATTACTTCTTATCCACAATGGGTTTCTAACATTGTGCCCGTGCCTAAGAAGGACGGAAAAGTGAGAATGTGCGTGGATTATAGAGACTTAAACAGGGCTAGCCCTAAAGATGACTTTCCACTACCGCACATTGACATCTTGGTTGACAATACGACTCAGCACAAGGTATTTTCTTTCATGGACGGATTTTTAGGTTACAACCAGATCAAAATGGCATCTGAAGACATGGAGAAAACTACTTTTGTTACAGTGGGGTATGTTCTGCTACAAAGTGATGTCATTCAGACTCAAGAATGTCGGGGAAACCTATCAACACGCCATGGTAGCTTTGTTTCATGATATGATACATCATGAGATTGAAGTCTACGTAGATGACATGATAGCCCGATCACAGACAGAAGAAGAACACCTCGACCACTTGCAAAAGCTGTTTGTCAGTTTGAAAGAGTACAAGCTCAGATTAAACCCTAACAAGTGCACTTTCGGAGTCAGGTCCGATAAACTCTTGGGTTTCATTGTCAGAAATAAAGGCATCAAGGTTGATCCTGCCAAAGTCAAAGCTATACAGGAAATGCCTGCTCCTCGCACTGAGAAGGAGGTAAGAGGTTCCTTGGGACGCCTAAACTACATCGCAAGGTTCATTTCTCACCTAACATTTACTTGTGAGCCAATCTTTAAGCTGTTGAAGAAAGATCAGGTGGTTAAATGGAATGATGACTGTCCAGTTTATTTCGATAAAATCAAGGAGTATTTGCTAGAACCTCCTATTCTGATGCCACCCGTCGAAAGAAGACCGCTAATCATGTATCTGACTATTTTGGATAATTTAATGGGGTGCATACTGGGCGAACATGACGAGTCTGGCCGAAAAGAGCATGCCATTTATTACCTTAGCAAAAAGTTTATCGACTGTGAGACCCGATACTCACTGCTCGAGAAAACTTACTGCGCTTTGGTATGGGCTGCTCGCCGGCTAAGGCAGTATATGTTGACTCATGCCACTTTACTGATATCTAAGATGGATCCGATCAAGTACATCTTTGAGAAGCCTGCTCTATCTGGAAGAATAGCTAGATGGAAGATGATCCTGACAGAATACGATATACAGTAAACGACCCAAAAAGCTATAAAGGGGAGTGTACTAGCTGACCATCTGGCTCATCAAGCTGTCGAAGATTACCAATCCATGAAGTTTGACTTCCCCGACGAGGACATTATGACATTGGACAACATTGAAGATCTCTGACCGTATGACAGACCTGAACAAGGATCCCGATGGACCCTGTACTTTGATGGTGCCTCCAACGCACTTGGTAACGGTATCAGTGTTGTGCTCATCTCACTAGAAGGTTACCATACACCTTTCACATCCAGACATTGCTTCAACTGCACCAACAACATGGTCGAGTATGAAGCTTGCATCTTTGGTCTCAAGGCTACCATAGACTTGGGAATCAAATCTTTGATTGTGTTTGGGGACTCCGCTTTGGTCATCAGTCAGATCAAAGGAGAATGGGACACTAAAGATCCCAACCTCATCCCTTACAAAGAACATGTGTTAACATTGCTACCACATTTCGAGCAGATTACCTTCGAGCACTTCCCGCGAGAAGAAAATCAGCTAGCAGATGCTCTAGCTACAATGTCATCCATGTTTAAACTTAACTGGGATAATGAGGCTCCCCAAATCACCATTGAACGGATGGACGAACCTTCACATTGTCACGAGATTAATACCGAAGAAGTGGTGGACCGACCTTGGTTTCACGAAGTCAAAAGGTATCTCGAGGCTCAAGAATATCCTGAAGGAGATTTAGTCAATGACAAAAAGTTCTTGAGGAGATTTTCAGCTAAGTTCTTCCTGAGCAATGGTATCCTATACAAGCGCAATCATGATTGCATTCTGCTCCGTTGTGTGGACAATATTGAAGCTGAACAAGTCATGTATGAACTGCACAATGGTACCTTTGGCACTCACTCTAGCGGACATATGATGACTAAGAAGATTCTACGGGCAGGCTATTACTGGTCTACCATGGAAGCTGACTGCTATCAACATTCCCGTACTTGTCACAAATTCCAAATCTATGCGGACAAGGTACATATACCTCCAGTTCCTCTCAATGTCTTAACAGCTCCTTGGCCATTTGCTATGTGGGGAATCGATATGATTGGAGAGATCAAGCCTACAGCATCCAATGGACACCGCTTTATTATAGTGGCCATTGATTACTTTACCAAGTGGGTCGAAGCAGCTTCCTTCGCCTCCGTAACAAAGAATATGGTTGCCCGCTTCATCAAGCAGAACCTCATTTTCTGGTACGGCATCCCCGAAAGGATCATCACTAACAACGGTACAAACCTGAACAACACTATGATCACTGCCTTGTGCAAGCAGTTCTAGATTCAACATCACAATTCATCTCCCTATCAGCCAAAGATGACGGTTGTTGTACCCAAAAATTTGCCCTCCCATTTCTCATTGATTTCTCATCACCAAGTCCCTGAAGATCAAGATCCAGTTAGGGTTTCATCTGCTCAAGACTTCTCCTTGCACTGTTGACCAAATTAGGGTTTGTGTTTGCACAAAGATGTTTTGACCAAAAATGCCTAAGATGACTTTCTTGCTTCATATTGGACTCCCAAGTTTACCCATACCAAGTTTCATGTCTTGATTCCAAGTTTTGCCCAATCAATTGGACAGTTGACCTAGAAATCAGCTGCATTGGGGAAAAAGTCAACTGTGGCCAATTGACAGTCAAACCTCATGAAAATTGACCCACATCAACATTATGAACTCACATGGACCATTTGGTCAAGTTTGGATCACAATTCCACAAGAAATTTGATCAGATCACCAAAAGGGCAAAATGGTCATTTTTAGGGTTTTGACTGCACAAAGGCAATTTTTGAATGTTTGACCTAGCCAATGGCAAACCAAGCTCACCTATGGATTCAAGGATCCCATGGAATTATCTTGACATGCTCAGCAAATTCAAAAGATCCCAAATGCACAAGATTGACAGTTGAATTTCCCAGTCAATTGATCAATTTTGACTGTATACTGAAAAGTCAAACTTTGACTTTTTGGTCAAAATCAAGAGTCAAGATTCATTTTTCATAAAAACATGCCAAATCATGAAACTTGTTCATCAAGAAATCAAAAATTGCAAATTAGGGCTTGAAATGAGAATTTTTCATAACTTAGAATTTTTCTAAGTTATGAAAAACCCTAATTTTTTCCCAACTTTGCACCACTTTCTCACCAAGATTCATTTGGATTCAAGCAAAAGTCAAAACATGAAAGTTGTAGCTTGTTGCATAATCTACAACTTTGATTCACAAAGTTTTCCCAAAAGAGGCTTGTATCTCAAGTTACAATTTTTGGAATAAGGGTACTAAACCATTCTTAACTTAGTGAAATTTTAACCTATTTTGGCAAGGTTTTCTACCTAACTTCAAGACCATTTTCCATACACTTCCACTTGGAATTCCAATTTTCATTTCAAAGATGTATTGTAGTAAACATTCCAAGCTTTCCAAAATGTCCAAGAACTCATCAAACAACCTCATAACTTGAGAGAATCGAATTTTGCAATATGGCAAAAACTCACTTTTGAATTGGTCATGTACATGTTCATAACTTATGCAATTTTCAAGTCAGCTTGGTTTGTGCTACATTACAGGCCTCTAAACCATCCAACACTCAATAATTTAATGCATGTTCATTGTGCTAAGGCCTTGTTTCATGAGTTTATGCATTACATGTTGAATTAAGCCATTTATGGAAAAAGTAAAATAGCCATTTTTGCAAAAGCAAGCTTTATGTCAAAGTTGCAAATCCACAAGTACAGATCAAATCACTTTGGCACAAGATTATGAGCAAAACACACTGATCAAGACAAGGTTAGCAGCATGTTTAGGGGGCCTCTACCTGCCTAGAAACTCAAGTGGCCTTTGTTTGCTTAAGTGTTAAGAAACTTAGCATAACACAACATAACTTGGATCTCAGCATTAGAAACCTTAAGCAAATATTTTGTACACCTTCAAGACATCCTAACTAAGCTAGCACACGACTCCAATACCTCCAATACCTCCACAAATTCAGAACCACCCTCAAACTGCTCAAACAAAGTTCTCACTGCAGTTTGAGTGCCAACTCTCATCCCTTGCATGCGTTCTTGCTCAAAGCTCATCAAACACATTCTCTAGCATCACTTGAAGCTAACCAAAGCACAAAACACAACCTAAAATTCCTCTAACCAGTTCCACCATTTTCACTTTCTTGTTTTGCAGTTGGAGGTCCATAGCTCGATTCAAGGAGTTTCAAAGCAAAGTAAGCATTGGAATAGCATCACCACACTTCAGGCAAGCTATACAGATCATCATCTTGCTCTAAAAGCTCCCCCATTGCCAGATAGAACTTCAACTGAACAGGTATCTTTGTGAACTTCTAACTCTTAGTGTAGGCATCATTAGCTCTAGGTTTGTGAATAAGAAGTGTTCTACTCATGCCCCTGAATCTGTACATGCTTTTACTTTTCATTTATTTTGCTTGAGCTGTGAGAATTTAAGTTTGAATATGGAAGAAAAGTTAGGTCAGGATTTGGGAATGTCAAAATTCTCTCTCATTTCTGAGAGTTAGGATGAGTTCTTTATATATTTAGAATCGTGATTCAATGCTTAACATTTCTTATGTTGTGAGTTTGTGCAAAAGATCAAAGAATCCAGATGTTTAAACTTGGAAAACAGGCGCGCGTTTTGGAACATTTTTTTTGTCTGAAGGTTGAAGAAGAAGCTTCATGGGCTGGGCCTGTTGTGTTATTTCTTTTCACACCTGGTTTTTGGTTTCATACCCCCTGAGCCCATTATGTTTATTTTCATGATTTTTGACTTTTCTTTTTTTCATTTTGGCTTATTTATTTTTGCTAATAATATTAAAAACATGAAAAATATTTTTTAGACCATTTTTTTATTTTTTAAGTATTTATTTGTTTATATGGACATTTGTACATAAATATATATATACTATTATTTAGAAAAAACTAGAAAAAATAATGTAAATATATTTCATTTCTGATTTTTATTTCATTTTTTCTTTTGAAAATATTTCATGCAAAATATACTTTTTTTATAAATATTAAATATTATTATTTTTATATATATAATACATATTTAGAAATTAATACATATATATATATATATATATATATATATATATATATATATATATATATATATATATATATATATATATATATATATATATATATATATATATATATATATATATATATATATATATATATATATATATATATATATATATATATATATATATATATATATATATATATATATATATATATATATATATATATATATATATATATATATATATATATATTTATTAGTATATTTAGGTTAAAATACAAAAATATATACATTTTTTATTTTATTAATATTTGATATGAAAAATACTTTTTTATGAATATACTCCATTTTATTTTATTTTTTTGCATATAATTATTAAATATTATACATATTAAATAGTTAATATATTTATTTAATGAAATTAGGGTTTTACCCTTAAAACACAAAAACTCCAAAAATAATACTTATTTTATTTTATTTATTTGACATAAATAATACTTTTTTTTCATACATATAAAAACCCTTTTTGCATTTTGCATCTTTATTTTATTTTCCATTTAATTTATGCAATCAATTATTTTGTAAATATTCCAAAAATTAATGTAATAGCTAGGTTTAAATTCCTTGTCTAAATATCCCCCCATTTGAACATTTGTACCCCCCTTCCCATATTGTGTTGTAATAGTGTAGGAATTTTACTTTTTCGCACTTTAACGCTTTCTAAATATACCATGCTAGAATTAGGGTTTGTATGAAAATCAAACGAACAAAAATAGTGTGACCTAATTTCAAGATAATCAAAGCATGAAAAATGGACAACACATACCACACTTGCACCCCTAGGGTATTCCACTTGTTGCCTTCAAATAAATGGGCCATATTGCATGTTAGGTTTCTTTGGGCAAAACAAATACAAATCAATTATAGTCCCTCGATGATGCTTTCGAAAGTTGCCTAAAAATGATCAAGTCCCTTTCAAAGAAAAAATTGCCCAAAGACATTTAACACTATTGCAATTATGGTCTAAACGATGACCCGCGCCCGTCCCTTTCACCTCCTAACACAAGATTGTCCACCAAATGCAATGGTGGAACAAAATTGTTAAAAGGGTTAAAACATAACAAAAATCTTTGAGAACTTTAGGGTAGATAGCTCTTAAAGTACTTGTCAACTTGCAAAATAAAACACTTGCCTATTTTCAAACCACACCTCACTACACTTTCAAAATAAACTTTCAAAAAAAACCTTGAAACATCTTTTCAAAAAGACAAACACCTTTTGTAAAACATTCGAGTAAAGAATTGTTACAAGGGTAGCCTATACAAGGCATCTTTTTCAAAACCTTTTCAAAGCCACACACAAAGCACCATTTCAAACAATTGAAAACAAAGGCAAGTTGATCTAAGCAAGTATCTAAGAGCCCATGGATAACCATGGATAGAAAGGGTGCTAATACCTTCCCTTTCTATAATCTACTCCCCGAACCCAAGAAAATATCTCAAAGGTTTTTGCTGTGCTTTTTAAACCTTTCCTTAGGATAAAATAAAAAGTCGGTGGCGACTCTTGCTCAACCGAAACATTTGCGAAAACAAACGCAAAACCATAGTCAGTTCTCCCACCGTATCACAGAACTGGCGACTCTGCTGGGGATAATTTTAAAAGTGGAGTAACCTTAGGGCTTAGATCACCCTCTTGCATGACTAATTGTTTGATTTGTTTGCTTTATATCTTGGCTCTATTATTTGGGTTTGCAATCCTACACCCGGATTTTGGGAAACATTCATAGATAGCAATACGTTGTGGAAACTGTGCGGGGTATACCGACACGGTCGAAGCAATAGCTGTATTAGTGCGACATATTTGTGAGTACCGGTAACCCTTTAGTTCAATCAAGGAGAGTACGGGGCCACTGAGTGATGTCACTAAGCACTAATGACCTAGAACCTTACTTGACCATCTTGGCCTTTTATTAGGGGTAGTGAGATGACCGGCTTTGGTGCAGTCCGAAGTTGGTAGATACTCGATACTACACTCATTGAGGGTTGTTTTCTTGGAATATTTTGGTCGCTAGTTAAGTGGCTAAACCAAAACAATGAACATTGAAAACAATCCAATGATATTGAGCTCCTTAGAACCCGGTTACTATTTATAGGACAGGTTTTTAAGCCAACTACACTCAAGGGGGTACTTACCTATGAAACCCCATGCAAGCCTGAAACTAGGGTTTGGTGTGATTTGCTTGTACATATGTTTTGTGCATACATCATAAACATCATAAAACATCATATGCATTCACTAACCATTTCAAGGGTTTAGATCTTCATCTTTGTTCTTGTTTTGTAGGTCATGGAAATTCCTCGCAGAAACACCATTCAAGTCAACCTTGTGAGAATCTCTCCTCAACTCAAGGAGCTCACCTCAAGAATTCCGGAAAACTCATCCTTCAGTGAAAGACATGGTAGACTGCTCAGCCTAGTCAACACCAACATTGAAGAAGACTTGATGAAAGTGCTATTCCAGTTCTTTGACCCTCTTCACCACTGTTTCACTTTCCCTGATTACCAGTTGGTGCCCACTTTGGAGGAGTTTTCTCAACTCCTAAGAATTCCTATCCTTAATCAACTACCCTTCAACGGTACGGAAAAGGAACCAAATCCGGAAGATGTTGCTCAAGCATTACATCTACAACCATCTGACATCAAGGGGCATTGGGAAACCAGAAGCGGCGTCAAAGGATTCTTAGCAAAATTCTTGTTTGAGAAGGCACAAGAATGTTGGAATTCATTGGACCTTCAAGCCTTTGAAGAAATTGTAGCACTCCTTATCTATGGGTTGGTTTTGTTCCCAAATTCTGACCAATTGGTAGATGTCAACGCCGTCAAAATCTTCTTGTCCAGAAATCCAATACCAACATTGCTTGGGGACATCCTTCACTCATTTTACACACGAACAATGAGAAAGAGGGGTGTTCTCATGTGCTGTACTCCTCTCCTTGCAAGGTGGTTTATTTCGCACCTTCCACAATCTGTCCTGAAGAATGACCAAGGCTCGAGGTGGTCCCAGCGGTTGATGAGTCTTACTCACTCTGATGTACATTGGTGTTCTCGGTCCAGAGAAAATGTCATCATCGTCGATCGTTGCGGAGAGTTTCCTAATGTTCCTTTACTTGGAATCAGAGGAGGTATCACCTACAACCCTTGCCTAGCTTTGAGGCAATTTGGATATGCACGGAGGGATGGCCCTCATGACATGTTGATTCCTGACCTAGTTTTTGACTTCGACAACGATGCGCAAGGACTTCGCCAAAGATTCATCAGAGCTTGGGGGAGGCCCAACAAGGTTGATAGCAAGACTCTGGGACACAAAAACTCCATCCCTCTTGAGCCTTATCTCAAGTGGGTACGAGCCCGAGCCCAAAGTCTAATGATGCCTTATCCTCATGTACTCCCTGTGATTAAAGAGCCCGTTAGTGAAGGAGAGGTTCCCTACACCATCCTACATCCTGACATGCCTACATCGTGGGAGGAAATGCAGAAAAGTTGGATTCAGCTCAAGGAGGAACGGAATACTTTCGAAGCTAGCTTCTACGCCAGTGAGAAGAAGGTTCTAGAGCTTACCCGCCGACTCCATGAGCAAGAGGCCCTCAACACCTACATCGCACCAAAGAGGATGCGCATTGTCTTTTTGCCTTGAGAAGTTATTTTGTAATATTTGGCCCATGGGGCATTTATGTACTAACAAATTTCTTCTTATTAATATGATGTGCATTCTTCTTTGTCTGAAACAATTTTGAATGTCCTAAATCCTTGAATGCATTGCATACATAAGCATATCATTCATCATGTGCATAAGCAGGTCTCACTCCAGGTTTCCTTATCTGTCTGCTGTTTATTTCAGTAGGATGGATCTCGAGCAAACAGTCAAAGACCTGCAAGCTCAAAATGCTCAGTTCCAGCAACTCCTGACAACCTTGGCTAAAGGTCAGGAGGATCTCAAGACCTTGCTGGGGAATAAAGACCCGGTGAAAAAGAAGAAAAAGAGACTCGGAGTGGCTACTTTGGGGAGAAGATTTGACGGAGAAGCTCGGAGAGTGCTTGAATTTCCTCCTACTTCTGATGAAGGAACCAGCAAAGGGGGTGGGGCTGCGGTACCTTCCGAGTCTGATGTGGAAGAAGAAGAGGTCGAAGAGGATGAAGATTATTATGATCAACAATACCCTCCAGCTGATGATAAATACAAAGGTTTAGAAGACAGGTTGGTCGCCATGGAGCTACAAAGAGTACCGGGTTTTGACTTTGAAGACTTGGGTTTGGTTGCCGGGATTGTGATTCCCCTAAAATTCAAAGTGCCAGTTTTTGTGAGGTATGATGGGCTGTCCTGTCCAAAAATGCATCTCAGGTCCTACGTAAGAAATATCCAACCCTATACGGCAGATAAAAACCTTTGGATTCATTTCTTTTAAGACAGTCTTTTTGGAGCTCAGTTGGAGTGGTTTTATCAGCTAGAGGGAACCAGCGTCCAAAATTGGGAAGATTTGGCCACTGCCTTTTACAAACAATACCAGTATAATTCTGACCTTGCTCCTACTCGTACCCAACTTCAGGGCATGTCATTAGGGACAAGCGAAGGATTCAAAGAATATGCACAAAAATGGAGGGATTTGGCTGGCAGGGTGCAGCCTCCTTTAACCGACCGTGAGCTTGTTGATATGTTTCTAGGGACCCTATCTGGGCCATTTTTCAATCATCTAATTGGTAACTCTTCCGCGGGGTTTACCGATTTGATATTAACAGGCGAAAGAATAGAAGCTGGCATCAAGTCAGGAAAGATTCAGAAGGGTGTTGCTGCAAGTGTTGAGAAGAAACCTTTTAAGAAGGAAACCGCTGTGGTATATTCTCAGAGAAGAGCAGGGAAGACGGAGCGTCGGCCAACTGTGGGGGCCGTAATGATTCAAAATCCTTCGAGTGAGCAACCTCGCTATAACCAGTCCAGACCAAATCAGCAACGGGTAGAACGGCCACAACGGCAGTTCACCCGCATTAATATGACTCCAGCGCAAGTGCTTCCCCATCTGTTGAAGTTGAATCTCGCCACCATCAAGGAGGCACCAAAGAATGTGAATACGTCCTCTCCACATTATCATCCTAATGCTAAATGCGCCTACCATTCTGACAGTGTTGGGCACGACACCAATGATTGTTGGGCACTCAAGCATAAAATCCAAGACCTGATAGAGGCGAAGGAGGTGGAGTTTGACGCTCCGGAGAAGCCTAATGTGATATCTGCTCCCATGCCGAAGCACGACCGAAATGTCAATGCCATCGAAGAAGATTTGTATGTTGCTGATGTCAATGATCTGACTACTCCATTGTTAACCATCAAGTTGAATTTGTTAAGGGCCGGGATCTTCCCGGGATGTAAAGAAGACTGCTATTGTTGTTACTCTCTGCCGTTTGATTGTCTGTTATTGAAGAAAGGCATCCAAGGCCTTATGGATAGTCGACAAATCTTGTTTGAAAAAGTTTCTGCTGTTCCAACTCATACTGAAGATGTCTCAATCGTAACCATTCACGCCAATCTTTCCAAGGCCGTCAAAAAGCCTGTTAAGATTACACCAGCTACGAAATCTGTTCCTTTGAAGATAACAATGCCAGGGCCTGTCCCCTATGTGTCTGAGAAGTCAATACCATGGAACTATGGCGGTGACGTCTACTACCATGGTATCAAACAAATCGAAATAAATGAAGAAAGTTCGGATGATGATGAAGCCAGCATTGGTAACATTGCGGGAACGAGCAAAATCACCAGGAGCGGGAGAATATTTTCTCCAGAGATTGCCCCTCCAAGAGCAATCTTTGGACCCTCATCTGCCGACAAGGTCATCCCTGCACCAATAAAACTCTCTGCTAGAACCCCTTTGATTGAAGATGTTGTTATTCCTAGTACTGTCTCTCCTACCACTGCTGATAAAGGTAAGGGAATCCAAGATGAGCTCGTCAGGACGAGGGCTCGGCCCTTGGTCATCCCGGAAACCTCCAAGAAGGAAATGGATGAAATTTTGAGGATAATCAAAAGGAGTGATTTCGATGTAGTAGAACAGTTGGGGCAAACCCCCTCAAAGATATCCATGCTGGCACTACTACTTTGCTCAGAAGCGCACGCTAAAGCCCTGATAAAATTCCTGAAGGCAGCCCATGTGCCCCAGGAAACCTCTGCAGATCAATTTCAAAATTGCGTGGCTAGCCTGACTGCGGACAATGGATTAGGTTTCTCTGATGCCGACCTAACTCCTAAAGGTAGAAACCACAATGATGCTTTGCACATTTCAGTCGAGTGTCGAGGAACCACTCTCGCACATGTCTTAGTCGACACTGGTTCGTCACTGAATGTATTGCCTAAGAAGGCCTTGGACCGGCTAGATTGTGAAGGGTTGGAATTGAAGTCGAGTGATATTGTTGTCAGAGCTTTCGATGGTTCGAAGAGAATGGTCCATGGGGAGGTTGAAATTCCCATCAAGATAGGCACTGAGGTGTTTAAATGTACTTTCTATGTGATGGACATTCGTCTGTCATACTCTTGCTTGCTGGGTAGGCCTTGGATACATCATGCTGGGGCAGTCACCTCCTCCTTGCATCAAATGTTGAAGTATCCCGTCAAGGGAAAGATCATTACTGTCCATGGTGAAGAGGAGTACATGATCAGTCACTTAAACTCATTCTGGTACGTGGAGGTAGAGGGGGAGTTCATTGAGACGCCTTTTCAACATTTCGAAGAAGTCCTTCCTGAAATAACAGTAGCAAAGTTGGCAGTTGAGACACCGAGGCAGATGGCCAGGATGGTATCTCTGGAGGACGCAAGGGCCGCAATAAAGGAAGGGGAGAATTCAGCATGGGGGCAGTTACCTGACATTCCCCATAAAACAGACAAATTTGGATTAGGGTTCACTACCGCAGGCCAGAAAGCTATGCGCCGTGCGAAGATTGAAAGAGCGCCAGTCAAAATTTCTCCCTACGGAATCAACGCTTTGGAGGATGAAGACAAAGAGAGCAACATCGAAGAGTGGATTTACCCAACTGTCAAAGGAGGATTGAGCAACTGGGAGGCAAAAGACTTTTTCCCCATCACTTTTATTCATCAGTAATTTATCTGTTAAACATTTCTTATTTGGTCTGTAATATTTATGTTTAAACAATCCGTACACTATCTTTTCACCTCATGCCTTGCCCGGGGCATGTAGGTCCATTTGTAAGGGTTTTGATTATTTTTCATATCCATATGCCATGTTTAATGATTCATTGGACGTTTTTCATTTGATAAACTGCTTGTGTTCATTTTCTTTCCTTTTGCATTTTTTTAAGGATGGCTATCCCTTACACACACCCACACTCACCAATGCAGGTACCCATCCACTCCGGATTCCATGGGTGACGATTCTGCTATATCCCTCAATAACTCGGAAGATCTGGTCAATCAAGCCGAGTACGAAGATGACGAAGGTTGTGAAGTACCAGGGGAACTAGCCAGACTTCTACAGAAAGAGGAAAGGGCCATCTTACCTCATAAAGAGTCATTGGAAACTGTCAACTTGGGGACCGAGGAAGACCGGAAGGAGGTGCAAGTGGGTGCCAATCTGGAACCAAGAGTCAAGGAGCTCCTGATACAGTTGTTGAATGAGTATGTTGAAATCTTCGCTTGGTCTTATGAAGACATGTCGGGTTTAGACACAGACATCGTGGTTCACCGTCTCCCCACAAGAGAGGACTGTCCACCGATCAAGCAAAAAGTTCGCCGAATGAGGCCTGACATGTCTGAAAAGATCAAAGCAGAGGTAATAAAGCAATTCGACGCGGGCTTTCTGGCTGTTACGTCCTATCCTCAATGGGTCGCTAACATCGTGCCAGTACCTAAGAAAGATGGCAAAGTCAGGATGTGTGTGGACTACCGGGATTTGAATAGGGCCAGCCCCAAAGATGACTTTCCGCTGCCACACATTGACATTTTGATCGACAACACAGCTCAGCACAAAGTGTTTTCCTTCATGGATGGATTCTCGGGCTACAATCAAATCAAAATGGCCCCCGGGGATATGGAGAAAACAACTTTTGTCACACAATGGGGCACTTTCTGTTACAAGGTGATGCCGTTCGGACTGAAGAACGCTGGGGCAACTTATCAACGCGCCATGGTAGCTTTGTTTCATGATATGATACATCATGAGATTGAAGTGTACGTAGACGATATGATAGCTCGATCACAAACAGAAGAGGAGCACCTTGAACATCTAGAAAAGTTGTTTGCCAGATTGAAAGAATACAAACTCAGGTTGAATCCAAGTAAGTGCACTTTTGGAGTTAGGTCTGGTAAACTTTTGGGATTCATTGTAAGTAACAAAGGCATTGAAGTCGATCCAGCAAAAGTGAAAGCAATACAAGAGATGCCTGCCCCCCGTACTGAAAAGGAGGTTAGAGGATTCTTGGGGCGCTTGAACTATATTGCCAGATTCATCTCGCATCTGACTTCTACCTGTGAGCCAATTTTCAAACTCTTGAAGAAAGATCAGGTAGTTGAATGGAACGACGATTGCCAAGCTGCTTTTGATAGAATCAAGGAGTATTTGCTAGAACCTCCTATTTTGATGCCACCCGTCGAAGGAAGACCGTTGATCATGTATCTGATCGTCTTGGATAACTCAATGGGGTGTGTTTTGGGCCAGCATGACGAGTCTGGTCGAAAAGAGCATGCTATTTATTACCTTAGCAAAAAGTTTACCGACTGTGAGACTCGCTACTCATTGCTCGAGAAAACTTGCTGCGCTTTGGTATGGGCTGCTCGCCGACTAAGACAGTATATGTTGACTCATACTACCTTGTTGATTTCCAAAATGGATCCTATCAAATATATCTTTGAAAAGCCTGCTTTATCTGGAAGGATAGCCAGATGGCAAATGATCTTAACTGAGTATGACATCCAGTACACCACCCAAAAAGCTATAAAAGGGAGTGTACTAGCTGACCATCTGGCTCATCAAGCTATCGAAGACTATCAACCCATGAGATTTGACTTCCCAGACGAGGACATCATGAATTTGGATAACATTGAAAGTAACGGACCGTATGACGGACCCGAAAAGGGATCCCGATGGACCCTGTACTTTGATGGTGCTTCAAATGCACTTGGAAACGGTATCGGTGCGGTACTCATTTCTCCGGAAGGATGTCACACACCTTTCACGGCCCGACTTTGCTTCAGCTGCACAAACAACATGGCTGAGTATGAAGCTTGCATCTTTGGTCTCAAGGCTGCTATAGACTTGGGGATCAAATCTTTGATCGTATTTGGGGACTCGGCTTTGGTTATCAGTCAAATCAAAGGAGAGTGGGATACCAAACATCCTAATCTTATTCCATACAAAGAGCATGTCCTGACATTGTTGACTCATTTCGAGCAAATTACCTTCGAGCATTTCCCGCGAGAAGAGAATCAGCTAGCAGATGCTCTAGCCACAATGTCCTCCATGTTTAAACTCAACTGGGATAACGAGGCTCCCCAAATCACCATCGAGCGAATGGATGAACCTGCACATTGTCATGAGATTAATACCGAAGAAGTAGTGGAACAACCTTGGTTCCATGAAATCAAAAGGTATCTCGAGACTAGAGATTATCCCGAAGGAGATTCCGTAAATGACAAGAAGTTCTTAAGGAAATTCGCGGCTAAATTCTTCCTGAGCAACGACATCCTTTACAAACGAAGCCATGATTGTGTATTACTCCGATGCGTAGACAAAGCTGAGGCAGAGTTGATTATGACTGATATACACAACGGCACATTTGGCACTCACTTGAGCGGGCATACAATGGCTAAGAAGATCCTAAGGGCAGGCTATTACTGGTCTACCATGGAAGCTGACTGCCATCAACATTCCCGTACTTGCCACAAATGCCAAGTCTACGCTGACAAAGTTCATATCCCTCCGGTTCCTCTCAACGTTCTGACTGCTCCTTGGCCATTTGCAATGTGGGGCATTGACATGATCGGAGAGATCAAGCCCACGGCTTCCAACGGACATCGTTTCATCCTAGTTGCCATTGACTATTTCACCAAATGGGTCGAAGCAGCTTCCTTCGCCTCTGTTACTAAAAATGTGGTTGCCCGCTTCATCAAGCAAAATCTCATATGTCGGTATGGTGTTCCCGACAGGATCATCACAGACAACGGTACAAATCTGAATAACACAATGATCACCGCTTTGTGCGAACAGTTCAAGATTTATCATCACAATTCATCTCCCTATCGGCCGAAGATGAACGGTGCTGTTGAAGCTGCGAACAAAAACATTAAGAAGATCATTCAGAAAATGACAGTCACTTACAAAGACTGGCATGAGATGTTACCGTTTGCTCTACATGGATACCGTACGACGACACGTACTTCGACCGGGGCAACCCCATTTTCTTTGGTATACGGCATGGAAGTTGTCTTGCCTATGGAAGTCCAGATTCCTTCTCTAAGGATTATGAAGGATGCAGGTTTGAATGAAGATGATTGGATGCAGACCCGAATTGATCAACTCAATCTGATCGACGAAAAGCAACTTGCTGCTATATGCCATGGTCAGACGTATCAAAAACGGATGATCAAGGCCTTCAATAAGAAAGTCAGACGTCAAGTGTATCAAGTCGGAGATCTCGTAATCAAGCGGATTATCTTACCGCAAAGTGATCCCAGGGGCAAATGGACTCCTACATATGAAGGACCATTTGTGATCAAGAGCATATTTTCTGGTGGTGCAATGATTCTGACCACCATGGACGGCGACGATTTGCCGCACCCTGTGAACACAGACATAGTCAAAAGATACTACGCATAAAATAACCCGACAAGTCGAAAACCCGAAAGGGCGGCTTGGGCAAAAAATGGCATCCCGGTGAACCGAAAACCCGAAAGGGCGGTTCAGGCAAAAATTAGGGATAAAAACAAAAAAATATGTACACCCGGCAAGTCGAAAACCCGAAAGGGCGGCTTGGGCAAAAAGGGGTTTCCCGGTGGATTGAAAACCCGAAAGGGCGATTCAGGAAAAAGTTAGGGAATTAAAGCGTATGACTATGTCTCGTCGGATCACTTCAAAAGACAATCTCTTCATCAACCAGTTCCAGGCTTCTGATCAATCCAGTCATCGGCAAACGAAGCATTGAATGGACAGACATTCAGAGTTGTGAAGGCTGTAGCGGAATGGAATCCCATGGAATTATTTCACATAGCCATCTTTATTTTGTATAAATCTTTCAAATATTTACGACAAAATCCTCTTACTAGGATGATTGTCTCCTTTGTACAAATATACTCAGAGAAAGTTAATACAAATACTCTTCCCAGAAATTTGTGTCATTTCCTTTTTCTTTTTCTCTTGCACTAATTGTTTTATTTTGAGAAACGTCCAATGTTTTGTTAAATAGGCATATGCATTTGAACATAATCATTTCCTTATGAACCAAGGAAGAGGATTACTGATAGGTTGAAGGTGCAGTTGGATATCTTGATACCCGTTCAAAGGAAACCCCCAGGAGATTTGGAATCCATATCCCCAGCAAGCCCTGAAGCTGATCCCCAGTAGATTTTGGAAGCTTATCCCCTGCAGAGTACGAACGTCTCTCCCGAGCTTTATTTAAGGTTATTCCTCACAAGGGCTTATAATTGGGTTATCCTCAGCTAACAACCACGGAAGATCGCACTCGGAAAAATTCTTCCTATCCCCCGCGGAGTTCATCAAAGTTCCCCAGCTTAACTTATCAATACAATTCCCCAGAGGAACCTATCTTTGTAACCCTCAGCCAGAGAATCCTCCAGAACTCGATTCCCCTCAGAATTTAAGTTTCAGTATTCCCAGCCGAGTTAAAACTTCAGATTATCAATCCCCAGCGAAGCCAGACTAATGAACCTTTTCCCCACAGAGTTTTGGGAGGGCAAATCTCGAGTTCCCCAGTAAAGTCGCCGGAGATACTTCCCACCAAGCTGAAGGTTCTCAATCTTACCTCTCCGGCATGAGTCTATTAGATTGGAACTCCCCAGTAGAAGTCATCAGGAATTCCCCAGAAGATTGGTATGCAACCCAAGCTCTTTATTCTCCAGCAACAACCAGGAATTATTCTTCCCGGCAGCAGTCAAGTTACTGTTATCTTCAGCCATCTCGGATTCATCTATCCTTTGCAAGATGGCTCTCCAGCTTACATGCGCATCCATTTACATTCATATCACATAACATACATTGTATCATGCATCATGACATTGCATATAACTAACTCTTTACCTTTCAGGTAAGATCAGTCGAAAGAATAAAATCATTATCTTCCGAGATTCTTTCCAGGAATAGTTCAGATGTGACCCAGACATGGCAACATTCTAATGCTTATTCCAGATTTATCCAGATGCAGTTTTACACGAGCTCATCATCAGGGAACCCTACACCGATTCTTCTTCCAAATTCAAGACTCCTGAAAACAGTTTACGGGTTCTCCAAGTAACGGATGGTAACCTATCGCTTGTTCAGTTTCTTCTCAAGACTTCTGAAAACAGTTTATGGATTCTTCCCAACAACGGATGTTAATCTATCACCTGTTCAGATGCAACCTTTGAAAACAGTTTACGGACGCTTCCCAACAACGGATGCTGCTCTATTGCTTATTCAACTCCAAGACTTCTGAAAACAGTTTACGGGTTCTCCAAGTAACGGATGTTAACCTATCGCTTGTTCAGTTTTCTTCTCAAGACTTCTGAAAACAGTTTATGGATTCTTCCCAACAACGGATGTTAATCTATCACTTGTTCAGATGCAACCTTTGAAAACAGTTTATGGACGCTTCCCAACAACGGATGTTGCTCTATCGCTTATTCAACTTCAAGATTTCTGAAAACAGTTCACGAGTTCGCCAAGTAACGGATGTTAACCTATCACTTGTTCAGTTTCTTTGCAAGACTTTTGAAAACAGTTTACGGATTCCTCCCAACAACGGATGTCAATCTATTGCTTATTCATATCCCCAGTTCAGAGATGGTCGCAAGCATGGACACCTTCCTGATACTCATTCCAGATGGCATCTTTAAGCCCATCCCCGACAAGTTTCTGTCATTCCTCCCGATGGCATCATTAAGCCCATCTCCAAATGGCATCTCTAAGCCCATTCCCGCATCCCTTGCTTTGACGAGTGCAAATTTAAGGGCACTCTAGTGTCCAATCTCCTTTTACCCTCGAGTCACGAAAGGCAAACTTGCCAATGTAACTCTTCAGGTTCAAGAAGATTGAACAGGGGCAACTGTTGTACCCCAAAATTTGCCCTCCCATTTCTCATTGATTTCTCATCACCAAGTCCCTGAAGATCAAGATCCAGTTAGGGTTTCATCTGCTCAAGACTTCTCCTTGCACTGTTGACCCAAATTAGGGTTTGTGTTTGCACAAAGATGTTTTGACCAAAAATGCCTAAGATGACTTTCTTGCTTCATATTGGACTCCCAAGTTTACCCATACCAAGTTTCATGTCTTGATTCCAAGTTTTGCCCAATCAATTGGACAGTTGACCTAGAAATCAGCTGCATTGGGGAAAAAGTCAATTGTGGCCAATTGACAGTCAAACCTCATGAAAATTGACCCACATCAACATTATGAACTCACATGGACCATTTGGTCAAGTTTGGATCACAATTCCACAAGAAATTTGATCAGATCACCAAAAGGGCAAAATGGTCATTTTTAGGGTTTTGACTGCACAAAGGCAATTTTTGACTGTTTGACCTAGCCAATGGCAAACCAAGATCACCTATGGATTCAAGGATCCCATGGAATTATCTTGACATGCTCAGCAAATTCAAAAGATCCCAAATGCACAAGATTGACAGATGAATTTCCCAGTCAATTGATCAATTTTGACTGTATACTGAAAAGTCAAACTTTGACTTTTTGGTCAAAATCAAGAGTCAAGATTCATTTTTCATCAAAACATGCCAAATCATGAAACTTGTTCATCAAGAAATCAAAAATTGCAAATTAGGGTTTGAAATGAGAATTTTTCATAACTTAGAATTTTTCTAAGTTATGAAAAACCCTAATTTTTTCCCAACTTTGCCCCACTTTCTCACCAAGATTCATTTGGATTCAAGCAAAAGTCAAAACATGAAAGTTGTAGCTTGTTGCATAATCTACAACTTTGATTCACAAAGTTTTCCCAAAAGAGGCTTGTATCTCAAGTTACAATTTTTGGAATAAGGGTACTAAACCATTCTTAACTTAGTGAAATTTTAACCTATTTTGGCAAGGTTTTCTACCTAACTTCAAGACCATTTTCCATACACTTCCACTTGGAATTCCAATTTTCATTTCAAATATGGATTGTAGTACACATTCCAAGCTTTCCAAAATGTCCAAGAACTCATCAAACAACCTCATAACTTGAGAGAATCGAATTTTGCAATATGGCAAAAACTCACTTTTGAATTGGTCATGTACATGTTCATAACTTATGCCATTTTCAAGTCAGCTTGGTTTGTGCTACATTACAGGCCTCTAAACCATCCAACACTCAATAATTTAATGCATATTCATTGTGCTAAGGCCTTGTTTCATGAGTTTATGCATTACATGTTGAATTAAGCCATTTATGGAAAAAGTAAAATAACCATTTTTGCAAAAGCAAGCTTTATGTCAAAGTTGCAAATCCACAAGTACATATCAAATCACTTTGGCACAAGATTATGAGCAAAACACACTGATCAAGACAAGGTTAGCAGCATGTTTAGGGGGCCTCTACCTGCCTAGAAACTCAAGTGGCCTTTGTTTGCTTAAGTGTTAAGAAACTTAGCATAACACAACATAACTTGGATCTCAGCATTAGAAACCTTAAGCAAATATTTTGTACACCTTCAAGACATCCTAACTAAGCTAGCACACGACTCCAATACCTCCAATACCTCCACAAGCTTAGAACCACCCTCAAACTGCTCAAACAAAGTTCTCACTGCAGTTTGAGTTCCAACTCTCATCCCTTGCATGCTTTCTTGCTCAAAGCTTATCAAACACATTCCCTAGCATCACTTGAAGCTAACTAAAGCACAAAACACGACCTGTAATTCCTCTAACCAGTTCCACCATTTTCACTTTCTTGTTTTGCAGTTGGAGGTCCATAGCTCGATTCAAGGAGTTTCAAAGCAAAGTAAGCATTGGAATAGCATCACCACACTTCAGGCAAGCTATACAGATCATCATCTTGCTCTGAAAGCTCCCCCATTGCCAGATAGAACTTCAACTGAACAGGTATCTTTGTGAACTTCTAACTCTTAGTGTAGGCATCATTAGCTCTAGGTTTGTGAATAAGAAGTGTTCTACTCATGCCTCTGAATCTGTACATGCTTTTACTTTTCATTTATTTTGCTTGAGCTGTGAGAATTTAAGGTTTGAATATGGAAGAAAAGTTAGGTCAGGATTTGGGAATGTCAAAATTCTCTCTCATTTCTGAGAGTTAGGATGAGTTCTTTATATATTTAGAATCGTGATTCAATGCTTAACATTTCTTATGTTGTGAGTTTGTGCAAAAGATCAAAGAATCCAGATGTTTGAACTTGGAAAACAGGCGCGCGTTTTGGAACATTTTTTTTGTCTGAAGGTTGAAGAAGAAGCTTCATGGGCTGGGCCTGTTGTGTTATTTCTTTTCACACCTGGTTTTTGGTTTCATACCCCCTGAGCCCATTATGTTTATTTTCATGATTTTTGACTTTTCTTTTTTTCATTTTGGCTTATTTATTTTTGCTAATAATATTAAAAACATGAAAAATATTTTTTACACCATTTTTATATTTTTTAAGTATTTATTTGTTTATATGGACATTTGTACATAAATATATATATACTATTATTTAGAAAAAACTAGAAAAAATAATGTAAATATATTTCATTTCTGATTTTTATTTCATTTTTTCTTTTGAAAATATTTTATGCAAAATATACTTTTTTTATAAATATTAAATATTATTATTTTTATATATATAATACATATTTAGAAATTAATACATATATATATATATATATATATATATATATATATATATATATATATATATATATATATATATATATATATATATATATATATATATATATATATATATATATATATATATATATATATATATTTATTAGTATATTTAGGTTTAAATACAAAAATATATACATTTTTTATTTTATTAATATTTGATATGAAAAATACTTTTTTATGAATATACTCCATTTTATTTTATTTTTTTGCATATAATTATTAAATATTATACATATTAAATAGTTAATATATTTATTTAATGAAATTAGGGTTTTACCCTTAAAACACAAAAACTCCAAAAATAATACTTTTTTTTATTTTATTTATTTGACATAAATAATACTTTTTTTTCATACATATAAAAACCCTTTTTGCATTTTGCATCTTTATTTTATTTTCCATTTAATTTATGCAATCAATTATTTTGTAAATATTCCAAAAATTGATGTAATAGCTAGGTTTAAATTCCTTGTCTAAATATCCCCCCATTTGAACATTTGTACCCCCCTTCCCATATTGTGTTGTAATAGTGTAGGAATTTTACTTTTTCGCACTTTAACGCTTTCTAAATATACCATGCTAGAATTAGGGTTTGTATGAAAATCAAACGAACAAAAATAGTGTGACCTAATTTCAAGATAATCAAAGCATGAAAAATGGACAACACATACCACACTTGCACCCCTAGGGTATTCCACTTGTTGCCTTCAAATAAATGGGCCATATTGCATGTTAGGTTTCTTTGGGAAAAACAAATACAAATCAATTATAGTCCCTCGATGACGCTTTCGAAAGTTGCCTAAAAATGATCAAGTCCCTTTCAAAGAAAAAATTGCCCAAAGACATTTAACACTATTGCAATTATGGTCTAAACGATGATCCGCGCCCGTCCCTTTCACCTCCTAACACAAGATTGTCCACCAAATGCAATGGTGGAACAAAATTGTTAAAAGGGTTAAAACATAACAAAAATCTTTGAGAACTTTCGGGTAGATAGCTCTTAAAGTACTTGTCAACTTGCAAAATAAAACACTTGCCTATTTTCAAACCACACCTCACTACACTTTCAAAACAAACTTTCAAAAAAACCTTGAAACATCTTTTCAAAAAGACAAACACCTTTTGTAAAACATTCGAGTAAAGAATTGTTACAAGGGTAGCCTATACAAGGCATCTTTTTCAAAACCTTTTCAAAGCCACACATAAAGCACCATTTCAAACAATTGAAAACAAAGGCAAGTTGATCTAAGCAAGTATCTAAGAGCTCATGGATAACCATGGATAGAAAGGGTGCTAATACCTTCCCTTTCTATAATCTACTCCCCGAACCCAAGAAAATATCTCAAAGGTTTTTGTTGTGCTTTTTAAACCTTTCCTTAGGATAAAATAAAAAGTCGGTGGCGACTCTTGCTCAACCGAAACATTTGCGAAAACAAACGCAAAACCATAGTCAGTTCTCCCACCGTATCACAACGGTGTTGTCGAAGATGCGAACAAAAATATCAAGAAGATCATACAAAAGATGACAGTCACCTACAAGGACTGGCATGAGATGTTACCGTTTGCTCTCTATGGCTACCGTACCACGGCGCGAACATCAACCGGGGCAACACCCTATTCTTTGGTATACGGCATGGAAGCTGTTTTACCTATCGAGGTTCAGATTCCCTCCTTGAGAATCATGAAGGATGTTGGTTTTAGTGAAGACGGTTGGATTCAGACCCGGCTTGATCAACTTAACTTGATTGAAGAAAAGTGACTTACTGTTGTTTGCCACGGTCAGGCGTATCAGAAACGGATGATCAAGGCTTTCAACAAGAAAGTCAGACGACAAGTGTATCAAGTCGGAGATCTTGTAATCAAGCGGATCATCTTGCCGTAAAGTGATCCCAGGGGAAAATGGACTCTTACTTACGAAGGACCATTTGTGATCAAGAACATCTTTTCTGGTGGGGCAATGATATTAACCACCATGGACGGTGATGACATGCCGCACCCTGCGAACAACGACATAGTCAAAAGATACTACGCATAAACGACCCGCTAGGTTGACACACCTAAGCAAAAAAAAGGCATCTCGGTGAATTGAAAACCCGAAAGGGAGGTTCAGGCAAAAGTTAGGGATAAATGAAAAAAATATGTACACCCGGCAAGTTGAAAACCCGAACGGGCGACTTAGGAAAAAAAAAGGGTTTCCCGGTGGATCGAAAACCCAAAAGGGCGGTCCAGGCAAAAGTTAGGGAATTAAAGCATATGACTATGTCTCGTCGGATCACTTTAAGGACAATCTCTTCACAGACAAACTCCGGGATTCTGATCAACTCAATCATCTTCGGACGAAGCAACGAATGGACAAGATGTTCTGAGTTACGAAGGTTATAGCAGAATGGGAACCCCATGGAATTTTCACACATAGCCATCTTTATTTGTATAAATCTTTCTCATTTTTATGACAACATTCTCTTACTAGGATGTCTATCTCCTTTGTACAAAATACTTACACAAAGTTAATACAAAGATGCTTCAAAGTGCAGAAAACTATTTGCCTTTTCTTCTTTTTTACACTTGTGTTTTATTTGAAAACGTCCAATGATTTATTAAATGAGCATATGCATTTGAATATAATCACTGTTTACAAATAAACCAAGTGGGAAAGAATAATTACTGACAGGTTGAAGGTATAGGAAAACGTCTTTAGGCTATTCCAAGAGAAATCCCCTGCAGTACATCATCTAGGTCCCCAGTGGAACTAAAACTTTGAAATACGTATCCCCAGCGGAGTTAAATTTCAAAATCCCCATCAAGAGTTAAAAATTCAAACTCCCAATCCTCAGCGGAGAAAAACTTTGAACTACATACCCTCAGCAGAGATGAAACCTTCTTCCCCAGTCGAGTCAAATTTCCAACTATCAATCCACAGCGGGAATCATTCAGTTTTCCCCAAATTCGCTAGCAAGTTGTCTTAAAATCTGAGAATCAACCAGATAACAGTTAACTTTTGTTTTATCCCCAACCTAGGATGACTCCCCAGTAGATTGGCATACAACCCAAACTCCTGATATCCCCAACAAAATGAAGATTCTCATTCTTGACTCCCCAGTAGATTGGCATACATCCCAAACTCCTGAACTTTTTCCAAACAAGAATAAGCTTTTCCCCCAGAGTCCTGAATTTACTCTCCAGCAGGATAGCTACTCCTCAGCAGTATAGCTACTCCCCACAGAGTTTTTCATCCCCTAACAGAATGAAGATTCTCATTCTTGATTCCCCAGTGAAGTTGCCAGAGTCTTCATTACTCCCCAGCATGAATTTGTCAGAATTTTTAATCCCCTGCAGATCGAAGATTCTCATTCTTGACTCCTCAGCATGAAGTCCCCAAGGATTCAAATTCCCCTAGCAGAATGAAGATTCTCATTCTCAGTTCCCGGCAGAAGCCATCAGAGCCTTCCTTATTCTCCAGCAGATCAAGGTTTTCCTTTGTTTGATCCCTGGTAGAGATTGCCAAAGTTTTCCCTATTCCCCAGCCGAGTAAGGATTCCCATTATTTAACCCCCGGTAGAAGTCTTCAAAGTTCTCGGGATTCACCAAGCAGGTTTCTCAAACAACTCTTGGCATTACTTCCCCTAACAAAATGTTTATCATCCTCCAACTCCAAGGACTTGAAGGATCCCTATATCCCCAGGAAAGTCGTGAAGGATTCTCACATCCCCACAGAAGTTGTCAAGGATCTTTAATCCCCAAGCAGTCAGCAAGGATTTCTCATCCTCAGCAATCAAAGATTTCGAATCTCCAGCAGCGGTCAAGGATTTATTTGCCCCGGCAGCGGTCAAGGATTTTATTATCTCTAGCTATTAAGGATTTATTTTCCTCAGTAATATAGCAAATCAGCTTACATGCGCATGCATTACATTCATATATCATAAACATTGATAAAACACATTTTATTGCATCATACATGTCATGCAACATAACTTTGTGTTTCAGCTAACATTTTACTCTTTTCAGAATAAGATTAACAACTATCTTTAACAAATATTCAAAGATTTCAGATACAGTACAAATATACTCCAGACACGGAAATCATTCTGTTACTCATTCAGATCTCTTATTCAGATACAGTACGGATACACCCCAGACACGGAAGTCATTCTACTACTCATTCAGAATTCAAAGTCAAGATACAGTAAAGATACACTCCAGACACATAAGTCATTATATTACTCAATCAGAATTCAAGTCAAGATACAGTATGGATACGCTCCAGACACGGTTGTCATTCTATCGCTCATTCAGACTTCAACAATCAGATACAGTTCAGATACGCTCCAGATACAGAAGCCATTCTATTTCTCATTCAGATTCAACCATCAATTTCAAGTCCAGATACACTCCAGACATGGAAGTTATTATATCACTTATTCGGATCCCAATTACAGTTCAGGTACACTCCAGACACGGAAGTCATTCTGCAACTCATACAGATCTCAACTTCGGATACAGTTCAGATACGCTCCAGACACTATAGCCATTCTGTCACTTATTCTGACTTTTTCGCCAGCCCAGAGATGCTCCAGACACGGATGCCATTCTGTCGTTTATTCAGATTTCAGATCCAGATACACTCCATACACGAAAGTCATTCTGCTGTTTATTCAGATTCAAATACAGTTACAGCTCGGATACGCTCCAAACACGGATGCTATTCCTTTGCTCATACAGATCCAATCTCCAGATACAACTCAGAACGTTCCAGATACGGATACCATTCTGATGTTCATTCTCCTGATTTTCAACAAACATTCTTGATGGCATCTACAATCCCATCTCCGACAAGATTCTGTCACCTCTCTAAATGGCATCTTTAAGCCCATTCCCTCAACTACACTTTGATGAGTGCAAATTTACGGGAACTCTAGTGTCCAATCATCTTTTACCTTCGAGTCACGAACAGCTAACTCGCCAATCTAACTCTTCAGGTTCAAGAAGATTGAACAGGGGCAGCTGTTGTACCCCAAAATTTGCCCTCTCATTTTATCAAGATTCTCCTCACAAGACTCTTTGGACTCAAGACCAGATTAGGTTTTGCTCAGCTCAAGACATCTCGTTGCACTGATGACCTGAAATTAGGGTTTGAGTTTGCACAGAGATTTTTGGACTTCCAATGCCTCATGTGACTTTCATACTTCATGTTGGACTCCTAAGATTGCTCATACCAAGTTTCAAGCCTTGAATCAAATTTTTGCCCAGTCAATTGGACAATTGACCTAAAAATCAGTTGTATTGGGGAAAAAGTCAACCATGGCCAATTTGCAGTAAAACCTCATAATTTTTATCCACATCAACATTATAGACTCATATGAACCATTTGATCAAGTTTGGACCACAACTCCTCAAGAAAATTGATCAGATCATCAAAAGGGCAAAATGGTCAAAATTAGGGTTTTGATTGTAGAAGGGCAATTTCTGATTTTTCACCTAGCCAATGGCAAATTGGGTTCAAGCATGATTTCAAGGACTCAATGGCATCATCTTGACCTAATCACAAGGTTCAAAAGATATCAAATGCATTGGATTGACAAATGAATTTTCCAGTCAACTGATCAAAAAATCAACTGTACACTAAAAAGTCAAACTTTGACTTTTTGGTCAAAATCAAGTGCCAAGGGTCATTTTTCATCAATATGTGTCAAAATATGAAACTTTTTCACCAAGAAACCTAATTTTGAAAATTATGGTTTAAGTTTGAAATTTTTCATCACTTAGAAATTTTCTAAGTTATAAAAATTTCTTATTTTTTCCCAACTTTCCCCAACTTTTTCACCATGATGCAATTGGATTCAAAGAAAACTTCCAACATGAAAGTTGTATTCCTACACAAAATCTACAACTTTGATTCACAAAGTTTACCCAAAATATGCTTGGATATCAAGTTATGATTTTGTGAATAAGGGTCCATGAAACTTTTAACTTAATGAAATTTTGCCCTAGTTTAGGCACGATTTTGACCTATCTTCATGGCAACTTTTCATATAGTTCCAATTGGAATATCAAAATGCATTTCAAATATGGATTATATATCATGTTGCAAGATTTTCAAAATGTCCAAGAGCTCTCCAAGATCACTTATGGTTAGGGAGAATCGAAGAAAAGAAAATGGCAATTTCTCACTTTTGTCCATGGCATTTTTCACATTGGCACAAGTTGCAAATCAGTTTGGATTATGCTTTTACTTGGTTTACAGGTTCTAATCCTTTATACACTCATAAATTAAATGCAAATACATTGTTTAATGGCATTGTTTTAATCTTTGAAGCTTTGTACAAGGGTTTAATCCAAAAATGGCAAAAAGGTTACATTGCTACTTTGATAAAGCACACTTTATGTAATTTTGTTTATCTTGAGCACTGAACCTAATCTCATTGTGCAAACAAGATCCATAAACATTAGAAAAGGTTTACCAACTCTCCTCAGGCCTTGAGCTAGCCTGTACAGGCTTTGGCATTGTCACTTCCCACCTTTTCTTCAAAAACAAGCAATTGTGCAAAAAGTCCACAACTCTTCCATCTGATAAGAAAAAAGTTTTGTAACATTTTCAAACAAGTTCAACATATTGAAACAAGCCTAAGACACGATTTCCAAACCTCTCAAAACACCCAAATACACCAAAAACTCCATTTCTGCCCAAAACAGGGCAAGCTCTACAGAACTCAAGCCAAAACCAAATTGCCTCGTGCGTTTTGTCTTGAACCACTTCAGACACATTCCATACATCCCATATGAACTATCCTAGCCCTTCTCAAGCAAATGTAACCCCTGTTTCGTGCTTCACCATTTTCAATTTCTGAGTTTGCAGGTTGACTTCTACAAGGAGATTCAAGCCATTTCAAAGCAAGTTGAGCATTGGGAAAGGTCAAGGGAACTTCAAGCAAGCTCTTCAGGCCTCACTCAAAGTTGCTACATTGCCATATTCAACTTCAGCTGAACAAGGTAATTTCCAACTTTCTATCTCCTTATTTAGACATCCTTAGGCTTAGGTTTGTGAAGCAAAAATGTAGTCCTTAAGTTGCTTGAACTGTACATATGCATAGTTCTTATTTATATTAACGGAGCTAGGAGAATTTGGATGATGAACATGCTGAAAATTTTAGGTCAAAAATTAGGGGTGATAAAATTCTCTCTGGTCTTTGAGAGTTAGGTCAAGTTTTTTATATCATTAGAATCGTGGTTTAAAGCTCTATAAGTTTCATGTTGTGAGTTTTTGATTTCATGCAAAGAATAGAGAGAACAGATTTGAAGTACAGGGGCGCGGGCGTTTTGGCCAGAGGACAGGGATGAAGTGTGTTCTGTGCCAGGGCCTTGGGCTTGTTTCTTTTGACACCCCCCTTTTACTTTCTGCACCCCCATTTGCATTTTCTTTTATTTTTCATATTTTCTTGCATATTTCAAATTTCTGACTTTTATTTATTTTTTCTAAACAAATAAAAATCTCAAAAATATCTTCTTTATTTTTTTTCCTTTTCTCATAATTTTTTATTTATTTTTTTAGCATAAAAATAGGTATTTAAGTTAATATACTTTTATTTTCTTAGATAAATTTGTAAATAATATGAAAATATTATATATTTTTATTTTTATTATTTATACACTTAAATTAATATTTTTCATACAATATTTAATTTTTTAACATTTTTGTATATATTTTATTTATTTTCTTAAACAAAAAATGAATAAATAAATAATATAAAGCATAATTTTTTATTAAACAAAAATTAGGATTTTCACCCTTTCAAAAATAATCATTTTAGTTTCTTATTTTTAGGACATAAATAAATTTATTTTACATACATAAAATAAAAGAATTTTTTTTATTAATAACCATGTATTAAAATAATATTTCGCAAATAACCGCGTTTCAGAAAAAAAATACGCAAATAACCATGTTTCAGATGACTCCCCAAAGGAGGAGCCATTTGAAATGGCGCATGCACCTATATTTTAAGGGGAGGCGCCATCTCACTTGGCGCCTATGTGCTTAGGGCATGCCCTAAGTCAAGTGAGATGGCGCCTAGGTGTTAATTTAGGGCAAAATATAATTTTTTTTTTGTCCGGTGTGTTGCATGTTTGATAGAGGATCAACAAAATGGACTTTTTATTAAAAAAAAATAATTACATCTAACTGTATTACATTAAAATAACAGATAAAAAAACAGAAAGAAAAAAAAAACGGATAAAAAAATACAGGAAAAAAAAACAAATAAGTCAGTGATCCCCCGGAACCCGGTAATGACCCCCGGTTCCGCATCCCCGTCCTCGCCTTTCTCGTGCTGGGTGTCGTCGTGTTTCCTGCTGCGGCAAGGTCGATGGCCCAGCAAAGTCAATGCGGTCCGGATCCATAAAATCAGTCAGATCTCCATATCTAGAAGATCCGCTTTGGTACAGTCGGTTACCCATACCCTCAAAGTTTGGTCGTGTTGGCGGTGGGTGGGTGTGATCGGTGGAAATAGAACTGACTGTTTAAAGCTGGATCGCGTTTGTCGCGGTAAGCAAGAGTCGCCACCGTCTTTTATGTTCTCCAACATGGAAAGGACAAAAGCACAGCAAAATTCCTTATTCGAGAATGTTTCTCGGTTCGGGAGGTAGATTTATAGAAAGGGAAGGTGTTAGCACCCTTTCTATCTTTGGTTATCCACGGGCTCTTAGGTACTTGCTCTTATGTTTTCAAAAATTTGTTTGCTTTTCAAGTGTGTGTGGGTTTTGAAAAAGTTTAGTTTGAAAAACTTCTAAGTAACTCTTGTATCAGTCCTCAAGAGTGTATGAAGTATTTGTTTGAAAACTTTTTGAAAGTGTAAGTGTGAAAAGATGTTTTTGTTTTTTTTGAAAGAGCAAGTACCCAGGAGAAATCTACCTACTCTAAGGAATTAAGCTGTGTAAATGTCCTTTAGACAGTACTATCCCACTATTGAGAAGTAGGTAGCACCGTCGTTGGAGTTATTCGGGTCAATTCGATTATAGGGACATGTGTGGTCACCAAAGCAATAGTAGGACACCTTAGCGGTAACCTTAATGTCCTAGATCCTTTTTAATCTGAGGCAACCATTTCGAGGCAACTGGATCTTAGACATAAGGGCGACCGCTAAAACACCCTATACTTGACGACCACGTTCGAGGCAACCAGTGAGGCGTACCCTAGGAGTGGCATGTGCATGTGTGTTGTTTTTCAGTTAAGGTTTATCTTTGAACATGCATTTGTGAGCTACAAGTTGATTTTAATTTGCCATTCAGTCTTGCATGCATATTAACAGTTAATAGTTGTGCGGGAAGTAAATTGCAGGAAATTAAATCTAAGCTATTACAAGGCGTCGGGTATTTACATCGCCAAAAACAAACCCTTTAATTTAAATTGTGGAAAGTAAAATAAAGCGGTAAATAATTAAAGTCCTAATTAAAAGCTATTACATTCCGGGAAACAGATACAATAATATGATAAAATGGATCGCGTGCGAGAAATTAAATCGGATGCGAGTTTTTTGGGTTTTGACCCTTTTTTGAAAGAAAGTGATTTTTTTGGTTATTTCTGAATTAAATGGAATTAAATTAAATGAACAATTAAATTAAATTAAATAATGAAAATATTTTTGGATTTTTGAGTTTTTTTAAAGAAATAAAATAAATTGAATTAACGCTAAAAAAACCCTAATATTCTAAATTGATTTTAAATATTGCAAAAAATATTAAAAGTTAAATCTAATTAAAGCTAAATTGATTAAATTAATTTATTTATAAAAATAAAAGTGATGAAGTTAATTTTAATAAATAAAATATTTTTTTGTGTTTTTGATTTTATTAGGAAAAAATTGTAATTGGTTAGTGATTAATAAAAATAATAACGATTAATTAATTAAAGGAACATAATACAAATAGAGAGAAAGTTTAGGAGTATACGGGCCTGATTGGAGGGGTGAAACAGCGGTTGGCGTCATGTGTAAACTGTTTTGTTTTGGCCATTTGTATTTTGGCTTTTGGCCATTTGTGTTCTGGCTTTTGGCCATTTGTGTTCTGGCCTCAACGTTCCTTACCCTTCTCAGGATGTCTGTCTCACCATGTATTAGTGTCATGTGTAAGCTGTTCCGTTTTGGCCATTTGGCTTTTGGCTTTTGGCCATTTGTGTTTTGGCCTCAACGTTCCTTAATGAACCTGCATGGGATCCTGTCTAAATCTGCAGTGTTGAATCTCATGAATACATTAAATATCATAAAATACAAATAAAGTCAATATATGAAGAAATTTAATGTTTAGGCACAATATGGCATGTATGAATGATTATACCCTTTTGATCATGGAGATCAAATCAATCTTACCCTTACTGGAAAATTAGTGACATGAATGCTTTTATGCCCTTTTGATCATGGAGATCAAGCCAGCCTTACCCTTACTGAAGAAGTAGTGAGGTGTTGGTTTGTAACTGAGATGGCTTGTTTGTAGTGAGAGAGGGATTTGTAATAAGGATTTCAAGGTTTTAGGGTTCTTGAAAGAATTTGATATTCTGACAGTGTTGTGGCAAGGTTTTTTTCTCTCTTGTTTGTGTGAAAAGAATGTGATTATATAATGGAAATTAGGGTAAAGAAAATGGGCTTTGAATGTGCAATTTGGCCTCCAATGTTCACTTGAGTTCGTCACTTTCCAGGCTAAATCGCAGGGACTTATGTGCAATTTTTGAAGTTGAAATGTGAAAACAAAATGTAGCCGACATCGATAACTAACTCCTGTCCGAAAATCGGCTCAATCGGATAAACAGTGAATTAGTTATGAATTTTTGAAGTTTCAGCTCAGACAAACTTATTTTGGGCTCCAGTGTCGACTCTGACACGTTCTTCAATAAAAAACTGGTATTGATCGGAGCATAATCCGGTATCGACTTTTGAAGCAAAGTTGTAGATCTATGAGTCAGTGACCTTGTGTAAAAATATGAGCCCAATCCGATAAAAATTGACCGAGTTATGAATTTTCGAAGTTTCGGCCCAGATGAAATAATATTCAGCATTCAGGATTTTCAGCGTGTCACGCACTCTGAGCAAAAAACGAAGGCCTTTTGAATACCGTTTGAACTTAGTACCTTCTGCGAAAATGTAGCCAACTCAATTTGTGAAATTTTGGCGCCGGAACCAGCTCGATATGATGAAAGTCGACCAAGTTATGATTTTATGAACATGACGCAAATAAACTTCTGTCACAAATTTTCTGTATTAAAATACTTGATAAATCCACATTTTTGAAGACCTTCTGATCGAAATTGGCTTCCAGCCGTGAGAGATGAAAACGTAGATAATGTCAAGACGGAATTTAGGCCACCGGAACAGGTTCAAAATGAGCCACGATCTTCAAGTTATGAATTTTTTAGCGCGTAAAAATTGCACTTTCAGCACACTTTTTCACTATATTTCTTCGAGAAAACTCACACATTCTGATACCTTCTTTAAAGAATTGACTCTTTAGCCGAACCTGAATTTGAGAATATGTTATCAGAGATATCTTGGCGAAATAACACCTGAATATGACGCGCCGGGTTGGACTTGTGAATTTTTCTTGAAATGTTTTGAGAAATATGGGAGGGCAAATTTTGGGGTACAACAGTTGTCCATGTTCAATCTTTTTAAACCTGAGGATGTAGATTGGCTTGCGTGCCTTTCGTGATCCAAAGGTGGAAGATGATTGAACACTAAAGTGCCCAGAAATTTGCACTCGCATAGTGGAGTATCAGCAATGTGATGTCGGGAATGGGCTTACAGATGCCATTTGGAGATATGATGGATAGGAGGATGGGCTCATAGATGCCATCTGGAGATGTGACAGAACCTTGTCGGGAATGGGCTTATAGATGCCATTTGGAAATATAATGGATAGTTGAATCTGAATAAGAAATAGAATAGCTTCCATGTCTGGAGCATATCTAGTCTATATCTAATTGCTGACGTCTGAATAAATAGTAGACTGACCGCCGCGTCTGGGGTATATCCATACTGTGTTTGAATGAGTGACAGAATGTCATCCGAATTTGGATCGTATCTGGATTGTCTTTTGAATGAATCTGGACTAAACAATAGAATGGCATCCGGGTCTGGAGCATCTCTAAGTTGTCTTTAGAAGTTTGAATCTGAATAAGCAATAGAATAGCGTCCGGGTCAGGAGCATCTCTGAGCTATCTCTGAAAGGAAATCTGAATAAGTATCAGAATGTCGTCATGTCTGGATTGCATCTGAACTATCTCTAGACGGAATCTGGAATAAGTATCAGAATGTCACCATGCCTGGGTTGCATCTGAACTATCTCTAGAAGGAAATCTGAATAAGCAATAGAATAGCATCCGGATCTGGAGCATCTCTAAGCCATCTCTAAAAAGAACTCTGAATAAGCAAAAGAATAGCGTCCATATCTGGAGCATTTCCTAGCTATATCTGAAAGGAAAATCTTGAATAAGCAAAAGAATAACATCCATATCTGGAGCATTTCTAAGCCATCTCTAAAGAGAAAATCTGAATAAGCAAAAGAACAGCATCCATATCTGGAGCATTTCCCAGCTATCTCTGAAAAGAAAATATGAATAAGCAAAAGAACAGAATCCATATCTGGAGCATTTCCCAGCTATCTCTGAAAAGAAAATCTGAATAAGTAAAAGAACAGCATCCATATCTGGAGCATTTCCCAGCTATCTCTGAAAAGAAAATCTGAATAAGCAAAAGAACAACATCCATATCTGGAGCATTTCCCAGCTATCTCTGAATAAGCAAAAGAACAGCATCCATATCTGGAGCATCTCTAAGCTATCTCTGAATAAGCAAAAGAACAGAGTCCATATCTAGAGCATCTCTAAGCTATCTCTGAAGAGAAAATCTGAATAAGCAAAAGAACAGCATCCATATCTGGAGCATTTCCCAGCTATCTCTTTAATCTCTTTAACGTAGATATGCCTTGGCTAGATACAGGTATCGAATCCACAATCAATTGATCACAGATATGCCCTGGCTAGATACAGGTATCGAATCTGGAACTGGTCGTCTACAGACATGCTCTGGCTGGATACAAGTTTCGAATCTCTAAACTCTTCATGCAGATATACGCTGGCTAGATACAGGTATCGAATCCACAATCAATCGCTCACAGATATGCCCTGGCTAGATACAGGTATCGAATCTGGAACTGCGATAGTTGATAGTAATCATCTTTGGATTGACCTTTTTCCTGAAAAGACGAAACATTAGTTGTATGCAATGTCATGATGTATGAAATGCATGATGTCATGATGTTCTCGAAATAAATGAGATTGTGTCGTATGCACTTAATCATGTATGTAAGCAGGATGTATAAAATGTGAAATGTTCATGAATGTATTTTTGTCTGGGAAAATAAATCCTTGACGAATGCCGGGAAGTTCGTTGAATCCTGGGCTGAGGTCGAAGAGTAGAGTTCTTCGTTTCCGCTGGGCATGATGGTTGCAAGAATAAATCGGTAGGAGAAGATGACTCCGTTGGGGAATAAACTTGGTGAAGACATTACTCTGCGGGGAATTACTCTGTGGGAAGAGATACTTCGCTGAGATTTTGAAGATAACTCCGTTGGGGATTCCGTTGATAAGTTATGTTGGGGAATTTGATGAACTCCACTGGGGGATAGGAAGAACTACGCCGAGGACGATCTTTCCGTGGCAATTAGCTGAGGATAACCCAGTTATAAGCTCTGGTGGGGAATAAACTTTGAATAAAGCCGGGGAGATGCGTTCATACTCTGCAGGGGATAAACTTCCAGAATCTACTGGGGATAAGCTTCTAGAGTGTACTGGGGAGGATGATTCAACTCTCCTGGGGAAACTTTTGGACTGTACTGGGGAATTGGCTCCACCAGGGTGTCTGGTATTCCGCCGGGGAACAATCTTATATTAAGACTGCCGGGGATGCTTGCTTAGGAACACCTGTATACTCCGCTGGGGAATATTGAGATCTTCTGGGGATATCCAATTTCCTTAAGGCTGACAGTAGACTAGCTCTGCTTGGGGAGAGTATCGCTGACTTGTTAGGGGTACTGTGCCTTTTCGGGGCTGATGGGAGACCAACTCTGCTAGGGGCGAGTATTGCTGAATCCTATCATACTCTGCAGAGAGTGGAGATATCTTGGCCATATTCTTCAACCGAATCTACCTTGTACCTGGAGGACAGAGCAACTGCACAGTTCGGACAATTCTTATTGCCCCAGTTTCTGCGGGAGAAGAAGGCCTATGAGGTGCTTAATAATCGTCGATGGACAAATCTTCTTCTGGTATACAAGTGACGAGATGACGGGACATAGTCATACGCTTTGATCCCTAATTTTTGCCTGGACCGCCCTTTCGGGTTTTCAGTCCACCGGGATACCCATTTTTGCTCAAGCCGCCTTTTCAGGTTTTCGACTTGCCGGGTGTACAGATTTTTTCATTTTCATCCCTTATTTTTGCCCGAACCCTTTTGGTTCACCGGGAAGCCCTTATTTTTGCCTAGGTGTGTCAACCTAGCGGGTCTTTGATTATGCGTAGTATTTTTTCGACTATGTCCACGCTCTCAGGATGTAGGGAGGTGCCCCTGTTGTTGTGTTGCCATGTGACCAGAAGATCTTCGTTTGATCAGGCAAGATTCATAGCTGGAATTCATGTCCAATGCCCCAAGTGACTCAGGCGGAGATTTGCCCCTGGTTATTTTGGCATTTGAGAGATTCTCTGAATCTTGACTTGACTTCCCCAGATTATGGACAATGCTCATACCATGCCCCTTGATTGGAGGTGCTTTTGTTTCACTTGAGATGACCCTTGAGAAGGTTTTTTGTTCACTAGGTATTCGTCGTGCGAATTTCTCTGCTGTTCGAACAAAAAGTCATATGCAAACAATATTATTTCAAAAATGCAAAGCTTATGTCTGTCTTTAAATTTTTTGAAAATGCGTCTTTCAGTAAAACAAACAAATTTTGTACAATGTGATGTCAACTCGTTATTTTACCGCAAGCCTTAAGGAGTCAGGATACCTTTCGTAACAGTATGCTTTCGAACTAACCCTTGCTTCAGCTAGGACTTTAAGGGTTGTAGCGTGGCCTGGTTCACGGTTTAAGAAACAAAGGATAAAGGCTCAAATTTTATTTGTACCCACCCGCTCTTCGTGATGTTCTTCAAACCTAAACTCAGCTGATCGTGCGTTAGACCTTGTTTGAGTCTTTGCTTTGGTATACCAGTGATGGTTCGGATGCTGACAGATTATTTTGAATAGGCAGTCATTTTTTTTTGTGTTGAAGGTTTGTAGCACCTCTTTCTTTTTGATTTCGTTATCCCTGTTTTTTGCCTGAACTGTTTCTTTTGTGATTACAGTCAGCGGGATGCCCCAGTTTTGTAAGTCTCCTTCATAGGTTTTGACTTATTGGTTTTTTGTTTTTTGAAAGATAACGACTGCCTGTTTTTATGATTATTCGGAACCATCACTGTCTTTTGCTTTGGAAGGACTCCTTTGATGCCATTCATTGTGCACCTAGATCAACTGAGAAGACTACCCTTCCCCAGGTTATGATTAAGGGTTTTAAATTTTTTGTGAAAAGAAAAACTCCTACTTCTTTGGCTCGAAGGGGTTGACGAGGGATTATCTTCCTTATAACTCCAGTGTTTAGGAATTGAAACAATGCCTGTACCTCATCAGCGGGGTCTGTTCAAAATCATACTGTAGATTATGGTATCGTTTTCGTCATCCTCCCTCAAAAGGCTCAGAATTATTAATCGAGAGTTGAACATCACAAAAAATGAAAGTAATTTGAATATAGTGAATACGAATGGATTGATTCAAAACAGACATATGCAATGCATTGATGAAATAAAAAAGTTTGCCATGACATTAATTGTTTGAATCAGCAAAGAAAAATACAACTTCAGAATTCAGATGAACAAAAGTTTCTTAGTTTGAACTAGTCATCTCAGATGGAGAATTCTCAGCGGAAGATTTTCATCTCGCCATCCGGCATGAACTCCAGCACCCTTCCGTCGATCAAGTCTTGGATCTTGTTCTTCAGAGTCCAACAGTCGTTGGTGTCATGTCCCAGACCGTCAGAGTGGTATGCACACCTTTCATAGGGATGATAGGTAGGAGCAGAGGTGTTGGGATTCCGGGGAGGATCCTTCAATGTAAGCAGGTTGACCTCCAACAGGCGTTTCAGTATCAAAGATGATGGTATCTCAGTCTCAGAGAAATGTCTTCCAGGTGCATTTCGCTGGCGCTGATTACCCCGTTGATACTGGTGAGGTTGTAGCTGGGCTTGTGACCCTGAAGCAAGTAAAGGAGCTTTTCCTTTGTCTTCTTGTCTCAAAGGGGGTTGAATGATGACTTTCTCTTCAACCTCAGATGTTTTCCCCACTTGGTTGTCCCGAAGCAGTTGGTTGACGAGAACCCTGAGCTCTTCTTGTCTTTGAGATAAGTCTTGGATAAGAGCCATCTGCCCCAGCATCTAGGTTCTCATCGTATCTACCTCAGCTTGCAGACGTTTCAACCGTTTGTCCTTATCGTCTTCAGAACTGCTCTTGACCAAAGTCCCCATGATGAGTGTTCTTAACTCTTCCTGCCCCTTGGATAGATTTAGGAGGATTTCCCCGAACTGAGTCTCTTGAGCATGAAGATCCTGGTTATCTGGTTGGAAAGCCATTGCTGAAATAAACAGCGAAGAAGATAAGTGACCTGTAAAGGGTAACCTGTTATGTAATAATATGTATGTATGCAATGTTTTCAAGGATCTCGCGGGGTAAACAAAGAAACTTGTTAGAATTTGAATCTGGTAGCTTGATTGAAGGAACTTCATGTCGTTGAGAGTCCTTCTTCAAGAGTCAAGGCTCACCATATCGAGTGGGTCATAGCCCCTGACTCAAGTTATCAACCCTGGCTAGAGGAAAATAAATCCCTTTTGCCTCTTGCTAGACAGTTGGTTCATCATGACCTGCACCACAGACCCTTGAGATCCTTGAAATGGATTAGTCCTTATGCAGGATGTATGCAATGGTATGATGTTATGCTATTCATGGAGTGATGTAAGTAAACCCTGTTATGAGCCCAGATTAAGGACTATAAAGAAAACCTGCAAGAAACTCGTGTGTCAGATAACAAGTATGCAAGTAGTCAAGTTTGAAGGCACACAAGTCACACAAGACAGTCCTTATAGTTTAGGCCAGCATGAAGTTCAGGTACTACCCTCTTGAAGTTGGTGGGTTAATACCTGTCCTATCAAAAGTAACCGGGTTCTAAAGGATCTCAATATCATCGACTACCCTTGATCGGTCATAACTCCAGCACCGCAATCTTTTCTTGCGGCCAGAACCATCGCGAGAGTTTAGCCTCAATGAGTGTAGCATACTGCTACTGTTCTATGGCCAAGTTGGGTCAATTTAGGGTTCTAAGGTCGGTTGATGCTTAATGACTCCTCAGAAGGCCCATATTCTCCTCGTTGTAACACAAGGGATATCGGTACAGACCAAGGTGTCACACCAACGTAGCCACTGCTTCACCCGTGTCGGTCTACGCCGGACAGGTCCCTCACAGCTTATGCTACCTAAAAGGGTATCCCCAGATCCGGGTTAGGATCTATGAAACTCCGATGCAATGCCCACAAATATAAAAGCAATCAAGACATACAATTGAAAACATAAGAGTGGTCTAATCCTAAGGTACACCTCACTTTTAAAATTATCCCCAGCAGAGTCGCCAGTTCTGTGATCGGTGGAAATAGAACTGACTGTTTAAAGCTGGATCGCGTATGTCGCGGTAAGCAAGAGTCGCCGCCGTCTTTTATGTTCTCCAACATGGAAAGGACAAAAGCACAACAAAATTCCTTATTCGAGAATGTTTCTCGGTTCGGGAGGTAGATTTATAGAAAGGGAAGGTGTTAGCACCCTTTCTATCTGTGGTTATCCACAGGCTCTTAGGTACTTGCTCTTATATTTTCAAAAATTTGTTTGCTTTTCAAGTGTGTGTGGGTTTTGAAAAAGTTTAGTTTGAAAAACTTCTAAGAAACTCTTGTATCAGTCCTCAAGAGTGTATGAAGTATTTGTTTGAAAACTTTTTGAAAGTGTAAGTGTGAAAAGATGTTTTTGTTTTTTTTGAAAGAGCGAGTACCCAGGAGAAATCTACCTAATCTAAGGAATTAAGCTGTGTAAATGTCCTTTAAACAGTACTATCCCACTATTGAGAAGTAGGTAGCACCGTCGTTGGAGTTATTCAGGTCAATTCGATTATAGGAACATGTGTGGTCACCAAAGCAATAGTAGCACGCCTTAGCGATAACCTTAATGTCCTAGATCCTTTTTAATCCGAGGCAACCGTTTCGAGGCAACTAGATCTTAGACATAAGGGCGACCGCTAAAACACCCTATACTTGACGACCACGTTCGAGGCAACTAGTGAGGCGTACCCTAGGAGTGGCATGTGCATGTGTGTTGTTTTTCAGTTAAGGTTTATCTTTGAACATGCATTTGTGAGCTACGAGTTGATTTTAATTTGCCATTCAGTCTTGCATGCATATTAACAGTTAATAGTTGTGCGGGAAGTAAATTGCAGGAAATTAAATCTAAGCTATTACAAGGCGTCGGGTATTTACATCGCCAAAAACAAACCCTTTAATTTAAATTGCGGAAAGTAAAATAAAGCGGTAAATAATTAAAGTCCTAATTAAAAGCTATTATATTCCGGGAAACAGATACAATAATATGATAAAATGGATCGCGTGCGAGAAATTAAATCGAATGCGAGTTTTTTGGGTTTTGACCCTTTTTTGAAAGAAAGTGATTTTTTTTGGTTATTTTTGAATTAAATGAAATTAAATTAAATGAACAATTAAATTAAATTAAATAATGAAAATATTTTTGGATTTTTGAGTTTTTTTAAAGAAATAAAATAAATTGAATTAACGCTAAAAAAAACCTAATATTCTAAATTGATTTTAAATATTGCAAAAAATATTAAAAGTTAAATCTAATTAAAGTTAAATTGATTAAATTAATTTATTTACAAAAATAAAAGTGATGAAGTTAATTTTAATAAATAAAATATATTTTTGTATTTTTGATTTTATTAGGAAAAAATGTTAATTGGTTAGTGATTAATAAAAATAATAACGATTAATTAATTAAAGGAACATAATACAAATAGAGAGAAAGTTTAGGAGTATACGGGCCTGATTGGAGGGGTGAAACAACTGTTGGCGTCATGTGTAAACTTTTTTGTTTTGGCCATTTGTATTTTGGCTTTTGGCCATTTGTGTTCTGGCTTTTGGCCATTTGTGTTCTGCCCTCAACGTTCCTTAACCTTCTCAGGATGTCTGTCTCGCCATGTATTGGTGTCATGTGTAAGCTGTTCCGTTTTTGCCATTTGGCTTTTGGCTTTTGGTCATTTGTGTTTTGGCCTCAACGTTCCTTAATGAACCTGCATGGGATCCTGTCTAAATCTGCAGTGTTGAATCTCATGAACACATTAAATATCATAAAATATAAATAAAGCCAATATATGAGGAAATTTAATGTTTAGGCACAATATGACATGTATGAATGATTATACCCTTTTGATCATGGAGATCAAATCAATCTTACCCTTACTAGAAAATTAGTGACATGAATGCTTTTATGCCCTTTTGATCATGGAGATCAAGCCAGCATTACCCTTACTGAAGAAGTAGTGAGGTGTTGGTTTGTAACTGAGATGGCTTGTTTGTAGTGAGAGAGGGATTTGTAATAAGGATTTCAAGGTTTTAGGGTTCTTGAAAGAATTTGATATTCTGGCAGTGTTGTTGCAAGGTTTTTTTCTCTCTTGTTTGTTGTGAAAAGAATGTGATTATATAATGGAAATTAGGGTAAAGAAAATGGGCTTCGAATGTGCAATTGGGCCTCCAATGTTCACTTGAGTTCGTCACTTTCCAGGCTAAATCGCAGGAACTTAAGTGAAATTTTTGAAGTTGAAATGTGAAAACAAAATGTAGCCGACATCGATAACTAACTCCTGTCCGAAAATCGGCTCAATCGGATAAACGGTGAATTAGTTATGAATTTTTGAAGTTTCAGCTCAGACAAACTTATTTTGGGCTCCAATGTCGACTCTGACATGTTCTTCAATAAAAAACTGGTATTTATCGGAGCATAATCCGGTCTCGACTTTTGAAGCAAAGTTGTAGATCTATGAGTCAGTGACCTTGTGTAAAAATATGAGCCCAATCCGATAAAAATTGACTGAGTTATGAATTTTCGAAGTTTCGGCCCAGATGAAATAATATTCAGCATTCAGGATTTTCAGCGTGTCACGCACTCTGAGCAAAAAACGAAGATCTTTTGAATACCGTTTGAACTTAGTACCTTCTGTGAAAATGTAGCCAACTCAATTTTTGAAATTTTGGCGCCCGAACCAGATCGATACGATGAAATTCGACCAAGTTATGATTTTCTGAACATGACGCAAATAAACTTCTGTCACAAATTTTCTGTATTAAAATACTTGATAAATCCACATTTTTGAAGACCTTCTGATCGAAATTGGCTTCCAGCCGTGAGAGATGAAAACGTAGATAATGTCAAGACGGAATTTTGGCCACCGGAACGGGTTCAAAACGAGCCACGATCTTTAAGTTATGAATTTTTTAGCGCGTAAAAACTGCACTTTCAGCACACTTTTTCACTATATTTCTTCGAGAAAACTCACACATTCTGATACCTTCTTTAAAGAATTGACTCTTGAGCCGAACCTGAATTTGAGAATACGTTATCAGAGATATCTTGGTGAAATAACACCTGAATATGACGCGCCGGGTTGGACTTATGAATTTTTCTTGAAATGTTTTGAGAAATATGGGAGGGCAAATTTTGGGGTACAACAGTGGGGTTCCATAGTGGGTCTGTAGCATTGATCGTCTGAGTACGGTGGGTAGAAAGGAAATGGATCTTGGGGTGTTTGGTATTGAGGATCTTGGGTGGTTTGGTGATATTGTGGTTGATGATAGGTTGGGTCAGTTTGTTCGTAATCTTCCAACATTCCCATATCAGGGCTAAGGCTGGATGTTGAGGGGCCCATATTGGGATATGTGGAAGACTGAAATTGTGTGTGGGGTATGCGGGTGTGCTGGTATTGGGATTGGTATTGTGGTTGGGTGTGAGGCATATCGGGGTATTGGTAGTGTGGTGGTGATTGTGGTTGGTTGTGTGGCATTTGAGTGTAGTTGTGTTATGGTGGGGACTGTGGTTGGGTGTTTGTGGGTCTGTTTCTTCTTGGGGGTTGGTGGGAGGTTGATGGGTTTTGGGTTTGTTGATGTGGAAACGAGGGTTGTGCCCATTGTGTGCGTGGGTCAACCAAGTACCTTGGATGAGACACGTGCATCTCAGGGTTACTAACCGACCTGTACCAAGACAAATATTGATCCGTGTGTCGCATATTACCTTGATTAAGGAAAACCGGGAATTACGAGACGTAGCGGTGACGCCTCTGCCACATCTTACACCATTCCGGAGCGAAGTCTTTCCAGTTGGTAAGACCCCACTGGGCGTCGACCCTTTTAAGATGCCATGGGGACAAACAAGTTGGATCACTTGGTATCTCCTGATGTATTCCGAACTGCATCTTCACACGGTCGCTGTGGTGCATCTCCACAATGTTGAACCGAATGATTGCAGTCTTCGTAGTCCAAGTTGCTGCATCCTTCGGATTTGGATCATGGCCCAAACCCAAATATGGTCTCCAGACGAACTACGATAAAATTTAAATCAGGTTAACGCAAAAGTAATGTATAAATAATTTAAATGAACAAAAGTTAAAAGCTACGACGTACGTCATCCGGGCCTAAGTGATCCAACAGATTGCGGTAGAGTGCGACATTGAATCTTGGATTCTTGCCGTAATCCATACCCCTCACGCAGTACCTAAAGGAAATGAGAAACATTTTATTCTTAGCATATATTTGGGGAAGAGATGAATAGTTATAAATGCTATAACTTGATGACTTACTTTGTTGCGTACGGGAAACCGAAAGTGTTGTTGTTGACGGGGTTTAAGGACTCCATCCTCCACCAACCCCAGGCTTATAGTAAAAAAGCGCACCCATAAAATGTACATTTTTCCTTGACTGCATTTTTGCACAAGGAACTGTATAGGTGGGCTAAAACTGCAGAACCCCAACTATATTTTCTTATTTTTTCAAAATTTCTTAGTAAATGTAAATACATAAAATTTACACTATTTCCCATACTTTCGGGAAATAAAAATGTACCAAAAAGTATCATAAGATAAGTTCTGGCTTTTACAACCCTGTCATTCTCGGAGGAATTTTCATTTAATTCCAAACTTGCATATGCGGCAATGTTTTCCCTTGTGCCTTTGTGAGTATCGCCCATTGTTAGAAGAGCCATTGTATAAAATGCTTAAGATTATGAAAGACTTAGGAAGAGATAGAGAGTATGATAGACTTAGAAAGTTTAAGAGATTATGAAAGATTTCGTAGCAGAGAGTGAGACTTGTGTGGGTGTGAGAGATGTATGATATGGTATGTATTTATAGGCAAATAAATTTCATATAGTGGTTGTTGGTGCTTGCATGCAAGCGAAGTGTCACTCTTGCAGGCTAGGTGGCAGCCTGGGGGGTTACATATATGAATGCATGCATGTACAAAAAATGAAAGGTGTCACTCTTGCAGGCTAGGTGGAAGCCTAAGGATGTATCACGATTGGACAGTAAGGGAGGCTCCATTGGACTTGGCGAAAGAGTACAAAAATGAATGGTGTCGCCACCCCAATTGGCGAATAAGAGGTGTCCTTTGTTGCACCCTAGGCTCAGGCTACGTGACAGCCTTTGGATTCCTTGCCTGAATGCATGTAAGCCCATTGGAGGTGATGGGAGGAGACTTACAACATACATGTATAGGTGCAGACTATGGGCAGGCTAGGTGGCAGCCTAGGGGGTTACATATCTGCATGCATGTATCACGATTGAACAGTAAGGGAGGCGCCATTGGACTTGGCGAAAGAGTACAAAAATGAATGGTGTCGCCACCCCAATTGGTGAATAAGAGGTGTCCTTTGTTGCAGCCTAGGCTCAGGCTACGTGACAGCCTTTGGGATTCCTTGCCTAAATGCATGTAAGCCCATTGGAGGTGATGAGAGGAGACTTACAACATACATGTATAGGTGCAGACTATGGGCAGGCTAGGTGGCAGCCTAGGGGGTTACATATCTGCATGCATGTATCACGATTGGACAGTAAGGGAGGCGCCATTGGACTTGGCGAAAGAGTACAAAAATGAATGGTGTCGCCACCCCAATTGGAGAATAAGAGGTGTCTTTTGTTGCAGCCTAGGCTCAGGCTACGTGACAGCCTTTGGGATTCCTTGCCTGAATGCATGTAAGCCCATTGGAGGTGATGGGAGGAGACTTACAACATACATGTATAGGTGCAGACTATGGGCAGGCTATGTGGCAGCCTAGGGGGTTACATATCTGCATGCATGTATCACGATTGAACAGTAAGGGAGGAGCCATTGGACTTGGCAAAAGAGTACAAAAATGAATGGTGTCGCCACCCTAATTGGCGAATAAAAGGTGTCCTTTGTTGTAGCCTAGGCTCGGGCTACGTGACAGCCTTTGGGATTTCTTGCATGTAACATTATTGGTAGCCTTGGGGGGTTGCATCCTTACTTAATTGAAATTTTTAGCCTTACGATTATCATAACATTGATTCACATAATCTGTCAAATCTTCCAACCTTCAAACGTTCTTACAACCAAACCTTCAAACCTGCAAACAATAAAACATATAAACTTTCGAATCACTCGTAAAGTTCAAACATTCCAACCTTCAAACATTACGGCATTCAAACCTTCATACAATTAATAAACCTCAAACATTCCAACCTTTGAATCACTCATAAAATTCAAACATTCCAACCTTCAAACATTACAGCATTCAAACCTTCATACAATCAATAAACCTCAAACATTCCAACCTTTGAATCACTCATAAAATTCAAACATTCCAACCTTCAAACATTACAGAATTTAAACCTTCATACAATCAATAAACCTCAAACATTCCAACCTTTGAATCACTCATAAAATTCAAACATTCCAACCTTCAAACATTGCAGCATTCAAACCATCATACAATCAATAAACCTCAAACATTCCAACCTTTGAATCACTCATAAAATTCAAACATTCCAACCTTCAAACATTCCAACCTTCAAACCTTAAAACAATTCTACGCAATGGCCTCCGCACCACAATTTGTCGACAAAGCACATTTCAACGGTGAGACATACATTTGTCCCACCGCTGGGTTTTTGTTTAGAGACACAGACAACATCCGATTTCTCTTAAACGGGAAAGCCAATTTCTCGTACTTCAAAAAAAGATTGGAGGCCAAACTTGAACGAGGCCCGGTGTCCCAGATATTTTATCAGAATCCAGTTTTCTTTGGAAACAACCAAGTAATTTTTTATAAGGTTGAAGTTCAAGATGACGAGGATCTCCAGAATATGTTTTCCAGCCATGTCTATTCTGGGTACGACTCTATTGAGTTGTACGTTATGCTGTGAGAGCCTCAGCCTCAGCCTCAGGTGACACAGGAGGTTGATCCTTTGGAGAATGAACAAGCTGAGGTAGATGCAGTTGATGACGAAGAAGAAGATAACGAGTTAGAGTTTGACGAAATGGTGAATGATGATTCCGACGATGATGGCATCAAAAGTATTCCTGCAAACAAAATCTACACACCACCTCCGCACATGACAAACTTCAACATGGGCGGAGATGAACCTTCTACTGACTTATTTTTCAATCCTATATGCAGTCGGATGAAAATTTAAAAGAGAAGGATAAGTTTCATAACATAGAGGAATGCATCAGGGCCATTAAAAAATTCCACATGCTCAACTCGGTTGATTTTAAGGTGGATCGTGTCAACCCGGAAAGGTACAAGATCAAGTGTGTCCACCCTGACTGTATGTTCAAGCTGACCGTATCATACAGATTAAGGGGTGATTGTTGGGTCATAGGTTCCATGACTACCCACACTTGTGTAAGTTCCACTCAATCACAGGACCACCGAAAACTCAACTATGATCTAATCTGTCAAGAAATCCTACCCCTGGTTAGCAACGACCCATCTTTGAAGGTGAAAACAATCATCTCCCACATCACCACGGTTTTTAACTACACTCCGTCTTACCGTAAGGCGTGGTTAGCAAAGACTAAGGCGATTGAAAGGGTGTACGGAAACTGGGAGGAGTCATACCAAGAACTTCCCCGCTACCTGAATGCACTCAAGACGTATTCTCCAGGTAGTGTTTACGTTCTGGAAACAATGCCAACATACGCCCAAGATGGTAGTCTACTAAATGGCAACGGAATATTCAGTCGCGTGTTTTTGGAATTTCAACCATGCATCACAGGGTTTGCATCATGCAAACCAATTATACAAATTGATGGGACTTGGTTGTATGGGAAGTACAAAGGCACGCTATTGATGGCAATTGCACAAGATGGCGACAACAACATTTTCCCCATTGCCTTTGCCCTTGTCGAGGGGGAGACCGGTGGTGCTTGGAGCTTTTTCCTGAAAAATATGCGGACACACGTGGCTCCTCAACCAGATCTCTGTTTGATCTCGGACAGACATGCCTCCATTGAAAGTGCCTACAATAATCCAGCAAATGGTTGGCATGACCCTCCTTCTACGCATGTCTATTGCGTTAGGCATATCATCCAGAATTTCTCGAGGGAGATCAAGGACAAAACATTGAGGAAAGCGGTAATGAATGCGGGATATGCATTGACACAGCCCACATTCAAATATTACCGCGACGAGATCCGTTTGTCTAATCCGGAAGCCGGTAGGTGGATCGACAATATTCCGGTGGAAAAATGGACTAGGTCATACGACAATGGCCAAAGATTGGGGCATATGACAACGAATCTTATTGAATCAATGAATGAGGTATTAAAAGGCATACGAAACCTCCCAATCACTGCCTTGGTAAAATCTACGTATTTTAGGATGGCTGCGTTATTTGCCAAAAGAGGTGAAATGTGGAATGCGGTGTTACAATCTGGACAACTATGGAGTGAAAGCTGCATGAAATGCATTAAGGCTGAAAGTGCTAAAGCCAACACTCACATGGTTATACGGTTTGACCGACACAGCCACAACTTCATTGTGAAAGAGACAATCGACCATAATGAAGGCCTGCCAAGACAAGAATATAGGGTCATGCTACCTTCTCAATGGTGCGATTGTGGCAGGTTTCAAGCATTTCGTATGCCTTGCTCTCATGTCATTTCCGCTTGTGCTCATACCCATCAAGACGCGCTGCAACTTCTGTCGAACATTTACAAATCTGAAATGTTGCTCAACATTTACAACAACAACTTTCCTTTGGTAGCAAAACCAGATTATTGGCCTGAATACGACGGCGAAATAGTGTGGCACAATGACCAAATGCGAAGGAACAAGAAGGGTCGTCCCAAAAGTAAGCGCATCACAACAGAAATGGACGATCTTGACAGGTTGGAAAGAAAGTGTGGTTTATGCCGTCAGGTCGGACACAATCGCAAAAACTGTCTGAATCGGGCGTCTGCCTCGACCACATAAATATTGTAATACATAAAATCTGTTCATAATTGTGTTGTAAACATTTGGGTTTTCCGTTAACAGATTTTTCTACAATTAATAAAACGCGTACAAGAATAATTAACGATATTCCATCTAGGAAATTACAACTGTTAACACAATTTCATCTGACCCATGCATCATCAACATTACATCGCTGTCTGTTTTGACTTCCTCCAACCACACATTAGGTCTTCCTGTCGCATGTGAGGTTGTTGTTCGTTTTCGCTGGATCCTTCGAATTTTTCCCCCCTCCGCAATATCTCCATCTAGCCATCGGATCAACTCCCGCTTCAGACGCTCCATGGAGTGAATGTGCCAGAATTTCATTTTCATCGCAGGTTTCATGGAGGAGAAGATAACGTAACCATCTCTGCTAAAAATCATAGGCGACGTCATGACGCAAATAACAGAGTACAAAATAAAAATACAGTGCGAGAAAGTGTGAGAAATTTCGGAGAAACAGACGAATTATTTATAAAACAACATTTTGCCCTAGTTTTTCCCTAGGAGCCAAGTGAGATGGCGCCTCCTCTCACTTTTAAGGAGCATGCGCCATCTCACTTGGCTAAAATCCAAGGGAGGCGCCAAGTGAGATGGCTCCTAGGGCAAAATGCTAGGTGCATGCGCCATTTCAGATGTCTCCTCCTTTGGGGAGTCATCTGAAACATGGTTATTTGCGTAATTTTTTCCAAAACCCGGTTATTTGCGAAATATTATTTTAATACATGGTTATTAATAAAAAAAAATTCTAATAATTAAAATTGACCTTTCTTATTTATTTATATTTCATATTAAAAAATACTTTTTACATACATAAAAAACTTTTTGCATAATACATTTTATTTAACATTTATTTGTTGTATTTTTTTAATTATTGTACATTTAAATATTGCCTTGTACATTCGATTTGGTTGTAATAATTTAGAATTTAATTTCTTGTCAAATACCCCCAATTCAAATTTGTACCCCCCTCCCTATATCATGTTGTAATAGTGTAGGCTTTAAATTCTCGCACCTTTAAATGCTTTCAATTATGCCATGTTTAGACCTAGGGTTTGTATGCAAATAAAATCAACAACTAGCTTGACCTAATCCAAGATAAACATGCATGAAAAACAAACACAATGCACACTTGCACCCCTAGGGTTGCAATCCACTTGTTGCCTTCAAAATTGGGCCATGGTTGCATGTCAAGTACTTTGGCAAAATAAAAACAAAAAATAAAGATCATAGTCCCTAGATGACGCTATCCGAGTCGCCTAAACAAAATGATCAAGTCCCTTAAGAAAATTGCCAAAAATACTTGACACAATTGCTATCATGGTCTATACGACGACCCGCGCCTGTGCCGTTTAACATCCTAAGACAAGGTTGTTCATTAAACACAATGGTGAAACAACACTATTAAAAGGGTTAAAAACATAAGAAAGATCTTTGAGTAAAATAGGGTAGATAACTCTTAGTTACTTGATCAAAAGCTTGCAAAATATCCTTACTATCTTCAAACACACTTCACAAACACATTTGCAAAACCCTACTTTCAAACATTGAAAACTTTTCAAAAGACAAAAACACCTTTGTATACATTCAAACAAGAATCATTACAAAGGTTGCCACAACGATGGCCTCTTTTCAAAAACATCTTTCAAAATCACACACAAAGCACCATTTCAAACAATTGAAAAGCACCATTTCAAACAATTGAAAAGCAAAGCAAGTGATCTAAGCAAGTAACTAAGATCCCATGGATAAGCATGGATAGAAAGGGTGCTAATACCTTCCCTTTCTATAATCTACTCCCTGAACCCAAGAAAACATCTCAAAGGTCTTTCCTGTGCTTTTTGGCCTTTCCTTAGGATAAAATCAAAAGTCGGTGGCGACTCTTGCTAAACCGAAACATTTGCAAACACAAACGCAAAATCCCAAGTCAGTTCTCCCACCGTATCACACTCACTGTCTTCAATGGAATTAATTCCCCGATTGTTGATGCGTAGGGGAGGTCCTCCAACTCGAGCGCGTCGAACAGCCTTTTGAGCTTCTGAAGTAAAGCCCAAACCAAACTTGCCAGTTTTGTGAGTAAAATCAGGGAGCTGTCCTCAGTTGGTACACCCACCTTCCTCAACTACCTCTTTGGCATCCTTGAGAGAAGCCATCTCAAGAGGAGGTTTGGTGCTGGTGGTAGTTTCGGTTGACGCCAAAATCTGGGGAACCTCTTCAAAGTTTTGACAAGGTGTTTCTATGAATTCCCCGTCCATCTCCATATACCTGAAGGAATTCAGGTGGCTCACCATATACTCCTCTTCGCCACGCACAGTGACAATCTTCCCCTTCACTAGATACTTCAGCATTTGGTGCAGTGTAGAAGTAACAGCCCCAACCTCATGGATCCAAGGACGACCCAACAAACAAGATTATGACGGCCTGATGTCCATCACATAAAAGGTGGACTCAAAGGTCTGAGAGTCTACCTTGACAAGGATATCCACTTCCCCATTCACCATTCTCTTCAACCCGTCAAAAGCCCTTACCACAATGTTATTAGGATTTAGGATCAAGCCTTCACAATCCAGTCGGTCGAGAGCCTTCTTAGGCAGAACATTCAGCGAAGACCCAGTATCCACCAGCACATGTGCCATAGTGGTTCCCCTGCATTCGATCAAGACATGAAGAGCATCATTATGCTTCCTCCCTTTCGGTGTCAAGTTGGCATCTGAAAAACCCAGCCCATTGTCAGCAGTTAAGCTGGCTACACAGTCTTTGAATTGATCAGCCGAGGTCTCTTACAGCACATGCACAATCTTGAGGAATGCCATCAAAGCCTTTGCATGGGCCTCAGAACACAACAACAGAGACAACATGGATATCTTCGAGGGGGTCTTCCCCAGCTACTCGACCATATTGTAGTCGCTCTTTTTAATTATTTTTAATATTTCCTCTATCTCTTGCTTAGAGGCTTCTACAACAACCTTTCTAGGTGCCTCCGTCCGGGCAGGCTCACCTATAGCTTCTTTTCCTCGGAACCCATATGACTCGACGGTAGGAGTGAAAATTGGAATAAGAACAGGAGTAGTAGTTGAAGTACCGGTAGAAATAGCAGGTGAAATAACAATAGGCTTATTGATAGTCTTTGGGGAAATCTTGGGAGAGAAAACCCTTCCACTTCTGGTGATCTTACTGGTCCTGACTATGTTACTAACATCGGGATCAGCCTCTTCATTCTTCAGATCTTGTTTAATGCCATGATAGTAAACATCGGCTCCATAGTGCCAAGGGACAGCTTTTCCCGAGGCGTACGGGACAGGACCAGGAAAAGTGATTATTAACGGAGCAACTCTTGGAGTGGGTGTAATCCTAACAGGTTTTCTCGAGGAGATCTTGGAAGGATTGGCGGAAATGGTTATAATAGCAACATCTTCTAACGGAACAGTTGGAATCAAAGTTTTCTCCAACAAAATTTCTCTGCTGTCCATCAGGCGCTGGACACCTGTCTTCAGCAAATAGAAACCAAAAGGCAGAGATGAACACATGTGGCAACCTTCACCACAACCCGGAAATAAATCGACCAGCAAAAAATTATTCTTAACAGTCATAAGGGGAGTAGAAATTTCATCAACTGAGGTTACAAACAGATCGGTATCAACGACATTAACTACTCGGTTGTGCTTAGGCATGGGAGTAGTTATGACATTGGGCTTCTCTGGAGCATCAAACTCAATCTCCTTGGATTCAATAAGATCTTGTACCTTATTTATCAGAGCCCAGCAGTCATTTGTATCGTGGCCAGGACTCTCAGAATGGTAGGAACACCGAGCGTTTGGATTGTACCGAGGAGATGTGGTATTAGGATTCTTGGGAGCCTCTTTCAAGGTTGCCAAGTTGGATCTCAGCAGATGGGGTAGAACCTCTGTTAATGTCATGTTAATCCAGGTAAACTGCCTTTGTGGTCTTTCTACCCTTTGTTAATTGTTGCATTGTGGAGTAGCCGCAGGCCTAGGTATCATTACATCACTTACTGTCGGACGGTGTTCAACTCTGCTTTGACCACTTGGGCTATAGATAGCACTAGCTTCCTTCTTACCAGTGAAGGGCTTCTTTAATGAACTCGAAGAGGCGTCTTTATGTATTTTACCGCTCCAGATCCCAGCTTCTACCCTCTCTCTAGTTATTATTAGCTCAGTGAAACCAGCTGACGAGTTGCCGATCAAATGATTAAAGAATGGACTAGACAGCATCCCAAGAAACATGTCAACCAACTCTCTGTTAGATAAAGGGGGTTGGACTCTCCCAGCCAAGTCTCTCCACTTTTGCGCATAGTCCTTAAAGCCTTCACCTGCACCCATGGACATACTCTTGAGTTGAGTACGAGTAGGGGCAAGGTCGGTGTTGTATTGATATTGCTTATAAAAAGTAGCAGCCAAATCCTCCCAGTTTTGGACATTTGTTCCCTCTAGTTGGTAGAACCATTCAAGCTGAGTCCCTGACAGACTGTCTTGAAATAAGTGAACCCACAAGTTTCTATCAGCGGTGTGGGGCTGGATCTTACTTACATTGGAACAGAGATGGAGCTTTGGGCAAGACACTCTGTCATACTTTGCGAAAACTGGAGCCTTAAATTTCTGCGGGATGACCACTCCCGACACCAATCTCAGTTCTTCGAAATCCAACCCAGGTATTCTCTGGACTTCCATAGCACTCAAACAATCTTCCAACTTCTTGTATCTATCCTCAGTGGGAGGATACTGCTAATACTTATAGTTTGTATCATTGTCAAAAACTTCTGGGCTAGGGTCCTTCTCCCTTATCTCCCTTTCTTGGTTCTCCCCTTCCTTGGATGAGGAGGTCAGATCGACTGGTTGCTTTAACGGCCCCCTGAACCTTTTGCCCATATTTGAAATACCAGAGACCTTCTTCTTTTTCTTCTTTTCCTTCAGGATGAGGGCTTTCAGATGCTCCTGCCCTTTTGCCAGAGTTATGAACATCTGTTGAAATTGGGCATTTTGTGCTTGAACATCTTTGATGCTTTATTCAGAAGACATTTTTACTGAAATAAACAGCGAAGAAGACGAGAAGCCTGTAATGGTACCTATATATGCAATGATATGGATGGGATGCGTATGCAATGATTTCAAGGACTTTGGGAAATTTAAATTTGCGAACCAAAATGAAATAAATATTTTATTAGTAGAATTCAAAATACAATTGCCTTTTAGGCGTTACAATTAAAAATTCTAAAAACTATAAAAAAATCAAGTTTCCCATGGATGCTTCCTCTTCGTGTCGAGATAGACGTTAAGGCTTCTTTCCTCATGAAGCTGCTTTGTGAGCTCTAAAACTTTCTTCTCCTGGGCATAGAACTGGTCCCTATAAGTATCCTGCTCCTTCTTCAACTGAATCCAGGACCTCTGTAGTTCTTCAAGATCGGTGGGCATATCAGGATGAAAAATTGTGTATGGAATATCCCCTTCAAAAATAGGCTCTACAATCACTGGTAAAACGGCTATGTAGGGCATCATAAGTTTCTGAGCGTGAGCTCGTACCCATTGGAGATAAGGTTCCATAGGAATGGAATTCTTCGGCCCCAAAGTCTTGGCATCAGATCTGTTTACCATGCCCCAAGCTCGTATGAACCTTTGGCGATACCCTTGAACATCATCCTCATAGTTAAATACAATGCCCTGGATAAGTAACTCGTAAGGACCATCCCTTCGAGCGTAACCAAATTGTCGCAGAGCCAAAAAAGGATTGTAAGTTATGCCTCCCCTAATGCCAAGTAGTGGGACATTAGGGAACTCCCCACAGTGATCAATAATAGAAATATCTCCCATAACTCGGGAATACCAGAGAATATCCGTGTGAGAAAGTGACATTATCCTTTGCGACCAACCCAAACCTTCTTCATTTTTCAGTACTGGCTTAGGGAGGTGAGAAATAAACAACCTCGACAGCAATGGCATGCAGCACATAAGAACCCATCTTCTCTTCACGGTACGAGTATGGAGAGTGTGCAAGATATCTCCAAGTAAGGTAGGCCCAGGGTTGCGGGAGAGGAAGATCTTGATAGCATTCACATCTATGAGTAAGTCTGGATTAGGTAATAGTACTAACCCATAGATTAGAAGGGCCAAGACCTCATCAAAAGCCTGAAAGTCCAAATCATTCCAAAACCACTAGGCCTTGTCCATTAGGAACCTAGCTAAAAAACCCTTGACTCCGCTTCTTGTTTCCCAATTGGACACCACGTCGGCCCGTTTCAGATGCAAATCAGAGGAAATGACTTCTGGCTTCGGAACCTCTTCTAAACTTGTGAAAGTCACCTGGTCAAGAATGGGAAGATTCAATAACTGAGAGAAATCTTCCATGGTAGGCACCAATTGATAGTCTGGAAAGGTGAAGCAGTGGTTCTTGGGATCAAAGAACTAAAAGAGTACACCCATCATCTTTTCATCAAAGCTCGAAGTAACCAGGTTGAGAAGTCGACCATGTCTCTTAGTGAACGCAGCAGTTTCAAGAACCCTTGATATTAGTTCTTTGAGTTGGGGAGGTATTCTCACAAAGCTGATTCAGATAGTGTTTCTATGAGCAGAAGCCATGATCTACAAAACAGAACAAAGATAAATTCCCTCGGTCCTTAAAATGGTTAGTGTAATAAGAATGGATGATATGTTATGATGCATGATGTTATGTTCAAACAGAGTAAATCACAAACAAGAAAAGCAAACAATAGACCTTAGGTTCAAAGGCTTGCATGAGGTTAAAGGTAAGTACACTCTTGAAGTTTAGCTGGTTTCAAACCTGTCTTAGAAAAGTAACCGGGTTCTAAGGATTCTCAATATCACTGATCATCCTTTATCGGGCGTTGTTTCAGCTCAGGAAATCTTTTCTTGCGGACGAAATATCCCGAAAGTCTGACCTCAATGAGTGTAGCATCGAGTATCAACCAATACTCAACTTTATACCGAGGCCGACTATCTCACTACTTTCTAATGGCTAAGTTTGTTCAACTAAGGTTCTAAAGTCCGTTAGTGCTTTACGACACCACGCGGCGGCCCCGTATTCTCCGCGTTTCCACACGAAGGATACTGGTACCAACCAAAGTGTCACACCAACACAGCCATCGCTTAAACCATATCGGTCTATGCTGTACAGTCTCCATGATCTATTGTTGTTTACCTAAAGAGTCTCCCTAGATCCGGGTGTAGGATCTTCGATAATATCCAAGCAAAACCCTTAAAGATAAAGCAGGCAAAGCAAACAAGAAAGAAATTTTTAAAAATGAACTAGATCCTAAGGTATACCCCACTTATTCTTATCCTCAGCAGAGCCGCCAGTTCTGTAATACGGTGGCAGAACCGACTGTTTTTACTGGTTTGCATTTTGTATTCGCAAATGTTGCGGTAAGCAAGAGTCGCCATCGACTTTTATTTCATCCAACAAAGGAAAAGGAAAAAGAATATAAAAAACCTTTTTCGAGATGTTTCTGAGTACGGGGGGTAGATTATAGAAAGGGAATGTGTTAGCACCCTTTCTATCTGTGGTTTTCCATGGGCTCTTAGGTACTTGCTCATTTTGAAATTGCCTGTGTGTGTTTTGAAAAGTTTTTGTTTAACTTTGTGATAACCCTTGTATCTGTCCTCAAGTGTGTGACGAAGTTGTTTTTGAAAACTGTTTTGAAAGTGTTTGTGTAAAAGAGTTTATTTGAGCAAGTACTTAAGATTTTCTACCTACTCGAAAAAAAGATTGTTCGTTATCGTTTCCTTTAGACAAAACTATCCTACTATTAAGGAGTAGTTAACCCTATCATTGGAGTTTTAAAGGGACGTTCGAAGGGACGAAATGGTGTCTGAAGGCAACAAGTAAGGATACCTTAGCATTTTGAAGGGACTATCGTCATAAGATCAATTCGTAGGCAACTCGAGGGACAAGTAAGGACTATGATCTTTATGATGACTTTGAATCGTGGGTCATTGCTAAGGTATCCCTACGTTCGAGGGACACGACCATTATTTCTGAGGCAACCAAGTGGGGAAAATCCTAGGAGTGAGCATGTGCAAGTGTGTTTTTTTCAGTTAATTATGTTTGCACAATTAGGTTTATCTATCGTTTTAAATTGATTTATCTTGCCATTCAATCCTATTATACATACATCTTGGCAGTTTATAATTGCGGAAAGTAAAGTGAGAGAATTTAGACTCTAACTATTACAAGGTGTTGTACCCCAAAATTTTCCCTCTCACTTATCAATAATTTTGCTCACAAGATCTCCTTTGGCTCAAGACTGCATTAGGGTTGATCAGCTCAAGACACCTCCTTAAGCATTGATGACCAAAATTAGGGTTTGAGTTTGCACAAGGATTTTTGAAATTTCAATGCCCCATATGACTTTCATGGATCATTATGGACCCCCAAGATCACTCATGTCAAGTTTCAAGCCTTGGATCACACTTTTGCTCAATCAGTTGAGCAGTTGACCTAAAAATCAGTTGTATTGGGGAAAAAGTCAACCATGGCCAATTTACAGTCAAACTTCATAATTTTTTATCCACGTCAACATTTTAGACTCGTATGTATCATTTGATCAAGTTTGGACCATAATTCCTCAAGAAATTTGATCAAATCTCCAAAAGGGCAAAATGATCAAAATTAGGGTTTTGACTGGGAAAGGGCAATTTTTTATTTTTGACCTAGAAAATGACCAATTGGTTTAAAGCATGATCTCAAGAGTCCAATTGCATCATTTTTACCAAATAACATGGCTCAAAACATTTCTCAATCCCAATGGATTGACAGATGAATTTTCAGTCAACTGATCAAAAGTCAACTGTATAGTGAAAACTCAAACTTTAACTTTTTGGTCAAATTCAAATGCCAAAGATCATAATTCATCAAAACATGTCAAAATATGAAACTTATTCATCAAGAAATCAAAAGTTCAAGATTTCATTTTGAAAAGTTAAATTTTCTAAACTTAGAAATTTTTCTAAGTGTTGGAAATTTCTTATTTTTTCATAACTTTGAGTAAACTTTTCACAATGATGCAAGATGATTCAAGAGAAACTTCCAACATGAAAGTTGTAGATCTCCATGAAATTTACAACTTATCTTCACATAACTTCTTCCAAAAGTTCTTGGATATCAAGTTATAATTTTAAGAACATGTGGTCATGAAACAAAACACTTAGTGAGATTTTGCCATAATTTGGTCAAGATTTTGACCCAACTTCATGGCACTTTTTCATATAGTTACAAGGGGAATTTTCAAAATAAATTCAAAGATGGATTGTAGAGAACATTACAAGCTTTCCAAAATGTCTAATAAATCCTTGAGATCATTCTTGAGTAGGGAGAATTGAAGAGATGAAGTTAGGGTTTTATCACTTGATTTACAATCACCCAGTCCATGCTTGTACCTCACATTGAAACTTGGTTTCCCTCTTTTCTTGAAAATCAAGTAACCTAGCCAAAAGCTTGTAACTTGTACTTCTGACTTGCCAATGCACTCAAGACCTTTTGCTTATACATAGACAAACTATTTGCCATAAAAGACACGAATTCTTAAGCCTTGAAAAGACCTAGAACTCAGAATCACATCTCATACCTCCATTTTCACATAAACTGACCAAAAAACTTGAAACTCATAACTCCCTCATGCGTTTTCAAGCCTTTTGGTTTCTAAAGCTTCTAAACATCATTTAGAACTGATCCCAGACCCTGTTACAGAACTGTAACACCATTAACACTATCCTCCATTTTCAAAAACAGAGCTTTGCACTTGGACTTCTCCAGAACTCCTCAGGCCCTTTCAGCTCAAACTAAGCGTTCCATTAGCTTCCTGGGAACTTGAGGAAGCTAACCCAACCATTGTAACTCCTTGAAAGTTGCTCAAACTTCAAACCCGATACCCTCTTGCAAGGTAAGTTTTCTAACTTTGGAACTTTTCATACAAGCATCATCAATGATTTATTTGTGAACAAAACATGTAGATATCATTGCCCTAAAGCTAACCATGTTCATAGTTTCCATTAATTTTGCTTGAGCTTAGAGAATTTTAAGTTTGAACTTTCTGAGATTTTTAGGGTTCAAAATAGGGCCATTAAAATTCATGTTTATCCTTGAGCTATAGTTTTAAAGTTTTACATTTCTGAAACCGTGAGGAAATTTGCTACAAGTTTCATGTTTACAGTTTTCATTTTTGTTGAGATTTGAATGAGTTACAGAAGCTCTGGCTGAGCGTGGGGTTGAAGATGAAGTTCAGGCCATGGAACATGTTTGCCTTATGTATTTATTATTTGATTTATATAAACGGATGTATAGCCACCCCAGTGGTAGAAGCGCGCGCCTGTAACCAAAGGGACATGGGTTCGAGCCCCAGTGGTACCCTTTTGGATTTTTCACATTTTCTTGTTTTCTGATTTTCTTTTTTGCACGCGCTGGGCCTCCTTGGGCCTGTTTATTTTTTTTTTTACTTTCTAACCCCCTGCAGGCTATTTGCACCCTGGCCCAGTTTTATTTTATTTTCTTATTTTCATTTTATTTATTTTCTTAAAATATTTTCCTAATATTAAAAAAATCATAAAAAATATAAAAATAATAGATTTATATTTTAACTTAGTTTATTTATTTTTTCTGACAAAATTATTTTTATTTAACAAATACTTTATTCACTTCACTAAATATCTTGTAAATTTAATTAAAACTAGGTTATTATTTATATCAATTAAAATATATTATTTTAATATAAAAAAGGCCAAAAATATTTTATAGTACTATAAATTATTTTCAAGACAAAAATACAAAAAAAAATACTTTTCTTAAGCTTAAGTTCCTTTTAATCAATTAATAGATTTAGAGTTTTATTTAAAATCTTTTCCTAGAAAAATTTAGGTTTAGTTTTTTTATTTTAATTAATTATTTTCTTAGTTAATTAGGTCAAAAACAAAAGTCTTTTTTCTCTAAAAAATCAAACAAATATCCATTTACTTTATATTTCACATTTTTGTACATTTATTCATTTTGCACATTATATTCATTTATTTTCTTGTACATTTGTATCAATTCAATATGGTTGTAATAGACTAATTAGGTTTAAATTCTTGCAATTCCCATTTACAATCTGTACACCCCCTCCCACAAGTGTTGTAATAGTGTAGTAACTTTAAATTCCGCAATTTATCGCTTTATACATAACATGCTACTAATTAGGGTTTGTATGGAAAGACTAAAAAACAATACTTAGAAAAACCCTAATCCAAGACAAATTCAAGCATGAAAACAATACACTTGCACACAAGCACCCCTAGGGTAAATCCACTTGGTTGCCTTTACAAAATGGTCATATTATGCATGTGAGGTATCTTAGCAAAAACAAACAAATACAATATCATAGTCCCTCGATGACACTATCTAAGTTTCCTTTCAAATGATCTTGGTCCCTAAAATAGAATGCTAAGATACCTTGTAATATTGCTAATCATGGTTATACGATGACCCACGCCCGTCCCATTTACATCCAAAGATTGGGTTACTTACCAAATCAATGGTAAGATAACAATGTCAAAGGAAAAAGGAAATGAACATGAAAGACTTTTGAGTAGGTAGAATGCTCCTAGTTACTTGCTCAATTTCAAACAAAACATCCTTGTTATTTTCAAAACAAACATCTACACTTTCAAACATCTTACAAACTTGAAAACATTTTCAAAAGATCAAACATCTTTGTATACATTCTTACGAATGAGAATCATTATAAAGATTGCCTAAACAATGGCCTCTTTACAAAATACTTTCAAAAATCACACAAAGCACAATTTTAAACGAAAGCAAGTGATCAAGCAAGTAACTAAGAGCCCATGGAAAATCATGGATGAAAAGGGTGCTAATATCTTCCCTTTTCATAATCTACCCCCCCCCCCCCCCCCCCGAACTCAAGAAAAAATCTCAAAGGTCTTTCCTGTGCTTTTTCACCTTTCCTTTTGGATAAAAGAAAAAGTCGGTGGTGACTCTTGCTAACCGCAACATTTGCAATCAAACGCAAAACCTTCAACTCAGTTCTCCCATCGTATCACATAAGGCTTTGGGGAGGGGGTTACATAACCAAAAACCGGGGAAAATGATAATTGCGAAATAGTAAACCTAATTAACTATTACAAACTTGGAACAGTTACAATAATTAATCGAATAATGAAAACAAAGACGCACGCGACAAAATTAGATAAGGGGAATTAATGTCAAGTTTGGAGAAAAAATAATTTACAAATAAAGAAAAGATATTTTTTATGGTTTTATGAAAAATAATTAATTTGTAAGTCATCCTAATTTCTATTAAATTTTAATTACAAAAAGATTTAAGTTGACCTAATTAAGCTAATTAATGCAAATAAATATTTTTAATGAGAAAAGACTAAATCTAATATTTTTTGTAATTTTTTTATTTTTATGATTTAATTAAAATACAATGATTTTTTCCTTGTAAAAGAATTGAAATAAATGATTAATTAAAAAAAAGAAATTAAAAAAAAGAATTGAAACTGGGCCTGGTGTCATGAGTAATTTGGGGGTGTACTGCCAAATTTATAATGTGCCCAGAATAATGGCCCAGAGCCTGGCTCCTGATCCAGTGAAGTCATCTCCTGAGGACTCATGGTAGACCTGTGTGTGTTAGGCCTTGGATCTGGCTAGAGATGAATCTAAAGGATGAGATCAAAGGGAACATGGTTGACCTGTAAGCATGAGATACGCTGGATCCTGCATAGAAAGTTAAGAAAATAACAAAATATGCACGCCTGGGATCGAACCCAGGTCTTTGGCTTCACATACCCATGCCCTTGCCACTACGCTGAATTGTTAGTCATGCATATAATCAAATAAAATGAATATAATATAAACAGAACGTTATGCCCAAGAAAATGCGCGAATTTTAAACAAGCCAATGGTATGCTGCCACGCTCTCATCTTCTTCCCCAGGGATTGTCGTTTTAGAAAGGGCTTTTACCTACGGACGAACTCGTCACTATAGGCTATAGTGACGGTTTTTATGTGTGGCTACAAACCTATAAACATAAAAAATGCAGCACAAGTAATATCAATCCCAACCAAAGGCAAGGGTCAATAGGAAATAACCCCCTGAGTGCTATGGTACCCATAATCTGGGCCAATTTTCCCTAGAGAAGGAAACCCCAAATTCGAGCTCATGAATCCTAGCCTTGGCAGATGTCCATACCTGCACTTAAACTCCAATCAAAGCATTCCAGTACGTTTCAAATATGATAATAAACATAGACATGTAATCAAAACATGTTTATGATGCAAGAATCATTGTAACCGAGATTTGAAAAAAATGCAAACCGTGAAGGTCCTAGCGCATGATTCTTGATGCTTCAGGCCTTGATAATGCTTGCAATCGCTTCAGAGGATGTCCAGGAATATGTTTTGATTCTTGGAATGGCTTGAAACGGCTTGTAATGAAAGATTCGATCTGCACTTTTTCACAAAAAAGTTGAAATTTATTCTTGTTCTTGGGAGGCAGGATGCGCGTGTGTTCTCTCCTTTTAGGGTTCACAAAGCTTCTCTATAAGTAATGAATCCAATTAGTCAATAAAAATTGGAAAGAATCAAAGGATTGATGGCCTTAAAGTTTTGATTCAAATATTTCCAAAATTGGAGATTTTCTCTTCTTTTTAGAACTTGCATGATTTGTTTGATCATTGCCAGCATATGATATCTATAATTCAATGCAAAACAAATCTTATTCCACAAATTTTATTTAATTTGATTTTATTTGAATTTATTTGAATTTATTTGAATTTATTTGATTTTAAATGAATAAAAATAAAAATTAATTAAATAAACAAAAATAAAAAGGCATGGAGGGTCCCATAGGTTGTGGACCATGCTATGACTGAGATTAAATTTTTAAAAAAAATGGGCCCATGTGGAAAAAATGCAATTTTGGGCATTGTTGACTTTGGGCAAATTTCCAAAAATGGTCAACTTTGACAATGCATATCTCTCTCAATTTTGACCCTATGAGGGTGTTTTTGGACTTTTTAGAAAGCTTAGGATGTCCCCTAAGCAACCTATTTTGTTTCATCTCAATTGGATCTTCCATGTTCATGTAAGGAGCTTTTACCCAAAAGGTGTTTTTGTTGACTTTTAGAATGACCTATAATGTCTGAATTCATATCTTTCCATGAGTGCATTTCTTGGACTTGAGGGCTGAATATGAGTTGTAGGGAACTAAATTATCTTCAAAATGAGCCTTGGATGAGAAATTTCTGATAAAGTATGAAAAAGTTATGCTTGGTCAACGTTTGGTTGACTTTTCCTAAGAAACCCTAATTTAGCAACTTTTGAGTTTTTATGAATTAGGAGCATTCCTTGGGGAATCATGATCAAACCTTGATCAAATGATGGATATAACTTTAAAATATTGATGTTGACCAAAAATCTTGGGGTTTGACTGTATGTGGGCCCTAGTTGTCTTTTGACCTATACAGTTGACTTTCAAACATCTGAGCAGTTGACTGAGCAAACTTCTTGTGCAAGGCATGAAAATTGACATGGATGGTCTTGAGAACATATTAGGACTATGGAGATCATATGAGGCCTTTGGAGCTCACCCATCTTGATGAAAATGGAAACCCTAGTTGGAGGTTCATTGCTTTATGAGAGAATTTGTCTGGTCAACTCTTGGGCATCCTTGAGCAAGTTGAGGTATCTTAATGAACATATGTTGAGTAAAATGGGAGGGAAAATTTTGGGATACAACACTTAGGATGATCCTTTTGAATTCTGAGAGAGGTTTCTTTGTCAGTTACCTGAGGTTCTTCAACTTCAGGATCAACACTTGGACTTGCAATATCTGTGGAAGATGTTGTGACATTTTCTTTAGCAATCATACCTCTTGTAGTAATAGTTGTCTCAACTTCTTCTAGGACATCATTTTCCTTAGTTGAGTCATCTACAATAACATTTGAGGACTCTATCAACACCTTAGTTCTGGAGTTGAATACTCTATATGCTTTATTATTAATAGAGTATCCCAAAAAAATTATTTCATCACTCTTTTGTTTTGGAATATCTCTAATAGCTTCCTTTGACAGGATCTTCTTCATACCCTTCAGATGTAGATGCCCAAGTTTTTGATTTCATATGCTTACTTCATAATCTTTTGACAATAATCATATTGAGAGACAATCTGGAGAATTCCATAAGTAGCAGTTGTCTTTTGACCTGGTTCCTCTAATAACTACTTTATTATTATCATTTGTAATCAGGCATTCAGATTGAGTAATGTTAACCTTGAGACCTTGACCACAGAGTTGACTGATACTTATCATATTTATTGCTAGCCCTTTCACAAATAAAGCATTATCTAGACTCAGTTGTCCATCATAATCCACCTTTCCCACACCTTTGATTTCACTCTTTGACCCATCTCCAAAGCTACATAGCTAGTGGCATGTGGTTTGATGTCCACTAGAAATCTCTTAACTTCAGTTATGTGTCTGGAGAAATCACTATCAAAATACCAATCTTCTCTAGTTGAGGCTTTGAGATAAGTGTAAGCTATGAGTCCATATGAGTAATGGTGAAAGGCTCCTATTGACTTCGCCTTATAGTTATCATCTTTTCTTCTGTAAGGGAATCTATGGTTGGGATATCCATACAGTTTGTAGCACGAGGACTTTAAATGTCCAAATCCTCCATAGTAGTGACATGATATGGAAAATAGCAAGTGTATTATTTTTGTCTAAGTAGTAATGATAGGGGATTTCCCAGATATGGATCTCGAGGGCTGCGTATATTACTGAGTTTAACTTGTAGTTCAATTAAACAAAAACTTGTGTTTGGTTTGGTTTATGATATGACTTTAACAATTATAAGGATGAAAAGAATGTAAATTATGACTTTTACTAGTATGATCAAACATGCTAGAGGTAAGTGTTTGATTTTCCATATGATAACTTTGACTCTTAATCTTTTCAACAAGTTCATCAACATCAACTATCAGTTCTTAAGATTGTCTTTCCCTAAGTCCTTAGTGAAAAACATTTTACTTTTATCCTAATTTCAATGTCCATTTAAAAATAATGATTAAGCCAAGCATTTGATTATAAAGAATTTTCGGTTATTATAGGATTACCCTAGTCCTAAGTGAAATCTTCTATAATATAATTGTCTAGAACAGCTTAACATGAGTGTCCAACTCTACTAAGTTAAGAAAAGTGAAACCCTATTGATCTGATATGGAAAACTGTAGATTATTTTGAACAATTAAATTGATGGAAAAGAACTATTGTGTTGAATAAAACAAAGAGATCAATGTCGTTACAATGACAAACCAGGGACACCCCCTAGCATTGGGGGGTTTATCCTCTCATAATATTCAAAGAAAATTCAATAAAAAAATTAAACATTACAAGAAAAGAGGATTTCTTTGATCTTCAATCACAATTGCTCTTGAAGGTCTCCGTTCTCCAAAACTCTTGAGAGCTCTATTATTTCTTATACAATTCTTTCGTACGATCTAAAAGTCCCCTCATAGGTCATCAAAATGCATCAAGTAGTCAAAGTCTTCTATTCACCATCCGAAAAGTCCAAAACTCCCTTCCGGGTCACACTTAGGGAATTAAAACAAAAATAAAAAATTATCAGCGCACAGACTAACACGGCCCGTGTCAGGTGACACGGGTGGCCGTGTTGGTCACTAGAAAACACTTCACAAAATCCAACTCTTCAGGATAGCTAACACGGGCGCCCGTGTTGAGAATCTGGTTTTTGGCCTTTGATCTATTCCTCTTCCTAACACGGCCCGTGTCAGGTGACACGGGTGGCCGTGTCAGACTTGCTGAAACTTGCTGAAAATTCTTTAAACTCTCGATTTCTTTACTTTTCTCGTCCCGAGTCCCTTGGATCTTTCACTTGAGCCTGAAACAGTAGCAACAACTAAATGAAGCATAAAATAGGAAATAACTTGAAATAAAACTTACGAAAATATAAAATGCGGAAAAACTTAAGAAACATGAAATCATTCAAAGAGAAGAAAAATACGGCACAAAATGATGTAGAATACCTGGATTATTATCAGAAAACTAACAAAAAACATGATAAAAATAGTGACCGATCATGAAACCTCCATGGCTGATACATGGGACTATGATATCTTCTCTGATGTCTTGACTCATGTTGGAACATGTGCCTTGACATCTATAGATCATGCTTCATCTTTTAAGGAGAAAACTCCACTATTTGCTTGTTGTTCTTCACAATTTGATTATTTAAACCAAGACCTTTCATATTCTCAGCATTCTCCTCTCTAAGATTAGAAATGATAGATAGATACTCTTCTTTTTCAGCCTCCAGTTGAGTAATGGAAAACTTTTATGTTAATACTTTCTGGCACGGTCTTTCATTCTTGAGGAACAACTCTAAGTACCCAACAGTTAGTTCACTTACGGTGAGTTCTCTAACATATGATTATTTATTTGATTCATAGAATTCTTTATCAGATCTACAAATTCTAGTCAAGGCAGTCATCAGCTTGGCTGAATCTTCCTCGTGATCACTTTCAGATTCTCCATCAGACCATGACACAAATAGATTCTGTCCTTGCTTCTTGAGATAGGTGGCACATTCAATATGTGTCTATATCCCTCACATTCATGGCACTTTACACCTTTCCCTTAGTTTTGCTTTTCTTCAAATCTTGACTTCCTTCCCAGGTCCTGGTTTTTGTTTATGTCGCAATACATGTTCTTTGCACCCAACCTGAACTTCCTCAACACCCTGCTAAAATGTCTTCCCAGCAGCACGCTTTCCTCAAATATTCCTTCTGAGTTTATGTTTCCTCTATCCTCTGAGTCTTCAGCACTAGATGCAAAAGCTATGCTCTTCTTCTTTTCAGATTTTTCGTTGATAGCAGACAAAAGTCTTGAGTGAACTTACAAGTTCATCTACTATCATCGGGCTTAAATCTTGGGATTATTCAAAAGCAATCACCTCCTTGTCAAATCTCTTGGGAAGAGGTCTAAGAATCTTCCTGACCAGTTTATCCTCTGATATCTTTTCTCCCAAATCTTCAGAGTCATTAGCAATATCTAGAACAATCATGTGAAAGTCCTGGATACTTTCATCCTCATTCATCTTCAAATTCTCAAATTTGGAGGAGAGAAGTTGAAGCTTTGCCAATTTAACCTTAGGATTTCCTTCATGAACTTTCTTCAGGGTCTCCCATGCAACTTTTGCATGGTTACAATTCTTTATCAGCTTGAAAATATTTTTATCAACTCCATTCAATATGGAGTTCAATGCTTTGGAGTTTCCTTGTGATAATGCCTCATCATTGTCATCCAAGTATTCTTAAGGCTTCAGCACATCATTGGCCTTCCCTCGTGCATCCAAAACCTTTGGAGGATCCCATCCTTTAATAACCTTTCTGTAGGCCTTGTCACCCAAGTATTTTATGAAGGTTTCCATACGAGGTTTCCAACTATCATAGTTGGTACCGTCCAAAATTGGTATTTTAACCACAGTTTTAACATCCTTGTACATTGCACCAGAAAGTAACTTCCCTAAATCTCACCCAGAGTCAGAGCAAGATGTTGGCTCTGATACCAATTGAAATTTTTGCTACTAGATCTTGAGTGTCCTAAGAAATCTTGAAACATCAGATCCGGCTTCACACAAAACAACAAGATGTATAAACAAAAATAACAGTGCTGAAAGTAAATAACACAGGACATGTTTACCCAGTTCGGAACAACCTTCCGACTCTGGGGGCTACTAAGCCAGGGACGAAATTAACTAGATAATATCAATTTGTAGACCTTACAGTAAACCTCTAGTTTACAGTCTACGCACTTAATCACTACCCTTTGTTTAACTTCTACCTAAGACACACCTAGGTATGAGGCCCTCCTCGAATCCCTCTTCAATTACACTCAGCGATTAGAGCAACTCTAAACACAAGTAGAGAACAAAAACAATCGAAAGCTATACTTCCAAAATACGCAAGACTCTATGCTTAAAAGCTTATGAGAATTGACACATAATATGTTTAATGCTTAAAAGCTTATGAACATCTCACAGAGAACTTACAACCCAACAATAGGGATTCTAAAACCCTAACACAACTACATATGTAAGTTCCACCTAATACTATGTATACACCGGTATATTTATAACTTTATTCTAGAATGGGCTGGGCTTCAAAAGTGCAACAGTGAGGCTGCACAAATTATGCAAAAAGTCCTCCAAGAAAATAGGTATTCAATCATTAGTTTACTAATAAATATCCATATTTAGAAACTAATCAAATCTTTGAAAACCAATCAAAGAATATTCTGATTTGACAATATTTGACGCCACATAAGGTAACTCAATATTCCCTGAATATCCAATAGCTAAGAATCAACTGACCCACGCTGTCAGCTTGTTGTAGACGCGATGTCCTAACTCCTTATTGGGACATCCTTCTTGACATGTTGAAAACAAAAAGTTGGAACATCTTATTCAACATATGTTGCCACTAAAATGGTTTTACCAAAATGTATGAAAATCATAATTTTAGAGAAATAACACTAGTGTGTCACTGTGGGGTGCATCAATTTTGTTGGTTAAGAAGAAAGAAGGTACTATGAGGTTATGTGTAGATTATAGACAACTAAAAAAGGTGACTATCAAGAGTAAGTATCCACTTCTGAGGATTGATGATTTGATGGATTAGTTGGTTGGTGCAAGTGTGTTTAGTAAGATAGATTTGAGTTTTGAGTATCATCAAATTCGTGTGAAGGCTAAAGATACTCAGAAGACTGCTTTTAGAATAAGGTATGGTCACTATGAGTATTTTGTGATGTCGTTTGGTGTGACCAATTCACCTTGTGTATTTATGGAATACATGAACATGATTTTCCATTAGTAATTGGATAAGTTTATGGTTGTTTTCATTGTTGTTATTTTGATATATTGAAAGAATGAAGAGGATCATGTTGAGCATCTGAGGATTGTGTTATCTGTGTTGAAAGATAAGCATTTGTATGCTAAGATTTCTAAGTGTGAGTTTTGGTTGAAGGAAGTGAGTTTCCTTGGTCATGTGATATCGAGTGGTGGTATTTCTATTGATCTGTCAAAGATTTAGGTTGTGTCTCAATGGGAAGCTCTGAAATATTTTTCTGAGATTAGAAGTTTTCTTAGTTTAGTAGGTTATCATCGCAAGTTTATTGAATGCTTTTCCAAGTTAGCTTTGTCGTTGACGCAATTGACTAGGAAGGGTTGAGCTTTTATTTGGACTGCACAGTGTGAAGCTGGTTTTCAAGAGCTTAAGAGAAGGTTGACAACCACTCTTGTTTTTTTATTTTTCCTGATCCAGTAGAACTATTTGTTGTGTATTGTGATGCTTCTTTGATGTGTTTAGGAGGTGCGTTGATGCAGAATCGACAAGTTGTAGCTTATGCTTTAAGGAAAGTTAAAGTACATGAAAGGAATTGTCCGACTCATGATTTAGAATTAGTTGTTGTTGTGTTTGTATTGAAACTTTGGAGGCATTACTTGTGCTGATCAAGATTTGATGTGCTTAGTGATCACAAGAGTTTAAATATTTGTTTGTGATTGGTTTTTTTTTAATCATGAACCGTTGATCAATGTTGTATGTGTGAATATGTGAATTATGTTGGAATATGTTGAATACATGAATATGTGAAGTGTGATGAATTCAATTGATGTACGTATGTTATGCATTACTAATTATTATATATTTCTATAAATGATGTGAATTCTCACCATTTCTGTTATAATGATGTTTTATACGACATTTCTCAGGTACCAAACATAATGGTGCTCCTTGCAAGGATTAGTTAGAGGATCTAGTTCTTGTTTTATCCACTTATTAGGTAGTGATTCATGCTCTAGTCATGTAACATGGGGAACATTTGAACTCGTGTTGTTTAAAGAGATGTTTGTTATACTCTTTTATTTTATATTGTATTTGAGATTATGTGATGAGTGATCTTTAGTGCCTAATATTTTAATAAATTATTTCTATTATGATATTCAGTTATTGGTATCATTTTTTAAAAGATAATTATTACACTGTGATATGTATATATGTTAGTATATGGAACATGATTTTAAATGTGTCTTATGAGTATGACCAGTGTATTTGTGTTGGTTTTGAAATACATGTGATGCCCTCTTTTGATAAGCATGATAATTTTACTCTGATTATGCTATATAATTGCACGGGGGTTTAAATGGTTTTACAATTCTCAAAAGAGTTTGTGGGGGGTGGTTAAAACTCTAGGTATGACATATTACACTAAAGAGGAGTTTCACATGCAGCGGTACTTCAGTGCCAAGGCTACACCATTAGGGGTCAATCTAGTGCTATTGAAGGATTTAAAAGAAAGAGACCTTCATGAGTTAGTCATGAAAGCAAAAGCGGGGTTGGATCAGTGGTTCAAGGTCGACCGACCCTGGAAAGAAAGAGATATTGACAATCATAGAATTTTGTGGGTTAGAGTTTATGGAATTTCAGTTCATGCCTGGAGTCCTAGACTCTTCTCCTTTTCTGACTCTGCTATTTGGTGAATTTGTCAGTGGTGATGAGGGAACACTGCACAAAATAACTATGGATGTGGCGAGAATTCTAGTGAGAGAAACTATCAATAGCTTGGTGAACATACACTACAACAAATAACACTTTTTATGACGAAGCTTTCACCGTGTACCATAAAACACCACAGGTACATGTGAGCAGAATGCCTTGTTTTTTTTAAATAATAATAAATCTATTACCTCGGCTTTAAATAAAACTGACATAAATATATTATCAGGGTTTGAGATTGAATTCCTACCTCCTGTAATTTAATGTTTTTTTAACCAAAAAGGCACCTTTATTTTTTATAGATTTTACATCGGATATGTTACCTCATTTTTTAGTAAATTCGAGATAAAAACTCCCTAATTTGTTTATTCTTTTTGCAACCAAAAAGGCATAATTATTTTATATAGATTTTATGTTGGATGTGTTACCTTGATTTTAAGTAAAACTGAGATAAATACTCTATAATTTTTATCCCCTCGGTGTCTCTCTCATTTTCTTTTCGAGCCCTAGCGAAAGAAAACTTCTTCTCCAGTCAACGAAAGAACATTTCTTCTCCAAGGAGCCATAGAGAATGAAAAAATCTCTCACCTTTGTTCTCTGATATGTTATTAATATTTTTTTCCATTACCGTTGTTCGTTTTGTTATTGTGCTCCATTGTTGTTGTTGGAATCTTTATTGTAGATTGTTTCGTTTTGGTTTTATTCAGATTTTTTAGCATATAACCATAGAGTGTACATCATACTAAGAATTAAGTTGAATAAAACTTAAGCTGAATAAAATTTTCATGAGATAATCCATACAAAAAAGGTTTCATCATGCTAATAATCATATCTAAATCCTCTGGCAGAGAGATAGTTTGACCAAGTATAATCTGCTTTATCCTCATCATCAGAATCGATGATGATGGGCCTTTTCACCTTTCTTATTCTTCTTGATCTCCTCTTCCTGGGAGCTCTCATGAGTCCTAAAAGTCCGGTTTCATAAGAGAGGCTTCTTTCCACTTCTTTATTCTTAGTAGGGTTTTGCACGAGAGAAGCCTTTATAGCCACAACGATATTGTTGAAAGCTTCAGTAGAAGTACTCATTTTGATTCTTCTTCTTCTCTGATTTCTTTGGAGGAATTCTGTTTTTATATTGTTTCTTCTAATTCTTCCTCTTCTCTTATCCTTGAAAGTCTAAAAGTCAAAAGATTTCACTCATGTCAAGTTTGCTCATTATTGGTTCTTTAATTATATATGTTTTCTTCTCTTGGAATTAGAAAGATCTATATGTTGCCTACCTCGTTTTCCAATTTCTTTTTCACTTCTTTGATATCCCTTCTTACGCATAGTTTGATGTAATAATGTGTACTATTTTTATTTTATTTTCAGACGCTTTATGTGATTACGGATTGTAGTTGGATGAAAGCCAATAGATTAAGTAAAGATTATGAGAATGGATTGTTATAATTTCGTGAGTTCATGGAAAAAAACATTCTTGATAATAATTGGAACTTTTTGTGTCCTTGTATGAAATGTTATAATACAACCAAACATCCAAAGAATGTTATATTGAATCATTGTGGTTCTGATGGAATTATTAAAAATTACACGAAATGGGTATGGCAGGGTGAAGGACAAAGAAGAGACCCTTTGTCACATACAGTTTAAGATGAAGATGATGAATTTATGAATGGTAATCTAGAAGACATCACTCGTGATGTTGGAGTAGATTCTTTCAAGAAAGATAATGTAGTATATACTTTGCAAAGAGACATGGAAGATTCGATGTATCTGGGATGTAAAAGCTTTAAAAGATTGTCAATTGTGTTAAGACTATTTAATCTTAAGGAAAGAGGTAGGTGGATGGATAAAAGAGTCGCTGAATTGCTTGAATTATTGAAAGAAATGCTTCTGGAAGGTAACACATTGTCGAACCGTACTTATGAGGAAAAAATGATATTGTGCCCAATGGGTTTGGACTATGTCAAAATACATGTTTGTCTTAATGATTTCATATTATATAGGAATGATTTTGAAAAATCGAAGGAGTGCTCGAGATGTGGGTGTCGTGCTACAAGCAGAAGGACAGTGGTGTTGATGACAATGGTGGTGCAACTAGAAAGTGTATTCCTGCCAAGGTGATGTAGTTCCTACTGATGATTCCAAGGTTCAAAAGATTGTTTTCTAATGTTACTGATGCAAAGAATACTAGATGACATGCAGATGAAAAAGTGTGTGATGGAAAAATTCGTCATATAGATGATTCATTGCAATGGAATAAATTGATTCCTTATTTCCATATTTTGCCCTTGAAATGAGGAACCATAGGCTTGGAATTTCCACCGACGGAATGAACTATTTTGGTAATTTGAGTACTAACCTTATGCCATGGCTTGTTCTTCTCTTAATTTATAACATATCTCCATGGTTGTGATGAAGCACAAGTATATGATGTTATCGATGATGATTTCGGGTTCAAAAATGAAATTCTAGTATCAGATATATGATGTCGAATGAGATGTCACGACACAAATATTTTTTTGCAAGTAAGGTGCAGTAAAATTAAAAGCAGTAAAAACACAAGAGATTGTTCACCCAGTTCAGTGTACAACAACACCTACTCTGGGGGCTACCAAGCCAGGGACAAGTTCACTAAATAGTATCGATTCATAGACCCTCAGTAAACAACCCGTTTACGATCTAATCACTTAATCACTACTTGTGCTAAACTTCTACCTAAGAATCACCTAGGTATGAGGCCCTCCTCAAATCCCTTCAATCACTTACAGTGAAAAACTAACAGAAATAATAAGTTTAAAACAATTCAATCATTCAATGCTTAAAAGCTTATGAATGATATACAATTAACAACCCAAATAACAACAAAAGTATTCAATCACTACTATAGTGTTTGACAATTAAAAGACTTAGACTTTTTAAAACTGAAATAAGGTATTCTTCTTCAAAAGTTGTCATAGTTTGAATAAGGAAGAAAGTCCTTATATATGTGCAGCTGTGGGCTTGGGCTTTAAAATCCAATATTCAATTATTTTGAATATTTCCATAAAAATAGGTCAAGATAAAATCCATGCACTTTGAAAAATATTCCTCCATATTTTTCACTACCTGTGAGTTACAAATCTTGAAGTATGGAGTGCTGGAAATCAAGAAACAGAAAAACATATACTGATGTTTGTTGAAATCAATTCAGGAGGCAGATGTCAAGACATCTTCTTTGACATCATTCAAAACAGTTTGATGCACATGTCGAGACATTTAGAAAAACATTAACAGCACATTGTTTTACCAAAATTGCTGCCAACAAACACTTACAAACTCCCCCTTTGGAAAATTTTGGCTAAAACATTACCAGAGTATATTATTAGAGCATTATCAGAGCAACGGCATAAGAAAAGCAATCATAAACTCAGTTAGAAGTTAGTTGATAGCAAAGGAACATGTCAAAACATCTTCTGAGACATGAGGCTCCCCCCCAAGTATTGAGCTCCCCCTCAACCAATGGTCAGTGGTTAGTCAGTCACTCACTCACTTTCTCTCCCCTTTTTTAGTCATAATATGCCAAATATAAGGATGCATTTAAAAGAATATCAGAATCATGGTACAGACCATATAATTGAAATGTCAACCATATGCAAGTGCTAAAAGTAAACAAAAGGATCATATAAAGAAACATCAATTAGTCTAATTGTCATCAAGACTAGTTGACTTGTCTGAGCCAGAACTTTTATAGTCTTCACCTTCAGAGTTCACTGTAACATCAAGGTTGCTTCTCTTTTGCAGGTCCTTGATCATTTTTTCAAAGGTTAGCTTCCTTGATGAGCTAATCTAATTACATCATCCAATTCCTTATAGGATTCTCTTAATTCTTTGGTCATATCATCCTTGGTGGACGTCTTTTCAGTAGGTGCAGATGTTAAAACAATGTCTGGGACATGTTTTCCTGAAAAGAGCTTAAAATGAAGGGTCAAGGCAGACTCCCTCTTGCACACTACATCATTTCCACTTAGGATTCCAGGATGCTGATTTAGGATTATTCCATAGAGGAGGGAAGGAAAATCAATTGACATCTTAATGGCACAAGTTCCTGCATGTTTGATGGTCTGGTCAAATATGTAAGTCCCATAATCAAAAAGTTTCTGGTTTCCAAAAGCATAAATGAACTTTCCTAATCCAATGGAGATGGTTGAAGTGTGATTAGTGGGAACCCAATTTGCAGTTCCAATCCGATGTAAAATTGCATATTTCATACTGAGTTTGCTGACAGGAAGATTATTTTTCATGGGCCACTCACTTACTTGATTAGCAGTGATGGCTCTGCACACTTGATTGTCTGTAACTTCCAGCTCACAGCAGACATCTTTAGACCTATCTAGAAATCTATTTATGATGGCAGGAGAAAATTCTACACACTTTCCTCTAACAAAAACCTTTCTATACTCCTTACTTTTATGGTCAGCACAATCAACAGGAATATTAACAACAAACTCCTTAACAAGAGTTTCATAGCAATTGGCAAACCTAATAACTGTTTTCATCAATCCAGCATAAGAGATCAACTCCATGATTTATTTGCATTCTAGAGCACCAGCTCCTAGTTCTATCTCTAAGGCAATCCTTCTTTGATACACATACTTTCATTTTTCAGCATTCCCAATAGGATGGAAGGAGATGTTGTCAAGTGGGCCATCAGGAACCCTAACAGATATCTTCTTGCTTGCATACTTTTTGATAGGAGAGATGTCCTAGACATCTTGCTCGACATCATAGTCTGAGTCAACTTCTTCAACAACCACAACTTTCTTCTTACTCTTGGATCTTTTTACAACATCCTCATCATTATCTGTGGAGCTAACAGGTCTAGCTTTTCTTTTGCTAGAGGGAGGAACCACTTTTCTTCCTGGCTTTGAGGGTCCATACATGATTTTCTTCTTTGTTGTTTTGGCAGGGGGTGTGACACTTGCATCCTTCACTTTCCTGGATTTTAGCCTTCTTGCAATACCAGGTACCACATTAGTAATGAGCTCATTGTTAGACAACTCTTAAACATTGACTACATTCTCAGCATTGTGACCTTCTTCATCCTTGGAGGCAGCAGCATCTTCTTTAGAAAGAGAGTTCTCTTCAACATTTTGTCAACATTTTTTTCTTCCACTTCCTTCAGAGAAGAGGTAGTAAGCTTCTCAAGTTTGATTTCAGTAGTATTTTTTTGAAGGTGGATGATTCAGCAACATCACTTTTAGGGTTACTTCTCTGTCAGCAGGAGGAGGCATGCGAGAAAAGGGAGTAGAAATCCTAGGCACACCGAACCCTTCATTTAATACTCTGTCTACTAGCCTTCTGATGCTTCTATCAATATTGACAATCTCTTCTTTTGTCCTATTATCAGTTGCAGTGGAAGAGTTACCTCTATCATCTTTAGATTTCTTTGCAGGTGATGAACGGGGTTTCTTGACCTTTTTATCAATAGGTGGGATGGTTGTTAGAGGAGTAGCATCGAGTACTCTGTCAAGGGAAAGATTTTCAGGGAGGTTGACAGATTTTGAGAAAGCTGATGTATGATGTTGAGACATGTTTGAGAATTTTTCAATAAGGAGGTGAAGAATGGCAAGGGTTCTTTTTCTGTAAAGGAGAATGAAGACTTTGTGAAAGTAGAGATATGAATTTTTGTAGTGTGTTGGAAACACTTTGAGGCAGTCTTGTAATGATTACTTTCGAAATTTAATTTGTTGGAAACACAAATAATACAATATCACTTTAATGATATTCCCACACACTTTTAATTGCTACAAACCCTCATATAAATAGATCCCTAATTTTCCTCTTAAATTCTCAAATTTATTAGCATCCAAAGTCTTTGTGAAGATTCATCCAGTTGCAATTTAGTGGATACATGTTCTAAGGCAACAATCTTTTCTTCAACAAGCTCTCTTATGAAGTGATGACGGATGTCAATATGCTTGGTCCTACTATGTTGAATGGGTTTCTTTGATATGTTTATGGAACTTAAATTGTCACAGAATAATTTCATGACATCTTGTTTGACATTGTATTTTGTTAACATTTATTTCATCCAAACCAATTGAGAACAACTTCTTCCTGCAGCAATATACTTAGCCTCAGCAATGGACAGAGACACACAGTTTTGCTTCTTGTTGAACCATGATATGAGATTATTTCCCAGAGAGAAGCATCCTTCTGATGTACTTTTTCTATCATCAACACTTCCTATAGCAGAGGCAATGTCTGGTCTGCTAGCTGTGAGATATAGAAGATTGCATATCATGCTTATGTAGAGACTTTGATCTACACTTACTCCTTTTTCATCTTTAGTCAACTTCATATGTATGGGAGCAGGGGTTCTTTTGTGACTGGAATTCTCCATCCCAAACTTCTTTACTATATTCTTGGCATACTTGCTCTGAGATAAAAAATATGGAGTCTTCCATTTTTTTAACTTGCAGACAAGAAAATAGGTTAATTCACCAACAAGATTTATCTCAAATTCAAACTGCATTTGCTTGACAAAATGTTGAACCATCTCATTTGATATCCCACCAAATACAATATCATCAACATAAATTTTAGCAATCATAATCCTCCCTTCTTCTTCTTTGACAAAGAGGGTTTTTTCTATGCCACATTTCCTATATCCATTCTCCCCAAGGAATTTTGTCAGTCTCTCATACCAAGCTCTTGGAGCTTGCTTCAATCCATACAGAGCTTTCTTCAGTTTGTAGACATGTTTAAGAAAACTTGTATCAACAAATCCCTTTGGTTGTTCCACATAGACTTCTTCATTCAGATAGCCATTTAAGAAGGCACTTTTTACATCCATTTGAAACAATTTAAATTTCAGTATGCACGCAACTCCCAATAGTAGTCTGATTGATTCAAGTCTGGCCACAGGAGCAAAGGTTTCATCAAAGTCCACCCCTTCAATTTGAGTGTATCCTTGTTAAACTAACCTTGCCTTATTTCTAGTGACCCCCCCCCCCCCCCCCCTTTTTCATCAAATTTATTCTTGTATACCCATTTAGTGCCAATCACATTTGTCCCTTCAGGTCTTAGAACAAGATCCCAAACTTCATTCCTACTGAATTGTTCTAGCTCCTCTTGCATAGCATTAATCCAGAATTCATCAGTTAGGGCCTCTTTGCCATTTTTGGGCTCAATTTTTTATACAAAGCAAGAGTTTGAAATCCTTTCTCTTGATCTGGTAGTAACTCCTTTGTTTGGATCTCCTATGATAAGTTCCTTAGGATGATCATTCTGAGTTCTAATTGAAGGTTATTTATTGAGGTGACTAGGTCGGGGATCTTCTTGAGGAGGATTAGAATAAATACTTGTGTCATTTGATTCAGTTGGACTATCAGGAAAAGATGTTCCAACATCTTCTGAGACATCTTCTTCAACATTCCATCCTCTATCATCAATAGTAACATTTATTGATTCCATCATAACTTTGGTTCTGAAATTAAAAACTCTGTAAGCTCTGCTGTTTGTAGAGTAACCCAAGAATATTCCTTCATCACTCTTGGGATCCATATTCCTCCTTTGTTCAAGATCGACTAAGATGTAACATTTACTTCCAAAAACATGAAAGTATTTAACAGTTGGTTTTCTTCCCCTCGCAGTATTCATTGCTTCAGCCAAAAATGGCAGGGTAGCTTCTTAGCATGAATCATGGCTCTGGAAGATTCTTTGAGAGTTCTATTCTTGCATTCTACAATACCATTATGTTGAGGAGTAATGGGAGAAGATAATTCATGGTTGATTCCTTCAGAAGAGCAAAACTCAACAAATTTGTTGTTCTCAAATTCCTTTCCATGATCACTTCTGATTCTTATGACATGGCTTTACTTTTCCCTTTGAAGTTTTTGACAAAGATATTTGAACACTTCAAAAGTTTCTGATTTTTCTCTAATAAAGCTTATCCATGTGTATCTGGAAAATTCATCTACAACAACATATGCATACTTCTTACCACCAAGACTTTCAACCTGCATAGGTCCCATCAAGTCCATGTGAAGAAGTTCCAAAACTTTTGATGTAGTAAGATGTTGAATCTTTTGATGTGACATCTTAGTCTTCTTTCCAATTTGGAAGTCACCACATACCCTTCCTTCTTCTATTTTTAGCTTAGGAATCCCTCTTACTGCTTCTTCAGATTTAATTATTTTCATACCTTTCAGATGCAAGTGTCCCAATTTTTGATGCCATAGTTTAACTTTATTCTCTTTGGCTAAAACATATGTTGAGGAGAGGTTCAACTCTTGAGGAACCCATAAATAACAATTGCCTTTATATCTGACCCCTTTCATAATAACTTCATTCTTTTCATTGCATGCAAGACATTCTTCCTTGGTGAAGTTAACTTTGAATCCTTGATCACATAATTGGATTATGCTTATAAGGTTAGTTGTTAACCCTTTAACAAGTAACACATTATCAAGCTTAGGGACTCTTGAACAGTCAAGCTTCCCAACACCTTTGATTTCACTTTTTTGCCCCATCACCAAAAGTCACATAACTGGTGGAATGATATTTGACATCCACCAACATATTCTTGACACATGTCACATGTCTAGAACAACCACTGTCAAAGTACCAGTTATCTTTGGTTGATACTCTGAGAGAGGTGTGAGCAATGAAACTACCAACATTGGACTTGGGAACCCATTGTTTCTTCTTTTTTCTATTTTTGGGAATCTTATCAGTTTTTGAAAAAGAAGTATTTTTAGGATACCCATGTAACTTGAAACAGAAGGGCCTTATATGTCCAAGCCTTCCACAGTGATGACATTTCAAGGGCTGGGGATTCTCTCTGTTGTGATTAAGCTTTTTCTTCCCATGATGTTTTCCATTGTAATACGGTGGGAGAACTTACTTGGTTTTTTGCGTTTGATCGCAATTATTGTAGATAGAAAGAGTCGCCACTGACTTTTCTTTTATCCAATAAGGAAAGGGTGAAAATAACAGGAAAAACCTTTAGAGATGTTTTCTTGAGTTCGGGGGGTAGGTTATGAAAAGGGAAGGTATTAGCACCCTTTTCATCTGTAGTTATCTACGGGCTCTTAGTTGCTTGCTATATCACTTGCTTTGTTTGAAAGTGTGCTTTGTGGTGTGGGTTTGAAAATATTTTGAAAATGTCTTTATAATTATTCTCGTCACTATAAGAATGCGTACAAAGTGTCGGTTTTTGAAAATAGTTCAAAGAGATGTTTATTGTGGAAGATGTTTTTTAAAGTGATTTTGAAAAGCGCCTTTATAATGATTCTCGTCTCTATAAGAATGCGTACCAAGTGTTTTGACTTTTGAAAATGTTTCAGTTGAAAGTGTTGGTGTGAAAATGGTTTTTTAGTTGTGAGCAAGCAAGCAACTACGAGCATCCTACCTACTCAAAAGGTCTTTGTTCTTTTCCTCCTCCTTTAGATGTTTCTATATTACCATTGATTGATAATAAGCCCCGTCGTTGGATGTGAAGGGATGGGCGTGGGTCATTTGTATAGTCATAGAAGGCAACTTATGATATGTTTTAGCAATTTTCGTATAGGGACTGGATCGTTTACCGAAAGGCAACATCGAGGGACATTGAGGGACTATGATCTTTTATCGAGGGTCTTTGCTAAAACGCCCATGTTCGAGGGACATGACTATTTTCCGAGGAAACAAGTGAGATTACCCTAGAGGTGTGTGTGTAAATAGTGTGTTTGATTGCATGCATTTAGTCTTGAATTTAGGTTGTCTACTTGTTGATTTTGACTTGCCATACACAACCTAATTACTAGCATTTTATGAAAGCAATAAAAATGCGGAAAATAAATATCCTACACTATTACATGTTTTGGGGGATGGGTATACATAATTACAAATGCGGGTTGAAAAGCAATAAAAGTCTTAATTATTACAACCATATTGAATAGAAAAATATAAATATATAGAAAATATAAGGATAAAAATAGTGTAAAAGAGAGAAAGGAAAGACATCCTGGGTTGAAGGATGTGTATTTCAATTTCACACATTTTTTCTTCTATCGATTCGGCCTGCAACCAGTGTTGCATCCTTCGATTCACACTCTCTGTCCTTTTGTTTGGGCCTGTAAATCAGTATGTCTCGAAGTCTGTAACCTTCGATTCACACCACCTTATTTTCTATTTACCAATGTGAAACAGTAAGGGGCAAAGCCTAAGGCTTCGATTCACACAAATTTTTCCTTTCGTTTGGATCTATACAGGTTAGTTCTAACATATATTTGGACAAGAAAAGCAAACAAACGAAAAGGGAAGAAACGAAAAATAACTAAAAGAGGTTATTTACATACTTGAAACGAAAGGGTCAAGGTCAGGAAGACTTACCTTGCTTGAATCTGTAATGTGGGTGTTGGACTTGAGTTGCTTCCCTGGGTGCTCCTGGATTCGAAGGGGGAGAAACAAGTGTTGTGTTTCTTTGGCTGGATTCAAAAACCAAGAAAAGTAGAGTTATGTTTGTTTGTTTCTGGATTCGAAGGAAAAGAAACAAGTGTGGTTTTTCTTTCGTTCTGGATTCAAAAGAACAGAAACAAGGGTGTGGTCTTTTGATTCTGGGTTTGAGAGTGTGTTAAGTGTTTGAGAGCTTTGAGAGTTTGAGGGTTTTTGAAGATTCTTTCCACACCACCCAAAGTCCGTTTTAGCTTGCAAATGTTTTCTCTATTTATAGAGAAAAGGTTAGAGATGTTGGAGTAACCAGGTTGCTAAGATAGCAAACCATGGTTTGGTTAAAATCGAGAGAATCAAGTTTTAAGGATTTTCATAGTTCCCAAGTTCAAGTACATGTAGGGGCCTGATGTCTGTTGGGGGCAAGAGATTGGACTTATGCATTTGGCACTGCTTGCGTTCGGATAAAATGTGGGAGCTCAAAAAACTAACTTTGTGATCTAAGTAATCTTTATGAAAAAAGGATATGCAGCTTTTTGCCATTTCATCCAAAAATGGTATAATTCAATGGATAATGCTTTGGACCTTTATGTAATGTATCACAAATTTGTGTAAGCCTCTGATTATGTAAAGATTTGGAAGCAACATAGCCTGACAAGTGAGATTTGGAGGATAAGTCTATCTGATTTGATCAATGTTCTTCAACCAAGTTGGATTCGAAGTATGTTACTTCGAAGGGAACCAATACTCCAATAGAAGCTTTGTGTGAAGGTAACCCGTGTCCAATAAAAGCTTGCATGAAGAGCCATTTGCTTTATGGGTGCTAGCATGAAGGGAAGCCATTTCCTTGTGCACTGATGGCAAGCACAGAGGAAGCAATTTCCTTGTGGGTTGAAAGCAAGCACGGAGGGGGAACTTGTCTTGTGGATCAAAGGCATGCATGAAGGATGTACTGCTTGTGAATCGAAACAAGCATGCAAGAGGCTAATTATTGTGAATCGGAGGATGCATGTAGGAGGCCACTACTTGAATGAAGCTTGTGGACCAAAGCTTGCTCGAAGGGACCAAATACCCAATCGAAGCTTGTGGACCAAAGCTTGATCGAAGAAGGCCAAATGTCCAACGACGCCTCTGGACCAAATCTCGCATCGAAGGAGGCCCAGATGCCCAATCGAAGCTTATGGATCAAAGCTTGCTCGAAGGAATCCAGATGCTTCAATCGAAGCCCCTGAATCCAGCTCGCTCGAAGGGAGCCAGATGCTTAATTGAAACCTCTGTATCGAAGCAAACTTGCTCTTCTTTGATTTGATGTCTGAAAGCACAATTAAAAATCTAATTGTATTTGTGCAAACTTGAACTTTTTGAAAACCCTTGTGAGGAAATGTCTTGAGAAAAGAGAGGGAAAAATTTGGGGTACAACAGCTGCCCTTGTTCAATCTTCTTAAAACTGAAGAGTTAGATTGGCGAGTCCTCCATTCGTGACTTGAAGGTAGAAGATGGTTGAATACTAGAGTGCCCAGAAATTTGCACTCGGTGATGTGGTAGTTGATTGTGTAGGGAATGGGCTTAAAGATGCCATTTGGAGATATTATGGAGAGTTGTCGGAGATGGGATTATAGATGCCATTCAAAGGTGATTATTGATAGAAATTTGACCAAGCCTAAACTTGATTGTAACTAAGAGAAGCACCAGAATAAATCTTTGGTTGGTTCAACTCTGAATGATATGCTGGAACGGACCCGTGTTAAGCCGTTTCTGGAAATCTATTAAAAGAAATTTGTGTAAGATTTCTTTATGATGAGCCCGAGTGAATTTGCATCTGGAAATTTATGAGAAGGAATCTGCGTAAGGTTGCCTTATAATGAGCCTGTGTAGGGCTGCTTTAGGAGATATATGAGAGGGAGCCTGGGTAGGGTTGATGAGTCTGTGTGAAACTGCATTTGGAGATATATGAGAAGGAACCTGGGTAAGGGCTACTTCAGGATGAGTCCGTGTAAAACCTCATCTGGAAATGTATGAGAAGGAACCTAGGTAGGGTTTCTTCATGACGAGTCCGTGCAAAACTGCATCTAGAAATTCATGAGAAGGAACCTGGGTGGGGTTGCTCCAGGATGAGTCCGTGTGAAACTGCATCTGGAAATTTATGAGAAGGAACCTGGGTAGGGATGCTTCAGGATGAGTCCGTGTAAAACTTCATATGGAAATGTACGAGAAGGAGCCTGGGTAGGGTTGCTTCATGATGAGTCCGTGTAAAACTTCATCTGGAAATGTATGAGAAGGAACCTAGGTAAGGTTGCTTCAGGATGAGTCTATGTGAAACTTCATCTGGAAATGTATGAAAAGGAACCTCGGTAGGGTTGCTTCATGATGAGTCCATGTAAAACTTCATTTGAAAATGTATGAGAAGAAACCTGGGTAGGGTTGCTTCAGGATGAGTCCGTGTGAAACTGCATCTGGAAATTTATGAGAAGGAACCTGGGTAGGGCTACTTCAGCTGGTTATGTAGATAGTTTCCCTGACTTGTTTCAGGAATTAATCTACAATCAGTTGTCCTCAGATAGTTGTCTTGTCTTGTTTCAGGTATTAATCTGGAACTTGTTTTTGTTGGTCATTTGAGATAGTTGTCATGTCTGGTTTCAGGTAATAATCTCTTACCTAAGCAAAAGAAAGATAGTTTTCCCGTCTGTTTTTGGGTATTAATATTTATTCTGCTCATGTAGATAGTTGTCCTGTCTGGTTTCAGGTATTAATCTACAATCAATCACTCACAGATAGTTGTCTTGTCTTGTTTCAGGTATTAATCTGGAACTTGTTTTTGTTGGTCGTAGAGATAGTTGCCCTAGCTTGTTTCAAGAATTAATCTCTGATCTATTGAGAAATGGTTGTGGTATTTTCCAAAGAGGACTTTTGTTGATTGACTTTTCCCTGCAAAGAAGAGGGTTAGTTGCATGTAGATGTATACATGGCTTGATGATGTTCTCAAAATAAATGAGATTATGCTATATGCATTTATCATGTATGTAATATGATGCATGAATGTGAAATATTTATTGAAATGTATCTTTGCTCCTTGACAAGTGTTGGGGAGCTTTGGGAAGTTAAATCTCGGACTGTTGTTGGGGATAAAGAATGTGCACATCTTCAAACCTTGTTTAGAATATTTCCACTGGGGATTCCTGTTGTTTGAGGATAACTCTGTTGGGGAATATTGGCTTTGTTTGAGGGAAAACTCTATGGAGAGTGTTGATTTCTGCTTCAGGGAAATTAAGTTCAGGAGTTTTAGTTGTCTGTAGCTCTACTGGGGAGTTATCTCTTGATAGGAGAGAATGGAAGTTAACAACTTGTTAGGAATAAAGAAGTTAATTGTTATCTGATCGGCTTCCATGCTTTGCAGCAACTCACTGGTGATAGTGGTAAACATTACTTGGAAAGAGGAGCTTTATTGATGACTTCACTGGGGATTAAGAGTTGTAGTCCCTTGATTTGTAGTAGTAGAAGAGGCAAACTCAAGCTGGGGAATCTTGTTGTTTATTGGGAAAATAAACCTTATTGCCAATCTGCTAGAGAGGCGTTTTCTTTTGGCAGAAATTCTCGAGGATTCTTCTTGAGATCAAATCAGCTGGGAAGAGGTTTTCCAGAGATTGAAACTCTGGATGGAGATTGCATTGATCCAACTTTATGGGGATATCCATGAATTTGGTCCTGAGGGGTTTGTACCTATATCCGTGAAGATTATTTCGTGGGGATAACCTTATAGAGATGACTTTGTAGGGACTTGACTGGGGATCCCCTATGAAAAGGACTTTGTGGGAGATTTGTCACTGCACCTAGTAGTAAGTGTTGTAGCACCTCCAGAAAATATTTGCTTGGCCGTACGTAATCCTTTGCTGGAATTTATGTTCAATTCCCCAAGTGATTCAGATACAGACCTGCCCCTGGTTATTCGGCATTTCTTGAGAGATTTCTTGGAATCTTGAATTGACTGCCCCCATTTGATTTTGGTCAATGACATGTCATTCTCCCTTACTTATAGGAGTTTTGTCATTGGAAGTGTCTTTCCATTTGAAATGATTCTGTTTCTTGAGAGAATTTTCGTTCATTGGGTGTTCGTCATGCGAATTTTTCTGTTGTCAAACAAATAGCTATATGCAAACAGCGTATTCAAACATTGCAAAGTTTATGTTTGTCTTGAAGTTTTGAAAATGCGTTTTAGAAGATAAAAGAATTTTGTAATAATATGAATTCAACTCAGGATTTATAGTAAGTCTTATAGGAGTCAGGATACCTTTTGTAACAGTGTGCTTTCGAACTAACCCATGCTTCAATTAGGACTTTTAAAGGGTTGTAGCACGGTCTGGTTCATGATTTAAGAAACAAAGGATAAGGCTCAAAGTGTATTTATACCCGCCTGTTCTTCGTTATATTCTCCAGTCTTAAACTCAGTTAATTGTGCCTTTTGAATTCCAATTGAAGTTTTGGTGATGGTTCAAATATTGGAAGTTTATTTGAGAAGGCAGTCAATTTTGCAACATTTTTCATTTTGTCGAGGATTTGTAACAATCCTTTTTTGATTTATTATCCCCGATTTTTGCCTAATTGTTCTTGTTTTGAGATTACAGTCAGCGGGATGCCCCAGTTTTCCTTAAGTCTCCTTCATAGGTTTTAACTTAGTGGGTTTTTCTTTTGAGAAATAATGACTGCGTATTTTATGGGGAACCGTCACCGTATTTTGATTCAGAAGGATGTTTTTAATGTCACTCATTGTGTACAAGGTGAAAGCTTACGACTGAACGCGCATTTGAATTAACTGAGACTATCCTGCCCTAGGTTATGATTAAAGGTTTCAATTTGTGTAAAAAAAAGAAAACTCCTACTTCTTAGGCTCAAAGGGGTTGACTAGGGATTATCTTCCTTATAACTCCGGTGTTTAGGAATTGAAAGAACGCATGTACATCATCAGCAAAGTCTGTCCAAAAGCATATTGTATGAGATTATGGCATTGTTTTCGTCATCCTCCCTCTAAAGGCTTACAACTTTTAACGACAGTTGAATATCACAAAAGGGAGTAAAAAGCATAGTTTAAATAGAGTGAAAATGAATAGATTAATTCAAGACAAACATATGCAATACATTAATGAAACAAAGTTTAACAATAATAAATAAGTGTTCGAACAACAAAAGAGATTACAATTGAAAATTCAAAATGAAAAGGATGCTCTCAATGATTTGGCATGGGAGAAGTGATCACGTTGGGAGCCTCTGGAGGGTCGAACTCAATCTCCTTGGCGTCAATCATGTTTTGAATCTTGTATTTCAGCGCCCAACAATCGTTAGTATCATACCCAGGACTGCTGGAATGATAAACACATATTGCATCAGGATTGTAGTTAGGAGAAGAAGTTTTTGGGTTTGGATGAGGTCTTATCAACGTAATCAAATTCACTCTCAGCATGTGTTACAATGCTTAAGACAGTGGCATGTTGATGTTGGTAAACCGTCTCTTGGGATCGTCTTGCCTTCGCTGATTTCCCCGTTGTTATTATCGCCGCGATGCAGGACTGGAGATCAGGACTGCCCCCACATATTGATTGTGGTTACTCTTATTACGACCCTTTTGACCGTACACAACATTGGACTCTTTCTTCCCCATGAAAGGTTGATTCCCTACACTTGAAGATGCACCCCTTTTAATTTTATCGCTCTTAATGACAACCTTTACTCTTTCTCCTATCAGTATTAGCTCAGTGAACCTGACCGAGGAGCTTCCGATTAGGTGATTGAAGAAAGGTCCTGTCAAAGTTCCCATAAAGATGTCAATCAGCTCCCTGTCAGTTAAGGATGTCTACACCTTGCCATCCAGGTCTCTCCATTTTTGGGCATATTCTTTGAAGCCCTCGTTAGAACCCATGGTCATATTCTGCAACTGCACACGAGTTGGTGTAAGATCAGCGTTGTATTGGTACTGCTTACAGAAAGCAGCAGCTAGATCCTGCGAAGTGTGGATGCAGGAACTCTCCAATTGATAGAACCATGCAAGTCGAGTCCTAGCTAGACTCTCTTGAAAGAAATGGACCCAGAGCTTCCAGTCAGTAGTGTGTGGCTGAATCTTACGCACGTAAGACCTTAGGTGGAGTTTCGGGTAAGAGACCCCATCATACTTGGCAAAAGCAGGGATCTTGAACTTGTAGGGAATGACCACGCCAAGAACCAAACCCAAGTCTCCAAGGTCCAAGTCAGGAACAACTTGGATCTCTACAGCCTTTAATCTGTCTTTAAGCTGTTTGTATTTTTCATCCGTCGATGGATACTGCTCCTCAGAGTAGTCTTCGTCGTCAGTACCTTGGTTAGCTCTAGTGCTTCTAGCTTCCTCTTCTTGATTGTCTTCTTCCTCAGAAGAAGTATCTTCTTTTTGAGTTAGCTGGACATGCCCCTTGAATCTTCTTCCTATGTTGAGGGTGACAGCCTTCTTCTTCTTCTTACTCTCTTTGGTGAAGAGCATTTTCAGATCTTCCTGCCCCTTGGCTAAGTTCATGAGCATTTGTTGGAACTGGGCGTTTTGAGCTTGGAGATCTTTAACTGTTTGTTCCATATCCATCTTACTGAAATAAACAGTAGAAAGATAATGAACCTGTATGGTGGGAAAACCTATTATGATGCATGGTATGTAGATGCATGTTTTCAAGGATCTCGTGGGGTAAACACAAGAAAATGTTAGAAGTTGAATTTTGATCACAACTTTTATTAGAGAAATTTGTATCGGTGGACGTTCTTCCACGAAAATCAAGCTCACCATGTCAAGTGGGTCATAGCCCTTGACTCAAGTTATCATGCTTTGGTCTTTGATGGCATTTGGTTAGAGGAGAATAAATCCTCTTGCCCCTTGATAGACGTCTGGTTTGACATGACCCTGCATAACAGACCCTTGAGATCCTTGAAATGGTTATTTAAAATTCTTATGTTTAAATGTCATGATGTTATGTATAAGTATACAAAGAAAATAAGTCGTTATGTACAAATAATCGTATACACACAAAGCAGACAAGTTCTTAGGTTTAGGCTTGCACGGGGTTTGTAGGTAAGTACCCTCTTGAAGTTTAGTTGGCTTAACCTGTCCTAGTAATAGTAACCAGGTTCTAGGGGATTTCAATATCACTGATTTTTCTTCATTGGGCATTGTCTCAGCTCAATCAATCTTTTCTTGCGGCCGAGATGTCCCAAAAGTCCGATCTCAATGAGTGTAGCATCAAGTATCAACCAATCTTCAGCTTTACACAAAAGTCGGATATCTCGCTGCTTCCTAATGGCCAAGTTGTTCAATTAAGGTTCTATGGACATTAATTGCTTCATGACACCGCTCAAAGGCCCCGTATTCTCCTCGATTCAATACAAGGGATACCGGTACCAACAAATGCGTCACACTAACGTAGCCATTGTTTCAACCATATCGGTTTACGCCGTATAGTTTCCACAATCTATTCCTACTTACCTAAAAAGGTGCCCCTGATCTGGGTGTAGGATCAAAAACCCAAACAAGGACCCATAAATATAAAGCTAACAACTTAAACAATGAAAGCAAATAAATGTAATCTAACTCTAAGGTAACCCCACTTTTAAATATTCCCCAGCAGAGTTGCCAGTTCTGTAATACGGTGGGAGAAATGACTTGGTTGTTTTGTGTTTTATCGCAATTATTACGGATAGCAAGAGTCTCCACCGACTTTTATTTTATCCAATAAGGAAAGGGTGAAAAGAACAGGAACGACCTTTAGAGATGTTTTCTTGAGTTTGGGGGGTAGGTTATGAAAAGGGAAGGTATTAGAACCCTTTTCATCTGTAGTTATCTACGAGCTCTTAGTTGCTTGCTAGATCACTTTCTTTGTTTAAAAATGTGCTTTGTGGTGTGGGTTCGAAAATATTTTGAAAATGTCTTTGTAATTATTCTCGTCTCTATAAGAATGCATACAAAGTGTTGGTTTTTGAAAATAGTTCAAAGAGATGTTTATTGTGGAAGATGTTTTTGAAAGTGATTTTGAAAAGCGCCTTAGTAATGATTCTCGTCTCTATAAGAATGCGTACAAAGTGTTTTGACTTTTGAAAATGTTTCAGTTGAAAGTGTTGGTGTGAAAATGGTTTTTTAGTTGTGAGCAAGCAAGCAACTACGAGCATCCTACCTACTCAAAAGGTCTTTGTTCTTTTCCTCCTCCTTTAGATGTTTCTATATTACCATTTATTGATAATAAGCCCCGTCGTTGGATGTGAAGGGACGGGCGTGGGTCATTTGTATAGTCATAGAAGGCAACTTATGATACGTTTTAGCAATTTTCGTATAGGGACTGGATCGTTTACCGAAAGGCAACATCGAGGGAAATCGACGGACTATGATCTTTTATCGAGGGTCTTTTCTAAAATGCCCATGTTCGAGGGACATGACTATTTTTCGAGGAAACAAGTGAGATTACCCTAGAGGTGTGTGTGTATAAATAGTGTGTTTGATTGCATGCATTTAGTCTTGAATTTAGGTTGTCTACTTGTTGATTTTAACTTGCCATACACAACCAAATTACTAGCATTTTATGAAAGCAATAAAAATGCGGAAAATAAATGTCCTACACTATTCCATGTTTTAGGGGATGGGGTATACATATTTACAAATGGGGGTTGAAAAGCAATCAAAGTACTAATTATTACAACCATATTGAATAGAAAAATATAAATATATAGTAAATATAAGGATAAAAATAGTGTAAAAGAGAGAAAGGAAATACATCATGGGTCGAAGGATGTGTCTTTCGATTTCACACATTTTTCCTTCTTTCGATTGGGCCTTCAACCAGTGTTGCGTCCTTCGATTCACACTCCATGTCCTTTCATTTGGGCCTGCAAATCAGTATGTCTCGAAGTCTGTAACCTTCGATTCACACCACCTTATTTTATATTTACCACTGTGAAATAGTAAGGGGCGAAGCCTAAGGCTTCGATTCATACAATTTTTTCCTTTCGTTTGGGTCTGTACAGGTTAGTTCTAACATATATTTAGACAAGAAAAGCAAACAAACAAAAAGGGAAGAAACGAAAAATAAGTAAAAGAGATTATTTACATACTTGAAACGAAAGGGTCAAGGTCAGGAAGACTTACCTTGCTTGAAGCTGGAATGTGGGTGTTGGACTTGAGTTGCTGCCCTGGGTGCTCCTGCATTCTAAGGGGGAGAAACAAGTGTTGTGTTTCTTTGGCTGGATTCGAAAACCAAGAAAAGTAGAGTTGTGTTTGTTTTTTTCTAGATTCGAAGGAAAAGAAATAAGTGTGGTGTTTCTTTAGTTCTGGATTCGAAAGAACAGAAATAAGGGTGTGGTCTTTTGATTCTGGGTTTGAGAGTGTGTTAAGTGTTTGAGAGCTTTAAGCTTTTGATTCTAGGTTGGTAAGATAGCAAACCATGGTTTCGTTAAAAACGAGAGAATCAAGTTTTAAGGATTTTCCTAGTTCCCAAGTTCAAGTACAAGTGGGAGCCTGATGTCTGTTGGGGGCAGGAGATTGGACTTATGCTTTTGGCACTTCTTGTGTTCAGATAAAATCAGGTTGGGAGCTCAAAAAACTGACTTTGTGATTAAAGTAATCTTTATGAAAAAAGGATATGTAGCTTTTTGCCATTTGATCCAAAAATGGTATAATTCAATGGATAAAGCTTTGAAACTTTGCGTAATGTATCACAAATTTGTGTTAGCCTCTGATTATATAAAGATTTAGAAGCAACATATCCTGACAAGTGAGATTTGGAGGATAAGGCTATGAGATTTGATCAATGTTCTTCAACCAAGTTGGATTCGAAGTATGTTGCTTCGAAGGGAACCAATACTCCAATCGAATCTTTATGTGAAGGTAGCCCTTGTCGAATCGAAGCTTGCATGAAGAGCCATTTGCTTTGTGGGTGCTAGCATGAAGGGAATCCATTGCCTTCTGCATTAAAGGCAAGCACAGAGGAAGCCATTTCCTTATTGGTCGAAAGAAAGCACATAGGGGGCACTTGTCTTGTGGATCAAAAGCATGCATTAAGGATGTACTTCTTGTGAATCAAAACAAGCATGCAGGAGGCTAAAGCTTGTGAATCGAAGGATGCATGTAGGAGGCCACTACTTGAATGAAGCTTGTGGACCAAAGCTTGCTCGAAGGGACCAAATACCCAATCGAACTTATGGACCAAAGCTTTGTCGAAGAAGGCCAAATGTCCAATGAAGCCTCTGGACCAAAGCTCGCATCGAAGGAGGCCCAGATGCCCAATCGAAGCTTGGGGATCAAAGCTTGATCGAAGGAAGCCAGATGCTTCAATTGAAGCCCTTGAATCCAGGTTGCTCGAAGGGAGCCAAATGCTCAATCGAAACCTCTGGATCGAAGCAAACTTGCTCTTCTTTGATTTGATGTTTGAAATCCCAATTAAAAATCCAATTGTATTTGTGCAAACTTAAACTTTTTGAAAATCCTTGTGAGGAAATGTCTTGAGAAAAGAGATGGAAAATTTTTGGGTACAACATCCATGATGTCCTTTCTTCCCATGATGTTTGCCAATATGTTGAGACATTTGGTTTGACATCTTTGGTTTAGGCTTGGCATGAGTGGAAACTGATGAAGGCTTTTCTGAGTTAGGTTCTTTTTTTCTAATTGAAACCTAGACCACTCTTGTCTCCTGTATCTCTTCCTTCTTGGAGAACTTCATCTAATGTGTTAGTCCCATTATTCAGCATCTTGAGAGATTTGACCATTCTATCAAGATTTAAATTCAGAGAAGACACTTCACTTTCCAGATCAAAAATAGTTTTAAGATGCTCTTCCCTTTCTTCCTCCAGCTGAGTTATGAGGGCTTTTACACTTCAAGACACACTTTTGCACTTCTGAGACATAATTCTTTGTATGAAGCAGCTAACTCATCAAAGGTTAGTTCCCCATCACTAGACTCTTCATCAGAAGCATATTTTCCTATCAATGCTTTAACATATTTGGCAGATTCTTCAAGATCACTCTCTGAGTCCTCTTCAGACCAAGTAACATATAGATTATTCTTCTGTTTCTTAAGATATGTAGGGAATTCAGCTCTAATGTGACCAAAGCTTTCACATTCATGACATTGAACTCCCTTCCCTTGAGTAGATTTTTCTTCAGCCCTTTTTCTTCCAAACTCCTTTGACTTATGGATGTCAGATGAGATGTTCTTAACATTTGATCTTTGGTTCCTGTCCATTTTTATCACTTTGTTAAATTTTCTTCCAAGCATAGCTAAGGCATTTTATATTCCTATATTTGTATCCAAATCACAATCCTCTTCTTCACTTCAGTATTTGATACAAAGGCTATGCATTTGTTTTTCTTTTCAGATCTTTCATTAATGCTTAATTCAAATGTTAGAAGGGATTCAACAAGTTCATCCACTTTCATTTTGTCAATGTATTGAGCTTCTTCTATAGCATCACTTTCATATAAAATCTCTTGGGAAGAGACCTGAGCATCTTTATCACCAATTTGTCTTCAGGAATTTTCTCTCCTAAAGCACTTGAGGCATTAGCAATTTCAAGAATGTTCATATGGAAGTCATTTATACTTTCATCATCCTTCATCCTCAAATTCTCAAATTTTATAGTGAGCAACTGAAGTCTTGACATCTTAACTTTGGATGTGCCTTCATGAGTAGATTGAAGAATCCCACATGCATCCTTAGCAACTTCACATGTATTCACTAATCTGAAAATGTTCTTGTCAATTCCATTTAATATAGCATTCAAGGCTTTAGAATTTCCAAGAGCAATTTCATATTCTTCCTTATACCAATCTTCTTCTGGTTTTAATTCAGAAGTAGGTTCTCCATTTTCTCCCAATTTGACAGGGTGTTTCCATCCTCTTAAAACAGCTTTCCAAGCCCTGCTGTCCAAAGACTTTAAAAAGGCAATCATATGTGGTTTCCAGTAGTCATAATTCCTTCCATCCAGAATGGGTGGTTTGTTCACAAATCCTTATTCCTTGTCCATAGTACCATAAAGTATCTTCTCTGTATCTCACCCAGATAAAGAGCAGGATGTCTGCTCTGATACCAATTGAAATTCTGGTATCAGATATATGATGTCGAATGAGATGTCACGACACAAATATCTGTTTGCAAGTAAGGTGCAGTAAAATCAAAAGCAGTAAAAACACAAGAGATTGTTCACCCAGTTCAGTGTACAACAACACCTACTCTGGGGGCTACCAAGCCAGGGACAAGTTCACTAAATAGTATCCATTCATAGACCCTCAGTAAACAACCAGTTTACGATCTAATCACTTAATCACTACCTGTGCTAAACTTCTACCTAAGACTCACCTAGGTATGAGGCCCTCCTCAAATCCCTTCAATCACTTACAGTGAAAAACTAGCAGAAATAATAAGTTTAAAACACTTCAAATTCAATGCTTAAAAGCTTATGAATGATACACAATTAACAACCCAAATAACAACACAAGTATTCAATCAATACTAGTGTTTGACAATTAAAAGACTTAGACTTTTTAAAACATAAAGAAGGTATTCTTCTTCAAAAGTTATCGTAGTTTGAATAAGGAAGCAAATCCTTATATATGCGCAACTGTGGGCTTGGGCTTTAAAATGCAATATTCAATTCTTTTGAATATTTCCATAAAAATAGGTCAAGATAAAATCCATGCACTTTGAAAAATATTCCTCCATATTTTTCGCTGCCTGTGAGTTACAAATCTTAAAGTATAGAGTGCTGAAAATCAGGAAACAGAAAAACATATACCGATGTTTGCTGAAATCAGTTTAGGAGGCTGATCTCAAGACATCTGATTTGACATCATTCAAAACAATTTGCTGCACATGTCAAGACGTTTAGCAAAACATTAACAGTATGTTGTTTTACCAAAATTACTGCCAACAAACACTTACAAAAATAACAAGGGAACGAGATAGATGTTTATTTAATGTAATTGATTGAAGATTTAAGGTTTTCGTGGGAGAAAGGTGTTGATGTTGCTTATACATGTGATAAATTTAAGATGTGTGGCATGTTGTTTTGCATAATCAATGACTTTCATTCATACGGTAATTTGTCTGGGTACAACGTCAAGGGTCATAAAGCGTATCCTATATGTGAAGGTGATACATGTCACCGCCAATTAAAAAATGGGAAAAAGACTGTTTATCTTAGTCATCAAAAACTTCTAAGAGCTAATCATCCATATCATAGATTGTGGAATACTTTTAATGGAGAGTAGGAGTTGGGTATCGCTCCAAAGTCCTTAACCGGTAAGGAAGTGTATAGAAGAAAACAACACATTAATGTTGTCTTTGGAAAGAAACAAAAAAAGTCAGTGGAGAAAAATTCTTGGAAAAAGAGGTTGGTGTTTTTTGATCTTCCATATTGCTCTAGTCTTGATGTGATGCATGTGGAGAAAAATGTATGTGAATTTTAATTGGAACACTTCTCAATATTAAAGCAAGACAAAAGATACTAAGAAATCCCGCAAAGATATGGTTATGATAGGTATACGGAAAGAATTAGCCCCAAAAGAAGTAGGAAATGGGACATATTTCCCCCCAGCATGTCACACTCTATCTAAAAAAGAAAAAAGTTTTTGAGATTGTTTGCAGGATATCAAAGTTCCCCAATGGTACTCATCAAATGTTAAGACACTTGTGTCAGAGAATGATCACAAATTAGTTGGATTAAAATATCATGATTGTCATGTCTTGATGTAGAAAATTCTACCAGTGGCTATTTGTGGCATCTTACCAAGAAATGTAAGGGTAACTATAACCAATTTGTGATTATTCTCCAATGATATATGTAGTAAAGTTATAGATCTTGGAAATTTTGATGAATTGGAACACGAAGCTGCAATTATCGTGTGGCTAATTAGAGATATTTTCCCCTCCATCATTCTTTGACATTATGGTTCACTTAGTTGTTCTTCTAGTAAGGGAGATTAGAATTTATGGTCTAGTTTATTTATGGTGGATGTATCCAGTAGAGCTTTACATGGAGATTTTTAAAGGGTATACAAAGAATCATCACCGTCCAGAAGCTTCGATCGTAGAGAGGTACACCACAGAAGAAGCTATTGATTTTTGTACAAACTATTTATCACATATGAACTTATAACTAACATGGATCTTTTATACAAGCCTCTATTAGGAATGAAGTAAACTTGGTATCAGAGTGATGGTTCGACAAGGAGTAGATTATATCACTTCTTTCTATCAAACTACATTATCAACATGTGAAATGTTTCAAGCCAACAAGTTGGTAATAGAGATATCTCTTATCACTATCCAATTTGGCTTAAATATACTGCAACGAACTAGGGTTATAAGCCTTTCCACTTCTTTAGTTGTTGGACCGGTCATAGGAAGTTTTCACCTTTTGTATAGGAATGATGGCTTATGTGTTTAAGGAGAAGTTGAAATTTCATAAAGGAAAATTAAAGGTGTGGAACAAATAAGTGTTTGGAGTGGTGGATTTGTAAATAGAAGGCCTGGTAGAGGAGCTAAATAATCTTGACATTAAAATTGGTGTGGGGACATAGGATGATTATGGGGCTGAAGGTTAGAAGTAAACGAAAGTTTTTAGAAAAAATTATGCAAAAAAGAAAGCATTTTGAAGAAAAAGTCGATGGAGAGGTGGATTAGGGAGGGAGATCCTGTGATACGGTGGGATAGAACTAACTATTTTTGGAATGCTGGTTTGCGTTTTGCGTTTGTTTTTGCAAAATGTCGCGGTAAGCAAGAGTCGCCACCGACTTTTATTTTATCCAACAAGGAAAGGAAAAAAGCACAGAAAAATTCCTTTTTCGAGATTTTTCTCGGGTCCGGGGGGTAGATTATAGAAAGGGAAAGTGTTAGCACCCTTTCTATCCGTGGTTATCCACGGGCTCTTAGGTACTTGCTCAAAGTGTTTTCAAAATTTGCTTTTCTTTGTGTTTGTGGGTTTGAAAAGAGTTTTTGTTTGAAAGGTGTAAGTGCGAAAAGTTTTGTTTTGTTTTGAAAGAGAAAGTACGTAAGAACCATCTACTTACTCGAAAAAGGAATCAATCTGTACTAATGTCCTTTAGACAATGCTATCCCACTATTGATGAGTAGATAGCATCGTCGTTGGAGTTTTAAGGCTCATTTCGATTAAGGGACGTGTGGTCACTAAAGCAATGTTAGGACGCCTTAGCGGTAACCCTAATGTCTTATATCATTTTCCCGAGGCAACCGTTTCGAGGCAACTATGATCTTTGGACAAGAGGGCGACCTCTAAAACTTCCTATACTCAATGACCACTTACGAAGGCAACCAAGTGGGGTGTACCCTAGGAGTGCGCATGTGCGAATGTGTTATTTCGGTTAATTTTATCTTTGTACATATCAATGGTTATCTATGTTGATTTTAAGTTCATACATTCGATCTTGTCATGCATTCCCTATTACCAAACATCTAACAGTTTATAAGTTGCGAAAATTAAATTGTGGAAATTAAATCTAACTATTACAAGGCGTCGGGTATTTACATCGCCAAAAGCAACCCTTGAATTTAAAATGTGGAAAATAAAATAAAGCAATAAAATAAAGTCATAATTAAAAGCTATTACATTCCGGGAAACAATTACATCAATGGTAAAATGGATCGCGCGCGAAAAATTAAATCGAATGCATTTTTTAGGGTTTTGACCCTTTTTTGAAAGAAAGCATTTTTTGGTTATTTTTTGAATTAAAAGAAATTAAATCTAAGTTAATAATTAAATTAATAAACTAATTAATTAATGAAAATAATATTTTCTGGATTTTTTTTATATTTAGAGAAATAAAATAAATTTGATTTAAAGCTAATAAAAACCTAATTTTCTACATTAATTTTAATTATTGCAAAAAATGTTAAAAGTTATACCTAATTAAAAACTAAATTAATTAATTTAATATTTATTTACAAAAATAAAATGATGAATCTAATTTTAATAAATAAAATATATTTTTTTGATTTTTGATTTTTATGAGGAAAATAATTTAATTGGTCAGTTAGAAAAATAAAATAAATAATCAAAACAAATAAATAAATGAAATAAAAAAAAGAAATAGAAATAACCAAAAGGGGGGTTTGGGCCTGGAGAAGGGATGAGATTAGCAATTCAATGGCCCATTCATGCAAGCCTCATTTGACTTTCTGGAATTCCCTACATGCACGTTGACTTGAGTGTAGGATGGACCTCTCATCTGGACCACCAGATCTGGCCTAGGGCCATCTGGCAGGCATCTGGGTGATGGTGTATGATGGACCATGATTGCTGAGGCGCGTAGGATTTCCTGAAGAAAAACAATAATATGCAAATATGGGGACCTGGGATTCGAACCCAGGTCCTATTGGAATTTGTACTAACGCGTTTGCCACTGCACCACTACACTTCAATTGTTATTATAATGGATAAAAATTATTATAAGCAAAAAAAACAATATGCCAGAATTATAAAAGAAAGTGCGCGAGATTTGAACCAACGAATGGGTAGAGGCCACGCATTCATCTTCTTCGTTGGCCCCTGGATATTTACCTGCGGATCTATATCCGCAGCTAAATCCCTAGGTCGATCCTAAAAGACGTTCTAGGCCATGAAAACTCAAGCCACGACCACAGTCATGCTCGTCTCTTCCTCCTGAACATGCCTATGTCCATTATTTGTTCTAATTTTTCCTGCAAAGAAAACACCCAAAAACAAACTTCCAAAACCCTAGGTTCAGGTATGGCACTACAGATCACACAAACACAATTGAATGATGCAGAAAGGTTCTAAATGGAACGATAAACATGATTGTGTAACGATTTTGCCAAGAAAACGCAGGAATATAAGTATGTGATTTCGAGTACAGGGGCGTTTTTCAGGAGACTCACAGCGCGATTGAGGAAAGGAGAGAGCTTGATTTTGGTTGCCTTTCACTCAATGGATATCCAGCAAGGGGTCTACGTTGAGTTTTTGCTTTGAATCAGCCTCTAAAACAGATTTTAGTTTCAAGCCTTTTCAAGTTTTTCTCAAGTTTGGTTTTGATGTTTTTGCAGCCTCTAGGTCCTTTTGCTCGTGCCTTTGGTTTGTATAAGTAATATGGAATGAATTAGGTCAAGTTTTGGGCTTTGAATCCTTATGCATTGATGATTTAGGATTTGATTTGATCCTCCATGAAAAAGCTTCCAAATTTGTCCAAAAACCACCTTTTTGTTCATGATATGGTGAGATACGAGTTTGATCATGTCCATGATGACAATTAAGGCCTGTATCAATCAAAAAGATACCAAGTGATCAATATTTGGATTTTATTTGGATTTAAATTGATTTAAAATGAATTAATTCAATAAAAATAAAATAAATTAGAAAAATCAATAAATGGACACAAGACTGAAGATAGGACACGTGTGTAGTGTGACAAGATCAAATCAAGTGGAAAAAAGTGGGGCCATTTGACAAAATTTGAAGTTTTGGGGATAGTTGACTTTAGGCAATTTTGGAAAAATTCCCAACTTCAACAATGCATAACTTCTTTAATTTTGAACGTTTGGAGGTGTTCTTGAACTTTTTAGAAACCTTGAGATGTCCTCTAACCCACCCTTTTGGTCTCATCTCATTTTGATATCCCATTCTCAAGTTATAAGCTTTGGAAAAAAAGGTGTTTTTGTTGACTTCCAAAAATGACCTATAATGTCCAAATTTGTAACTTTTTGTGAGTGCATTTCTTGATCTTGGGGTGTGAAGATGGATTGTAGGAAATTGCATCCTCTTCAAAATGAGATTTGGATAGGTCATTTCTAATAAAGTATGAGAAAGTTATGTTTGGTCAAAGTCGAGTTGACTTTTCCTACAAAACCCTAATTTAGCAACTTTTGAGTCTTGATGAATTTTGGGAAATCCTTGATGAATCATGATCAACCATTGATAAAATGATGAGATATCCTTCAAAATGAGAATGTTGACAAAAAATCTTGAGGTTTGACTGTATTTAGGCCACAGTTGACTTTTGCCCTAGCATAGTCAATTTTTGGGCCTCTTGAGCAATTGACTGGCCAAAATTCCTCTACAAGGCTTGAAATTTGACATGGATGATCTTGAGAACATATTAGGACATTGGGGAGGACTTGAGGTCATTTGTATGTAAGGACCTTAATGCAACACAAAACCCTAATTTGAGATTGACTGCCTTAGGAGATAGCTTGATTGTCCAACTCTTGAGCAACCTTGAGCAACTTGGAGATTCTTCTTGCAATGTTTTGAGAAATATGAGAGGGAAAATTTTGGGGTACAATAGCTGCCCCTGTTAAATTTTCTTAAACCTAAGGATATAGATTGGCTTTCGGGTCTTTCGTGATCTGAAGGTGGAAGATGATTGAACACTAGAGTGCCCAGAAATTTGCACTTGCATGAAGTGGTATCGGCATTGTGATGTCGGGAATGGGCTTATAGATGCCATTTGGAGACCGTTGGTAGGTGGTCTGAACTTCAACTGGAATACGAATCAGGGAGATCTTGTCGACGATCTGACTGAACCAGAGGAGGTCTTGGATTTGACTTTGACTGGATCGACATCAGGAAAATCTTTAGGAATCGATTTAATTGGACCAGAGGAGGTCTTGTCTTATTTGACTGGATTGGCATCAGAAAAATCTTTAGGAATCGATTTAATTGGACCAGAGGAGGTCTTGTCTTCTTTGACTGGATTGGCATCAGAAAAATCTTTAGGAATCGATTTAACTAGACCAGAGGAGGTCTTGTTTTCTTTGACTGGATTGGCATCAGAAAAATCTTTAGGAATCGATTTGACTGGACCAGAGAAGGCCTTTGACTGGATCGGCATCAGAGAAATCTTTAGGAATCGATTTAACTGGACCAGGCAAGGTCTTGGATAACTTCAACTGGATCGGCATCAGGAAAATCTTTAGGAATCGACTTTACTGGACCAGAGAAGGCCTTTGACTGGATCAGCATCAGAAAAATCTTTAGGAATCCATTTAACTGGACCAGGAAAGGTCTTGGAATAACTTCAACTGGATCGACATCAGAAAAATCTTTAGGAATCGATTTAACTGGACCAGAGAAGGCCTTTGACTGGATCGACATCAGAAAAATCTTTAGGAATCGATTTAACTGGACCAGGCGAGGTCTTGGAATAACTTCAACTGGATCGGCATCAGAAAAATCTTTAGGAATCGATTTAACTGGACCAGAGAAGGCCTTGTCTTCTTTGACTGGATTGGCATCAGAAAAATCTTTAGGAATCGATTTAACTAGACCAGGCAAGGTCTTGGATAACTTCAACTGGATCGGCATCAGGAAAATCTTTAGGAATCAACTTTACTGGACCAGAGAAGGCCTTTGAATGGATCAACATCAGAAAGATCTTTAGGAATCGATTTAACTGGACCAGGCAAGGTCTTGGAATAACTTCAATTGGATCAGCATCAGAAAAATCTTTAGGAATCGACTTTACTGGACCAGAGAAGGCCTTTGACTGGATCGGCATCAGAAAAATCTTTAGGAATTGATTTAACTGGACCAGACAAGGTCTTGGAATAACTTCAACTGGATCGGCATCAGGAAAATCTTTAGGAATCGACTAGACTGGACCAGAGAAGGCCTTTGACTGGATCGGCATCAGAAAAATCTTTAGGAATCGATTTAACTGGACCAGACCAGGTCTTGGAATAACTTCAACTGCATCAGAAAAATCTTTAGGAATCGATTCAACTGGACCAGAGAAGGTCTTGCATATAGTTGAGAATTTAACTGCATCTTTCCTGAAAGGTAAAGGTCAGTCATATGCAATGCATGATATGGATCAAGCAATGATGTTCTCAACATAAATGAGATTGTGTTATATCATGCATTTATGCATGTATCATGATGTATGGAAATGTAATGTTTTAGCTGGGGAAAATAAATCTCGGATAGCTGCTGGAGAGTAGAATTGAGTTCTTCGCTTCCGCTAGGGATGGTGAACGAAGGTGATTGTGAGAATAGACCTGCAGGAGAAGATAACTTCGTTGGGGAATAAACTGATAAGGAGATTACTCTGTGGGGAAGAGATGCTCTGATGAAGATTCCACTAATAAATTCTGCTGGGGATGGATTACCGTTGCTGGTGATATTGAGTCTGTTGGGGATTGAATCCCTGTTTGTGAAAGGAAAGAATTTCGCTGGGGATGAACTTTCAGTTGCAACTTGCTGGGGATAACCCTGTTAGACTCTTGTGGGGATAATCCTTTGAGTTATGCTGGGAATGATCCTTTGAACTGGGTTGGGGAGATTTATTTTTGTACTCCGCTGGGGATAAACTTCCAGAGTCTAGTGGGGATGATGATTCAACTCTGTTGGGGAAGCTTTTTAGACCGTACTGGGAAAATATTGACTCCACTGGGGTATCTTGTATTCTGTCGGGGAACATTTTTATACTCCTTTGGGGAATATTAAGACTTGCGGGGATATCAAGCCTTTTTAGTGCTGACGGTAGATCAACTCTGCTTGGGGAGAGCATTGCTGATTTGTTCGTAGTTGCAAGTCTCAGCTGGGAGAGCTATCATTATTGTCTTACCCTGCGGGGACTAAAAATATCTTAGCCATATTCTTCAGCTGAATGTACCTTGGTACCTGGTGGGCAGAGCAACCATACAGCTTGGATAATTCTTATTGCCCCTGTTTCTGATATTACCATTAATTCATCTTTTGTTTGCATGTAAATATTTATGAGCAGCAATTAATGTCAAATGCATATATCAAAAATGAACATTGGACATTCTTTGCAAAACAAAACAGATAAAGGAAAAACAGTTTGAAATTTGTCTGAAAATGATTTGTATTGATTTTGAAGTTTGGCCTGTAAATAGGCGTTTTTGTACAAGAGGCTAACGTCCTAGTAAGAGAACGCCGCTGAACAATATAATTTACATGATTCGTGAAAAACTAAACAAAACAGCCATGTGAATAATCCCACTGGGTTCCAACTCTGCTATTGCCTTTATATCCTCGAGCATCTCATCACTTTGCTACTGGTTGAAGATGAATCAGATTGATTAGTGTCGTTTGAGCTTGATAGTCGATACCGAAGTCTGGATGCAAGGTGATCCAATGAGACATAGTGTTACGCTTATCCCTAATTTTTGCCTGGACTGCCCTTTCGGGTTTTCAGTCCACCGGGATACCCATTTTTGCCCAAGCCGCCTTTTCAGGTTTTCGACTTGCCGGGTGTACAGATTTTTTATATTTTCATCCCTTATTTTTGCCTAGGCCAGTCAACCTAGCGGGTCTTTGATTATGCGTGGTATCTTTTCACTATGTCTGCATTGACGGGGTGAGGAAGGTCGTCACCATCCATGGTGGTTAGAATCATAGCTCCGCCAGAGAAAATGTTCTTAACCACAAATGGCCCTTCGTAAGTAGGGGTCCATTTTCCCCTGGGATCACCTGAGGTAAGATAATGCGCTTGATAACCAGATCCCCAACTTGATACTCTTGTCGTCTGACTTTCTTGTTAAATGCCTTGATCATTCGCTTTTGGTACGTTTGACCACGACAAATAGCAGTAAGTCTCTTTTCGTCGATTAGGTTCAGTTGATCAAGCCGGGTCTGAATCCAGTCATCTTCGCTCAAACCTGCATCCTTCATGATTCGAAGAGAGGGTATCTAAACTTCGATGGGCAAGACTGCCTCCATGCCATATACCAAGGAATAGGGTGTTGCCCCTGTTGACGTCCGTGCTGAGGTACGGTACCCATAAAGAGCAAATGGTAACATCTCGTGCCAGTCTTTGTATGTCACTGTCATCTTCTGCACAATCTTCTTAATGTTCTTATTAGCTGCTTCTACAGCCCCATTCATCTTCGGCCGGTAGGGAGAAGAGTTGTGATGTTGTATCTTGAATTGCTCGCAGAGCTCAGTGATCATCTTATTATTGAGATTGGTACCATTATCCGTAATGATCCTCTCTGGTACACCATATCGACAGATCAGATTGTGCCAAATGAACCGTGCCACGATGTTCTTGGTTACGGTAGCAAAGGAAGCTGCTTTAACCCATTTCGTAAAGTAATCAATCGCTACCAGGATGAAACGATGCCCATTGGACGTTGTAGGCCTGATCTCTCCGATCATATCAATGCCCCATATTGCAAAAGGCCAAGGAGCTGTCAAGACATTCAGAGGAACTGGAGGTATGTGCACTTTATCAGCATAGACCTGGCACTTGTGACATGTCTGAGAATGCTGATAATAGTCAGCTTCAATCGTGGACCAATAATATCCTGCCCGAAGGATCTTCTTTGCCATGGTGTGTCCACTGGAATGAGTTCCGAAAGTACCTTCATGTAAATCTGCCATGATCCTTTCTGCTTCGTTCTTATCCACACAACGCAGTAAGGTCGAATCATGGTTACGCTTGTAAAGGATGTCATTGCTGATGAAGAACTTTGCTGCGAACCTCCTCAGAAACTTCTTGTCATTAACAGATGCACCCTCGGGGTATTCTTGAGCTTCAAGATACCTTTTCACCTCATGAAACCAGGGTTTATCTGCTACCTCTTCAATCTTAATGTCACAGCAATGTGCAGGTTCGTCCAATCTTTCAATGATAATCCGGGGAGCTTCGTTGTCCCAATTGACTTTGAACATAGAAGACATCGTAGCTAGCGCGTCCGCCAACTAATTCTCCTCTCTAGGGAAGTGTTCAAAGGTTATCTCCTCAAAATGGGGAAGCAACGTCAATACATACTCTTTGTAAGGAATAAGATTAGGGTGTTTCATATCCCACTCGTCTTTGATCTGACTGATCACGAGAGCAGAATCTCCGAAGACACTTAAAAACTTAATCCTTAAGTCAATTTCTGCTCGAAGACCCATAATGCACGCTTCATACTCCACCATGTTGTTGGTGCAGTTGAAACATAGTCGGGCGGTGAACGGAGTATGAGAGCCTTTAGGAGATATGATCACGGCGCCAATGCCATTACCCAAAGCGTTTGAAGCTCCATCAAAGTACATAGACCATCGGGATCCTTCCTCAGGTCCTTCATTCGGTCCAGGTGTCTCACAATCAGTTACCAACATGATATTCTCGTCCGGGAATTCAAAGTTCATAGACTGGTAATCATCCACTGCCTGATGTGCCAAATGGTCTGCCAACACACTTCCCTTGATTACCTTTTGGGTCGTATATTGGATGTCATACTCAGTCAAGATCATCTGCCATCTTGATATTCTTCCGGATAAAGCAGGCTTTTCGAAGATATACTTGATTGGATCCATCTTTGATATCAATAGAGTAGTGTGAGTCAGCATATACTGTCTCAGCCGGCGAGTAGCCCATTCCAAAGCGCAGAAATTTTTCTCGAGCAGTGAGTATCGGGTCTCACAGTTGGTAAACTTTTTGCTAAGGTAATAAATAGCATGCTCTTCTCGGCCAGACTCGTCATGCTGACCCAGCACACACCCCATTGAGTTATCGAGTACTGTCAAGTATAAGATCAGAGGTCTCCCTTCAACTGGTGGCATTAGAATAGGTGGCTCTTGGAGATACTCTTTGATCCTTTCAAAAGCGTCCTGGAATTCATCGTTCCAACGTACTACTTGATCTTTCTTCAGCAGCTTGAAGATTAGCTCACAAGTAGCAGTCAGGTGCGAGATGAATCGAGCAATGTAGTTTAGTCGTCCCAGAAAGCCTCTGACTTCTTTCTCTGTTCTGGAAGCTGGCATCTCCTGTATAGCTTTCACTTTTGTCGGATCTACTTGAATACCTTTGTCACTCACGACGAAACCCAACAGTTTACCAGACCTCACCTCGAAGGTGCACTTGTTCGGGTTTAACCTCAGCTTGTACAGCTTCAGCCTATCAAACAGCTTCTGCAGATGGTCAATGTGTTCCTCCTCGGTTTGGGACCTTACAATCATATCGTCGACGTATACTTCAATCTCGTGATGGATCATGTCATGAAACAAAGCAACCATGGCACGCTGATATGTTTCCCCAGCGTTCTTCAATCCAAAAGGCATGACCTTGTAGAAAAAGGTACCCCACTGAGTAACAAAAGTTGTCTTCTCCATGTCTTCGGGAGCCATCTTAATCTGATTAAGAAACCATCCATGAAGGAGAAGAATTTGTGCTGAGCAGTGTTGTCAACCAGAACTTCAATATGAGGTAGAGGGAAGTCATCCTTGGGACTCGCCCTGTTTAGATCCCTGTAATCAACACACATTCGAACCTTACCATCCTTTTTCGGCACAGAAACCATGTTGGCCACCCACTGAGGGTAAGAAGTAACTGCTAGAAAATCGGCGTCAAATTGTTTCATCACTTCAGCCTTGATTTTCTCAGACATCTCTGGGCGCATTCGGCGGACCTTCTGTTTTACTGGAGGACAGTCTTCCTTGGTAGGTAGGCGGTGAACCACAATGTCAGTATCCAAACCAGGCATATCTTCGTAAGACCAGGCAAAGATCTCAACATAGTCGTGCATCATCTGAATCAACCGTTGCTTCACACTAAGCTCCAGATTCACACCGATCTTGACCTCTCTTTTGTCTTCTTCAGTACCAGATTCACTGATTCCACTGGCTCTTCGTGCGGCTGAATAACCCTCTCTTCTTGGAGTAACAGTCTTGCAAGTTCACCAGGCACTTCACAATCATCTTCACCTTCGTCTTCAGCTAAGTTGATCGGATTTTCGAAGTCATAACTGGCAGTAGCAGAGTCGTTACCAGTGAGATCCAGAGTGGATGTGGACCTGTATACGTGAGTGTGTGTAAAATAGCTGTTTTGCAATATATAATAAAGAAAAACAAGGAGCGCAAGATTTGAAATGCAAGAAACGACCAATGCTTTTATTAATGATATATGAAAATGACACACATAAAGCCCTCACAAATGAAGCCACGGTGCCCCGGGTAAGACACCGGGCCATAAAGTTTTAAAACATTGTCTGTTACATATTCAAAACAAAAAGTTTCATTACTGGGTAATAACAGAAACGGGCATAGAATCCTTCGCTGTCCAGTTGCTTAATCCACCATTGGCAGTCGGGTAGATCCAACTGTCGATATCAAACTCTTCATCCTCGTCATCCCTAATAGAATTCACCCCTGCATCTTGTTTAGGCTTCCCTGGTGCTCCGAACTCAATCTCTTTCACATTAATCAAGTCTTGTACCTTGTTCTTCAAAACCCAACAGTCATCCGTATTATGCCCCGGGCTATCAGAGTGAAAAGAACAGCGGGCATTAGGGTTGTACTTCGGTGATGTTATATTTGGATTCTTCGGGGCTTCCTTTGGAATCACCAGGTTGGTCTTCAGCAATTGTGGCAGAATCTGAGATAAGGTCATGTTGAGATGGGTGAATTGCCTTCGGGGTCTCTCGTCCTTTTGTTGATTGTTGTACTGAGGAGCACCAGTAGGTTTTGAAATAACAACTGCATTAACGGCTTGGCGGTGTTCAAGTCTATTCTGTCTTTTCGAACTATAGACAGCACTGGACTCTTTCTTAAATGGCTTCTTCTCGGTGCTTGATGAGGCACCCTTATGTATCTTACCAGCCTCAATACTCTCACCGGTCAAAATAAGCTCTGTAAACCCAGACGAAGAGCTTCTAATTAAATGGTTGAAAAATGGACCAGACAGGGTCCCCAGAATCATATCAACAAGCTCCCGATCAGCCAAGGGTGGTTGTACTCTTCCGGCGAGATCCCTCCACTTCTGAGCATAATCTTTGAAACTTTCACCCGTTCCCATTGACATACCCTAGAGTTGGGTACGCGTGGGAGCGAGGTCGGAGTTGTACTGGTACTGCCTGTAGAAAGCGATAGCCAAGTCTTCCCAACTGCGAATACTGGCTCTATCCAACTGGTAGAACCACTCAAGCTGAGTCCCTGAGAGACTGTCTTGAAAGAAATGGATCCATAGGTTTTTATCAGCGGTGTGCGGCTGAATCTTCCTCACATATGACCGGAGGTGCAGCTTCGGACAAGAAACTTCGTCATACTTAGCAAAGGCTGGTGCCTTGAACTTGTGGGGAATCACTACTCCAGATGATAGACCCAGATCACCAAAGTCCAGACCAGGCACCTTCTGAACTTCCATAGCACTCAACCGGTCTTCCAGTTGTTTGTATCTATCCTCAGCAGGAGGATACTGGTCTTCATCGAAGTCTGTCTCGTTGTCAGAGACCACAAGGCTAGGAGACCTCCTTTCTTCCTGACTATCTTTCCCTCCAGATGAGATGGTCAGATCAACTTCATTTTGTAGCCTATTTCCAAACCTGTTCCCTGTGTTAAACACGATTGTCCTCTTCTTCTTCTTTTTCTCTTTCAGAATCAGGGTCTTCAGATCTTGCTGACCCTTAGCTAGATTCATGAACAGCTCTTGAAATTGGGCATTCTGGGCCTGGAGGGCCTTGATTGCTTGCTCAGTTGAAGGTTCAGCAGACATGATGAGTGCTAAAATAAACAGCGAAGAAGATAAGAGCCCTGTAATGGGTACCTGTTTATGAAGTGCATGGGATGAAATACGTATGATTATGATTTCAAAGACAATCGGGAGATTCAAATTTGTAAACAATAAATGAAACACACTTTATTAGATAAACTTTGGAATTCAAATTGTTCAACAAATTGCCCTTAAGGCGTTACAAGAATGGAAATACTGAAAAGTAAATAAAACTGGAAAGGAAACAATCAATGGTCAATCAGTGCTCCCATGGTCTCTTCTTGTCGGTGCGAACATAGTCATTGAGAATCCGCTCATTCTCCAACTGCCTAGTCAACCTCTGGATCTTCTTCTCTTGCTCGTTGAACTTTTCTCGGTAGGAATCCCGTTCTTCCCTCAGTTGCATCCAAGACCTTTTCAGTGCCCCAATGTCAGTGGGCATATGAGGATGGAGGATGGTTGGAAGAACCCCTTCTTCATTAGCAATTTCAACAATGATAGGTCGGACAACTTCATATGGCATACCCAGCTTTTGGGCACGGGTACGGAGCCATCTGAGATATGGCTCCATTGGAAGTGAAGTCTTTGGACCCATCTCGTGTGGATCAGATCTGTGAACTCTATCCCAAGCCCTTATGAATCTGCGACATTGTTCGTCGCTATCTCCTTGAAAATCAAAGATGATACTAGGAATTAACATCTCATGAGGTCCTTCTCTTCTGGCTCTCCCAAACTGACGTAAGGCCAAGCACGGATTGTAAGAAATTCCTCCATGGGTTCCTAATAGTGGAACATTGGGATACTCACCACAACGATCAATGATAGATTCCTCATCCATACCCCTGAGAGTCCAGATAATGTCATTATGAGAAAGAGACATAACCCTATAAGCCCAGCCCATGCCTTCTTTGTTCTTCAGCACTGACTTGGGGAGGTGCGAAATAAACCACCTCGCCAATAACGGAGCATAGCACATCAAGGTTCCTCGCTTTTGGGCAATACGAGCATAAAGTTGATGAAGAATATCACCCAAGAGATTGGGCACAGGATTACGAGAGATGAAGATTTTCACCGCATTCACATTAACAAAAGAGTCAGAGTTTGGAAACAATACCAAGCCATATATCAGAAGAGCCGGAATATCCTCAAATGCCTTGAAGTCTAGACTATCCCAGAAATAGTTAGCTTTACCAACCAAAAACTTAGTCAGAAAGCCCTTTGCTCCACTTTTAGTCTCCCAATTAGTCATTACCTCATCCTTGGTCAAATGAAAGGCTGCAGCAATCTCTTTGGGCCTAAGGGTCTTCTCCCAACCAGTAAATGGGGTCTGCTCCAGAATAGAGATACCGAGCAGATCAGAAAACTCTTCTAAGGTGGGGACCAACTGGTAGTCCTGGAAAGTAAAGCAATGGTACAATGGATCATAGAATTGGACCAGGACACTCATCATCTGCTCATCCAATTTAGAGGTGACCAAACTGAGAAGATAACCATGTCTCCTGAGGAAGGAGGTAGTATCAGGAATCTTTACAATCAACTCTTTAAGCAAGGTGGGAACTTGGACAAAGTTGATCCGGATGGTATTCCTACGCATAGGCATCATGATGACCTACAAAACAGAACAAAGATGAATCCCTCCTGTCTTTGAAATAGGCTAGTCTTATGCAAGATGTATGCAATGTTATGATGTCATGATGTCATGATAGAAAGCACATTACAAGTATCCACAAATAGCAAACATGGTAAAGGCACATAAGTCACACAGAGAGCCCTTAGATTTCAGGCTGGCAAGGAGCTTAGGTACTACCCTCTTTCAGTTCAGTTGGTTTAAACCTGTCCTAAAAATAGTAACCGGGTTCTAGAGGATCTCAATATCACTAACTACCCTCAATCAGTCATAATTCCAGTTTAGCAACTTTTTCTTGCAGCCGGAATCATCGCGAGAGTTTAGTCTCAATGAGTGTAGCATACTGCTACTATTCTATGGCCAAGTTGGTCAATTTAAAGGTTCTAAGGTCAGTTGGTGCTTAATGACCCCTTAGATGACCCATATTCTCCTTGTTCCAACACAAGGGATATCGGTACAATCTAAAGTGCCACACCAACATAGCTATTGCTTCAACCGTATCGGTCTACGCCGTATAGTTCCCTCACAGTTTATTGCTACTTACCTAAAGGGTATCCCCCAGATCCGGGTTAGGATCTATAGAAACTCCGATACAAGCCCACAAAGATAAATCATACAAGTCAAGCAATCAAAAACATTATGAACTATTCCTAAGGTACACCACACTTATGAAATGTCCCCAGCAGAGTCGTCAGTTCTGTGATACGGTGGGAGAGAACAGACTATTTTTGGAATGCTGGTTTGCGTTTTGCGTTTGTTTTTGCAAAATGTCGTGGTAAGCAAGAGTCGCCACCGACTTTTATTAGGAAAGGAAAAAAGCACAGAAAAATTCCTTTTTCGAGATGTTTCTCGGGTCCGGGGGGTAGATTATAGAAAGGGAAGGTGTTAGCACCCTTTCTATCCGTGGTTATCTACGGGCTCTTAGGTACTTGCTCAAAGTGTTTTCAAAATTTGCTTTTCTTTGTGTTTGTGGGTTTGAAAAGAGATTTTGTTTGAAAGGTGTAAGTGTGAAAAGTTTTGTTTTGTTTTGAAAGAGCAAGTACTTAAGAACCATCTACTTACTCGAAAAAGGAATCAATCTGTACTAATATCCTTTAGACAATGCTATCCCACTATTGATGAGTAGGTAGCATCGTCGTTGGAGTTTTAAGGGTCAATTCGATTAAGGGACGTGTGGTCACTAAAGCAATGTTAGAACGCCTTAGCGGTAACCCTAATGTCTTAGATCGTTTTTCCGAGGCAACAGTTTCGAGGCAACTATGATCTTTGGACAAGAGGGCGACCTCTAAAACTTCCTATACTCAATGACCACTTACGAAGGCAACCAAGTGGGGTGTACCCTAGGAGTGCGCATGTGCGAGTGTGTTATTTCGGTTAATTTTATCTTTGTACATATCAATGGTTATCTATGTTGATTTTAAGTTCACACATTCGATCTTGTCATGCATTCTCTATTACCAAACATCTAACAGTTTATAAGTTGCGGAAATTAAATTGCGGAAATTAAATCTAACTATTACAAGGCGTCGGGTATTTACATCGCCAAAAGCAACCCTTGAATTTAAAATGCGGAAAATAAAATAAAGCAATAAAATAAAGTCCTAATTAAAAGCTATTACATTCCGGGAAACAATTACATCAATGGTAAAATGGATCGCGCGCGAAAAATTAAATCGAATGCATTTTATAGGGTTTTGACCCTTTTTTGAAAGAAAGCATTTTTTGATTATTTTTTGAATTAAAAAAAATTAAATCTAAGTTAATAATTAAATTAATAAACTAATTAATTAATGAAAATAATATTTTTTGGATTTTTTTTTATATTTAGAGAAATAAAATAAATTTGATTTAAAGCTAATAAAACCTAATTTTCTACATTAATTTTAATTATTGCAAAAAATGTTAAAAGTTATACCTAATTAAAAACTAAATTAATTAATTTAATATTTATTTACAAAAATAAAATGATGAATTTAATTTTAATAAATAAAATATATTTTTTTGATTTTTGATTTTTATGAGGAAAATAATTTAATTGGTCAGTTAGAAAAATAAAATAAATAATCAAAACAAATAAATAAATGAAATAAAAAAAGAAATAAAAATAACCAAAAGGGGGGTTTGGGCCTGGAGAAGGGATGAGATTAGCAATTCAGAGGCCCATTCATGCAAGCCTCGTTTGACTTTCTAGAATTCCATGCATGCACGTTGACTTGAGTGTAGGATGGACCTCTCATCTGGACCACCAGATCTGGCCTAGGGCCATCTGGCAGGCATCTGGGTGATGGTGTATGATGGACCATGATTGCTGAGGCGCGTAGGATTTCCTGAAGAAAAACAATAATATGCAAATATGGGGACCTGGGATTCGAACCCAGTTCCTATTGGAATTTGTACTAACGCGTTTGCCACTGCACCACTACACTTCAATTGTTATTATAATGGATAAAAATTATTATAAGGAAAAAAAAAACAATATGCCAGAATTATAAAAGAAAACACGCGAGATTTGAACCAACGAATGGGGAGAGGCCACGCATTCATCTTCTTCGTTGGCCCCTGGATATTTACCTGCGGATCTATATCTGCAGCTAAATCCCTAGGTCGATCCTAAAAGACGTTCTAGGCCATGAAAACTCAAGCCGCGACCACAATCATGCTCGTCTCTTCCTCCTGAACATGCCTATGTCCATTATTTGTTCCAATTTTTCCTGCAAAGAAAACACCCAAAAACAAACTTCCAAAACCCTAGGTTCGGGTATGGCACTACAGATCACATAAACACAATCAAATGATGCATAAAGGTTCTAAATGGAACGATAAACATAATTGTGTAACGATTTTGCCAAGAAAACGCTGGAATATGAGTATGTGATTTCGAGTACAGGGGCGTTTTTCAGGAGACTTACAGCGCGATTGAGGAGAGGAGAGAGCTTAATTTTGATTGCCTTTCACTCAGTGGATATCCAGCAAGGGGTCTACGTTGAGTTTTTGCTTTGAATCGGCCTCTAAAACAGATTTCAGTTTCAAGCCTTTTCAAGTTTTTCTCAAGTTTGGTTTTTGATGTTTTTGCAGCCTCTAGGTCCTTTTGCTCGTGCCTTTGGTTTGTATAAGTAATATGGAATGAATTAGGTCAAGTTTTGGGCTTTGAATCCTTATGCATTGATGATTTAGGATTTGATTTGATCCTCCATGAAAAAGCTTCCAAATTTGTCCAAAAACCACCTTTTTGTTCATGATATGGTGAAATACGAGTTTGATCATGTCCATGATGACAATTAAGGCATGTATAAATCAAAAAGATACCAAGTGATCAATATTTGGATTTTATTTGGATTTAAATTGATTTAAAATGAATTAATTCAATAAAAATTAAATAAAATAGAAAAATCAATAAATGGACACAAGACTGAAGATAGGACACGTGTGTAGTGTGACAAGATCAAATCAAGTGGAAAAAAGTGGGCCCATTTGACAAAATTTGAAGTTTTGGGGATAGTTGACTTTTGGCAATTTTGGAAAAATGCCCAACTTCAACAATGCATAACTTCTTCAATTTTGAACTTTTGGAGGTGTTCTTGGACTTTTTAGAAACCTTGAGATGTCCTCTAACAAAAAATTTTGGTCTAATCCCATTTTTATATTCCATTCTCAAGTTATAAGCTTTGGAAAAAAAGGTGTTTTTGTTGACTTCCAAAAATGACCTATAATGTCCAAATTTGTAACTTTTGTGAGTGCATTTCTTGATCTTGGGGTGTGAAGATGGATTGTAGGAAATTGCATTATCTTCAAAATGATATTTTGATGGGTCATTTCTCATAAAGTATGAGAAATTTATGCTTGGTCAAAGTTGAGTTGACTTTTCCTACAAAACCCTAATTTAGCAACTTTTGAGTCTTGATGAATTTTGGGCAATCCTTGATGAATCATGATAAACGCTTGATCAAATGATGAGATATCCTTCAAAAGGAGAATGTTGACAAAAAATCTTGAGGTTTGACTGTATTTAGGCCACTAGTTGACTTTTGCCCTAGCACAGTCAATTTTTGGGCCTCTTGAGCAATTGACTGGCCAAACTTCCTCTGCAAGGCTTGAAATTCGTCATGGATGATCTTGAGAACATATTAGGACATTGGGGAGAACTTGAGGTCATTTGGATGTAAGTACCTTTATGCAACACAAAACCCTAATTTGAGATTGACTGCCTTTGGAGATAGCTTGACTGTCCAACTCTTGAGCAACCTTGAGCAACTTGGAGATTCTTCTTGCAATGTTTTGAGAAATATGAGAGGGAAAATTTTGGGGTACAACAGATCTCAACACTAAATTTTTTCATGTAGGATTATAGGGTTGAATATTAAAGAACCAAAGTGTTTCCATTCACAAAAATGGTAATTATTTGGAGGGCATGGAGGAGATCGAAGATAAATTTTGCAACTGTTCCACCAACTTATTCTCTGAACAATCTAGGGACATCCCAAACTAAGTGGAGTAAACTTTAAAGCAGTAAAATGAATCTCGCATCAAACAATTTTTCGAAGAAAAATTTAAAGGAGTTATCTAGAGTTGTGAAGGGGACAATAGTACATGACCATATGGTTTAAACTTTATGTTTTTCAAAAAGTACTGGAACATTATCAAAGAATATTTTGTTGATTTTATGCATGAATTTCACTCTACTTTCTATCCACTGAAGCCTGACACCACTTCTTTATTGGATCTTATTACAAAAGTTAATAATCCTCAATCCTTTTAGAATATAAGCCTATTAGTGTGATTGACTATATGTATAAGGTTCTCGCAAAAACTCTTACTAAAAGGCCAAAAGTGGTGTTAGAACAAGTTATTTCTTCCAACCAAACTAATTTTTTACTAGAAAGACAATTGGTGGACGGAATTTTAATGATCAACGAACTGATTGATTTGGGAAAAAATGGAAGGAAAAGTGTTTGATGCTAAAGGTTGACTTCGAGTAATCTTACGACTCCGTCAACTGGGATTATATGGAATTTATGTTCAAGAAGATGGGTTTCTCAAATAATTATCAATGTTGGTTTTAGTTAACAGTAGCCCACCAAAATACTTCAAGGTGGGTTAGGGGCTTCATCAAGGAGATCCTCCCACTCATTTCTTATTCTTAATCGACGCAAAAGGGCTCACAGGTTTAGTGAAGAAGGCAGTTGAGCTAGATCTTTATAAAAGCTTTAAAGATCATGAAAGGCTTGACTTTAATACCCCTCAGTACTGATAAGTGCAAAATTATAGTTATTTTGAGTGTGAATAATTGACATTTATTTGCTTGATTCATTGATTTTAGTAGTGAAAACCTCGACTTTAGTGTGAATAAGTAGTTGTTTAGCATTATAGTGTAGTTTTTATAGGTTCGTGTAAATATTGTATCAATTGATTGTTTTTTATCTAAATTTTGGTAGGAATTAAATCATGATATTTTATGATTGTAACATAGAGCATTGCATAAGATTTCCAATGCTTCTGACCATGCGTAAATCAGAGTTGTGGTTCTCAAGTTATGGTAAAAACAAGAACTAATTTTTCTTAGCACAATAGAGTGCGTTGAGTGCCCTCTCCACGGGCTGAGCGCACCATGTTATGACAACCCCCTTTATAAACCCATTTTTTGGTCATTTTACATACCCACCATAGTGTAGAACCATTTTGGAGAGTGGGAGAGATGCAAAAACAGCAGGAGAGGCGATTCTTATAGATTCGGAGTCGGTTGTGCGTTAACCGCTAGGATACCGTGATGGATTCACTTTCTTCTTCGTTCTCTTCGTCGTGGTTAGAGGCCATGAGTTACTAGATCCATTTATTGTTGAGGTTTGGTTGTAATCACATGTACTCATATGTATTTTCTCTGAGTCTATTGTATGTTTATCAAGTTATTATTTGGTATTGTTGATTATCTTGGTGTGTATGTAAAACCTAGGTTTTGATAACTTTTAATAAATCTCTTTTGAAAAATCCTTTCAAAACCTAACACTTAAGATTTTGAACTACTAAATACCAAACTCTAGACACGGATTCGGGATTCGATATTCGTGAGTATCAGTTCATTTATGTTATCAGATTACTTGGTTGGACACGATTGAGTAGTACGGTAAATATGGCGCATTTGGTTGGACAAGATCGATGTTGAAGAGTGATATGTGATAATAGAGATTTATAGAAAATTTCACATGCATATATTAGTTTAATATGTATGTTGTATATTTGTGTTTATTGGTCGTGGTGTTCTATGTAATCTATTTAGAAATCAATGTCAATGTTATCTCGTCATGAGAGAGTCATATGTTAGGTCCTAAATTATAGACATAGTTTTACACTTAAAATTCATTTTGAGTATCGATTCTTAATGCTTCTATATTGCGTTGATTTCTAGATACATCTTTGATTGAAATAATACGGTTGAAACCCCATCAGTGCTTTAGACATAAATACTTTTTTGAGTGATACGTGATGATATTGAGGAATGATTGGATTGTGTTGAACCAACCGATAAATTGCATATTTTCGAGGGATGAAAACTAATCCTGGAATGTTCTCACCCTCTCCAAGATCTTTATTTTTTCCATTTTATTTTCTTTTCCTTTCACTTTTATAATAACCTTTACAAAACACCAACCTTAGAAACGTAGACTATAAACGACATTTTTATAATAAGCATTAAACATATTGTATATATTGTATTTATACTTGCATATTTGTGCATGTTTTCCATACTTGTCTATATTGTATATATGTTTGTTTTATACTTGTTTGTCATACTTGTTTATGTATGTGTTTTCCATCTTGTTGTTAAATGTGTTTGTATATATGTGTTTTCTATCAAGTTTGTTTAGGTGTTGTATATTGTTTTGTTGCCTGTAACGTGTGTTCAAGTGTTTGGTTAGGATATTTTCTTTTTATTTGCTTGAGAAGAAAAGCACCGGAATGTCAAAAAGGAAGTTACTAGCCAAGCATAATAAAAATGTCGAGCTAACGATGTAAAGCAAACGCTTGTTGGAAGGCAATCCAACATTTTTAATTGCTTTATAGTTTTTTATTTCTAATAGTATAGGTAGTATGGTGAAATTTGGCTAAGTAAGTCGAGTTTTGTTCAGTTTTGAAATTATGCTCAGCTTTGTGCGCGCTTAGTGCGACCAGAGGGCGCTTAGCACGCTCTGCTGAGTCGGCCTAAATTTCTCAGTTTGCTTATCCAATTTCACCCGGTCTTTTAGGTTGTATATATTAATAGTTTGTTTTAATGTGTTAAATTTTGTTGTTTGCCCAAGAGCTTGTCTTTGATTAGCTTGAGGAAGCTTTGAGTAATTTTCCAAGTTTGAATGTTTCAACTTGCGAATGCATGGTAATGATAAGAGTTAAAGTTTGGTACTTTCCAAGGTACGGGGTTATCTCTTTCTAGAACATAGCATGAATAGGAAACTTTTAATTTGTACATATTTCATCTCATTTATTCTTTTGCACTACTTAATCATGATTGAATCACCTTAGATCCAAGCCTTCTTGTGAGGAAGCTTTCCATTTTTTACTATATGCACAGAAGACCAACAATTTTTTTTAACTCGTTTGACTTATTTTAATCTTGCATTTATGTTGTTTTGTATGGAAGCGTGAAAATGATAGAGGCATCTTGTTTGATTTGGACCATAATGGCTAACTAAAAGTAATTTAGCTTGGAAGTGAGCGGTCATTTGTTAACCCCTTTGAACTTTTTTGTTAGAATTCATCTTGGTGTTAAACTATAAACTTGCGTATGAGTAAGTAGTTCATCATGGATTCTAATTTTGTTTCTTTGCACTGGACCATCAACCATGTATTGTGGTTGGAATTTTTCCTTGCCTTAGAAAGGTTTAGAGCATTCATATCACTATGTGTGGTTGTATTTAAGTTGGGGAGAGAAATGATTGATTGCTTATAAGTTGGTTGTTAGAGGTTGGAAAGTAAAATGGTTGAAAAAGAAAAAAAGAAAAGAAAAGAAAAATTGTGAAAAAGAAAAGAAAAAGAAAAGAAAAAGAAAAAGAAAAGAAAGAGAAAATAAAAAATGATGAATAAGATCAAGGTTGTAATTTTGTTAATAAAAAATGGTTGTATAATTTTTTATAACTTGAAAGTGTGGGAAGTAATTTCTCTCACAAGATTAGGCAATTTTATTTCATTGACTTTATATATGACCCTTTATTGTTACTCAAGCCATGTTACAATCCTTGAAAGACCTTGTGATTCTTCCTTTTATACTTTCAATATGAGTTTTCTTTGATGAATGCCTAAGTTGATCAAGATGTTTGCATAATTTTTGTATGTGATTTGGTTCCCTCGTTCTATTATCTTTTCTTCATCTTTTGAAGATGTGTGATAGGTGTGATTCATGATTGAGTTGGTATTGTCTTAGAATTTTTGACATGACTTTTATACTTAAGAATTGTTTCATAATCATTTTATCATTGTAGTATAGTGGTAATTATTCCTTTTCTTGTACGTTTTTTAATTTGAACCATACATTTGTTTTCGTTTTCCAAACCTTGTTGATTCATAATTTCTTGGTGATTACTTTTGTTTCTTTAGGTTTGTTTGACTTTTGTTCGAGGACAAACAAACTTTTAAATTGGGAAGAGTTACAAGTTCCAAATTGTAGTTATTTTGAGTGTGAATAATTGACACTTATTGGTTTGATTCATATTTTTTACTAGTGAAAACCTCGACTTTAGTGTGAACAAGTAGTTCTTTATCATTATAGTGTAGTTTTTGTCTGTTCGTGTAAATATTGTATCAATTGATTATTTTTCATATCAATTTTTGTAGGAATTCAAGCATGTTATTTTTTCATTTTAACATAGAGAATTTCATAAGCTTTCCAAAGCTTTTTATCGAGCATAAATTGGATTTATGGTTCTCGAGTTATAATAAAAACAAGAACTGATCTTTCTCAGCACAGTAGATCGCGTTCAGCGCCCTCTAGACTGGCTAAGCGTGGCCTGTTATGGCATACCCCTTTATAAAACTATTTTTTGGTTAATTTAAAAACCTACCATAGTTCATAACCATTTTGGAGAGTGGAAGAGATGTAAAAACAGTAGGAGAGGTGATTCTTGTAGATTCAGAGTCGATTGTGCGTCAATCATCGGGACACCGCAATGGATTCACTTTCTTCTTCATTCTCCACGTCATGGTTAGAGGCAATGAGTTTCTATTTCTTGTTGAGGTTTAGTTGTAATCACATGTACTCATATGTATTTTCTCTAATTCTATTGTATGTTAATCGATTTATTATTTGGTATTGTTGATTATCTTTGTGTGTGTGTGTAAAACCTAGGTTTTGATAACTTTTGATATATCTCTTTTGACAAATCCTTTCAAAATGTACAACTTAAGATTTTAAACTATCGAATACAAAACTCTGGACTCAGATTTGGGATTATATATTCACGAGTATCAGTTCATTTATGTTATCATATTACTTGGTTGGACACGATTGAGTAGTACAGTAAGTATGGTGTATTTGGTTGGACAAGACCGATGTTGAAGAGTGATACATGATAATAGCAATTGATAGAAAATTTCACATGCATAGATTAGTTTAATACGTATGTTATATATTTTTGTTTATTGGTTGGGGCGTTATATGCAATTTATTTAAGAATCAATGTCGATGTTATCTCGTCATGAGAGAGTCATATGTTAGGTCTTAAATTCTAGAGATAGATTTAGACTTAACATTCATTTTGAGTATCGATGCTTAATGCTTCTCTATTGTGTTGATTGCGAGATACGTCTTCGATTAAAATAATAAGGTTGAAACCCCATCAGTGCTTTAGACATAAGCACTTTTATGAGTGATACATGATAATGTTGAGGAATGATTGGATTGTGTAGAACGAACCAATAGATTGCATATTTTCAGGGGATGAAAACCAATCCTAGCATGTTCTCACCCTCTCCAAGATCTTTATTTTTTCCTTTTTAGTTTCTTTCCTTTCACTTTTATAGTAACCTTTACAAAACACCAAGCTTAGAAACATAGACTATTGAACGACATTTGATCCCTCACACTAATCCTTGTGGATACGATAAAACCTAGAATACTTTTAATCTTTTGCTTGGCGCTTTACTGCGTTAACAAATACACATGTGATAAAATATTTATAGGCGAAGGATCTTGGGATAACTTATGGAGCTTTAAAACTATCATGGAAAGCAGTGAGTTGGTATTCGGTTAAAAATTGAATTTCTACAAAAGTAATATCTATGGATGGAATTTAGAAGATCCATTATTGTTTACAACTTTAAACTTTTTGTATTGCAACTTCAATAAAGCACCTTTCCACTTCTTGGGGCTTTCGGTTGGTGCTAATCTTCGAAGATCAGAGACTCGGAAGTCAATTATTAGTTCTTTCGAGAAAATAACTAACTGTTTCGAAAGGAAAAAAATTCCATTGGTGGAAGGCTGGTACTCATTAATTTGATGCTTACTAGTCTTATGGTGTTCTTCTTTTCCTTCTACGAAGCACCAAAGAAGGTCATTGCACCATTGTCTCAAGTCTAGAGGTGTCTTCTTTGAGAGGAGTTTTGGAATCATGTAAAGTTTGTTGGGTAAAGTAGGACTTTGTTTGTTTACCAAAGGAATAAGGATGGCTCAGATTAAAAAATTTGCTCTTGTTTAATATCGCGTTGTCAAATAAATAGGGATGGCGAATCCTTAAAGATCATAACAATGTCGGGCCCAATTTAATCAGATACAGATATGGAGATTTTTCTCATAAGCTACTTTTATCAGACCATCCACTTTTTGCTTTTAGATTAAACAATTCTAACAACACAGACAATCATATAAAACTTGTAGATCCTTTATATAAAGGTGTATTCTTATTTTTATATAAAGTATCATAAATATGGGCTTTCATATAAGACAATTCTTCAATATCACATATCACAGCTTCTACTCGATTATCCATATATTCATCAACTTCATCCGTTTGTGATGTTGCATTTTAATTTTCATCTAATTTTTCATGTCACACGTCTATGTTGTATTATTTTGACATATTTCATCACAACACATGTGATGTAATATTTCTTCCTTTGATCATGTTTTTTATAATCTCACAATTAGCTCAAGGGAAATAAAAAACCCCATTATTGTCAGGAAGATTTTGTTCAGAGAATTCAAGGGATTCAAGAACTCCTTTCTCATACACCGAAACTGATTTATCAACTTTCATTCAACTACGATCCAAAACAAATTCTGAAATTTATATCAAAAGATTAAAGTGAATGGCACACTAATGCTACACACCCAACATACTATGATTATATGCATACAAATATATCCATCACAAGAATATAACACTAAAAACTAAAGCATATTCATAACCATATTTATTTCTTCATTTTCAATAGAGTTACAACAACAAAACAAAAACAAGAACATAGCCTTATAACAACAAAAATATCACAACGCTAGAACAGAACAAATGACAACATCACATGACCTTATAAAACAAAAACATCACAAAATTTAAATAGAACCAAAACACAAAGTAATTCAATTGCAACATAATGAAAGTCCACACCACATAAAGAAAAACTACAGCACAGCACGCGAGAGAGACCAAGAAATAAACAATAAACAACGAACATAAAAAGATAATGTACCATACTTCAAAGAGAAGGAAGAGACCAAGAAATTATTTTCATTCCAAGAAATGAATGAAGATAGTGAAGATTTCGTTATTGCTATCGTCTAGTTTGCTAGGACACCCTAGTGTGTTATGAACAAAAAATAAAAAACCTGTTAGATTTTAATTTTGGAGGAAAAAATTCACAACGATTACAAATACCAACCGCTGTGAAATAAAGAAAATATAACCTCTATTGATTGAAACGACTATAATTAAATATTTTTCAATTTTAATATAACAATAATTGTTAAGGAAGATGCATTTTTATTTATTAAAAAAATATAAAAATATTGATGCTGCAATTTAAAACTTGTAATTATTTAATCTATAACTACAATTTGTTATTAAGAACCGTGGTGTGCAGTCTGTTGCACATGGCGTCTCTTAAAAGAGAACATCAATTCCTTTTATAACTGGCCTAATGTAATTGATTACTATAAAGAAAAAGAATTGTTCAGTTTACATAATTATGTAAAAAATGCTTAAAGCACCGAATAAGTTTAGGTACAATTAAATAGAATAGAAATAATAATAGAGTATATTTAATATTCTTCAAATCAATTAAATAAAATTTAATTGTTAATTTATATTTCTTATTCTTTTATAAACTCAAAAAATTTATTTCTTTTTTTATTGTCAATGCTATAAAATTTTAATTTCTTCTTTTTTTTTGTTAATTTATTAATTTGTAATTCTATTTTCTAGTTCTTCATGATCTCTTAATTTAACTGCAAAATTGTTTATTTAGTTCAAAATTGTTTATATGATTTACAATTTAAATAATTTTTTAAACAAAAAATTTAAAATTATTTTATATTAGGTCCTTTTTTTTATATTAGAACATGGTCTTCAAATTAATTGAAACGGCCCTAAATATTATTAGGGTTGACAAAATGACTATAATAGTAATATAGTATTATCAAAGATATATTTCTAGTAGGGTGTCTATGAAGAGTGTCTAAAATGACTATAATAGCTGCTACTATCTTTTTTTTGTATTGGAAAAAATCATGGTCAAAACCTAAGCAACCCCTGATACACATATAGTTTCATGATAGACTGCTGAAATACTGATGTCATAGCTTCATATAGGCCACATTTTACAGCCTTACCTACAAACAAATGCCACATGAAACAAAAACTATTTCTTCTTTTTTGCTCAGTAGGGAAATTTTCTGCCTTGATCAAAAAGCATCACAAGTTTCACCCATTTGAAGATTCTGCAATTACTCTGAATCAAGGTTTGTTGTATCCTAAATGGTGTTCACAAAAAGAACCAATAACTTTTTTTTAAAATTTTCAAAACACATGCATTCAAGGTTTCTGATATTATGTATTCAATGTGTCCACAGAAGGTTCAACCTGCAGAGGCATTCTTTTTGAAACTTTAAAAAAACAAAAAAAGACAAATCCTACTCTTAGATTATAGGATCCTACCCTAAATTTTTTTTCTGTCTTAAGTGCTTTCTAGTGTTTTTCTTCTGTGAAGTTTCTAATGTCTATAGAAATTACGACTCAGGCGTGAGAGACTTCACGTGAGCAACCTTGCAATTTCAAAAGTTTTTTGGTTTTAATTTTTTTCAAAATATGTAGCAGGAGTTATTAATCTCGGAATTTTTTTTGATAAATAGTAAAAATAAATAGTGGATATTATTTTTTGAGATTCAAAACCCTCGCAAACCAGTTGAAAAATTAAACAAAATGGAGGTTTTCACGTCAGAGAGACGGAGCCAGAAATTACATTCAAAACAACAATTGCTATGAAAAAATTAACTAGAGACAAATAAATAAAAATAATTGTTCATGAAAAAAAAAACTCACATTCACATTTCTAAGTGGACTAAAAAAAACTCACTTATAATTTCCTTTGAGAAATTCAATTCATATTTCAATCTCAATGCATTGATAAAGGGTCATTGAAATAATTATCAACTTCCCATTTACATGACTCAAAATCCTCTTCAAGATGAAAAGGAATATTATCAACCATGCAAGAACTCTCATTAGAAACTATTGTTGGAAAACCATCTTCATTGTAAGAAGAAAATGAACCAAATGACTCATCTAAATATTCTTCTCCTGTTATCTCTCTAATCCATTCTTGCACACTTTTCCTTTCACTCCAAATTTCAGTAAAAGATGAAGAACATGAACTAACATTACTATCCTTATCAAAAGTATCTTTATCACCAACAACATTAACATTAATATTTTTCGATTTTCTCTTTTGTTCTTTCTCTTCTTCATGATGTTTCTGCTTCTGCGGCGGTTTGGTAATATTTGTAACAGCATCAGCACCTCTATACTGAATTGCAGCTCTGTCATAAACCAAAGCAGCTTCTTCAGCTGTATCATAAGTTCCTAACCATCTTCTCCTTCCCAGCCGAGGATCGCGAATCTCCGCAGCCCATCTCCCCCACGGCCGTCTTCGAACACCGCGGAACTTCTGATCAACACTTTTGACTTGTTCTTGTCTCTCATTTTTCTGTTTCAAACCACATTCGCCATCAACATTGTAGTTTTCTCCGCCTTCATCTTTCTTCTTATTCATTTTCTTGTTAGAATGAGTGGAACATGTTTGAAATATAATCTCTTTCACCATTTTCTTTGTTACTACACTTTGAACAAAGCTATGTTCTTGTTCTTCTTCAGATGAAGAATCTGTTGCATATTTATCAGTATATGAGATTCTAACAATTTTTGGTGTAGGAGAAGATTTCACAAACTTTGTGGTAACAGTTTTGTGCTCTATAATTTTTTCTTCCTCCATACTAGCTAGCAACCAAGTGTGTGTATGCATATAAAAGAGTCACAAAGAGAACAAAAATGGTATCTTGATACCAATTTCCTACACCTACACCTACACCAAATATACTATTCACAAATCCATGAACAATATTTTTATTATTATTTTAACTTTTTAATTTTTATTTTATTTTTTTAAAAAAATTACTTTAGTTAATAAAATATTAAAATTTAATTAATACAATTCAAAATTTGATTAATATATACTCCTTCCGTCCTATATTATAAACAAAAATTATTTTTTAGATTCATTGAATATCTAATGTATTTAATCTATATATAGATCGGATCCATTAAATATTTAAAGAATTTAAAAAGTAATTTTTGCTTATAATATGGAACAAAGGAAGTATTCTGACATAAAAAAGTTAATATGTAAACTTTGGTTAATAGTTTTTATAAAGTTGATTAATATAGTTCATAACTTTGTTAATGATTTCTCAAACATAAAAAAAATATATTAAATAATAGAATAAAGTGGGTTAATAGAGTATAAAAATTGGTTAATACATTTAAAATTTAGTGTCAGAACATGATTAATAATATGTATTTTATTGGTTAATGAAGTACTAAAAGTGGTTAATAAATTAGGAGACTCTATGGTGAAGTCATTAAAATGACTTCTTTGGTGAAGTCACATTCTGACCAATCAGAATTATGCCCTAAGCCCTAAAATATCACATAGGACTGGATTATTTATGCCACTTACTACGATAACTTTATAGTTATGAATATTACAATTAAGTCTCTAACATATTGATATTGTTTTTAAATTTTAATGTTTAGAATAAAAATCAATTAAAATAAAATTAATTAGAACAACTTTAATTTAATCTTTCTCACTACATCAACATCATATTTATCTCCACTATCTAACTTGAAACCCTAATTTTGTTTTCGTCCCCCATTTTTGAACAACCTGAAATTATTCATCGTGTTCGTCTGCCATTTTTTGAACATCGCAAAGTTATTCATCGTTCTCGTTTTTCGTTTCATATTCTTTGCCAACAATGCAGACGAACATCAGCACAACATTCATCGTGTTCGTCCCTATTCCTTTGAGGTTGTCTCATTCAATCGCTCACCAAACATAACACGACCAAAAATCTGATTGTGTTTGTATTAACACGCAGTTGCTAAGGTAAATTTGAAAATATTTGTTATATTTGTTTGAAATTAATAATTAAGATTAACTGATTTCAAATAAAGTATAAATGGAAGTTTTAAATTCGAATTTCAAATTGGAAATTAGGATTTATGCCTGAATTTGTTTTATTTACATGGATTTAATATTTGATGATTTCGATTTTTCAAATTTGGTGGTTACCTTTGAATCAGGTCTCTTGATTTAATTAAGAAATAAGGAATTGAGATTGATGTTGAGTTTTGTTGTGTTAAAAATCGTGATAATTCAGATTTGGTGTTAAATTTGATTTAAATTTTATGAACTAAGATATATGCTTGATTTGAATAGGAAATTAGGTACTGTGATTTATGTTGGGTTTTGGTGTGTTAACAAATGTGAATTCAGGTTTACTATGGAAAACTACGACCATTATGATTCCAACGAGGTTCGATATCGTGATAGTGATACATATGATGTTGAGTCGCAGTATGCTCAGGATGACAACAAATCAGTGTCTAATACGTTCCAAAGTTCAGATGATGGTGATGGCGGTGGTAATAGTCACAACAAATATTTTGTTGAATTAGATGCAGTTTTAGGTGATAGAAAGGTGAATATTAATGCTCTTACTGCTGATAAAATCCGTGCTATGGAATTCGGTATAATTGATGAAGTTAATGAATTTTATTTTAAGTATGGTAAATATAAAGGGTTTGACATTAGGAAAAATGACGTTAGGATAAGAGAGACTAAGGGTGGTAAAATAACAGTAATAAGGCAGTTTGTATGGAATAAACACGGTCTAAGAGAGATGAAACACTTTAGGACGGTTGATAGGAAAAGAGAATACAAACCTACGACCCAGACTAAATGTCCTGCTAGGCTTCGTGTGCATTATAAAGCCGACAAGGATAGATATGTGGTGTCATTTTTTGAAGAGGCTCACAACCATGAATTAACCCAAACTAGGTTTATGCACTTACATCCCATTTATCGTGAAATTTCTGAAGCAGATAGAGCTCAGATTGACAGTCTTCAGTTACATGGAATTAGAACTTGTCATATAATGGAGTACATGGTTTCTCAGAAGGGTGGATGCGATCGTTTTGGGTTTACAAAGAAGGATTTGTACAATTATTTTGACATTAAAATGAGTGTTATCAGCCATATTGGGTTAGGCTCTTATCAGTCAGGCACCCAGAATTCTCAAACTTTTCCTCAGCACTCTGAATATGATAAGTTTTAGACCAACTCCAAAGAATTCAAGACCATACAAGAAATTAATGAGAAACATCAGTGTTGTACCCCAAAATTTTCCCTCTCATTTATCAAGATTTTCCTCACAAGACCTCTTGGACTCAAGACAAGATTAGGGTTTGCTCAGCTCAAGACCTCATCTTGCACTGATGACCTAAAAATTAGGGTTGAGTTTGCACAAGGAATTTTGGACCATCAATGCTTCATGAGACTTTCATATACCATCTTGGACCCCTAAGATTGCTCATGTTTAGTTTCAAGCCTTGAATCACATTTTTGACCAGTCAATTGGACAGTTGACCTAAAAATCAGCTGTATTGGGGAAAAAGTCAACCATGGCCAATTTACAGTCAAACTTCATAATTTTTTATCCCCGAAAACATTTTAGACTCATATGAACCATTTGATCAAGTTTGGATCACAACTTCTCAAGAAATTTGATCAAATTATCAAAAGGGCAAAATGGTCAAAATTAGGGTTTTGACTGAGAAAGGGCAATTTCTGATTTTTGATGTAGCCAATGACCAATTGGGTTCAAGCATGGTTTCAAGGAATCAATGGCATCATATTGACCTAATCACATGGTTCTTAAGATCTGAAGTACATAGGATTGACAGATGAATTTTGCAGTCAACTGATCAAAAGTCAACTGTGCGCTGAAAAGTCAAACTTTGACTTTTTGGTCAAAATCAAGTGCCAAGGGTCATAATTCATCAAGATATGTCAAAATATGAAACTTGTTGACCAAGAAACCTAAAATTGCAAATTAGGGTTTTAATTTGAAATTTTTTCATAACTTAGAATTTTTCTAAGTATGGAAAATTTCTTATTTTTTCCCAACTTTCCACAACTTTTTCACTATGATGAAATTGGATTCAAAGAAAACTTCCAACATAAAAATTGTAGTCCTCCATGAAATCTACAACTTTGATTCACAAAGTTTTCCCTAAAGATGCTTGGATCTCAAGTTATGAATTTGTGAATAAGGGTCCATGAACTAAAAGACTTAGTGGAAATTTGCCCTAATTTAGGCATGTTTTTTACCCAAATTCATGGGAATTTTTCACCTAGTTCTAAGAGGTATCTCAAAATGAATTTCAAATATGGATTGTAGAGCATGTTGCAAGCTTTCCAAAATGTCCAAGAACTCTCCAAGATCATTTGTGGTTAGGGAGAATCGAAGAAGAGAAAATGGCATTTTGTCACTTTTATTCAAGCCATTTTTACAATGCTTCAAGTTGCAAATCAGATCCTAGCATGATTGTACCTTGCATTACAGGTTCTAAATCCCTTCTACACTCCATAATTAAATGCTAACTCAATGGATAATGGCTTTGTTTTGGCTTTTGAAGCATTGCACAAAGAATAAATCCATAAATGGCATAAAGGGCACATTGCCATTTTCATAAAGCATGCTTTTGCAAACTTTATCAGCCTTGAGCCTTGGACTTGTTCCTTTTGTGCAAGCATTGTCCATAGATATTAGGCATGGTTTACCAACTCTTGCAGCTCACAAGATAGCCAAGTACGGGCCTTTAGCATAGTCACTTCAACCATTCTTCAAAAACAAGAAAAGTGGCCAAAAGTCAAAAACTTGTACAAGCTAATAAAGGGAGGGTTTGGCATCATTCAAAACATATTCACAAACTTGTTGCAAGCTAGCACACGAAGTCTTATGATATGAAACTCCCTCAAACTGAAAAAACACATTTTTTTGCCCAACATTGCAGTTTCTGCAAAACACAAGCCAAATCATATTTTGCTCGTGCGTTTCTTGTTTCAATACTTCAAACATCTTCCATACATCATATCCAAACTATCCAAGCCTTTGTCATGTTGTTGTAACCTCTATTTCAGACATCACTATTTTTAAACTTGAAGGTTGCAGATTGACTTCTATAGAGAGTTCCAGTCATCCACAAGGCAAGCAAAGCATTGGAATAGCTTGAAGGAACTTCAAGGAAGCTCACACGATCCTCAGGCCTCACTCAAAGTCCCCACATTTCCATATCCAAATCCAGCTGGACAAGGTATTTTTCAAAACTCTATCTCTCTATTTAGGAATCCTCAAGCTATGATTTGTGAAGCAAAGATGTAGTACTTAACATGGTGAAGCTGTACATATGCATAGTTGTCATTTATATTAACTGAGTAGTGAGAATTTGAAGCTTGAAGTTCATGAAAAAATTAGGTTAGAAATTAGGGCTACAAAAATTCTCCCTGATCTTTGAGAGTTAGATTATGAATTTTATATCATTAGAATCGTGAGATTCCAAGCTACATTTTTTATGTTGCGAGTTTTTGTTTTTGTGCAAAGAATAGAGAGTTGCAGGATTGGACATAAACGCACGCGAAGGAGATGCTGAAGGACAGGGACGAAGCTCCATCTGGGCTTTTTGCAATCTTGGCCTTTTTGTTTCTACTTTTTGCATCCCCTGTTTTACTTTTGCACCCCCTGCTTCATATTTTTTATTTTTGCATATTTTCTTGCATATTTTATATTTTTGACTTGCATTTATTTTTTCTGAACATTAAAAATCACAAAAATAATTTTCTTAATTTTTTGCAATTTTATTTTATTTTTATTTTTTTTTTCAAATATAAAATAGTTTTATTTTAATAAATAGAGCTTATTTTCTTATTTATTCATAAAAACTTTTAATAAAAATACTATACATTTTTATTTTATTATTTTTTACATAAAAATGATTATTTTCACACATATTTAATTTTTAATATTGTATATAATGTTACTTATATTTTCTTATACAAAAATGGACAAAATAAAATAAATATAGAACATATATTTCTTTTAATCAAAAATTAGGGTTTCCCCTTTCAAAAATAATACTAATATTTTTCTCTTATTTCTAAGGTTAAATAATTTATTTTCTCATACAAAAAAAAATCAAATACAAAACATTTTTGCATAAATACATTGCATTGCATATTTAAATATTTGTATATTTATTTATCTTGTACAATAATTCAATTGGGTTGTAATAGTATTTTAGGGTTTATTTTTGTGCAATATCCCCATTCAAAAACTTGTATTCCCCCTCCCATAATAATTGTTGTAATAGCTTAGTTTTATTTTACGTAATTTATCGCATTATACCATGTTTAGTAAAACTAGGGTTTTGCATGACAAGACAAAAAACAAACAAATAGACAAGACCTAATCTAAGACAAACAAAAGCATGTAAAATGATAACACATTGCACACAAGCACCCTTAGGGTTTCACCCACTTGGTTTCCTTAAAATAAATGGCCATGGTATGCATGCAAAGTATCTTGGCAAAATAAAACAAAACAAAAGATCATAGTCCCTCGATGACGCTATCAAAAGGTTGCCTAAAACAAAATGATTTTGGTCCCTTAAGCATGCTAAGATACTTGGCAACATTGCTATCATGGTCATACGATGACCCACGCCCGTCCCATTTAACATCCAAAGATAAGGTTGTTTACCAAATCAATGGTAAATCAACAATGTCAAAGGAATAAAAATGTATAGGAAATACATTTGAGTAGGGTAGATAGCTCCTAGTTACTTGCTCTCTTTCAAACAATCCTTGCTATTTTCAAACAAACACACACATTTCAAAACATTCCCAAACAACTTTCAAAACATTGAAACATTTTTCAAAAGAAAAACATCTTTGTATACATTCTTACGAACGAGAATCATTACAAAGATCGCCTAAACGATGGCCTCTTTTCAAAATACTTTCAAAACCACACAAAGCACCATTTCAAACAATTTCAAAAGCAAAGCAAGTGATCTAAACAAGTAACTAAGAGCCCATGGAAAACCATGGATGAAAAGGGTGCTAGTACCTTCCCTTTTCATAATCTACCCCCTGAGCTCAAGAAAATATCTCAAAGGTCTTTCTTGTGCTTTTTTTACCTCTCCTTTTGGATAAAATAAAAGTCAGTGGCGACTCTTGCTAACCGCAACATTTGCGAACACAAACGCAAAACCTCAAGTCAGTTCTCCAACCGCATCCCAATCAGGTATTGTCAAGCTTATTTCTACTTTGTATATGTTTCTTTATAATTCAGGTTAAAACATTCTTGCATTGCATTATTTTTTTATACAACCATTGTGTTATTTAATACATTTTTGAAATGAAAGATTGTTTCTACACAACCATTAGAACTACTTTGAGGTTCAAATCAGCATAATCTGGCTAGTACTATAATTGTTGCTCAGGATGCAATCGTGGAATCAAAAATCCAGACCTACCTTTTGAGTGTGACTGTGGTACTACAAACAAAATACTTAGTTTCACATTAAACATAGGAATTATACATCATTACTTAATAATACACCCTAAAATCATTAGACATAGCTGCTTAATAAAACAAGATACTTCAAGCACACGTCAACTAAACTTCAACCAAAATGCAACACGGCCCCTCAGGAAATAGAACCTTTAACGCTTCATCAAACACACATACACCGTATGCAGAACCCTCTTAATCATGAAGCCCACCTGGTTACCTCTCTTAAGACCTTATCTTTTTGCATATTCATTCCACATATCCCATATAAACACCTCTTCCTCAGTATTCCTTTATGAAATGTGGACGCGGAAAACAGTTACCTCCCCTGTGTCAGTATCAAAATAATCCAAGTCCAGAGGGATATTATTGAGGAACCTACAAACCTCCACGGGAAAATGCTGCACACAATTGTAATGAATGAGATTATGATGTTTTCTCCATAAGGATGTAATCAACATTATGATTATTTACTTACGAGGACATTCTGATGCACTTTTATGGCTGATTTAATCTTTAACATCCAGCAGTATTCATCATTTTTTGAAACATTTGAGTTATCTCCTTGGTTGGTTGACCTGCAAAATTCCAAACTCATTATCAATCGCATAATACTCAATCAAAAGGATGCAATAATACAACTCTGAATGTGTAACTGCAATCGGAAAAAATTCATGCAGGTATGTTGCAATATCGGGCATGATTGGTGTTTTTGAGTTGTAAAATTACAGATGAAATACCTTTCCATTACTGATCTAAAAATGATATGAAGGATGTAAGAGTTAAACAAATAATGTCCTGAATTTATAGTGTAATTGTTCCTGTTTGTAGGTAATAAATAGTCCTAAAGTAGAGTGCAATTTTAAAGGGAATGTCACAGTTGAGGCCATACTTGAATTAGATTTTTAACCACTGTCATACTAAAAAAATCCTACAATCCCAATTGACACTATTTTAAAGTATGGGTATGTGATTAAGCAGAATGTGCAAATGGGAGAACTAATATATATGTAATTAACTAATTATAAAATAGTTAAACTTATGGCCTTTGGTTAGCTGTACTAGTTGTGATTTGGGCCACAAAGCCAATATTGTTTGGCCCAACTGTTTATTTTAAAATATTGGGTTGTATTACATCACATGGGCTAGGCCGGAATAATATCCCTACTTGATTCATGACAAATTAAAAAAAAAACTTTGGACACTACCACAAATGTTGTATTCAAAAAAAGTTTTTCAAAACATCTAAAAGGTATATACACTTAAATAAAAACATGCCATTTACGTTTAACTTACATAACATTATCTATTTTACTATTTGCTTTTAATAATTCATTTTTTCCTTGCAGGTTATCCACTATTACTTTTTTTGTGAAACAAGATATCAACCTTCTAATTTCATTATTATTATTTTGATGTAGTTTGTTAAGGAACATTGTCTACATGTTATTCATATCATGAAAAAAATGTCACACAACAAAGTTTATACCCGTGCGGACGCACGGGTTTGTTACTAGTTTGAATTTATAATTCATGTAGATCCAACATTGAGCCACATTCAATCTCAAGGGCATCATTTAACCCTGCCATATGTATCTTTTTGACTATCCCTTTCCGAATAAAGATTTCAGATAAAAGTCTTTTGCAGGGAACATAGAAAATCTTGCTTTTGTGAGACTCAAGATTTTATCTTTAAGATAGCTAAAGATGGTAAGTGGTATGTTGACTTTCTTCTTAAGAAGAAAGAAATACAGAAATTGAAAGTCACCGTGAGTCATCACTTTCTGATCTTCTATTCTTGGGCGACATTTTTCCACCAAAACTTGATGCCAGATCTTTGCCAAGAGAGCAATGAAGGAGTTATCAGGGTTGGCAAAGACCTCATTCATAACATCAGAAATGAAGCCACTGTTGTAAAGCTCAACACAAGTTCCACTATCTTCACATTTCATCACCCTTGAAATAAGTTATGGAGTGAAAGTGATAGGAAAAACAAAAACATTAGACTAGACAATAGACTCACCATTTTTGTTTAGTTGAATGGATGCATTCATCCAGAATTCTTTAACAACAACATGATAGATGACTTCATCTAGAATGTTAAAGTAGTGTTCCAGGTTTTGTAAAGAGAACACTTTAGTGAAATCGATTCCATGTTCTTTAAAATTGTCAGGAGACACAATTTTCTCTCGGAGGATAGATAGAATGGTTTCCTTCTTGTTGAAAGAAGACATATTGATAGAGAAGGAAGAAAATGAGAGGATTAATTGGCACAAAAAAAATGAAGTGAAGATAAGAGGAGAAAAAAATATGGGGAGAGAAGAAGTGGAGCAAAATGAGAATTTAAATAAACCAAGGGGGCATGAGTGCTCATGTCATTCATTAGTGACCTTGTAAATTGAAGGACTTCATCTGTTCCCAAAGTATAGGGTACACTATGCCAAAAATTGCTAAGGCAGTGCACCTTAGACAACACTTCTGTACCAAACCGTTGCTACATGTCCCGATAAAATTTTAAATTTTAAAACTATATATATTAGACAGCTGTTTTACCCTAAAATTTTCCCTCTCATTTATCAAATATTTCTTCACAAAGACTTCTTTTGGTTCAAGACTGCACTAGGGTTGATCAACTCAAGACATCTCCTAAAACACTGATGACCAAAATTAGGGTTTGAGATTGCACAAGGATATTTGAACTTTAAATGCTTCATATGACTTTCATGGGTCATTATGGACCCCCAATATTACCCATGTCAAGTTTCAAGCCTTGGATCACACTTTTGCTCAGTCAATTGAGCAGTTGACCTAAAATCAACTATATTGGGGGAAAAGTTAACTATGGCCAATTTACAGTCAAATCTCATGATTTTTGATCCAAATCAACATTATAAACTCATATTTATCATTTGATCAAGTTTGGACCACAATTCCTCAAGAAATCTGATCAAATCATCAAAAGGGCAAAATGGTCAAAATTAGGGTTTTGACTGAGAAAGGGCAATTTATGATTTTTGACCTAGCAAATGGTCAATTGGTTTGAAGCATGATTTCAAGAGTTCAATTGCATCATTTTGACCTAATGTAATAACCTAAAATATTGCTCAAGATCAATTGGATTGATAGTGAATTTTCAGTCAACTGATCAAAAAGTCAACTGTACACTGAAAAGTCAAACTTTGACTTTTTGGTCAAAGTTCAATGTAAAAGATCACAATTCATCAAAACATGTCAAAATATGAAACTTATTCATCAAGAAATCAAAAAGTCAATATTTCATTTTGAAAAGTCAAAGTTTTCTAACTTAGAAATTTTTCTAAGTCTTTAAACTTCATGTTTTTTCCATAACTTTGGGCCAATTTTTCACCATGATGCAAGAGGATTCAGTAGAAACTTTCAACATGAAAGTTGTATATCTCTATGATATCTATAACATTTCTTTACACAACTTCTCCTAAAAATGCTTGGATCTCAAGTTATTAATTCCTAAAGTCATGGTCTTGAAATTTGACACTTAGTAAAATTTTGCCCTAGTTTTGGTCAAGATTTTGACCTAACTTCATGGCACTTTTTCATATAGTTCCAAGGGGAATTTTCAAAATTGATTCAAATAGGGGTTGTAGAGCACATTACAAGAATTCCAAAATGTCCAAGAACTCCTTGAGATCATTCTTGAGTAGGGAGAATCAAATGGATGAAGTTAGGGTTTTCACACTTGAAATACAAGTCATTTTGTGATGAACAAGATTCAAGTTTCAAACCTATGCTGCATAATCTATACTTTACATGCCTCAAACTTGTTAGGCACTCCATAATTAATTGCTTGCACAGCTGTTAGAGGTCTCAATTCAAGCATTCAATGCAAGGTCATGCTTTATATCTATTTTGGGAAGAAAGTGCACAATGCCATTTTGATAAAGTAGCTTTTTGCACAAAACTTGTTCTTGAGCCTTGCAATTGTTTTCTTCTGACCATACAGGTCCTATAACTCAAGAGAAGTTTGTCTAAACACTTACAATCACTCAGCCCATGCTTGTACTTCCTCTCGGAACCATACTTCCCACTTTTCTTCAAAATCAAGTAACGTAGCAATCAGTCTAGAACTGGTACTTCTGACCCTCTCAAGCACTCAAGTATTTTGCTTATACATACACAAGTAATTTTCCACAAATGACACGCATGCTTGAGCCCTGAAAACACCAAGAACTCAGATTTGCATCTCATACCTCCATTTTTCACATAACCTGACCAAAAGTTTGAAACTCATAACTCCCTTGTGTGTTTTCAAGCCTATTTGTTCCCAAAGCTTCTAAACATCATTTAGAAGTCATCCTGCATCCTGTTACAGTTTTGTAACACCTCCATCACCATCCTCCATTTCCAAAAATAGAGGTCTGCATCTTGACTTCTTCAGGCCAGTTCAAGCGCTTACAACTCAAAGTAACCATTGCATTAACTTCTTGGGACCTCAGTGGAGCTATTCTGATCATCACAACACCTTGAGGAGTGCTCATTTGCAAAACACGACTTCCAGTTTTGAGGTAAGTTATCTCAACTTTGAACTATTCATACAAGCATCATTAATGTTTAATTTGTGAATGAAAAATGTAGACGTCATTGTTCTGAAGCTAACCATGTCTTTATAAAGATGGAATGAAGTAGATCTATTGAATGACATTTTGAAACTTGAACCACTCAAAATCTCCAAAAATTGAGCAAGTTGTGACTTGTTGAAGTTGGCCAAATATCATGAAATGACCTATAATCTTTTGCATATTTAAGGCAACTTCCATCCATTTTCCCACTTTGCACATAAAAGAAGGCATAAAGTTCACATATTCAATATCATTATGGAAAAAGAATGGGCTCAAGGTGATAAAAATTGACCAAGTTATGATCATTTGAAGTCACACATGGAAAATTGGGGATTCATTTGAAGGACTTGTAATCTTTCTTCTTCATCAAGTTTCTTAAACATGAAAAATCCTTGGAAATTTTGAAGTGATTTGTTGATAACCCTTTGAAGAGAAGGATGTATTTGGAATAATTTAAAAATACCAAAATATAAGCAAGATATACTCCTTTGAAGTTCAAAACCCTAGCTTCTAGATCAAGAAAATGCCTTGAGGAACTTTGACAAGTTTGAACAAACTTCTTGTACCAATATTCTTGCTTTGTGAATAGAAGTTGTTGAGGATGATAATGAGAACTCTTAGCCACCAAAACCATTTCCATATCTTGAAATTTGAGAGAACTATGCCATTGTGACCAATATGAACAAGGCCTTGTCCAAACATAACAACTTCTCCAATCAACCCCTTGTACTTTTGAATAAATCTTGATAAATTTTAAATGTGGTGAACCAAAATAAACCTTGCCATGCCATTTCTTCCAAAACAACTTCAATGATAAGGTTTAAACTTCTTAAGCTTTTATTGGCTAGGGCATGGAAATAAACTCATGAACCCATAGAGTAATTTGTTAAATCTCATTCCCCTTCACCTACATGTATAACAAGCAAGACAAACCAACGTTGCATTTTATTAGTTAAATGAAGAAAACAAAACAATATTAATGATCACAAAAGGAACATAAGTCCAGGTGCTCGGTAACCCCTCAAAAGGAGCAAAACTCAAAGTAGGGAGGGGAACAAAGAATCCTAGTGTGATCTTGTTGTGAATAAATCAACATGGTATGATGAAGGTATCTTAGGGGAAAAAATTGGGGTGCAACACATATCTTTACAGACCAGCGCGCATAGGATCAAAGGACCTGGGTTTGATACCCAGGTCCTGCATCTTTATTTGTTCTAATGTTTGTCATACAGATATGAATTGAAAAGCAGATAGCCGCTCCTAGATCGAAAGGAAGCATTTCCTTCCATCGAAACGGGAAACATCCCTTCTGGATCAAAAATCCCACCTTCCTCTGAATCGAAGGCAGCTTCCCCTCTGGATCGAAAAAGCCCCCTTTCTCCCTGCAATCGAAGGATGCCCATTTATTTTTTTACTTTTGTTTTCATTTCTTTATTGAACTTTTCTTTTATTTATTTTAGCATTAAAATCAAAATCACAAAAAAACATTAGGCTAGTTATTTTATTAATCAAGTTAAATTTTGTTAATTAATTAATACTTTAACCTTTTCTTAATTAAAAATGATTTAGAATTTAGGACTAATTATTTTCTTTTCATAATAATAAAAATAGACTAAAAAGGAATTGGATTATTTTTCTTAAATTAATTTTATTATATAAACTTTAGGATAATTGACCATTTCACTTAAATCAAAAACAAAACAAAAAAAAAAATCTTATTAGGTTTTTCTTAGACGAACTTTCAATCTTTCGTGCGTTATTTATTTTTCATATTTTTATATTATTGTACCTGCATCCTGGTATGTAATAGACTAAGTAGGGTTTTTTATCGCTTTCTTTATTTTACCTTTCCCCCGGTTTTGCATATTGTAAATACCCCCTCCCCGAAGCCATGTAATAGTGTAGGTTTATATTTCCGCACTTTATTTCCTGTAAAATATTATTGTTAGTAACTAGGCATGTATGGAAAGAATGGAATTAAAACGCTAGCAAATCTAACACAAAAGATTAAAAAAAAATAACTGAATTGAACACACATTGCACATATGCACCTCTAGGGTACCCCGCTTTGGTTTACTTCGGAAATAAAGCAGTCATGTCCCTCGAAACGGAGACGCTTTAGCAAATACCCGTAAATCAAAAAGATCATATCTCGATGACCCTACAATTGCCTTCTCGGAAAATGATCTAGTCCCTAAACAAAATTTCTAAAGCGTCTCCACAAGTTGTTTTCGTGACTGTATCGTCCCTTCGATGTCCCTTAAACATCCAACGATAGGACTACCTACTCACTAATAGTAGGATAGCACTGTCTAAAGGATGGGAGGAAAAGAACTACCCTTTTTTAGTATAAAAGTAGATAGTTGTTAGAAGTTTTCTAAAAAAACATTTTCCACTTACACAAACACTACTTTTCAAAAGAAATTTTCAAAACATTTGCTTTGTTAACACTTTTGAGGACTGATACAAGAGTTAAACGCAAAGCAAATCGCCGCACTAAGGCATTTCAAAACATTTATCAAACACACAAAGCACAAAGTAATTTCAAAATTAGCAAACCTCTAAGAGCCCGTAGATAACTACGGATAGATAGGGTGCTAACACCTTCCTTTTCCATAATCTACCCCCCTTACTCAGAAAATCTCGAAAAGGTCTTTTTATGTTCTTTTCACCCTTTCCTTAATTTGGATAAAAGAAAAGTCGGTGGCGACTCTTGCTTACCACAATATTTGCAAACACAAACGCAAAACCAGTATCAAACATTCAGTTATGCCTCCGTATCATAATGTCGTTCTATATTTTTAGTGACTTTAAGTATTTGAGTCATAAATAAAGTTTTTGTATTTGCTTTTAGTAACAAAAGATTAAGTTTCATGCACTATATTATGATTTGGATAAAAGAGAGGTTTTTGTTTGAAAATGCTTGTTTGATAAAAGGCATATCAAGATTAGTTTTCATCAACCTATTCCAAATATATTCAATTAATCACGCACATGAATTAATTAATGATCAATACATTCACGTATCCTCTCAAAATTTCTCATGTCTAAGTAATATTGTGAGTATTATCATGTTAATCATTAAATGATCTCTCAACCTAACTATTAACATGATAATCTTTAAAGCTTGATACAAGTGAATACTAACTCACAAATCTATGTCTAGAGCTTGTTTATTAGTATATGAATATCTTAGGTCAAGCTTGGAACTTACTTCTCAATAATGATCCAAACCATGAAAAGAACAATGATAACAAAGATATTCAACATGTATTAATCTTCAACCAAGTTCATATACAAAATGGTTAAAAGAAATACATAAAGTCTAGGTTAACTACTTCTAACCTTGACACAAAAGAATAATTTAGCTACCCATTACCATAGTAGTTTGATAAACGACAAAAGTGTGAAGCTTGATGAACATCAACAAGAAAATATCAAATATTTGAAGTAAAAATATTTGATCTTGAGTTACAAAATGATAAAAGTTGTTTCTTAGTCCTAAAAATCTTATTTGTGAATGTTGTACAAGAGTTGGTGGCTAAAATATTACAAAAGTAGCTATTTATACAAGTGCCTAAAAAGTGAGTCCCACTAAGCGGCCAGGGTGCGCTAAGCAGGCTTAGCGCAAAAGTTATTAAATTTGCTTCAGTGGACCGCGCTAAGCAGGATGAGGCCGCTTAGCATGCCTAGAAAAACCTCCATTCTGCCAAATGCGCAAAACACCAAAAATGCGCTACAACTTGCGCTTAGCGCGTTAGACTGAACAAAAATTCCAAATTTGACTTGTTGTACCACATTCTTGGCTCTAGCTTGCCAAAAGTTCCAATGTTTCAATGTTCCAACCTCAAAATCTATAAAATGAGCAAAAAATCTAAGTAAACAAAGTGATATATCTTAAAAACTATATAATTGCTTATTTATATCTATTTACTACTTAAATACAACTAATTATCAAAAATAGAGTGTCAAGAACACAAAATTATCTACAAATATATCAACAATTTTGTCTCTAACAACTATTCATGGGTTTGATCCCCAACAATAGCATTTTTTGGATTTTCAAAATTGCACTACTTTTTAACTCGGTTGAAAATAATATACAATAAAAGCATGTTTACATAATTTTTGTTTTAATCAAATTTTTTTCATTTCAATCTGCAAAACATCAAATTTATTGACAAATTTTGAAAATCTTCCTCCTCATCATCATCAATAACAACAACAACAATAACAACAAATAAATAAATAGAATCGTTGAACATTAAATCTCAATAACAACGACAATAACAATATTCATAAAATCTTTAAACATTAAACTTCAAAAACAACAAAAACAACAACAACATGAACAACAATAAAAACTAGATAAAATCAATAGAATCATTAAATATTTAGTATCAACAACAATATTGAACATTTTACTAGACACAATAACAACTAACATTACTAGGTTACATATATGCTTTCCTAACTAACATTTAACACTTTTAACAAGCAATTATAAGAGAAGAGATTACATTATGAAATCAATATTGAAACTTTTTCCTACTCTTGCAAACAATCATAGAGAATGGTGTTGCACTTCATTCGGCCTCTTTCATTATCATTATTTAAATTGCATTACATTTGCATTTCAACATTTTTCATCTAAGATGGATCATTAAGACATTAATGTTTTAGTTGGTGAGGGTTTCACGCGGATCTATGATATTTCATGTTGATTGATGAGTTGGCAACATCTTGACTGTTGTTACTATATATAAATGGATAACAAAGATTCATTACTTAATTTTTCGTCAAATTGGATACAAGTTTTCCTCTCGGTTGCTAGCCCAACCGTGGTAATATATCATAAATAAAAAATAAGTAAAAAAATATTTTTCCCTCGGTCGACAGCTCAACAAAGGTAATAGGTCATAAACAAAAAAAAAGCTAACATGCAGTTTATGGGAATTCGAAGGCGTGTCCTCTGAATATGTTTCCTCTCGGTTGTCAACTCAACTGAGGTAATAGGTCATAAACAAAAATAATAAAAGATGCTAAAATACAGTTGTTGAAATCTTAAAGTGTATTCCATAAATACTTTTCTTCTCGATTGTTAGCTCAACTAGGGAATAGATAGTATTTTTTTTAAAATAAAATAAAATGGTAAACGTCTTTGATTTACACCTCAATTGTTTATTGACTAAAGTGAAAGATTTATCATATATCATATTATTTGTATTTGTGATAAATGTGTAATTAATACCAATATTTTTAAAATATGTTTATCTATTTTTTTATTTAATTAAAAATAATAGTAACAGACATTTCTATTTCTTTTGAAAAATAGAGAGATTCTTATTTTAATCATCCCAAATTATCTCCGAATTACCGAAATTCTATTACCAACTATTAAAAATTATAATTTTAACTTGTCTGGTTCAACTTATAAATTATATTTTATCTGGATCAAGTTATAAAGGGTTAAATATAAAAACACCCCCTGCAATATTAGCGAAATCAGGTTTTAGCCCCTCGTAAAGTTTATTTTTAATTCCCCCCTTGTGTTATGTAGATTCCGTCAGATCACGCCCCACTGGCCAGATTTCATAGAATCTTGAGTCATATGTTGAAGTATTTGCCACGTCCTATTTCTAATTTAGCCACATGGCAATTTTATTCAATCATCACCTTGCCTAGTTGTTAATTACGTTTTATATTCGTTATACCCCCCTGCAATGTTAGGGTTTATGTGAGAAGTCTGTGCTGCGAAGATGATTAGTCGTTAGGGTTCATTTTCCTTTGAAGCAATTAGGGTTTTGTCTGCTGTTGATAGCAATTCCTTTGAAGCTTTTGTCGCCTACAGTCGTCTGGTCGTCATGGGTGGCAGCAACTGTTCTTCAACAAGTAAGGGTTTGCCAAGATGTGACTGCAACGAAACCATGAAGTTATGGGTGTCTAACACCGTCGAAAATCCAAGCAGAAAATTCTGGAAATGCATAAATTCCATGGTAAGCTGTTTACAAGGTTGTAATTCCTCTTATATGAACCTTCTCATTTGTTTATGTTTTAATATTGGGAAAATGTAGAATGGGCGGTTTGTTTCTCTGGGACGACATGGTTGGCGAGGCTGAAGTGAATTTATCTAGATGTTGCGAATGTGACATGAGCAAGGATTATTTGAGAGAATTTGTGAAGGAGGTCGTTAAGGAGAGATCAAACAAGGTGGAAAAAATGAAGAGAAAGGTTGCATTGGAGAAGACAAAGAGTTTCTGGATGATGATTGCAATTGTTCTGTCATGGATGTGTTTTGCAGTTGTGTATGATTTTAAGTAGTTGTTATGGTTTGTAATTGGATCTTGGTCTGTCATGGTTTGTAAGACAGACAAGTTTGTGTTGAATTAAACTCTAATTTTTGTTGTCCATTGTAAGACAAACTAGGTTTTGTTGAATGAAAATTTAAGTTATGTGTAATTTAGTTAAAGTTACATTCATTGTTAGTGAATATATCTATGGCACCAAAGTTTCATTCATTGAAAGTTTAAGTTTTGTTGAATAAAATTTTGACAGCATAGTTGAAATAAGTTAGATTAACAAAAGCACACTGGTGCATATGTCTATTACAACATTACCAAAAGGCACACTTGGTGCATATATCTATTACAACATTACCAAAAGGCACACTTGGTGCATATGTCTATTACAACATTACCAAAAGACACACTTGGTGTATATGTCAAACAGAATAATAATACACGCAAATAAAAGTCACATAAATTAATTAGGGCTACTAACCCTTAGGTCTATGAAAGATAACATAGGGCTACTAACCCCCATGTCTTCATAAACCTTATTTTCACTCCTAGTTTGGAGTCTTTTGAACCTGACTTCTCTCCAACTTCTGTTATGGTAATTGGCTTCTCACTAGATCATGGGCCTGTAATTGGTTTCTTAAACCAACTCATCTTGATCCTTTCACTTTGCCTTATTTTGGTAATCGGCTTCTTTCCTTTCTGTTTCTTTGAGTTAGCCACATCAGATACAGTCTGAGAATCATTAACCATTGTACTATGCCCATTAATAGGATCTGCAATATGTACATCAGTTGGAACAAATTTCTCCCTAACACTCTGATCTGCATTTTGTACATCAGTTGGAACAGACTCTCCCCAAAACTTAGATCTGCATTATGTACATTAGTTGGAACAGATTTCTCCCCAGCATTATGATCTGCACTCTGTACATCAGTTGGAACTGTCCTCTCAGCTTCACCAGAAATTTTAACTTTCCTCTACACAATTAATAACATGTTAGATTAGTCACAAAAAAGCTTGTACAACAAAATGAATTTTGAGAAACAATTATACCTTTCTTATCAATGCATTGCGACCAAACTTGTCACATTTTATGCACTTATATGCAACCCTGTGTCTTCTTATTCTTGCACCTTCCTCTCCTACTTCTCTTATCCTTACCTTCCTAGGCCTTCATGGACCTCTCTTTATGATGGTGGTAAAACTTGTTCCATTTCTACTTCTGGCCATATATCCTGACCATTGATAGGGCTTATTGCAAATCCATAACAAAGTGCAAATTTTTCTCTGGTGTAACACTCATCAACAAAGTCATCGGCGTTTTTCTTCCTATAACTCAAAGCTGCCACAACATTTCTACAAGGTATTCCTACTAACTCCCAGAAGTTTCAACTATATGACCTTTTAGCTATGTTAACAATAAACTCTTGCTGGTTGTAAGTATGGGTGACTTGGAATTGCTCACTTATGGACCATGTTGGCAGCCAATGTCCATTGTTGTATACTTCATTATCTAACCTTCTCCTGGGTATATGTATCAGTTTATGTTGCCATTTTTCTAGTTTGGTGGCAGATGTAGACTGTGATACGGTGGGAGAACTGACTTGGGATTTTGCGTTTGTGTTTGCAAATGTTTTGGTTTAGCAAGAGTCGCCATCGACTTTTTATTTTATCCAAAGGAAAGGTCAAAAAGCACAGGAAAGACCTTTGAGATGTTTTCTTGGGTTCGGGGAGTAGATTATGAAAAGGGAAGGTGCAAGCACCCTTTTCATCCATGGTTATCCATGGGCTCTTAGTTACTTGTTTAGATCACTTGCTTTTGCTTTTCAATTGTTTGAAATGGTGCTTTGTGTGTGGTTTTGAAAGATGTTTAGAAAAGAGGACATCGTTGTGGCAACCTTTGTAATGATTCTTGTTTGAATGTATACAAAGGTGTTTTTGTCTTTTGAAAAGATGTTTCAATGTTTTGAAAGTTTGAAAGTTTGTTTTTTGGGAAATGTTTTGAAATTGTGTTGTGAGGTGTGTTTGAAAATATCAAGGATGTTTTGCAAGTTTGGATCAAGTAACTAAGAGTTTGTCTACCCTATTTTACTCAAAGGTATTTCCTACACATTTTTAACCCTTTTGACAGTGTTGTTTTACCATTACATTTGGTAAACAACCTTGTATTAGGATGTTAAACGGGACAGACGCGGGTCATCGTATTGACCATGATAGCAATTGTGCTAAGTATCTTTAGCAAATTTTTTAGGGACTAGATCATTTTTGTATAGGCAACCAAGATAGCGTCATCGAGGGACTATGATCTTTTGTTTTGTTTTTGTTTTGCCAAGATACTCAACATGCATAACATGGTCATTTTCAAAGGCAACAAGTGGATGAAACCCTAGGGGTGCATGTATGCATTGTGTTGTCAATTTTCATGCTTTTTGTCTTTGTATTAGTCAAGCTATTTGTTTGATTTTGGATTTTTTGCATACAAACCCTAATCTCTAACATGGCATAATTGAAAGCATAAATGCGTAAAATAAATCTACACTATTACAATATTTGATATGGGAAGGGGGATACAATTTTTGAATGGGGGATATTTGCAAGAAAATAAAACCCTAATATTTACTATTACATCCAAATTGAATAAATGGGGCAAATCAATAAATAGACAAATATTTAAATAATCAATTAAATAAATATGCAAAATATTATGAATATGCAAAAAATGTTTTGTTTATTTTTATATATGTAAAAATATAATATTTAATGTAAAAGAAAGAAATAAAAATATTTTTTTTATTAAGGGCAAAAACCCTAATTTTCTTTTAAGAAAGTAAATATATATTATATATTTTTTATGTACAACAAAGTAATATATATACAAAAAATAAAATAAAATATATTTAGAAAAAATATTATTTAAGTATAAATGATAAAAAATAAAGGTACAATATTTTTATATTTTTATTCTCAAGTTTTTATTAAATAAAATAAAAGTATTGTTCTAAATATATTTTTGTCTTATATATATATATATATATATATATATATATATATATATATATATATATATATATATATATATATATATATATATATATATATATATATATATATATATATATATATTACATTAATCATGTACAATAAAAATAAAATAAAATATATATAAGACAAAAATATATTTAGAACAATATTTTTTGAGTATAAATAAAATAAAGAATAAAAAAAAGGTATAATATTATTATATATTATTTTCAAGTTTTCATTAAATAAAAGTATATACTAATTAAATTTTTTTTTTTGTTAGAAAAAATAAAAATAAAATACAAAATAAAAGTGAAAATTTATAAAAATATTTTTTGATATTTTTTAGGTTTGAAAAATAAGAAAATAAAATCAGAAATGAAAATAAAATGGAAAAATACAAAAACATGAAGAAATGGGCTAGGGGGAGCAATCAGTAAAAGGGGGGGTGTCATTAGTGAGCCAGAACCAAGCCCAGCCCACCAGACTTCATCTTCAACCTTTGTCTCAAAATTGCGCGCGCCTGGCTTCAAACATGAACAACCTGCATACGTGCTCTAATGCAAAAACCCATAACATCAAAGTTATAGCATTTTTCAAGACGAATCGAATCATGTAAAGAACTCATCCTAACTCTCAAAGACCAGAGAGAATTTCTCTGGCCCTAAATCCTAACCTAATTTTTTCAGGAAGTTCATGGATCAAATTCTCTTAACACACTTAATTTAAATGAAAACTGAGCATATGTACAGCTTCATGGCTATGAATACTACATTTTTTACTCACAAACCTAAGCCTAATGATTCCTAAATAGAGAGATAGGAAGTTGACAAAAATCTGTTTCAGTTGACTTCGTGTATGGCAATGTGGAGCTTTTCATTGAGGCCTGAGATGTTTGGGAGCTTGCTTGAACTTCCTCTGACCTTCCCCAATACCTAGTTTGCCTTGAATGTGCTTGAACAAGCCCGTAGAACTCAACCTGCACAAGCTGAAATCAAAAATGGTAAACCTTGTAACTGGAGTTACAATCAGTGTTTAAGGGTTGGGATAACTTGGATAGGTTGTATGGAAGGTGTTTGAACATGTTTGGGGCAAAACGCACGAGCAACTTGTGAGATAGAACTCAAGATGCAGAAGCTGCCTTGTTTTGCCAATGGAAGGTGATTTTGTGCTATGGAAGGTTTCAGGACTCAAAGGATCGTGTTTTAGGTTCAATACAATGTGTAAAAATTGTCTCAAAAGCTTGCACAACTTGGTTCTCTTTGATGTTCTAGTTATGTGAATTTTGACATGTTTTTTGTATATGAAGCAAAAAGCAAAACCATGATGCAAGACAAGCCTGTACAGGCTATCTATCAGCCTGCACCTTATGCTCTTGGCCCCTCAAGTTGCTGGATATTGTGTGCAGTACAAGATTTTGTTCAAAGCTCAAGAGATGTGGTTTGACATAAAGCACTTTTGACAAAAATGGCAATGTTACCTTTTACCATTTAAAGATTAATCTTGTGTGCAATCCTCTAATGACCAAAACAAAGCCTTAGACCAATGGATTTGAATTTAATTATTGAGTATGGAAGGGTTTTGAGACCTGTAATCTAGTGAAAACAAGGCTGATTAGAGTTTGCAACTTGTATCAATATGAACATGTCATGGATCAAAAGTGAGTTTTTGCCAACTTCAAGCCTTCGATTCTCCCTAATCACAAATGAGTTAGGAGAGTTCTTGGACATTTTGGAAATCTTGCAACATTACCTACAATATCCATCTTTGAAATGAAATTTGAGATTCCAAGTGGAACTATGTGAAAAATGGTCATGAAGATGGGTCAAAATCCTGCCTAAACTAGGGCAAAATTTCACTAAGTCAAAAGTTTCATGGACCCTTGTTCCAAAAATCATAACTTGAGATCCATGTTTCTTTTGAGAAAACTTTGTGAATCAAAGTTGTATACTTTGTGGAGTACTACAACTTTCATGTTGTAAGTTTTGTTTGAATCCAATTGCATCATGGTGAAAATGTTGGGCAAAATTGGGAAAAATTAAGAAAATTTCATAACTTAGAAAAATTCCAAGTTATGAAAATTTTCAAACTTAAACCCTAATTTGCAAAATTGGGTTTCTTGATGAACAAGTTTCATGTTTTTACACATCTTGATGAAAAATGACCCTTGGCACTTGATTTTGACTAAAAAGTCAAAGTTTGACTTTTCAGTGTACAGTCAAATTTTGATCAGTTGACTGAAAAATTCATCTGTCAATCCAATGCATTTGGGATTCTTTGAACCTTTTGAATTGGTCAATATGATTCCATTGAGTCCTTGAGTCCATTCTTGAACCCAATTTTCCATTGGCTAGGTGAAAAATCATAAATTACCATTGTGCAGTCAAAACCCTAAAAATGACCATTTTGCCCTTTTGATGATCTGATCAAATTTCTTGAGGAGTTGTGGTCCAAACTTGATCAAATGGTTCATAGGAGCCTAGAATGTTGATGTGGATCAAAATTTATGAGTTTTGACTGTAAATTGGCCATAGTTGACTTTTTCTCCAATACAGCTGATTTTTAGGTCAACTGTCCAATTGACTGGGCAAAAATTTGATTCAAGGCTTGAAACTTGGTAGAGGAAATCTTAGGGATCCAAGATGATGTATGAAAGTCACCTTGAGCATTGAAAGTCCAAAAATCCCTGTGCAAATTCAAACCCTAATTTAGGTCATCAGTGCAAGGAGATGTCCTGAGCATAGCCAAAACCCTAATCCTGTCTGGAGTTCAAAGAGTCTTGTGAGGGGAAATCTTGATAAATGAGAGGGCAAATTTTTGGGTACAACAGCTGCCCCTGTTCAATTCTTGAACCTGAAGAGTTAGATTGTCGAGTTTTCCTTTCGTGACTCGAAGGTAAAAGATGATTGGACACTAGAGTGCCCGTAAATTTGCACTCGTCTAAATGTAAGTTGAGGGAATGGGATTAAAGATTCCATTTGGAGATGATATAATCTTGCTGGAAATGGGCTTAGAGATGCCATCCAAAGTGTTTGTTGAATGTCAGGAGAATGAACATTAGAATGGTATCCGTGTCTGGAACGTATCTGAGTTGTATCTGCATTCGATTCTTGAATGAATATCAAAATGACCGTCGTGTCTGGAGTGCATATGAACCTGAAGTTGATAGTTGAATCTGAATGAGAAATAGAACGGCTTCCGTATCTGGAGCGCATCTAGTTTGTATCTGATTGCTGAAGTTTGTATGAGTAGTAGAATGACCGTCGTGTCTGGGGTGTATCCATACTGTATTTTGACTTGAAATTCTGAATGAGTAATAGAATGACCGACGTGTATGGGGTGTATCCATATTGTATCTGAAATCTTTGAACATTTGTTAAAGGTAGCTTTTAATCTTATCCTGAAAAGGGTAAAATGTTAGCTAAAACACAAAGTTATGTTGCATGACATGTATGATGCAATAAAATGTGTTCTATCAATGTTTATGATATATGGATGTAATGGATGTGCATGTAAGCTGATTAGCTGTCTTGCTAAGGAAAATAAATCCTTAATAGCTGGAGATAATGAAATCTTTGACTGCTGCCGGGGAAAATAAACCCTTGACTGCTGCTGGAGATTCAAAATCTCTGATTGTTAAGAATGAGAAATCCTTTGGACTACTGTTGGGGATTGAAAATCCTTGGTGACTTGTGGGGATTAACAAGAGCTTTGACAACTTCTGCGGGGACGTGAGAATCCTTCATGACTTTCCTGGGGAGTAAGTAAAACTCTGACGATCTCTACTGGGGAGTTGAACCCTTGGAGGCTTCTGCTAGAGAAATGAGACCGAGAATCTTTGATCTGCTGGGAAATAACCCTGTGGGGAGAATGCTTATTCCGTTTGAAGAGTTTTCAAGAGCTTGGGTTGTATGCCAATCTTCTGAGGAAGAAAGAATGAGAATCTTCATTCAGGCGTTTGGGTAGGAGGTTGGGTGTATGCCAATCTTCTGGAGTTTCAAGAATGAGAATCTTCATTCTGTTAAGGGTATCAGGAGCTTGGGAGTATGCCAATCTTCTGGGGTTTTAAGAATGATAATCTTCATTCTGTTAAGGGTATCATAAGGTTGGGATTATTCCAATCTTCTGGGGTTTTAAGAATGAGAATCTTCATTCTGTTAAGGGTATCAGGAGGTTGGGGATAAAACAAAAGTTAACTGTTATCTGGTTGTTTTCGATAATTTGCTGGGGAATTGGAGGAAACTGGATGGTCTTCCATCGGGGTTTAAGAGTTGAAGTTTTGGACTCCGTAAGGGAAGAAAGTTTCATCTTCAATGGGGATTTGTAGTTTGAAGTTTTCTGGCTCCGTTGGGCATCGGGAGCTTAGAAACTTAGTTCTGATGGGGATATGTATTTCAAAGCTTTAACTCTGTTGAAGATCTGGATGATGTACTGCAAGGGGATTTCTTCTGGAATAGCCTAAAGACGTTCTTCTATACTTTCTACCTATCAGTAATTATCCTTTCTCATTTCGTTTCATTTGTAAGCAGTGATTATATTCAAATGCATATGCTCATTTAATAAATCGTTGGACGTTTTCAAATAAAACACAAGTATAAAAAAGAAAGGGAAGGCAAACAATTTTCTGCACTTTGAAGTATCTTTGTATTAACTTTGCGTAAGTATTTTGTACAAAGGAGACAGACATCCTAGTAAGAGAATGTTGTCATAAAAAATGAGAAAAATTTTATACAAAGAAAGATGGCTATGTGTAACAATTCCATGGGGTTCCCATTCTGCTATAGCCTTCGCAACTCTGAGTGTCTTGTCCATTTGTTGCTTCGTCTGCAGATGATTGGATTGATCAGAAGCTTGGAGCTTGTCCGTGAAAAGATTATCCTTAAAGTGATCCGCTGAGACATAGTCATACGCTTTAATTCCCTAACTTTTGCCTGGACCGCCCTTTCGGGTTTTCGATCCACCGGGAAACCCTTTTTTGCCCAAGTCGCCCTTTCGGGTTTTCAACTTGCCGGGTGTACAGATTTTTTATTTATCCCTAATTTTTGCCTGAACCTCCCTTTCGGGTTTTCGATTCACTGGGATGCCCATTTTTGCCCAAGTCGCCCTTTCGGGTTTTCAACTTACCAGGTCGTTTATGCGTAGTATCTTTTGACTATGTCTGCGTTCGCAGGGTGCGGCAGGTTGTCACCGTCCATGGTGGTCAGAATCATTGCCCCACCAGAAAAGATGTTTTTGATCACAAATGGTCCTTCGTAAGTAGGAGTCCATTTTCCCCTGGGATCACTTTGCGGTAAGATGATTCGCTTGATTACAAGGTCCCCGACTTGATATACTTGTCTCTTGACTTTCTTATTGAAATCCTTGATCATACATTTTTGATACGCCTGACCATGACAAACAGCAGTAAGTCATTTTTCGTCAATCAAGTTAAGTTGATCAAGTCGGGTTTGAATACAATCGTCTTCACTCAAACCAGCATCTTTCATGATTCTCAAGGAGGGAATCTGAACCTAGTTGAAGTGCGTGCCGTGGTACGGTACCCGTGCAGAGCAAACAGTAACATCTCATGCCAGTCCTTATAGGTGACTGCCATCTTTTGAATAATCTTCTTGATATTTTTGTTCGCAGCTTCGAAAACACCGTTCATCTTAGGCCGATAGGGAGATGAATTGTGATGTTGAATCTTGAACTGCTCGCACAGAGCGGTGATCATAGTATTGTTCAAATTTGTATCGTTTTCAGTGACGATCTTGTCGGGGATACCATACCGGCATATGAGGTTCTGCTTGATGAAGCGGGCAACCACATTCTTTGTAACGGAGGCGAAGGAAGTTGCTTCGACCCACTTGGTAAAGTAATCAATGGCCACCAGGATGAAACGTTGTCCATTAGATGGCGTAGGCTTGATTTCTCCAATCATGTTGATACCCCACGTCGTGAATGGCCAAGGAGCTATTAGGACATTGAGAGGAACTGGAGGAATATGTACCTTGTCAGCATTGATTTGGCATTTGTGACAAGTACGAGAATGTTGATGACAATCAGCTTCCATGGTAGACCAGTAGTAGCCTGCCCGTAGAATCTTCTTAGCCATCATATGACCACTTGAGTGGGTGCCAAAGGTGCCATTATGTAGTTCAACCATGATCTGCTCAGCTTCAACCTTGTCTACACAATGGAGTAGGACACAATCAAGATTGCGCTTGTATAGGATATCATTGCTCAGAAAGAACTTGGCCGCGAACCTTCTTAAGAACTTGTTTTCGTTGACTGAAGCTCCTTCAGGGTATTCTTGTGCTTCGAGATACCTTTTGACGTCATGAAACCAAGGTCGGTCCACTACTTCTTCGGTATTAATCTCGTGACAATGTGCAGGTTCGTCCATCCGCTCGATGGTGATTTGAGGTGCCTCATTATCCCAGTTAAGTTTAAACATGGAGGACATTGTAGCTAGCGCATCTGCTAGCTGATTCTCTTCTTGCGGGAAGTGCTCGAAGGTAATCTGCTCGAAATGTGGTAACAATGTCAGGACATGTTCTTTGTAAGTGATGAGGTTTGGATGTTTAGTATCCCACTCTCCTTTGATTTGACTGATAACCAAAGCTGAGTCCCTAAATACAATCAAAGATTTGATTCCCAAGTCAATAGCGGCCTTGAGACCAAAGATACAAGCTTCATACTCGGCCATGTTGTTGGTGCAGCTAAAGCAGAGTCTAGCAGTGAAAGGCGTGTGGCAATCTTCTGGAGAGATAAGTATCGCGCCGATACTATTCCCAAGTGCGTTGGAAGCACCATCAAAGTACAGAGTCCATCGGGATCTATGTTCAGGTCTGTTATACGGTCTGTTTTCTTCAATGTTTCTCAAAGTCATGATATCCTCGTCGGGAAAGTCGAACCTCATGGATTGGTAATCTTCGACAACTTGATGAGCCAGATGATCGGCTAGCACACTCCCCTTTATGGCTTTTTGGGTCGTGTACTGTATATCATATTCGGTGAGGATCATCTGCCATCTAGCGATTCTTCCGGATAGAGCAGGCTTCTCGAAGATGTACTTGATTGGATCCATTTTAGAAATCAACAGAGTGGTATGTGTCAACATATACTGCCTTAGCCGGCGAGCAGCCCATACCAAAGCGCATAAAGTTTTCTCGAGTAGTGAGTAGCGAGTCTCACAGTCGGTAAACTTTTTGCTAAGGTAATAAATGGCATGCTCTTTTCGGCCAGACTCGTCATGTTGGCCTAGTACACACCCCATTGAATTATCAAAGACAGTCAGATACATGATTAAAGGCCTTCCTTCGACGGGTGGTGTTGTACCCCAAAATTTGCCCTCCCATATTCTTCAAAGTTTTGACAAGCATCACCTCAAATTGCTCAAGTCTACTCAAGGGCTACACAGTCAAGCATCCTCCTAAGCCAGTCAAATTAGGGTTTTGGTTCTTGCAAGGAATTTGAGGTTTTAAGGGCTCAATCAAGTCCCACATGCCTATAAACATTGTCAAGCATCTACATGTCAAGTTTCAAGGCTCACAAGGTCAAGTTGCACAGTCAAAAACCCTAATTGCTTCACAATCAACTATAGGGGCAAAATGGTCATTTGGCATTCAAAAGTCAAAAAATTTGGTCAACATCTTATTTTGAAGCCACAATCATCATTTGGTCAAATCTTGACCATGATTTCACAAGAATGGCTCAAAAATCATCAAGGTGTCAAAAGTTTCTATTTTTGGACAGCTGAAAACTCAACTGTAACTTGACCAAGGCATAACTTTTTCATGGTGCATCAGAAAAATCCCATCCAATGCTCATCTTGAAGGGGAAGACATTTCCTACAACTCATCTTCACATTCCAAGTCCAAGAAATGATCTCACAAAAAGTTATCAATTTCAACATTATAGGTCATTTTCAAAAGTCAACAAAAAGGCACTTTAAGTCAAAGACCATAACTTGAGATTGGTAAATCAAAATGACATGGGATCAAAGACATTGGTTAGAGGACTTCAAGACCTTTCCAAAATGTCCAAGAACATGTTCATAGCTTCAAAATTGAGCAAGATATGCATTGGATGAGTTGGGGAATTTTTGTAAAATGGCCAAAGTCAATTATCCTTGAAACTTCATTTTTGACAAAAGGGGCCCACTTTTTCCACTTGGTTCAGCTTGGCCATGCCTCCCACGTGTCCCACAATTTATTTCAAGATTAAAAATTAATTTTTCTTTTTATTTAATTTTATTTGATTTAATTCATTTTAAATCTTTAAAATTCAAATGAAAATCAAGAAAATTAATGGAAGGATATTTTGTGGCTTGAATAGCTTTGATACACCATGAAGTACTTACCAACCTCGTGCAAGGCCTATTCCAAGCATAAAAATTCAAATTTTGACAAGAATGGTAAGTTGCTTTAATGGAGGTTATGGAAAAATCTCAAACATAAGTGCAAGGGTTAAAGGTGCATTATATGGTTTGATTCTCATTCAAGGATACATATGCAAGCTTTTGAGACACAATACACGACCTAGAAACACTCCATACAACATAAGCAATTCGAAATTTTCAAGAGAAAAAAGTGAAACTGAAAACCACTTTGCAGTGCAATTCAATCTTCCCTTTTAATCCAAACACGTTCCTTACATCCCCAGGAGCGATTTGCAATCATTAACAAGTCAAAAACCTCAAGGAATCACTCATCACGCCATCACGGTTTGTTCAAAATTTTGAGAAACGAAATTCCATTTTTACGCCTCATTAATCCATTTTAAATATTATTATGCATTGCTGACACCATTACAAAACTTTCTGTATGTTTTAATTTGATTATAAGGCTGTAAAACGCAAAGTGCCATTGTTGGTTTCTAGGTTTTTCAGAGCTTCGAATTGGGGGTTTTGTCATGCTGTAAAATTAGAACTCCAAACAGGCATGGTTGAAATCAGTGTGACAAGACGAACAGGAAGCATACCTCGCGCCTTTTTTATATTCACCATATAGCTAATCGCTATTTTTGACATTAGTGTTTTGTGGGGGTTTAAAACCCCCGTTATTTGCCTGTAATTTTTGTTTCAGAACGAAGATGATGATGGCGTGGCAACCAGGGAGTGAGCCATTCAAATTGGCGCGCGCTTTTCCAACATATAACGCACTTATTTCATATATTCTTTTGTTTCCATTATGCTTACAAATGCGCAGGTTTGGTTCAGTGGTTGGCTACGTGGTCTGTATTCACTGGGACCTGGGTTCGATTCCCAGGTCCCCTCATAGTTCCATATTATTTTGTCAAATGCTTTCATGTGCAGATTCCAAGATGAGGTGTACCATAAGCCTCACATCCCAGCGCTCCAAGCGTCCATCAATGCAGATCCAAGGGCCAAACATGAGGACCATGGTACTCTGGAGTCAGCGCATACGTAGGCCACCAGGAAAAGTCAAACGAGCTGAAGCTTTAATGGGCCAGGATTCAACAATGCACCCTCCTTCCTGGCCCAATACCCCCTTTCATTGGTCTTTTCTTTTCTTTTCATTTTTTATTTATTTATTTTTCAATTTAATTTCTAACCCTTTTTTTATTTTATTTCTTATTAACAAATTAACCAACTAATATTTTCATTAAAAAAATCAAAAAAGAACTAATATTATTATTATCATTAATTTCATTTTATTTTTGTAAATAAATACTAATAAATTGAATTAATTGTAATTAGGCAAACTTTAACTTTTTTTCTTAATAATTAAAATAAATTTAGAATTAGGTTTATTAACTTTTAATTTTAATTCCTTTATTTTATTTTCATTAAAAACATAAAAACGCAAAATATTTTCTTTTAATTAAATTAATTAATTAGTCATTAGTTAGTTTTAATTTCATTTTAATTACAAAAAGACAAAAAAAATCAATTTCTTTTCTTAAAAGGGTCAAAACCCTTAGAACATTCCCGATTCTTTCTTTCGCGCGCATTGTAGTTTTAATTCCTTATTTTTGATTATTATGTAACTGCCTCCGGATGTAATAGTTAATTAGGTTTACTGCTTTATTTTAACTTTCCGTACTTATTTACCAAAAACGGGTCTTTGTATTTTTGGCGATGTATAGACCCGCGCCTTGTAATAGCGTAAGATTTATGTTTCCGCAATTTACTTTCCGCACCCCCTTAACTGCTAAACTTGCATGAAAGAATGTATGTAAATAAAACCAATCCGTAGCTCACAAAATAACATGTACAAGATAACATTAACTGAAAAACAACACACAAAGCACATACCACTCCTAGGGTACGCCTCACTGGTTGCCTCGAACATGGTCATCAAGTATAGGGTGTCTTAGAGGTCGCCCTTCTGTCTAAAGATCCCGTCGCCTCGAAACGGTTGCCTCGGATAAAAAGGATCTAGGACGTTAGGGTTACCACTAAGATGTCCTACCATTGCTTCGGTGACCACATTGTCCCGATAATCAAATTGACCCGAATAACTCCAACGACGGTGCTACCTACCTCTCAATGGTGGGATAGCACTATCTAAAGGACTCTTACACAGCCTAATTCCTTAGAGTAGGTAGATTCTCATGGGTACTTGCTCTTTATCAAAACAAACAAAAATACTTTTCACACCTCACACTTTCTAAAAATTTTCATACACTCTTGAGGACTGATACAAGAGTTACTTAGAAATTTTTCAAACGGAACTTTTTCAAAACCCACACACACTTGAAAAGCAAACAATCTTTTGAAAACATAAGAGCAAGTACCTAAGAGCCCGTGGATAACCACGGATAGAGAGGGTGCTAACACCTTCCCTTTCTATAAATCTACCTCCCGAACCGAGAAACATTCTCAAAGAAGGAATTTTGCTGTGCTTTTGTCCTTTCCATGTTAGAGAACATAAAAGACGGTGGCGACTCTTGCTTACCGCGACATTTCGCGAACCACCTTAAAAAACAGTCAGTTCTATTTCCATCGATCACAGAACTGGCGACTCTGCTGGGGATCTATAAAAGTGAGGTGTACCTTAGGATTAGATCATACTTATGTTTTCAATTGCTTTGCTTTGATTGCTTTATATTTGTGGGCTTTGCATCGGAGTTTTCATAGATCCTAACCCGGATCTGGGGATACCCTTTTAGGTAGCATAAGCTGTGAGGGACCTGTCCAGCATAGACCGACACAGGTGAAGCAGTGGCTACATTGGTGTGGCACCTTGGTCTGTACCGATATCCCTTGTGTTGCAACGAGGAGAATATGGGTCTTCTGAGGAGTCATTAAGCACCAACCGACCTTAGAACCCTAATGTGACCCAACTTGGCCATAGAACAGTAGCAGTATGCTACACCCATTGAGGCTAAACTCTCGCGATGGTTCTGGCCGCAAGAAAAGATTGCGACGCTGGAGTTATGACCGATTGAGGGTAGTCAGTGATATTGGGATCATCTAGAACCCGGTTACTTTTGATAGGACAGGTCTTAACCAACGAAACTGAAAGAGGGTAGTACCTGAACTTCATGCTGGCCTGAACTCTAAGGGCTATCTTTATGTGACTTGTGTGCCTTCAGACTTGACTACTTGCATACTTGTTATCTGACACATGAGTTCCTTGTAGGTTTTGTTTACAGTCCTTAATTGGGACTCATTACAAGGCCTACTTACATCACTTCATGCATAGCATAACATCATACAATTGCATGCATCTTGCATAAAAACTAATCCATTTCAAGGATCTCAAGGGCTTGTGATGCAGGTTATGATGAATCAAAGTGTCTAGCAAAGGGCAAAGGGGATTTATTTTCCTCTAGCCGAGGTTGTCATGGGCTATGACCCACTCGATATGGTGAGCCTTGACTCTTGAAGAAGGACTCTCAGCAACATGAAGTTCCTTCAATCAAGCTACAAAATTCAAATTCTAACAATTTTTCTTGTTTACCCCGCGAGATCCTTGAAAACATCGCATGCATACATACATATCATTGCATTACAGGTACCCTTGGTACAAGTCTCTTACCTTCTTCGTTGTCTATTTCAGCAATGGCTTCCCAACAAGATAACCAGGGTCTTCATGCTCAAGAGACTCAGTTCAGGGAGATCTTCCTAAGCCTATCCAAGGGGCAAGAAGAGCTGAGAGTACTCCTCACGGGGACTTTGGTCAGGAACAGTCCAGAAGACGATAAAGACGAACGGCTGAAACGTCTACAAGCTGAGGTGGATACAATGAGAACCCAGATGCTGGGGCAAATGGCTCTTATCCAAGACTTATCTCAAAGACAAGGAGAGCTCAGGGTTCTCGTCAACCAACTGCTTCGGGATAACCAACTGGGGCAAACATCTAAGGTTGAAGAGCAAGCCATCATTCAACCACCTGTGGGGCAAAAAGACAAGGGAAAAGCTCCTCAGTTTGCTTCGGGGTCACAAGCCCAACATCAACCTCACCAGCGTCAACAGGGTAGTCGGCGTAAGCAAAATACATCTGGAAGATATTTCTCGGAGACTGGTGTGCCATCCTCACTAATATTGAAACGCTTGTTGGAGTTCAAGCTGATTGCTTTAAAGGATCCTCCTAAGAAGCTCAACATAACCTCCCTAAAGTACAATCCTGATGAAAGGTGTGCCTACCATTCTGACAGTCCTGGACATGACACTGACGACTGTTGGAGCCTGAGGAACAAGATCCAAGACTTGATCGAAGGAAGGGTGCTGGAGTTCATGCCGGGTGGAAAAATGAAAATCTTCCGCTAAGAATCTTCCATCTGAGATGACTAGTTCAAACTAAGAAACTTTTGTTCATTCGAATGTTCAAGTTGTATTTTTCTTTGATTGTTCAAACAATTATCATGTCAAACTTTCTTATTTCATTAATGCATCGCATATGTCTGTTTTGAATCAATATATTCGCATTCGCTATATTCAAACTGCTTTCATATTTTTGTGATGTTCAAACTCTCAATTAATAATTCTAAGCCTCTTGAGGGAGGATGACGAAAACGATACCATAATCTACAGTATGCTTTTGAACATACCCCGCTGATGAGGTACAGGCATTGTTTCAATTCCTAAACACTGGAGTTATAAGGATGATAATCCCTCGTCAACCCCTTTGAGCCAAATAAGTTGGAGTTTTCTTTTCGAAAATTAAAACCCTTAATCATAACCTGGGGCAGGGTAGTTCTCTCAGCTGATCCAAGTGCACAATGAATGGCACCAAAGGAATCCTTACAAAACAAAAGACAGTGATGGCTCCGAATAATCATAAAGACAGGCAGTCCTTATCTCCCAAAAATAAAAGCCCATTAAGTCAAAACCTATGAAGGAGACTTACAAAACTGGGGCATCTCGCTGACTGTGATCATGAAAGAAACAGTTCAGGCAAAAAACAGGGATAACGAAATCAAAAAAAAGAAAGAGGTCCTACAAACCCTCAACCAAAAAAAGGAATGACTGCCTATTCAAAATAAAATGTCAACATCCGAACCATCATGGGAATATTAGGACAAAGACTCGAACAAGGTCTAACGCACGATCAACTGAGTTTAGGTTTGAAGAACATCACGAAGAGCGGGTGGGTACAAATATAATTTGAGCCTTTATCCTTTGTTTCTTAAACCGTGAACCAGGCCACGTTATAACCCTTAAAAAGTCCTAGCTGAAGCATGGGTTAGTTCGAAGGCATACTGTTATGAAAGGTATCCTGACTCCTTAAGGCTCGCCGTAAAATCTTGAGTTGACATCACAGTTTACAAATTTTTTTTTACTTGTTTTTATGAAAAAATGCATTTTCAAGAAAACTTCAAGACAGACATAAGCTTTGCATTTTTAATATAACATTGCTTGCATATGACTATTCGTTTGAACAACATAGAAGTTCGCACGACGAATGTCTAATGAACAAAAGCACCCCCAATCAAGGGGCATGGCATGATCATTGTCCATCATCTGGGGCAGTTAAGTCAAGATTCAGAGAATCTCTCAAAAGGCCAGCCAGCTTGGGGCAAATCTCCATTTGGAGCATTGGACGATCAAACGAAGATCTCCTGGTACTAGAGCAACGCAACACTACTGGCAGTGACAACTCCCTGCATCTGGAGAGCATGGACATAGTCGAAAAGATACTGCGCATAATCAAAGACCCGCTAGGTTGACACACCTAGGCAAAAATAAGGGCTTCCCGGCGAACCAAAAGGGTTCGGGCAAAAATAAGGGATGAAATAAAAAAAATCTGTACACCCGGCAAGTCGAAAACCTGAAAAGGCGGCTTGGGCAAAAATGGGTATCCCGATGGACTGAAAACCCGAAAAGGCGGTCCAGGCAAAAGTTAGGGATCAAAGCGTACGACTATGTCTCGGTATCTCGTCACCTGCCTACCAGAAGAAGGTTCATCAATCAACAGTTATCAAACACCTCCTAGGTCTTTTTTCTCCCGCAGAAACAGGGGCAAAAATGAGTTGTCCGAGCGATCTAGTTGCTCTGTCCGCCAAGGTACCAAGGTAGGTTCAGCTAAAGAACGTGACCAAGATACCTTCACTCCCCGCAGAGTAGGACAAGACTCAGCAATACTCTCCCCCGAGCAGAGTTGGTCTCCAATCAGCCCTGAAAAGGCACAGTATCCCTAGCAAGTCAGCAATGCTCTCCCCAAGCAGAGTTAGCCTACTGTCAGCCTTAAGGAAGTCGGGTATCCCCAGAAAATCTCAATGTTCCCCAGCGGAATATACATATGTTCCTAAGCAAGCATCCCCGGCAGTCTTCATATAAGATTGTTCCCCGGCGGAATACATACACCCCAGTGGAGCCACTTCCTTGGTACAGTCCAAAAGTTTCCCCAAGAGAGTTGAATCATCCTCCCCAATAGATTCTGGAAGCTTATCCCTAGTAGATTCTGGAAGCTTATACCCTGCGGAGTACGAATGCATCTCCCCGACTATATTCAAAGGTTATTCCCCACCAGAGCTTATAACTGGGTTATCCTCAGCTAATTACCACGGAAAGATCGTCCCCGGCGAAGTTCTTCCTATCCCCCAGCGGAGTTCATCAAATTCCCCAACATAGCTCATCAATGGAATCCCCAGCGGAGTTCATCAAAATCCTCAACAAAACATATCAATGGAATCCCTAGCGGAGTTCTCATTAAATCTCAGCGAAGTATCTCTTCCCACAGAGTAATTCCCCGCAGAGTAATCTCTCCAACAAGTTTATTCCCCAGCGGAGTCATCTTCTCCTACCGGTTTATCCTTGCAATCATCACCCTCAGCAGAAACGAAGAACTCTATTCTTCAACATCAGCCCAGGATTCAACTTCCCGGCATGCGTCAAGGATTTATTTTCCAGACGAAGATACATTCATAAACATCACATCATGATACATGCATATACGCATCATGTCATACAATCTCATTTATGTCGAGAATATCATTGCTTGATCCATATCATGCATTGCATATGACTGACCTTTACCTTTCAGGAAGGATGCAGTTAAATGATCAGCTATGTCAAGGTAGACTAATATAGTCAAAAGAGACCAATCCAGTCAAAGAAGACAAGTCCAGTTAAATCCCAAAGGTTTTTCTGATGCTCATCCAGTCAAAGAAGACAGGTCCAGTTAAATTACTTCCTAAAGTCAAAGAAGACAATCCGTCATTATAGACACCCGTCATTATAGACACCCGTCATTATAGACACCCGTCGTCATAGACACCTGTCGTTATAGACACCCGTCGTCATAGACACCCGTCATTATAGACACCCGTCATTATAGACACCCGTCGTCATAGACACCCGTCGTTATAGACACTCGTCGTTATAGACACTCGTCGTTATAGACACCCGTCGTCATAGACACCCGTCGTTATAGACACTCGTCGTTATAGACACCCGTCGTTATAGACACCCGTCGTTATAGACACCCGTCGTTATAGACACCCGTCGTCATAGACACCCGTCGTTATAGACACTCGTTGTTATAGACACCCGTCGTCATAGACATCCGTCGTTATAGACACCCGTCGTTATAGACACCCGTCGTCATAGACACCCGTCGTCATAGACACCTGTCGTTATAGACACCCTTCGTCATAGACACCCGTCATTATAGACACCGTCGTTATAGACACCCGTCGTCATAGACACCCGTCGTCATAGACACCCGTCGTCATAGACACCCGTCATCATAGACACCCGTCGTTATAGACACCCGTCATTATAGACACCCGTCATTGAAGACAACTCGTCATTTAAGACAACTCGTCATTAAAGACAACTCGTCATTTAAGACATCTCGTCATTGAAGACATCTCGTCATTGAAGACAACTCGTCATTAAAGACAACTCGTCATTTAAGACAACCCGTCATTATAGACACCCGTCATTGAAGACCACTCGTCATTGAAGACAACTCGTCATTGAAGACAACCCGTCGTTATAGACACTCGTCATTTAAGACAACTCGTCCTTGAAGACAACTCGTCATTGAAGACAACTCGTCATTGAAGACAACTGGTCATTGAAGACAACTCGTCATTTAAGACAACTCGTCATTTAAGACAACTCGTCATTTAAGACAACTCGTCATTGAAGACAACTCGTCATTGAAGACAACTCGTCATTGAAGACAACTCGTCATTGAAGACAACTCGTCATTGAAGACGACTCGTCATTGAAGATGACTCGTCATTGAAGACAACTCGTCATTGAAGACAACTCGTCATTGAAGACAACTCGTCATTGAAGACAACTCGTCATTGAAGACAACTCGTCATTGAAGACAACTCGTCATTTAAGACAACTCGTCATTGAAGACAACTCGTCATTGAAGACAACTCGTCATTGAAGACAACTCGTCATTGAAGACAACTCGTCATTGAAGATAACTCGTCATTTAAGACAACTCGTCATTGAAGACAACTCGTCATTTAATACAACTCGTCATTGAAGACAACTCGTCATTGAAGACAACTCGTCATTGAAGACAACTCGTCATTGAAGACAACTCGTCATTGAAGACAAATCGTCATTGAAGACGACTCGTCATTGAAGATCACTCGTCGTTGAAGACAACCCGTCCATGAAGACAACCCGTCCAAAGAGACAACTCATCAAGAAAGACAAAACCTCCTCTAGTTCAGTTAAATCCTAAAGATTTTTCTGAGATAACCTGTCAGTAGAGACAACCCATCAACCTTTTGAAGTTCCAGATTCGATACATGTATCTAGCCAGGGCATGTCTGTGAGCGACTGAGTGAGGATCAACACCTGTAACAGGCCAGGAAATTATCTTTCTCAGGTACGCAAGTTCTCGCTAAGGAATCTCTTATGCGATCGACACCTAGATGGCATCTATACGCCCATCCACATACCAACAGTCTCCAAATGGCATCTATAAGCTCATTCCCGACAAGATTCTGTCACATCTCTAGATGGCATCTATAAGCCCATCCTCCTATCCACCATCTCTCCAAATGGCATCTGTAAGCCCATTCCCGACATCACACTGCTGATACTCTACTATGTGAGTGCAAATTTCTGGACACTCTAGTGTTCAATCATCTTCCACCCTCGGATCACGAAAGGCACACAAGTCAATCTACATCCTCAGGTCTAAGAAGATTGAACAGGGGCAACTGTTGTACCCCAAAATTTGCCCTCCCATATTCTTCAAAGTTTTGACAAGCATCACCTCAAATTGCTCAAGTCTACTCAAGGGCTACACAGTCAAGCATCCTCCTAAGCCAGTCAAATTAGGGTTTTGGTTCTTGCAAGGAAGTTGAGGTTTTCAAGGGCTCAATCAAGTCCCACATGCCTATAAACATTGTCAAGCATCTACATGTCAAGTTTCAAGGCTCACAAGGTCAAGTTGCACAGTCAAAAACCCTAATTGCTTCACAATCAACTGTAGGGGCAAAATGGTCATTTGGCAGTCAAAAGTCAAATTTTTTTGTCAACATCTTATTTTGAAGCCACAATCATCATTTGGTCAAATCTTGACCATGATTTCACAAGAATGGCTCAAAAATCATCAAGGTGTCAAAAGTTTCTATTTTTGGACAGCTGAAAAGTCAACTGTAACTTGACCAAGGCATAACTTTTTCATGGTGCATCAGAAAAATCCCATCCAATGCTCATCTTTAAGGGGAAGACATTTCCTACAACTCATCTTCACATTCCAAGTCCAAGAAATGCTCTCACAAAAAGTTATCAATTTCAACATTATAGGTCATTTTCAAAAGTCAACAAAAAGGCACTTTAAGTAAAAGACCATAACTTGAGATTGGTAAATCAAAATGACATGGGACCAAAGACATTGGTTAGAGGACTTCAAGACCTTTCCAAAATGTCCAAGAACATGTTCATAGCTTCAAAATTGAGCAAGATATGCATTGGATAAGTTGGGGAATTTTTGTAAAATGGCCAAAGTCAATTATCCTTGAAACTTCATTTTTGACAAAAGGGGCCCACTTTTTCCACTTGGTTCAGCTTGGCCATGCCTCCCACGTGTCCCACAATTTATATCAAGATTAAAAATTAATTTTTCCATTTTTATTTAATTTTATTTGATTTAATTCATTTTAAATCTTTAAAATTCAAATGAAAATCAAGAAAATTAATGGAAGGATATTTTGTGGCTTGAATAGCTTTGATACACCATGAAGTACTTACCAAACTCGTGCAAGGCCTATTCCAAGCATAAAAATTCAAATTTTGACAAGAATGGTAAGTTGCTTTAATGGAGGTTATGGAAAAATCTCAAACATAAGTGCAAGGGTTAAAGGTGCATTATATGGTTTGATTCTCATTCAAGGATACATATGCAAGCTTTTGAGACATAATACACGACCTAGAAACACTCCATACAGCATAAGCAATTCGAAATTTTCAAGAGAAAAAAGTGAAACTGAAAACCACTTTGCAGTGCAATTCAATCTTCCCTTTTAATCCAAACACGTTCCTTACATCCCCAGGAGCGATTTGCAATCATTAACAAGTAAAAAACCTCAAGGAATCACTCATCACGTCCTCACGGTTTGTTCAAAATTTTGAGAAACGAAATTCCATTTTTACGCCTCATTAATCCATTTTGAACATTATTATGCATTGCTGACACCATTACAAAACTTTATGTATGTTTTAATTTGATTATAAGGCTGTAAAACGCAAAGTGCCATTGTTGGTTTCTAGGTTTTTCAGAGCTTCGAATTGGGGGTTTTGTCATGCTGTAAAATTAGAACTCCAAACAGGCATGGTTGAAATCAGTGTGACAAGACGAACAGGAAGCATACCTCGCGCCTTTTTTATATTCACCATATAGCTAATCGCTATTTTTGACATTAGTGTTTTGTGGGGGTTTAAAACCCCCTTTATTTGCCTGTAATTTTTGTTTCAGAACGAAGATGATGATGGCGTGGCAACCAGGGAGTGGGCCATTCAAATTGGCGCGCGCTTTTCCAGCATATAACGCACTTATTTCATATATTCTTTTGTTTCCATTATGCTTACAAACGCGCAGGTTTGGTTCAGTGGTTGGCTACGTGGTCTGTATTCACTGGGACCTGGGTTCGATTCCCAGGTCCCCTCATAGTTCCATATTATTTTGTCAAATGCTTTCATGTGCAGATTCCAAGATGAGGTGTACCATAAGCCTCACATCCCAGCGCTCCAAGCGTCCATCAATGCAGATCCAAGGGCCAAACATGAGGACCATGGTACTCTGGAGTCAGCGCATGCGTAGGCCACCAGGAAAAGTCAAACGAGCTGAAGCTTTAATGGGCCAGGATTCAACAATGCACCCTCCTTCCTGGCCCAATACCCCCTTTCATTGGTCTTTTCTTTTCTTTTCATTTTTTTTTATTTTTTTTCAATTTAATTTCTAACCCTTTTTTTATTTTATTTCTGATTAACAACTTAACCAACTAATATTTTCATTAAAAAAATCAAAAAAGAACTAATATTATTATTATTATCATTAATTTCATTTTATTTTTGTAAATAAATACTAATAAATTGAATTAATTGTAATTAGGCAAACTTTAACCTTTTTTCTTAATAATTAAAATAAATTTAGAATTAGGTTTATTAACTTTTAATTTTAATTCCTTTATTTTATTTTCATTAAAAACATAAAAACGCAAAATATTTTCTTTTAATTAAATTAATTAATTAGTCATTAGTTAGTTTTAATTTCATTTTAATTACAAAAAGACAAAAAAAAATCAATTTCTTTTCTTAAAAGGGTCAAAACCCTTAGAACATTCCCGATTCTTTCTTTCGCGCACATTATAGTTTTAATTCCTTATTTTTGATTATTATGTAACTGCCTCCGGATGTAATAGTTAATTAGGTTTACTGCTTTATTTTAACTTTCCATACTTATTTACCAAAAACGGGTCTTTGTATTTTTGGCGATGTATAGACCCGCGCCTTGTAATAGCGTAGGATTTATGTGTCCGCAATTTACTTTCCGCACCCCCTTAACTGCTAAACTTGCATGAAAGAATGTATGTAAATAAAACCAATTCGTAGCTCACAAAATAACATGTACAAGATAACATTAACTGAAAAACAACACACAAAGTACATACCACTCCTAGGGTACGCCTCACTGGTTGCCTCAAACGTGGTCATCAAGTATAGGGTGTCTTAGAGGTCGCCCTTCTGTCTAAAGATCCCATCGCCTCGAAACAGTTGCCTCGGATAAAAAGGATCTAGGACGTTAGGGTTACCACTAAGATGTGCTACCATTGCTTCGGTGACCACATTGTCCCGATAATCGAATTGACCCGAATAACTCCAACGACGGTGCTACCTACCTCTCAATGGTGGGATAGCATTATCTAAAGGACTCTTACACAGCCTAATTCCTTAGAGTAGGTAGATTCTCATAGGTACTTGCTCTTTCTCAAAACAAACAAAAATACTTTTCACACCTCACACTTTCTAAAAGTTTTCAAACAAATTTTTCATACACTCTTGAGGACTGATACAAGAGTTACTTAGAAATTTTTCAAACGAAACTTTTTCAAAACCCACACACACTTGAAAAGCAAACAATCTTTTGAAAACATAAGAGCAAGTACCTAAGAGCCCGTGGATAACCACGGATAAAAAGGGTGCTAACACCTTCCCTTTCTATAAATCTACCTGCCGAACCGAGAAACATTCTCAAAGAAAGAATTTTGTTGTGCTTTTGTCCTTTCCATGTTGGAGAACATAAAAGACGGTGGCGACTCTTGCTTACCGCGACATTTCGCGAACCAGCTTAAAAAACAGTCAGTTCTATTTCCACCGATCACAGGTGGCATCAAGATAGGAGGTTCCAGCAAATACTCCTTAATTTTATCGAAAGCAACTTGACAGTCATCATTCCATTCAACCACCTGATCTTTCTTCAACAGCTTGAAGATTGGCTCACAAGTAGATGTTAGGTGAGAAATGAATCTTGCAATGTAGTTTAAGCGTCCCAAGAAACCACTAACCTCCTTCTCAGTGCGAGGGGCAGGTATTTCTTGTATGGCTTCGACTTTGGCAGGATCGACCTTAATGCCTTTGTTGCTGACGATGAATCCCAAAATTTTACTGGACCTGACTCCGAAAGTGCACTTGCTAGGGTTCAGTCTGAGCTTGTATTCCTTTAACCTGACAAACAGCTTTTGTAGATGGTCGAGGTGTTCTTCTTCTGTTTGTGAACGGGCTATCATGTCGTCTACGTAGACTTCAATCTCATGATGTATCATGTCATGGAACAAAGCTACCATGGCTCGCTGATAGGTTGCCCCGACATTCTTCAGTCCGAATGGCATTACTTTATAGCATAAGGTACCCCATTGCGTAACAAAAGTAGTCTTTTCCATGTCTTCGAGGTCCACTTTGATCTGGTTGTACCCTGAAAATCCGTCCATGAAAGAGAATACCTTGTGTTGAGCTGTATTGTCAACCAAGATGTCAATGTGCGGTAGTGGGAAGTCATCTTTAGGGCTAGCCCTATTTAAGTCTCTGTAGTCCACGCACATTCTGACTTTGCCGTCCTTCTTAGGCACGGGCACAATGTTAGCAACCCATTGTGGATAGGAAGTAACAGCAAGAAAGCCAGCATTGAACTGCTTCATCACTTCAGCTTTGATCTTTTCAGACATATCGGGCCTCATTCGGCGGACTTTCTGTTTGATTGGTGGACAGTCTTCTCTTGTAGGGAGATGGTGAACCACAATATTTGTATCTAGTCCTGGCATGTCTTCATAGGACCAGGCGAAGATCTCAACATATTCATTCAACAGCTGAACTAAGTGCTCTTTGACACTTGGATCTAGGTTGGCACCCACTTTAACCTCTTTTCTGTCTTCCTCTGTTCCCAAATTGATAGTCTCTAACAACTCTTCATGGGGCAGAATAGCCCTTTCTTCCTGTTGCAGAAGTCTAGCCAACTCTCCAAGCACTTCACAGTCTTCATCACCTTCGTATTCGGTGTGATTGACCAGATCTTCAGAGTCACTGAAGGCCATAGAAGAATTGTTACCCATGGAATCCGGAGTGGATGGATACCTATATTTTGTGAGTGTGGGTGTGTGTAAGGGATAGCCACCTTTAAACAAAATAAAATGTAAAAAGAAAGAAAATGAACACAAAAGTTTATAGATGAAAACATCCATGATTCATTAAAAATGGCATATGAAAATGAAGAATCAAAACCCTTACAAATGGACCTATATGCCCCGGGTAAGGCATAAGGTAAAAAGTGTACGAATTGTTTTAAAGTTATTACAGACCAACAGGAAATGTTCAAAAGATAAATTACTGATTGATGAAAGTAATGGGAACAAAGTCTTTCGCCTCCCAGTTGTTCAGTCCTCCTTCAATGGTTGGAAAGATCCAATCTTCAAAATTGCTTCCTTCTTCATCATCCCCTAAAGCATGAACTCCATGATGAGTGATTTTTAATGGTGGTTCTCCAGCCCGGGAGCGACGCACGGCTTTCTGACTAGCAGCAGTGAAACCCAAACCGAACTTATCTATCTTGTAAGGGAAATCTGGCAGTTGACCTCATACTGTACTTCCTTCTTCCTTGATCACAGCCTCCGCATCTTTAAGGGATGACATCCGGGACACAAGTTTGGTAATGATAGGCACATAAGTCATTGTCTTAGCTACCGCAACTTCAGGAGAAACCTCTTCAAAGTGTTGGAAAGGTGTTTCTATGAATTCACCATCTAACTCCATGTAGCGGAAAGAGTTAAGGTGGCTTATCATATACTCCTCCTCACCATGAACCATTATGATTTTACCCTGGACTGGGTATTTGAGCATCTGGTGTAGAGAAGAAGTGACTTCCCCAGCGTTGTGGATTCATGGCCTTCCCAACAAGCATGAATATGAAGGACGGATGTTCATCACATAAAAAGTAGAGTTGAAAACTTCCGTACCCACTTTAATTGGGATTTCCACCTCTCCGTGAACCATCCTCTTAGAACCGTCGAAGGCTCTAACAATGATATTACTGGGCTTTAGGGTCAAACCTTCACTGTCCAATCTGTCCAATGCTTTCTTTGGTAGTACATTTAAAGATGAACCGGTATCAACCAGAACGTGAGCAAGTGTAGTTCCTCTGCACTCTACCGAGACATGCAGCGCATCATTATGCTTTCTTCCCTTAGATGTCAGATCGGCATCAGAGAAGCCAAGACCATTGTCGACTGTAAGGTTGGCTATGTAACACCCTCTAAAACCCCGCATATAATTTTCGCAATTTAAATAAAAACCATATTTTCAGAGTACATGTAAAATCGAGGATGTCACAATTCTCTTTTTATAAAATAATTCCTGTCATGCATAATCTTAGTGGTAACTCATACATGTTTACACAGCGGAATACTTTAATTAATAAAATCAAATGTTATAATATTTTCCAAAATCATCAGGGATTAACACCTGGAAAGTCAACATCATATTATAACAATTAAAAGAAAGTAAACGAGTCTGACTAAAGCAGCTCGACAACCAAACGTTCCCGGAGTTACAACTATCAGAGCATGACCCGGACATACTAGAATAAAACTAAACTAGACACGATAAGCCTTCGCCAAGCACCTGAGCGAAGCTCCTCAATCTGAAATATTCAACAGTAAGGGTGAGCTTCTCAAATATACATTTGGTTATACATTCATAACAATCAATTCACGAAATCATAAGCATCACCCAATAATTAACATATTTCATAGATTTCAAAACCTTTACAAATCATATATCCATGACATATTGCTTTTCATATTTGCAAATATCCATCAAACATCATCAACCATATATCAATCACACGTGCATACAAACAATCAAATATAACATTGGAAAAATCATCCATTCATGTTATATTCGAGCAATGCAACACACCCATGCATGTGGTACCACTTCACCGCCCCATTATATCGCGGGTCACGGATAACTCACCGTTCCATTATATCGCGGACACGGCTACCACCTCAACGTTCCATTATATCGCGGACACGTATATTGGCCACCATGTTAATTCCACACAATGGGAATTAACAAATGCAACATGATATGTAAGTATGTAACACTCAGCATACTATGAACATCATTCAACATATCATGCACATCAACAATATCAAACATAACATGATATGAATAGTATGTAACCACTCAGCATACTATTTAAACATCAATCATATCAAGTTACAAATAGCATGTAATCACTCAGCATACTATTCAAACATCAACCAATCACATCAATTATATCCTAACTCATGCTCGAGAACATATCTAAAAGCATGGCAATAAAAATCCAACATCAAAACACTGAAATCAAAATTCAGAAAATTCAGAAATTCAACACAGTAGCATCAACACGGGTGCCCGTGTTAAACAACACGGCCGTGTTGAAATATGCCCAGAAAACGCATTTTTTGACAAAACAGGGGATCAACACGGGTGCCCGTGTTAAACAACACGGCCCGTGTTGAATTGTGTCTGGAAACACAATTTTTTTGGCAACACAGTGCATCAACACGGGTGCCCGTGTTAAACAACACGGCCGTGTTGATGAGCGCGGGTCAGATTTTTCTGAACCTGCAGTGGCTCACAACAGCCGTCCAAACGCGGAAAAATGTCGGCCAAAACGCGTATTTCAGTACCTAACGCATCGAGCTTGTACAATCCACAACAATACCACAATATCCAATTTACTAATAATCATTATAATAACCTTAACCGGGGATTAACCGTAACTTTGGGGAATTCTACCGACACTGAGGTTGTCCCTACAATTTCCAAGGTAAATTCACGATCATTAGACATACGCCCAATTCACCATTTGGGACCTAAATTCTTAATCGATTCATGAGAATTGGGAATCCTAATCCTTTTCTAACAAAGTTCAGTCCTACGGTTATCGATCCCTAGAAACATCTAACAATTGGGATTTTCCTACAATTACCCGAATCAACCGTACATAAACCCATAAACAAATATAAATCGAGTATAAACCCCCCTTACCTTATCAATTAGCAGCTTTGAATTCTTGAGCGAAGTTCTCCGTTCTTCGTTCCTCGTACCTTCAGAGCTCTATTTTCCCAATTCTAACTTCTGTTTATCGTGAAAACCAAAATGAGGAATAACTTGAGTTCCAACACATAACTTTACTTCTTTTTCACCCCCACTCTTTACTAACAGCATCTAAGCCCAAAACATAAAAATCCCTATATTTCTTATTTCTTCGAATATTCCAAATAAATAATTCTTTTTATTTTATTAATTCTAATAAAATAAATTCCCAAATTTAAATAAATCAATTAATTGAAAACGGGGTGTTACAACTCTCCCCCACTAAAAGAGTTTTCGTCCTCGAAAACATACCTTAGACGAACAGCTCCGGATAAGCCTCCTTCATCTGGCTCTCCAGCTCCCAAGTGATATTTCCATCTGCTGGACCTCCCCAAGCAACCTTCACTAATGCTATCTCTTTACCTCTTAACTGTTTCACTTCCCGATCTTCTATCCTCATAGGCAATGTTTCTACTGTCAGGTTATCTCTTACCTGTACATCATCTATTTGGATTACATGAGATGGGTCTGGAATGTATCTCCTCAACTGAGAAACATGAAAAACATCGTGCAAATTCGCAAGTCTCGGAGGTAAAGCGATACGATAAGCAACTTCTCCAACTCTTTCCGTAATCTGAAACGGACCAATAAAACGCGGAGTCAACTTCTTAGACTTCAACGCCCGACCAATACCCGTCATCGGAGTAACTCTCATAAACACATGATCTCCAGCACTGAATTCTAAATTCTTCCTCCTCTTATCATGATAACTTTTCTGACGACTCTGAGAAGCTCTCATCTTCTCTTGAATCAATTTGATCTTTTCGGTAGTCTGCTGAACAATCTCTGGCCCAATTACCGAACTCTCTCCAGATTCATACCAACACAAAGGCGTCCTACACCGTCTACCATACAATGCCTCAAACGGAGCCATACCAATGCTCGAATGGTAACTATTGTTATAAGTAAACTCAATCAATGGCAAATAGCTATCCCAAGCTCCACCTTTCTCTAAAACACAAGCACGCAATAAATCTTCCAACGATTGAATCGTCCTCTCCGTTTGCCCATCTGTCTGAGGATGGTAAGCTGAACTCAATCTCAACTTAGTACCCAAAGCCTTCTGCAATCCTTCCCAAAATTTCGAAGTGAACCTCGGATCTCTATCTGACACAATACTAGAAGGAACCCCATGCAAACTCACTATTTTCTCAATATACAACTGTGCCAATCCCTCCATCGAGTAATCCATTCGCACCGGTATAAAATGAGCAGACTTAGTCAACCTATCCACAACGACCCATATCGCTTCACAATTCATAGGAGTCCTTGGCAACCCAGATACGAAATCCATAGAAATACTATCCCACTTCCATTCTGGAATAAACATTGGTTGCATAAATCCAGACGGCTTCTGATGTTCAATCTTCGATTTCTGACAGATTAAACATGCATACACAAATTCAGCTATTTCCTTTTTCATTCCCGGCCACCAAAACAATTTCTTCAAATCATGATACATTTTCGTGGCACCCGGATGAATGCTCATCCCACTGCGATGTCCTTCCTCTAATATACTTTTCTTGATTTCTGCGACATCAGGAACACAAACTCTATCGCCAAATCTCATAACATCATTTTCATCAATCCTGAACTCACCACCTTGACCTTGGTTGATCAATGTCAATTTATCAACTAAATTAACATCGGATTTCTGCCCGATCCTGATCTCTTCTAGAATACTGCTAGTAAGTTTCAACATACCCAAACGAACACACTTCGGAGTACTTTCACAAACCAAACTCAAATCTCGGAATTGCTCAATTAAATCCAATTCACGAACCATCATCATAGACATATGCAAGGACTTCCTGCTCAAAGCATCTGCAACTACATTTGCCTTACCAGGATGGTAATTCAAACCAAAATCATAATCTTTGAGAAATTCCAACCACCTTCTTTGCCTCATATTGAGCTCTTTCTGATCGAAAAGATACCTCAAACTCTTATGATCACTATACACTTCAAACCTCGAACCGTACAGATAATGCCTCCACAATTTCAAGACAAACACAACTGCTGCCAGCTCTAAGTCATGAGTAGGATAGTTCCTTTCATGAACCTTCAACTGTCTCGAAGCATACGCAACTACCTGCTGATTCTGCATTAAAACACCACCTAAACCCAACAGAGATGCATCGCAATAGACCACAAAAGATTCCACCGGATTCGACAAAATCAGAATAGGAGCACTAGTCAATCTCCGCTTCAATTCTTGGAAACCTTTCTCACAATCAGAATCCCAAATGAACGCTTGTCCTTTACGAGTCAACTTCGTCAACGGCAATGCTAACTTTGAGAATCCTTCGATAAACTTTCTGTAATAACCTGCAAGACCAAGAAAACTTCTGATTTCCGAAACAGTCTTCGGCGCCTCCCACTGAGATACCGCTTCTACTTTCGTAGGATCCACTGCAATACCACTCTTAGAAATCACATGTCCAAGAAAACTAACTTCATTCAGCCAGAACTCACATTTGGACAACTTTGCATACAACTTCTTATCTTTCAACAATTCTAACACAATTCTGAGATGTTCCGCATGTTCTTCGTCATTCTTGGAATAAATCAGAATGTCATCAATAAAAACCACAACAAACTTATCCAGATACGGGTGAAAAATCCTGTTCATATATTCCATGAAAACACCAGGTGCATTAGTAACTCCGAACGGCATAACAGAATATTCATAATGCCCATACCTCGTTCGAAAAGCAGTCTTTTGAATATCTTCCGCTTTCACACGAATCTGATGATATCCAGATCTCAAATCAATCTTACTGAATACACTGGCTCCAATTAACTGATCCATTAAATCATCAATCCTCGGTAACGGGTACCGATTCTTAATGGTTACCTTGTTCAATTGCCTGTAATCAACACACAGTCTCATAGAACCTTCTTTCTTCTTAACCAACAATACCGGAGCACCCCAAGGCGAAACACTTGGACGAATAAACTTCTTCTCCAGTAAATCTTCCAACTGACTCTTCAATTCAGCCAATTCAGACGCAGACATTCGATATGGCGCCATCGACACCGGTCTCGTACCAGGAATTAAATCTATAGAAAATTCCACTTCTCTCTCAGGAGGTAACTCGCCAACATCATCAGGAAAGACTTCTGGAAAATCACACACCACTGGCAATTCACTACTCCTGACCCTTCCTGTTGCATCTAACGAAGCAAGTAACATAAACACATTAGCACCATCTTCCATTGCTTCTTGCACCTGCCTAGCAGTCATAGTCAAATTCTCGACACCAACTGCTTCTGGGAAAATCACCGTCTTAGCAAAGCAGTTCAGATGAACCCGGTTAAATTCCAACCAGTTCATCCCAAGGATAATATCAATTTGTTCAAGCGGTAGGCACACTAAATCCATACCGAAACTTCTACCAAAAATCTCAATAGGACAATTCCTACATACGAGTGAAGTTGTCACTGAACCCGATGCAGGAGTATCAACAACCATGCTACCTCGCATACCAGATATGTCCAGTTTCAACCTCTCAGCACAATCCAAAGAAATGAAAGAATGAGTTGCACCAGTATCAATAATTGCAACTAAAGGTGTGCCATGAATAAAACACGTACCTTTAATCAATCGATCCTCTGGAGTAGTCTCAGATCCAGACAAAGCAAACACTTTTCCACCTGACTGATCCTTCCTAGGCTTAGGACACTGCGGACGAATGTGACCTTCTTCGCCACAATTGTAACAAGTAACAGACTTCCCTTTGCAATCAATAGACAAATGACCAGCCTTTCCACATTTATAGCACTTCTTCTCATCACTCTTGCAATCTCGAATGTGATGACCAGACTCACCACACTTGTAGCATCTGATAGGAGCCTTAGAATCTCCCCCACTAGGCCTTTTCCAACCGCCTGATCTCTGGTTATCTCTACCATATGGCTTGCCACGGTCCATATGTTGCTTCCCTCTTTTATCAATAGCTCCACGAGAGTGAGACGACCGATTCTTGGTAATATCTTCTTCCAAGATTCTGCTACAATCCACCAGATCAGAAAATCTACGAATACGCTGGTACCTGATTCCCTGCTTAATCTCATCCCGGAGACCATTCTCAAATTTGATACATTTAGAGAATTCTCCAGCCTCATCATTGTTATAGTGTGCATAATACTTTGCCAGCTCAGTGAACTTAGTAGCATACTCACTAACAGTCAGATTGCCCTGCTTAAGCTCCAAAAATTCAATTTCCTTTCTTCCCCGAACATCTTCAGGAAAGTACCTCCTCAGAAAAGCCCTTCTGAAGTTAGCCCAAGTCAGTGCCTCTCCATCCTGAACCATTTCAGTCCTTGTGGCAACCCACCAGTCGTCGGCTTCTTCCGCCAACATATGCGTACCATATCTGACTTTCAAATCTTCAGCACAATCAATCACACGGAAAATCCTTTCGATTTCCTTCAGCCACTTCTGAGCACCTTCAGGGTCATGTGTACCTTTGAACAACGGAGGATTGTTCCTCTGGAAATTTCCCAATTGCCTATCAGCACCAATCACGCCTCCAGTTGGGTTTCCAGCAAGTACACCAGCTAACATCCCCAAAGCCTCAGCTAATGCAGCATCATTTCGTCCATTACCTCTTCCAGCCATATTCCTGAGAATTCAAACATACCCCACATCAGAACACAGTATCGACAGTGTTACCTTGCACTAGTCGCATACGAAAAGGAATGACTGACTCAAGACTCTGGTCACAACGACCGACTATGCTCTGATACCACTATTGTAACACCCTCTAAAACCCCGCATATAATTTTCGCAATTTAAATAAAAACCATATTTTCAGAGTACATGTAAAATCGAGGATGTCACAATTCTCTTTTTATAAAATAATTCCTGTCATGCATAATCTTAGTGGTAACTCATACATGTTTACACAGCGGAATACTTTAATTAATAAAATCAAATGTTATAATATTTTCCAAAATCATCAGGGATTAACACCTGGAAAGTCAACATCATATTATAACAATTAAAAGAAAGTAAACGAGTCTGACTAAAGCAGCTCGACAACCAAACGTTCCCGGAGTTACAACTATCAGAGCATGACCCGGACATACTAGAATAAAACTAAACTAGACACGATAAGCCTTCGCCAAGCACCTGAGCGAAGCTCCTCAATCTGAAATATTCAACAGTAAGGGTGAGCTTCTCAAATATACATTTGGTTATACATTCATAACAATCAATTCACGAAATCATAAGCATCACCCAATAATTAACATATTTCATAGATTTCAAAACCTTTACAAATCATATATCCATGACATATTGCTTTTCATATTTGCAAATATCCATCAAACATCATCAACCATATATCAATCACACGTGCATACAAACAATCAAATATAACATTGGAAAAATCATCCATTCATGTTATATTCGAGCAATGCAACACACCCATGCATGTGGTACCACTTCACCGCCCCATTATATCGCGGGTCACGGATAACTCACCGTTCCATTATATCGCGGACACGGCTACCACCTCAACGTTCCATTATATCGCGGACACGTATATTGGCCACCATGTTAATTCCACACAATGGGAATTAACAAATGCAACATGATATGTAAGTATGTAACACTCAGCATACTATGAACATCATTCAACATATCATGCACATCAACAATATCAAACATAACATGATATGAATAGTATGTAACCACTCAGCATACTATTTAAACATCAATCATATCAAGTTACAAATAGCATGTAATCACTCAGCATACTATTCAAACATCAACCAATCACATCAATTATATCCTAACTCATGCTCGAGAACATATCTAAAAGCATGGCAATAAAAATCCAACATCAAAACACTGAAATCAAAATTCAGAAAATTCAGAAATTCAACACAGTAGCATCAACACGGGTGCCCGTGTTAAACAACACGGCCGTGTTGAAATATGCCCAGAAAACGCATTTTTTGACAAAACAGGGGATCAACACGGGTGCCCGTGTTAAACAACACGGCCCGTGTTGAATTGTGTCTGGAAACACAATTTTTTTGGCAACACAGTGCATCAACACGGGTGCCCGTGTTAAACAACACGGCCGTGTTGATGAGCGCGGGTCAGATTTTTCTGAACCTGCAGTGGCTCACAACAGCCGTCCAAACGCGGAAAAATGTCGGCCAAAACGCGTATTTCAGTACCTAACGCATCGAGCTTGTACAATCCACAACAATACCACAATATCCAATTTACTAATAATCATTATAATAACCTTAACCGGGGATTAACCGTAACTTTGGGGAATTCTACCGACACTGAGGTTGTCCCTACAATTTCCAAGGTAAATTCACGATCATTAGACATACGCCCAATTCACCATTTGGGACCTAAATTCTTAATCGATTCATGAGAATTGGGAATCCTAATCCTTTTCTAACAAAGTTCAGTCCTACGGTTATCGATCCCTAGAAACATCTAACAATTGGGATTTTCCTACAATTACCCGAATCAACCGTACATAAACCCATAAACAAATATAAATCGAGTATAAACCCCCCTTACCTTATCAATTAGCAGCTTTGAATTCTTGAGCGAAGTTCTCCGTTCTTCGTTCCTCGTACCTTCAGAGCTCTATTTTCCCAATTCTAACTTCTGTTTATCGTGAAAACCAAAATGAGGAATAACTTGAGTTCCAACACATAACTTTACTTCTTTTTCACCCCCACTCTTTACTAACAGCATCTAAGCCCAAAACATAAAAATCCCTATATTTCTTATTTCTTCGAATATTCCAAATAAATAATTCTTTTTATTTTATTAATTCTAATAAAATAAATTCCCAAATTTAAATAAATCAATTAATTGAAAACGGGGTGTTACAGGCTACACACTCTTGAAACTGATCCACAGAAGTTTCTTGAGGCACATGCGTCGTCTTCAGGAATTTGATCAAGGCTTTGGCATGAGCCTCGGAGCAGAGCAATAGAGCCAGCATAGTGATTTTTGAAGGGGTTTTCCCCAGCTGCTCTACGGCATCATAGTCGCTTTTCTTGATTATCTTTAAAATCTCCTCCATTTCTTTATGTGTGGTCTCAGGAATAACTAAAGTCTGAGCCCTCATCCTGACGGGTGCTTCTTGGATCCCCTTACCTTTGTCAGCAGTAATAGCAGAGGGTACAACTTCGGGAGTAACAATTTCTTCAATTACTGGACTTTGTACAGATATCTTGACTGGCACAGAAGCACTTGAGGGTCCGAAGATTTCCCTTGGAGAAGCAATCTCTGGAGAGAAGATTATTCCGCTACGAGTGATCTTACTTGTCCTTGCAACATTTCCTATGTCAGAAGTTTCTTCATTAGAACTTTCTTCCACTGATTCGATCTGCTTAACATCGTGGTAGAAGATCTCTCCTCCATAATTCCATGGTATTGTCTTGTTGGACTTATATGGGATAGGCCCCGGCATAGTAATCTTCAGAGGTACACACTTTGGATCGTGTGTAATCTTAACAGGTCTTTTGGGGATCTTGGAAAGATTGTCGAAAATGGTGATTATAGCAACATCATTGATTGGAGTAACAGGAGTAACATGAGTTTTCTTGAAGAGTATTTCTTGAGTATCTATTAGGCGTTGGATGCCTGACTTCAATAGCGGACAGTCAGATTGCAAGGTTGAACAAAGGTAACAATCTTTTTCACAGCCTGGGAAAATCCCGGCTTTCAACAGATTCATCTTGATCATTGGCAACAGAGTCATTAAGTTATCAACAGTAGTAACATGAAGATATTCTACAATAGCATGGACATTATGACCATGTTTTGGCATAGGAGCGGATATCATATTAGGTTTTTCGGGGGCATCAAACTCCACCTCCTTGGCATCTATTAAATCTTGGATATTGTTTTTAAGAACCCAACAATTATTAGTGTTATGCCCCACGCTGTCCGAATGATAGGCACACTTTGCATTTGAATGATAGTAGGGAGAAGAGGTATTTGGGTTCTTCAGCGCCTCTTTCAAGTTTGTAAGGTTTAAATTTAACAGATGAGGGAGAACCTGAGCAGGTGTCATATTGATCCGAGTGAATTGTTGTTGTGGCCTTTCTACCCTGGTTTGGTTAGCTCTGGGTTGACTGCTTCGAGGTTGATTGGCTGAGGAGTTCTGGATCATCACAGCCCCCACCGCTGGTCGGCGCTCTATTCTTCCTTGATTTCTCTGGGTGTAAACAGCAGAAGCTTCTTTCTTGGATGGGAAGGTCTTCTTGATAGCAGTGGAAGCAGATGCATACTTCTGAATTTTACCGCTCTTAATGCCAGCTTCGACCCTTTCACCTGTCAGAATTAGCTCGGTGAACCCTGTAGATGAGCTCCCGATCAAGTGATTAAAGAATGGACCTGACAGGGTCCCTAAAAACATATCAACAAGTTCCCTTTCAGACAATGGTGGTTGCACCCTTCCAGCCAAATCCCGCCACTTCTGGGCATACTCCTTAAAGCCTTCATTAGAAACCATACCCATACTCTGTAATTGAGTACGAGTAGGGGCTAAACCTGCATTATATTGATATTGTCGGTAGAAGGCAACAGCCAAATCCTCCTATTTATGTACATCAGATCTTTCAAGTTGATAAAACCAGTCGAATTGCATACCCAACAAACTATCTGGAAAAAAGTGGACCCACAGATCCTTATCAGAAGAGTGAGGTTGGATCTTTCTGACGTAAGACCGCAGATGCATCTTCGGACAGGACAAACCATCATATTTAGCAAAGGTAGGCACTTTGAATTTAGGGGGAATGACAATCCCGGTAACCAACCCTAGTTCCTCGAAATCCAACCCAGGTACTCTTTGTACTTCCATGGCTGCCAGTCGATCTTCCAGATTCTTATACTTATCGTCCGTGGGGGGATACTGCTGCTCAGAGTAATCTTCCTCCTCCTCTTCTTCTTCTTCGGCTTCAGACTCGGAGGGCATTGCAACTCCCTTTCCTTTGCCAACCCCTTCATCAGACGTCGAGGGGAAATCCAGGACTCTTCTAGCTTGGTTCTCAAATCTTCTTCCCATAGTGGCCACACCAACTCTTTTCTTTTTCTTCTTTTCTTTTTCCTTTTCCTTTTCCTTCTCTAACAGTGCTTTAAGGTCCTCTTGACCCTTTGCCAAGGTCATGAGGAGTTGCTGGAATTGCGAATTTTGTGCTTGCAGATCTTTGACCGTCTGCTCTATATCCATCTTGCTGAAATAAACAGCAGAAAGATAAGGAAACCTGGTGTAAAGAACTGTTTATGCATATGATGAATGATATGTATTCATGTAATGCATTCAAGGATTCAGAAATTCAAAGTTGTTGCAAACAAAAAGAGCACACGTCATATTAATAAGAAGAAATTTGTTAGTATATAAATGCCCCATGGGAAAAATATTACAAAGTTCTTAATGTAAAAAAACGTTGCGCATCCTTTTTGGTGCGATGTAAGTGTTGAGATTCTGCTCTTCATGGAGTCGACGGGTAAGCTCTAAAACCTTCTTCTCACTGGCGTAGAAGCTGGCTTCAAAAGTATTATGTTCTTCCTTGAGCTGTATCCAACTCTTTTTCAATTCTTCCAATGATGTTGGCATGTCAGGATGTAGGAGGGTGTATGGAACCTCTCCTTCCATAACAGGCTCTTTGATCATAGGCAGAATGTAGGGGTAAGGCATCATAAGATTCTGGGCGCGGGTTTGTACCCACTTGAGGTAAGGCTCAAGGGGGATGGAATTCTTGTGTCCCAGGGTCTTACTATCCACTTTGTTGGGCATCCTCCAGGCTCGGATAAACCTTTGTCGAAGTCCTTGAGCGTCATTGTCGAAGTTAAAAACCAAGTCTAGAATCAGCATGTCATGAGGGCCATCCCTTCGGGCATACCCAAATTGTCTCAGAGCTAAAAAGTGGTTGTAGGTAATGCCTCCCCTAATGCCAAGTAGTGGGACATTAGGGAACTCCCCACAATGATCAATGATGATGGCATTTTCTCTGGACCGAGAACACCAATAAACATCAGAGTGTGTGAGAATCATTAATTGTTGTGACCACCTCAAGCCTTGTTCATTCTTCAAGACTGACTAGGGAAGGTGAGAAATAAACCACCTTGCTAGAAGAGGAGTACAGCATATGAGAACACCTCTTTTCTTCATTGTTCATGTGTAAAATGAGTGGAGGACATCCCCAAGCAATGTAGGCACAGGATTCCGAGATATGAAAATCTTGACAGCATTCACATCTATAAGCTAATCAGGGTTTGGGAACAAGGCCAACCCGTAGATGAGAAGTACTACAATCTCCTCAAAAGCTTGCAGATCTAGAGAATTCCAGCAGTCTTGTGCCTTCTCAAACAGAAACTTTGCCAAGAAACCCTTGACACCACTTCTGGTTTCCCAATGACCTTTGATATCAGATGGTTGCAAGTGTAGGGCTTGAGCAACATCTTCAGGCTTTGGTTCTCTTTCTGTACCGTTGTAGGGTAGTTGATGGAGAATAGGAATCCTCAGGAGTTGAGAAAATTCCTCCAAAGTAGGTACTAGTTGGTAATCAGGAAATGTAAAGCAATGGTGTAGAGGGTTAAAGAACTGGAAGAGAACTTTCACCATGTCTTCTTCAATGTTGGAGTTGACCAAGTTGAGAAGTCTACCATGTATTTCACTGAAGGGAGAATTCTCTGGAATCTTGGAAGTAAGCTCCTTGAGTTGAGGAGGGATTCTCACAAGGTTGACCTGAACAGTTTTTCTGCGGAGTGATTCCATTACCTATAAAACAAGAACAAAGATGAAGATCCAAACCCTTGAAATGGTTAGTGGATGCAAATGATGCTTTATGATGTTCATGATGTATGCACAAATATATGTATAAACAAATCATACAAGATCTTAGTTTCAGGCTTGCATGGGGTTTCATAGGTAAGTACCCTCTTGAAGTTAGTTGGCTCAACCTATCCTATAAATAGTAATCGGGTTCTAAGGAGCTCAATATAACTGGATTATTTTCCGTGTTCATTGTTTCAGTTTAGCCACTTAACTGGCGACCGAAATATTCCAAGAAAACAACCCTCAATGAGTGTAGTATCGAGTATCTACCAACTTCGGACTGCACCAAAGTCGGTCATCTCACTACCCCTAATAAGGCCAAGATGGTCAAGTAAAGGTTCTAAAAGTCCATTAGTGCTTTATGACATCACTCAGCGGCCCTGTATTCTCTCTGATTGACTCAAAGGCTACCGGTACCCACAAATATGTCGCACTAATATAGCTATTGCTTCAACCATGTTGGTATACCCCGCACAGTTTCCACAATGTATTGCTATTTACCTATGAATGTTTCCCAAAAAATACGGGTGGAGGATTCAAACCCAAACAAGAGAACCAAATGTAAAGCAATCAAAGCAAACAAGATAAGCATGTAAAGGTGATCTAAACCCTAAGGTTACTCCACTTTTATTTATACTCCCCAGCAGAGTCGCCAGTTCTGTGATACGGTGGGAGAACTGACTTGGGATTTTGCGTTTGTGTTCGCAAATGTTTCGGTTTAGCAAGAGTCGCCACCGACTTTTTATTTTATCCAAAGGAAAGGTCAAAAAGCACAGGAAAGACCTTTGAGATATTTTCTTGGGTTCGGGGAGTAGATTATGAAAAGGGAAGGTGTAAGCACCCTTTTCAGCCATGGTTATCCATGGGCTCTTAGTTACTTGTTTAGATCACTTGCTTTTACTTTTCAATTGTTTGAAATGGTTCTTTGTGTGTGGTTTTGAAAGATTTTTTGAAAAGAGGCCATCATTGTGGCAACCTTTGTAATGATTCTTGTTTGAATGTATACAAAGGTGTTTTTATCTTTTGAAAAGATGTTTCAATGTTTTGAAAGTTTGAAAGTTTGTTTTTTGGGAAATGTTTTGAAATTGTGTTGTGAGGTGTGTTTGAAAATAGAAAGGATGTTTTGCAAGTTTGGATCAAGTAACTAAGAGTTTGTCTACCCTATTTTACTCAAAGGTATTTCCTACACATTTTTAACCCTTTTGACAGTGTTGTTTTACCATTGCATTTGGTAAACAACCTTGTATTAGGATGTTAAACGGGATATGTGTGGGTCATCGTATTGACCATGATAGCAATTGTGCTAAGTATCTTTAGCAAATTTTTGAGGGACTAGATCATTTTTGTATAGGCAACCAAGATAGCGTCATCGAGGGACTATGATCTTTTGTTTTGTTTTTGTTTTGCCAAGATACTCAACATGCATAACATGGTCATTTTCAAAGGCAACAAGTGGATGAAACCCTAGGGGTGCATGTGTGCATTGTGTTGTCAATTTTCATGCTTTTTGTCTTTGTATTAGTCAAGCTATTTGTTTGATTTTGGATTTTTTGCATACAAACCCTAATCTCTAACATGGCATAATTGAAAGCATAAATGCGTAAAATAAATCTACACTATTACAACATTTGATATGGGAAGGGGGATACAATTTTTGAATGGGGGATATTTGCAAGAAAATAAAATCCTAATATTTACTATTACATCCAAATTGAATAAATGGGGAAAATCAATAAATAGACAAATATTTAAATGATCAATTAAATAAATATGCAAAATATTATGAATATGCAAAAAATGTTTTGTTTATTTTTATATATGTAAAAAATAATATTTAATGTAAAAGAAAGAAATAAAAAGATTATTATTTTTTTTAAGGGCAAAAACCCTAATTTTCTTTTAAGAAAGTAAATATATATTATATATTTTTTATGTACAATAAAATAATATATATACAAAAAATAAAATAAAATATATTTAGAAAAAATATTATTTAAGTATAAATGATAAAAAATAAAGGTACAATATTTTTATATTTTTATTCTCAAGTTTTTATTAAATAAAATAAAAATATGTATATATATATTAATTACATTAATCATGTACAATAAAAATAAAATAAAATATATATAAGACAAAAATATATTTAGAACAATATTTTTTGAGTATAAATAAAATAAAGAATAAAAAAAAGGTATAATATTATTATATATTATTTTCAAGTTTTCATTAAATAAAAGTATATACTAATTAAATTATTTTTTATGTTAGAAAAAATAAAAATAAAATACAAAATAAATGTGAAAATTTATAAAAATATTTTTTGATATTTTTTATGTTTGAAAAATAAGAAAATAAAATCAGAAATGAAAATAAAATGGAAAAAATACAAAAACATGAAGAAATGGGCCAGGGTGGTGCAATCAGTAAAAGGGGGTGCCAATAGTGAGCCAGAACCAAGCCCAGCCCACCAGACTTCATCTTCAACCTTTGTCTCAAAATTGCGCGCGCCTGGCTTCAAACATGAACAACCTGCATACGTGCTCTAATGCAAAAACCCATAACATCAAAGTTGTAGCATTTTTCAAGACGAATCCAACCATGTAAAGGACTCATCCTAACTCTCAAAGACCAGAGAGAATTTCTCTGACCCTAAATCCTAACCTAATTTTTTCAGGAAGTTCATGGATCAAATTCTCTTAACACACTTAATTTAAAAGAAAACTGAGCATATGTACAGCTTCATGGCTATGAATACTATATTTTTTATTCATAAACCTAAGCCTAATGATTCCTAAATAGAGAGATAGGAAGTTGACAAAAACTTGTTTCAGTTGACTTCATGTATGGTAATGTGGAGCTTTTCAGTGAGGCCTGAGATGTTTGGGAGCGTGCTTGAACTTCCTCTGACATTCCCCAATACCTAGTTTGCCTTGAATGTGCTTGAACAAGCCTATAGAACTCAACCTGCACAAGCTGAAATAAAAAATGGTAAACCTTGTAAATGGAGTTACAGTCAGTGTTTAAGGGTTTGGATAGCTTGGATAGGTTGTATGGAAGGTGTTTGAACAGGTTTGGGGCAAAACGCACGAGCAACTTGTGAGATAGAACTCAAGATGCAAAAGCTGCCCTGTTTTGCCAATGGAAGGTGATTTTGTGCTATGGAAGGTTTCAGGACTCAAAGGCTCATGTTTTAGGTTCAATACAATGTGTAAAAATTGTCTCAAAAGCTTGCACAAGTTGGTTCTCTTTGATGTTCTAGTTATGTGAATTATGACATGTTTCTTGTATATGAAGCAAAAAGCAAAACCATGATGCAAGACAAGCCTGTATAGGCTATCTATCAGCCTGCACCTTATGCTCTTGGCCCCTCAAGTTGGTGGATATTGTGTGCAGTACAAGATTTTGTTCAAGGCTCAAGAGATGTGGTTTGACATAAAGCACTTTTGACAAAAATGGCAATGTTACCTTTTACCATTTAAGGATTAATCTTGTGTGCAATCCTCTAATGACCAAAATAAAGCCTTAGACCAATGGATTTGCATTTAATTATTGAGTATGGAAGGGTTTTGAGACCTGTAATCTAGTGCAAACAAGGATGATTAGAGTTTGCAACTTGTATCAATATGAACATGCCATGGATGAAAAGTGAGTTTTTGCCAACTTCAAGCCTTCAATTCTCCCTAACCACAAATGAGTTTGGATATTTCTTGGACATTTTAGAAAGCTTGCAACATGCTCTACAATACATATTTGAAATGCAATTTGAGATTCCAAGTGGAACTATGTGAAAAATGGTCATGAAGATGGGTCAAAATCCTGCCTAAACTAGGGCAAAATTTCACTAAGTCAAAAGTTTCATGGACCCCTGTTTCAAAAATCATAACTTTAGATCCAAGCTTCTTTTGAGAAAACTTTGTGAATCAAAGTTTTAGACTTTGTGGAGGACTATAACTTTCATGTTGGAAGTTTTGTTTGAATCCAATTGCATCATGGTGAAAATGTTGGGCAAAGTTGGGGAAAATTAAGAAAATTTCATAACTTAGAAAAATTATAAGTTATGAAATTTTTTCAAACTTAAACCCTAATTTGCAAAATTGGGTTTCTTGATGAACAAGTTTCATGTTTTGATACATCTTGATGAAAAATGACCCTTGGCACTTGATTTTGACCAAAAAGTCAAAGTTTGACTTTTCAGTGTACAATCAAATTTTGATCAGTTGATTGAAAAATTCATCTGTCAATCTAATGCATTTGGGATTCTTTGAACCTTTTGAATAGGTCAAGATGATGCCATTGAGTCCTTGATTCCATGCTTGAACCCAATTTGCAATTGTCTAGGTGAAAAATCAGAAATTGCCCTTGTGCAGTCAAAACCCTAAAAATGACCATTTTGCCCTTTTGATGATCTGATCAAATTTCTTGAGGAGTTGCCTAGAATGTTGATGTGGATCAAAATTTATGAGGTTTTACAGTAAATTGGCCATAGTTGACTTTTTCTCCAATACAACTGATTTTTAGGTCAACTGTCCAATTGACTGGGCAAAAATTTGATTCAAGGCTTGAAACTTGGTAGAGGCAATCTTAGGGATCCAAGATGATGTATGAAAGTCACTTTGAGCATTGAAATTCCAAAAATCCCGGTGCAAATTCAAACCCTAATTTAGGTCATCAGTGCAAGGAGATGTCCTTAGCAGAGCCAAAACCCTAATCCTGTCTGGAGTTCAAAGAGTCTTGTAAGGGGAAATCTTGATAAATGAGAGAGCAAATTTTGGGGTACAACATAGACAAATGCCAATGGAAAGTATTGATCATTAGCATCTCTCCACACAACAATTAGTAGTTGTCCACCATACTTTATCTTTAAATGACATCCATCAACCCCCATAAATGGTCTGCAACCATTGATAAATCCTTTCTTGCAATCATTAAAACAAAAATAAAAGGATCCAAACCTAGGTTGTATGGAAGGAGCAGGTCTTTCAACATTGATCTTCATAGTGTTACCAGGATTCACTCTTGTTAATTCAGTAGCATACCTCCATATGGATGCATATTGATTATTTGTATCACCTTCAATTATCTTCTTAGCAATTAACTTGGCCTTCCATGCTTTTGCAACAATAATCCCTACAGAAATTTTTTGCCTTATATCTTGCATTATGTCTCTTATCCTAATATTATCAAAAGTTTGTAGCCTCTTTACGACATGCTTAGCCACCCACCTAGAGTTTGCAGATTTGTTTTCCAAAACCCTAGTACATGTGTGGGTTTCCACAAGTGTTTTTATTGCAAAAGTGTGTTTGTGGGCCACTTTAGAGCATAAGACTAAAAAACCACATTTAGCCTTACATTATACTCTAACCCTATAGCTTTCATTTTTAATAAAGGTAATTTCCCTCCCATTGAGGACTGACCACTCACGAATAGCCTCCCTAAATTCCACAAGTGAATTAAATTCCATACCCATCTTAAACTTATAGTCCTTGTTGAGGTGATCTTTTCTAAACATTTCATACTTGGGCCTTTCATCATCACAAGAATCATCCGGGTCATCACTATTCAACTCATCACTATGGTATTCATCCTCATACGTGGTCTTCTTGGGCCTACCAAAAATCCCACTAAGACTTACATCCTCATTCAATGGCAATGTAATATCGATTCCTTCAAATCCATCAAGAAGAGAAGTAGCTCTCTCATCTTCACTGTCATCTAAACCTTCAACCATCTCCTCTTCCAACCGATCCATTTCATTCACCTCATTGACACAACTAGGTTTCATATCATTAGCATCCAATCCTCCCTGAGAATGTTCCATAAATAAATGTCCAATGATATCCATTGCACTAAAGAATGATGAAAATTGTATGCATCATCATCCTTTTTTATCAAAATATATCCTTCTTGAATCTCTAAAACTTTCGTCCATAAACGAAAAGTCCCTTTCTTATACCCCCACCCACTTACCAACTTCATAATACGATCCATCGTCCACTTAGTAACTTCAAGCCCATTTACAGTTGAATCAACCCCTCTGTAAATAATTTCAGTCGTATTAACCCTAATAAACTCACCCCCATGGTGAAAAGTAACAGTAAAAGGTTGGAAATCCTGTGAATGCATCAAACTCAGTTATCATAAAGTTCCCACGGTATTACACTTTAACTGTATTGAAGTTTCAAAATCAACATACCTTAGACATTGCAAGCTTCGTCTTCGTCTTTGTCGTTACCTGATGCCTTGTATTGCCTCGTCTTGCTTTGTCGCCTACGGAGTCGTCGTCTTCACAACTCAGTCTTCTTCACATAAACCCTAATTTGGCAAGGGGGTATAACGAATAGAAAAAAATTACAAACTGGTTTGCCTAATGATTGAATGAAAATGTCATGTGACTAAATTGGAAATAAGACGTAGCAAATATTTCAACATGTCACTCAAGATTCCATGACATTTGGCCAGTGGAGGGTGATCTGAGGGAATCTACATAACACAAGGAGAGAATTAAAACAAAATTTTATGAGTGACTAAAACCTGATTTCGCTAATATTGCAGGGGGATTTTATATTTAACACATTTATAAATTACCAACTATTATAATTTATACTCTTGTCATCCTTGAAATAGAATATTTTTGTTGGATCACGAGGGATTCATGATCATTGAATTACTTTCAACATGTACTTTAAATGAATTCGACATTAATTAACTGGTATGAGTCTTTTTATTTTATAAAATGCTCGATATATATTTTTCACCTAATATAAATAGTATAGCCACTCTTAATATAAGGCATTTAGACGGGATAACAATTTAACACATATTATATGAATATCTGCAATAAATATTCATAATGAATAAAGTAAAAATTCTAAAATAGATACGAATACGGGTAATTATTCATTAAAATATGTGAATATGAGTGTGGATACATATTCGTTACTATTCATCATGCCTCATACTTACACTATATATTTATATAATATCTTTTATATTAATATGTGAAAATACACATTTATCAATTTTTTAAAAAAATATAGCTATTAAATTGTGTTTATTTATTTATTAAGTCAACAATAACATTAATTTCTTTTTAATATTGTTAAAAAAACTTAAATTATATGATATTTTATAATTAATTAATTTAATTTTAATACGAGTAAACGGACACGAATACGAATATTGAGGACCCATAAAATAGTATGAACATTAGTAGGACCCATAAAATAATATGAACATTAGTGTTCGCACGGATTTAGATTTTACTAGGGAGATTTTTTTCAAACCCCTAATATAAAGGGTAATATAATACCCTACCTAAATTCTATCTATTATTATCCTTATATATGAGCATACTTTCTCTTTGCAGCGGAGATTTCACTGGAGGAAATTCAGTGTCAATTTTCACCCTTCATTTTTCAATTAAATGATTAAAACAAATCACTGAAACAATTTTTCACAGGAGATGATCTCTTCTCCAGACATATACATATATATTATAATTAAATATTACATCACTATTTTTAAAATATATTTAAGTTAAAATTGAAATTTTATATGTTTTTAAATCAAGAAATTTATTTTATTACAAAAAATTTAAAACCTATTCACTTATTGTAGAGGAATAAACGTAAAGATATGTGTATGTAATTTTTTAAATGCTTTAATTAAAATACTGCTATACATTAGTCTTAAATTCTTTTTCTTTGTTTTAGAGGATTATTAATGATGTGGATAATTCCACGGTGTCTCAATGTCCAAAATATGTCGAAGTAAAAATTACTTTTAATCACTTTATTCTTCGAAACCAGGTTATGTTGTAGCTGCTATCTGTTTTTGTATTGGAAAAAAGATGGACAAAACCTCTGCAGCCCCTGATACACATATAGTTTCATGATAGACCTCTGAATTACTGATGTCATAGCTTCATATGGACCACATTTTAAGGATTTTTTTTATAAATGTATCATTTTTTTTATTTAAAATCAATATTTTAAAAATCAAATCGATCTGACTTAATTGATTAGATCGAAAAACAAAATTAATTCAATTAGATTAATTTTTTAACACTGTCACTAGATTAAAATCAGAATAAAAAAAAATGCAGATTGATCTAAAGAACAAGAATCAATTTTATAAAATATATTTAAAAAAAAATTCATCGAATTGACATTTTTAACATTTTTTAAAATAATTTCATATGTCAATATCAAAACTTAATATATTATATTGTTTATTTTTAATATTTTATCTTATTTAATTTAAGTATTTTTAATTATTTGAATTTTATTTAGTTATCATGTTTATTATCTTAGTTTTAGTTTAAATTAGTTTAATTAATTCAAATTATTATTAAATGAAGGTTGAAATCAAATATATAACTATATTGTACTATTATATATATTATCGATATTATTGTATTAAGTTTGTAATAAATTTTATTTTTAAAATTATTAAGTTGTGAACACATGTGTGACATATCTATAAAATTTAATTTTATATTATTAATTTTATTTAATAAATGATTTGTCCTTAAATTTAATCGATTAAATTTTAAATTGAAAATTTCACAAATTTATTCTTCAATCCGATTTTTAAAACATTATTTAAAATACTAAATTATCATATTTTTTTCATAAATTTTAAAATACCATTTTTTCAGAAAAAAATATATTTTAAAGTATATCAATGAGACCCTTCTATTTTATTTTATCTTTCTGCAAATTTTCTTGCAAAAAATTACTCTTATGGAATTTTCTACAGACTTTTCCACGAAAAGTAGTTTCTTCAAAACTTCCATGAACTTTGCAGTGTATTTAAAATAAATAAAAAATTTAAAATATCATATATTTAAAGAATCTGCAGAAAATTCTCTCTGAGTATATTTATGTAGGAAATTCTGAAGAAAAATCAGTATGTAATTAACAAATAATTAAAAAACATATATTTATAGACCCGCCAAAGCATTGGACTGATTTGTAGTAATAAAAAAATTGTTTGAGAATATGGTTGAATGATAATGAGTTGGAAAAATATAATATTTTGGTTAATAAATTGAAAAAAAATGGTAATTTATCAAAAAAAAAATACATTTTCCAGCTTTATCGATAAATAGGGATGGAAATAGATTTGCATAGGTTTTAGAAAGTCTGAGTCTAACTTACGATAGATTTAAAAGATTGAGATTTAGCTTATAATTTATTATAAATTTCTTTTTTAGATTTGATCTGACTTTCTTAAAAATATGATCTATTCTGAAATCCTATTTAAAATTTTGTTTTACATTAAGATTTTCAAATAATATGTTTTAATATATATATATATATATATATATATATATATATATATATATATATATATATATATATATATATATATATATATATATATATATATATATATATATATATATATATATATATATATATATACCAATCTATTTAATATATTTTTTAATATATACACATATGATATATATAACAATTTTTAAAATATATATAAATATATATGACGACTATAAAGCTTCGTAAAAATTTTTAGTAGTCTATCTATTTAATTAAATAAATTTTTAAAAAATTCAAATTTATTCTTTTTATTAGATAGGATTAACTCCACCTTAAATAGATTAAACTGTAAACTCTTATAGGTCAGACATATTCTCATACCTGCCTACACATATTCTCATAACTACCTACAAAGAAATGCCACTTAAAACAAAAACAATTTCTACTTTTTTGCTCAATAGTGAAATTTTCTGCTCGATTAGAAAGTATCACAAGTTTCACCATTTGAAGATGCTGCAATAACTTGTATTCTAAAAGGTATTCACAAAAAGAGCCAATAATATTTTTTAAAAATTTTCATAACACATACATGCAAGGTTTCTGATCTGTATTCACTCTGTTCACAAAAAAGACAATCCTACTTTTAGCCTTTAGGATCCTACCTTAGATCACCATTCTCAAGATATCGTTTTTTTGTCTCAAGTGTTTTCTAGTGTGTCTTTTTATTCTATGTGAGAAGTTTCTAGTGTCTATTAGAGAGAACTAATAGACAAATCAAGCAATTACATTCAAAAGAACATTTGTTAGAAGAAATTAACTAGAGACAAATAAACAAAAATAATTGTTCAAGAAAAAAAAACATACATTCACATTTCTAAAAGGACTAAAAAAACTAACTTACATTTACATTTGAGAAATCCAATCTATGTTTCAATAATTTCCATGGATTGATAAAGGGCCATTGAAATAATTATCAACTTCCCATTTACATGACTCAAAATCCTCTTCAAGATGAAAAGGAATATTATCAACCATGCAAGAACTCTCATTAGAAACTATTGTTGGAAAAACATCTTCATTGTAAGAAGAAAATGAACCAAATGACTCATCTAAATATTCTTCTCCTGATATCTCTTTAATCCATTCTGTCACACTTTTCCTTTCACTCCAAATTTCAGTAACACATGAAGAACATGAACTGCCATTACAATCCTTATCCACATAATTATTAGCACCAACAACATTAACATCAACATTTTTGTCACATACTAATCCAACATTTTTCGATTTTCTCTTTTGTTCTTTCTCTTCTTCATGATGTTTCTGCTTCTGCGGCGGTTCGATAATATTTGTAACAGCATCAGCACCTCTATACTCAATTGCAGCTCTATCATAAACCAAAGCAGCTTCTTCAGCTGTATCATAAGTTCCTAACCATCTTCTCCTTCCCAGCCGAGGATCGCGAATCTCCGCAGCCCATCTCCCCCACGGCCGTCTTCGAACACCGCGGAACTTTTGATCAACACTTTTTACTTGTTCTTGTCTCTCATTTTTCTCTTTCAAACCACATTCACCATCAACATTGTACTTTTCTCCGCCTTCATGTTTCTTCTTATTGATTTTCTTGTTAGAATGAGTCGAACATGTTTGAAATATAATCTCTTTCACCATTTTCTTTGTTACTACACGTTGAATAAAGCTATGTTCTTGTTCTTCTTCAGATGAAGAATCTGTTGCATATTTATCCGTATATGAGATTCTAACAATTTTTGGTGTAGGAGAAGATTTCACAAACTTTGTGGTAACAGTTTTGTGCTCTATGATTTTTTCTTCCTCCATAGTAGCTACCAAGTGTGTGTATGATTCTAGAGTCAAGAAAGAATCTCAATTTTTAAGGTTACCAACCTAAATAATATTTTATACAAAATAAAATAAACATAGTCAATAGATAAATAAGTTTTTCTTTAAACATGTACCAAGTAAACTTTTTTTAGAAAATCATTTGCTTTACAACCACGCATGCTTGGCCACCAAGGAACACTGTTTTATTATATTTATTTTTTCTTTAATATATAATGTAGTTGCAATCGTCCTTTTTAAAAGTCACTACATAATTAATCAATTTGGGGTTCATCCAGCATTTGATGTTCTTATATAATTACTGAACTGAGCTATCGAGACATTCATATAAATTGTTATTTGTTGTAAGAGAAAAATTGTTATATTAATACAAAAAATTGACAAGTATATCATACTATGTATCTTAATATATCAATCTTTATACTCAATTTTGTATCAACATATATTTCGAGGTGAAGGTAATATATTAAAGAAATTTAAACCATCCTATTTTATAGTGAGTTAGTGTTAATTTAGAATTTGAATTTCTTTTTATAATTAAATAGTTGATTGTCACAAATAAAAAAATAAAAGCACAAAAGAAAGAGAAAAAGTTTTTAGAATTATTTTACTAAGAGCAGTGTTTTCAATATATGGACGACGCGTCTAATAAATGGATAATTATCGAGTAGACGGATAATTAAGAAAATTTTATGGTGAGACAATGCGTCATCTTTCTCATTTGTAATTTCTTATGGGCCCCATTCAAATATACTAATATATAATTTCTCAAGCATGAGGGTTTAGAAAGGACTGAATGATTTAGTTATGACTTTCTCGTCTGAAGGTGTCCCTCAAGTGTGAGGTGACTCCCTTATGCAAAGGTCAGTCCCTCATGCGTTAAGAGAATTTTGTATATGGACAACTCTGACATATGTCCCCAAAGTATCGTCGACGTGGTGTGAACTAGAGAAATCCTCAAACGATTGTTGGGAGAGAAAAATAGTGTGAGGCATTTAATGCTAACAATGATGATTTATCCTTAGGATGCCAAATAAGTCTTACTCTTTCACACATGTCAACAATGAGCAGAGCCATTTCTCCCTTTTACAGGTACCAATTAAACTTCTCTTTTCTCTTTTTTTTTATGGTGATAATTGGGGATTTAGATGAGAATGTAAACCTGATAGAGCTCTTAACTTGCGATGAGCACACAACCTTCTGAAACCATTGTCATAGGAATGTTAGGCGTCCCGACGGGACAATCGACTGTAAATTAATGGAACTAAACATGTTTGGAAGTTGCAAGAGTTCCTTTAATTCCGATAGTGATACAATGGTGGTAGTGAAAGTGATTCTTTTTCTCTTTTATTTTCTCAAGAAACAAGAAGAAGATGACCACCTCTGATCTTGAACCAAAGGATGACAGGAAAGTTGATTCTTATTACAATATTAAGGACCAAATAGATCCCCTCTAACAATAGCTTAACTTCTATTCGTCAAGATACAAAGAGGAAATAATCATGAAGGTGTGTTCCTTAGAAGACATGGCCAATATTACTGCTTCAGAAGACTTTCCTACTCATTCCTTCTACTTTTACATCCCCAATATTCAGGATATTGGAGTTCAATTCAAGAAAATGGATGAGAATAAACTTTAATATATTAACAGTGTAAAGAATGCAAAGGTAGAATAAAGAACATAACAACTACACATATTCAATTGCGTAGTAATGCAACCAAACATTTACAAAACTTTTATGTATGCAATGTGACTCACGACTTAATATGATGCTTATGGTACCAACTGGGCATCAGAGGTTTATTACTAATTTATGTTCATACAACACAAGTTCTACATTTGAATCGGGTTCCCACTTCAGAACCTCGAGCCCCAGCTTCTGGACTCTGGATAATTCACTCGTCCCCACTTATGAACTCGTGACTCGCCTCTTTCACAACATGACAACATATGATACATGGCATACGAAAATGCATCAACAACAACAACACATTTGCGGTTACACTTCTAACCATAAAATAACAATGCAAAAATAACATTAACATAGTTCCCACTTCTGAACTACCAACATAACATAATGATCACAATTATATGCACATTCACATAATTAAATCGTAGTCACTTAACTTACTGAAACAATACAATTTAATTATTATTTCACCATTAACTATAATTCACTTAAATCATGTAAAATCACCAAAATACACCAAATTGTAGAAAACACTGACCGAACTCGGAAATCTACAGTGAAAATTGATCCAGCAACTTAGAATTGAGCCATTGACACCATAATGACCGCCATGGTCTTCCTGTCATCGGGGTGACGGTTGTCACCCCGTCTGTCATGTCACTACATGATGTCTGTCAGGAAAATCCCCACATGGAGGCCATGTCGGACTCCCCAATGCATGACGCGTATCGTCGCCCAAAATGCATGACGCCTGTCACGCATGAATGACGCATGTAACGCATACATGACACCAACCCGTCACGCTGTCGATGAAACCAGAATCGCGTTTCAGCCATGGTAACTTTTTCGAAGCTCCGATTTTGACCCTCAATACCCCAAATCAAACAGAAAAACATAGATGCAAGTATACCATAATCAACCAGTATTTATTCCTTAATCAATAATCAAAATCACGACTTTTCATAGATTTTAGGTTATGTTTCAAAACTTTAAAACTCGACAATGGAAGCACCAAATTACATAATTCATATCACAATCCATATATAAAATTCAACATATTACATAGCACTAAAATCACATATTAAGATGATAAATAACATGAATTCCTCATCCATACATCAAAACTCATGAAAACACAACAATGGTGAAAAACAACCTAGATGGGGGTGAGGATCCCTCTCTACCCTTCATGCAATAACACCTGTATTAGAGTAGTTCACCCCCTCCCCCCCCCCCCCCCCCCCCCCCCCCCCCCCTCCTTACTTGAATTTCCAGAAAGCAACGCTAACAATGATAGGTTTTTCTTCTCTTAAGCCCTTAGCCTCCTATTTTTTGCCCCTTTTTTTTCTATTTTCTATACTTCTCCCAATTTTTGCATATCAAAAAAAGTTTGGATCCACTCTCTACTATTTATATCAACCTAAATCATCATTAATTTAATAATCACTTTTTGGTTATTTCACATTTACCCGTCACTTATCTATATTTTCTATTTATTTCATTATTTACTTTAGTTTCCCTTTTTTCTAAATACTCTTATTTCCACCCAATTATTATTATTATATTATTTTAATTACTATTCTACCGTTTTAATCATTTAAAAATCTAAATGATCCCAAATGATTCTGATAAACCCCAAACACCATCTAACACATGTATTCACCAAATATAGAAAATGAAGCCTATAAAATCACTCAATAATTAAATTAAATGTCACTAAATTCAATAAAATAATTTAATTGAATTCAGGGTGTTAAAAGCGACGTAGGGGTTCTCGCCTCATGAGGTGATGAATGGGTGCTACCTTTGTGTGGTAGAGGGCTCGCCCTCCCCAATAAGACACATGCACAATGTCACTACACATCCCTCCTTTTTGCAAACTAAGTCTTACCATGACTTTTTGAAGAATAGGTAGTCAATAAACTCCCCCAGTCCAGGGGGAGCGGTTACCACCTCTTAGAGTTTCCTAAGTCTTAGGTCTAAAGGCCTCTAAATATTTCTTCCCTAAGAGGAAAAATGACAAATAGTAACTTGCATAGAAAACCCTAAGAATTATACTCATATACATAACCTATCACCTCATGTGATCAGGTCCTCTAGGCCAGTGTAAACATTATAACACCACTATATAAAGCCTCTAGCCGCCTTCGTCAAGTCTTTACCACCATAAATCAATATAAACTTACTAAGGTCTCTGAGTATCTCATACCCTTGTAGGGGTACATATATACCTATACTTTTTACCAGAAATACACACACACGTATATATATATATATATATATATATATATATATATATATATATATATATATATATATATATATATATATATATATATATATATATATATATATATATATATATATATATATATATATATATATATATATATATAGAATGGTCAAAAGCACATGTGTGTGTGTGAGAATCATAAGCTTTAGTAGGTACGTTACACTTTAAAATGGTTAGGGCTTACCCATGACGGCGAGAATCCCTGTATAGTGGTGTTTTATGGTTATTTGAAGGTCCTGCTCATATGAGGTGAGAGGCTTTATTATTGAGTGGTGTGCTTAGGTATAAGCGTATGTGGGATATGATGTGTATGGCTTAAGATATTTCTCTTCTCCCCTTAGGAGAAAGATATTTATATAGGTCTCTTAGGCCTAGTGTTTTCTTTAAAAGGTTGACGTCCACCTAGTCAAATTATGGACTGTTGAATCCTTATTTCCAAGAGGACATGAGTCAGTTACTGGCCCATGACATCTCTTTTCTCAAGAAACGTCTTATCCCATATTTTCCATGATGGGGCAATGTGAACGTATCTAAGAGGCGATGTGTACTTCCTAAAGGGAGGCATATTTATATTGCTTCCAAGGGGAAACCTATTGTCGTGTCCCAACACAAGTCTTTTACAAATATAATACTATATAGTCCTTCAAGCATGAGGCCCTTAATAGAGGATGAAGTGTTTTTATGTTGTGGATACGTATTTCAATCTGCACATGTCAGGCTCAAAGGTTTATTCATGGAAAATTAATTGTTTGGTCTGTTAGAGGAAACCCAATGTCCCTTAAGAGATAATTTAATTAGTTTAAGGAATATAGGTCTCTCAAGAGAAGTTATATGCAACCCTATTTAATAGATCATAAGTCACTCTGGCGAAGCGGTGGACCTTTTGAACAAGACTTATATCGTGCCCTCAGACGAGAACTATGGTTAAGTATCTCAGGTTAAACTTTGGTTGCGCCTCTTAGGTGTGATTCCTGTATCTTATCCTGCTCGAGGAAACACTAAGTCCTTCAGGTGAGATTTTAATTAGCCTTTGAGATATAATCCCCTCAGGCAAAGTTATGTGTAGTTCGACAGATAAGATCTTAATTTCATCAGGAAAAGCGATGGACATTTCAGACATGACTTCTATCAGACCCTCAGATAAGACTTATGGTTAAGTCTCTTAGGCTTAACTTCGGTCGTGCCTCTTAGGGGTGATTCATTTACTTGATCCCATCTGAGTAAATAATAAGTATTTTAGGTGAGGTTTTAATTATTCTATGATATCTAAGTTCGTCATGCAGAGTTATGTGTAACCCGGTTGATGAGATCATAAATTCCTCAAGCAACGCGTTGGACTTTTTGGGTGGGATATCAGGCCCTCAGATAAGACTTATGGTTAAGTTTCTTAGGCTAGACTTCATTCGTGCATATTAGGCGTGATTCATGTACCTGATCCCACTCAAGGAAACACTTAGTCCTTCAAATGATGTTTTTTGAGATCTAAATCCCCCATGAAAAGTTATGTGTAGCTCCGCTGATGATATCATAAGTTCTTTGAGCGAGGCATTGGACCTCTCGTGCAAGACTTCTGTCAGGCCCTTAGATAAGACTTATAATTAAGTTCTTATCAGAGGTGTATAGTGACCCTCTAGGCTTCTGTAACACCCCTTCTAATAAACCCCGAATTAACGATATAAATAAAATCAGAGAAAATAAAATTGCACGGAAGGAGTGTCACAACATCAATTCACATATTCAAGAAAAACGGACATGACATATTCGTCACTTTAATCATTTAATCACATAATACATTCATGACATATACTTTCTTTTTCGTGCAAACGAAACAGAATCATAATAATATTATCTTCTCCAAAGGAGGAATCAAAATATAAAATTCAAGGCATTAAGCCATATGGTTCATACACCATTCATGTTATCAAGTCATAATATACATACATCATCATATAAGCAAAACAAAGGATTATATACAAGTATAATCCATATACAAAAATATGAGTTCGAATGCGGACACTAAACCCTCAGTGTTACAATCAGAGCATCGACTCGATAACCAAAAAGTAATGGACTACACGCCTAAATGCATCCGCTAAGTCCTAGTGTCGCACACTACCATCATCGGTACCTGAACAATGCCGTAGCAAGCATTTTCCAACAGAAGGGTAAGAATTCCAATAAACATAAAGTATGTAATTTAAGCAAATGAAAGGCATTAAATAAAAGGAATCTTACACTTTTTCCAACTCCTGCATAAACAACATAATATACTCATTTAATCCATTTCACATAATCAACAACTCAAAGAAATCAAACACAATCAATTTCAATTACCAATTAGCACATAATGCATAATATTCAACAACACATAAACTCAACAAAATGTGTACGTGTGACCCGACACAATGACACGACTTATGCATGTGGTACCAATCATCTATTATCCTTCGAATTTACCGATGTCTATCCCTCAGACGGATAATTATAAAAGCTCATTCCCTAAGCTTTCAGACCCTCACTCTGAGTCTGGGACGAGCCACTAGCCTCCACGAGACTAACAGACATTGCCTCTTGACACGAGTTATAATGTTGTGTGCAAACTCAATAATAATACATGCAATTAAGACCCCCACTCTGAGCCTAATATACATACATACCCAACAAATTCAACTCTATGAATTTTCATCAACAATTGCACACAATGCATCAAATAATCATCTCATCACATCACATATAACATTTAGCACCCAAGCATAAAATGTTAAGCACATCATCAACAATTCACAACATACATATACCGAAACAAATATCAAGTATACACATAGCACAAGGTCACTCATCATCTATAAAATATAATCACATAAACATACCACATTTCCATCAATTTTTCATTTAACGATTATATTACAAAAGTGTAATTAACACTAGTATACACATACTATCCCATGTTAATTCAACACTTTTTTTCCATAATATAATCTCACGTTTCAACAACTAAATGTTCGGATTTACGCCGATTCGGCTACCACAAAGAATACTCTCGAAAATAACATAATCGGCTTTACAATATTTTAATTAAACATAATTATTCAAACCTAAACTCCATTTCCGGTCACCATCGTAAAATGCCGCATTTTCGACAACCGACATCACCATATTAATCTACACATCCAACTTAGCTACCATCTAAATTTTCATCCAATTCCGGGTAACTAATTATACCGCTTAATTCGGCTAATCGGACCGAACGGTACTATTTTCACTTACTCCTAAGTTAAGCAACTCATCTACAATTTAATTAATCTTCGGTCGTATCCAAAATATCGAGTGTTACCGATTAACCGTAACCGGTTATATAATTAATCACACTGTTAATTATAATATATATTAATATATTAATTAAATTATTAATATAACATAATATTTATAAACCGAACAATGTTATTTCCGGAATCAACATTTCACAACACATTTCAAATCTACAACACATCTACGATTTAATTAATCTTCGGTTGAAACCAAAATATCGAATTTTACCGAATAACCGTAACCGATTATACCTATGAATTATAATATATAAATATATTATTAATTATAATATATATATTTTGAAGAAAAAAAGAAAAAAAACAACAACAACGTTACTACTGTAAGAGTGATCCACCCCACCACCTTCTTCTCCATTTCTCTGTTCTGGGAAATTATATTTGCTAACAGTCAACAAAATCTAATATCCTAAACCGAAAAACCGAAATCAAATGCAATAAAAATATACTAGATGTTTAGAGGAAGTCTAACCCTTACCGATTAGTCTCCGGAATGAGCTTTTCGGTTGATTCCGGCAACTTTTTCCCTTCTCCCAAACCCTAAGTTTTCTCTTCTCTTTTCTTCTCTTCTGCTACCTCTCTTCCTTTCTAACTTTCTGTTTTTTTGTATTTGTTTTTAACTTACTGACTTTCTTTCTAACTTTTATATATATATATATATATATATATATATATATATATATATATATATATATATATATATATATATATATATATATATATATATATATATATATATATATATATATATATATATATATATATATATATATATATATATATTACTTTACTCATTATTATATATATAATATAAACTAACATATAAATATAAAACTATATTATAAACTTAACATATGTATACTGATACTCAACAACGTAACATAACTTATTTTCTTTTATAATATAAAACTAATTTATATTATTTTATTAAACTAACTTAATATAACTAAATAAATACTATTATAAATCAATTTTTCACTAATAAATCAAATAATACATATAATAAAATATTTACACACCAAATATAATATTATCGCACAAAAATAGTTATTTGCTGGTAAAACAAATAAACCCAATTAGTCACATACCGGACCGAATTACCGACTAAATAATTATTATTTTATTCAAAATAAACATCAATCGGTCATTTTAAAAAATAAATAATATAAATAATATTAATTAAAACTATTGGAAATCACATACCGGACAGAGTAGTATACTACCGATTAAGTAAATATAATTTATCAAGATAAATATTATTATATCGAATACTATTTCCCGGTCAAACCGATTAAATACGACTTTATTTCAAACGGTCAAATTCCAATAATAATATTATTTCTAATATTATTACTCTGGTAACTGACTCACATTAAATCTCCGGTTAACCGAATAAAATTCAACTCTACTTGATAATCCGATAGCACTTCTCAAACGATACCGACGATCTGATTAATTACCAAACTTTATCAAAATTAAATAATTAATCCTTATTTAATTTAATTAACTAATTAATTAAATTCGGGTTGTTACAACTCTCCCCCACTTATAGATTTTCGCCCTCGAAAATACGACTGAGACAAACCACACTGAACCTGCTCATGTATCCGTCCACCCAACTCTCACTTCCACCAAGTAACATACGAAAGACACCAAAAGACGCAAACATCTTCTTAACATCAACATCCAACAAAAACACAATGTCGAGGTGCAAGGCCCATACCATGCACTCGTCAATAAACTGACGACACCAAGAATAACCAAGTCGAGAACACACTGGTTCACCCGAGATTCCAGACACAATAAGGTCGTTACCATCACCACAATAGCACCCCCTTGATTCCTCATCCAGTGTAATTAATCAAAACCTCAAATCGTCCAATCACTCGCGCATAACGGATTTGTGATACCTCACGCTTCCACTGCGCACTCTGATAGCCTGCAACTATCTAACTTATGACCCTCACATCCAATTTCCGTCCGCTTAATACTTACTCCAATCTCATCGTCCAAATAAACACATCTGAAACATACAACTATCATGATACATCACAACCTCTGATCCATCAATTCTAAAATATTCTCTTCGATTTTGATTGATCAACATCCATTGGTCCCTAAAGATACGGCAGTATCCTACTTTCTCAAATCTTGTCCACAATCACTTAGGACTTCCAACCTCAAAAGCTTAACTCTGGCGAAACCTCCTTGTTATGTCCCACTCAATTCTCACACCACCATATTGACAAATGCACAAACTTTTCATTCAAGACGTCAACTATCACCTTCAACTTACCAAACAGGAACCCAATCCAAAAGTCACTTTCTCGATAATCTTAACCATCGTCGCAGTCTCATACCCTATTCCTTTAGAATTAACGGTAACTCATACTCTTGCAATAACCAAACAGTTCAAGTCCAGAACCACGACGTCATACTTCTCGAGTCCAACATGAATGCTATCACAAGTACAATACTCTTCCTCATAAACCATAGATCATCTTAAAGTACTTGAGGCTACCAAGCCATCCCAAGATACTTCACCGCCAAAACTTATCTTAATCACAATCCAGTAATCCACCATGGTTATCAATAACCGACAAAATCCATATTGTAGAAGTACATGATTTCACTTCGACTCTCTAAACTTACATCTCAGTAAGTACTTCCAAAACGACTATGAATTCACCTTTTTGAATCCATTGATTCCTAAAACCAGATTTTTCCGACTTTCTTTAGTATCATCTACGATACTCTTAATGGTCCCTACAATTAGATGCAGTCTCTTCACAAACCGTACTCAACTTCAAATTATTTCTAACAATTTAAATCTCGATCTCTCATAGTTCCTACATACATACAACTAAATCTTCATGATTCCAAATGAATGCAACCGCATCAAACTTTAACTCAAACGTCCGACAAAATCTTCTCATGAAAGCCCTGCTGTTCCAAGTCACAATTTACACTTATCAGCTCTACACCAAAACACTCCTTAAGTCCAAAATGAAACATCTCGGTACGCTGCATCGAACTAAGCACCACCAAAATAAATGTGTTCCTTAATCTCTTCATAACTCATAATAATCCACTTCACACTGCGAAGTCCAAATAACAACTCGACCTCTCTAGTCAACAATATCCATAACAAAACCAACTTATGAAAGGTCTTCAATCGAATTCAATATAAAAACCATCCAAAACAAGGAAACTTCTATTTCTCAGAAATAACCTCTCTGAGCTTCCACAAGGTGCAAATCAAATCTTCACGGCTACTCAGAATGTCGCCAATCTATAATGCTTATTCCAGAATCAAGTATCCATAGACACAATTGTAACTCTTACAGCTACTCATGAGAGCACTGTTTATATATTCTATAATCATGCACGATGTATTAGTCATCCTACCGATATAACTGAATACTCGTCATAACTATACCTTATCCCAAACATCCTTCTGAATATTCTACAGCCTTCACACGAAATGTCGATAAACAACCTTCAAATCAAACTCACTAAATGCAACAACTCTCAACGACTGATTCCTCCAAATATCACTCCCCAAGAATAGATTCTTATCCTCAACATTCATTCCGATCCTTCATTTGAAGTGACCCACAACCTCGGCAATTTTGTTTTCCACGAACAACACAACAGGCGCATTCCACGGCGACTCATTCGGATGAAGAAACTTCTCCTCAAACAAATCCTCAAGTTGAATCTTCAACTTTCTCAATCTAGAAGTAGACCTCTTATAGGCATTCCTCGAATTCGAACTAGTTCTAGTAACAAAACCCATAAGGCTTCACCTTGCACTCTCACACCGTTCCACTTACTTCATCACGAAACACTCCATAAAAAAATATTACATCCAATAGGTCACATGCCTTTATCTTGCTCTCACCAAGATCTAAATCTCTCGTTACGCAAACCATAACGCTTCTCTTCTTGCTGACTTAACTAATTTCACACACTGTCAAGCTGGCACAATAAGTCCATCCCATCCAACACGGTCCCGACTACTATCAACAAGAGATTAAGGGTGATCATTTCCTAAATTTGTCAATAGATAGTCAACAATCATGACAGTGGCATCAACCATCGTTACCAAACCACAACAGCGTCTTCAATCTTACTCTTCAAGCTACTTAAACATAACCATGCTTGAAGCATCAACTGCTCGATAATACTTACATATTACAATCCGCGGTATACTGAACCAACCTCTTGCACAACATTTTGGAGAAGCAACTTATCCCCCCACTTATTTCACACGTACCTCTGCATACAATGAAAAGGAAACAAGCAAGTACCGACAGTGCTTCACACACATGTCGCATACCAAAAGGGAGTAAACACATAAACAACCTGGCCGATAGACCGACCTGCTCTGATACCACTATTGTAACACCCCTTCTAATAAACCCCGAATTAACGATATAAATAAAATTAGAGAAAATAAAATTGCACGGAAGGAGTGTCACAACATCAATTCACATATTCAAGAAAAACGGACATGACATATTCGTCACTTTAATCATTTAATCACATAATACATTCATGACATATACTTTCTTTTTTCGTGCAAACGCAATGGAATCATAATAATATTATCTTCTCCAAAGGAGGAATCAAAATATAAAATTCAAGGCATTAAGCCATATGGTTCATACACCATTCATGTTATCAAGTCATAATATACATACATAATCATATAAGCAAAACAAAGGATTATATACAAGTATAATCCATATACAAAAATATGAGTTCGTATGCGGACACTAAACCCCCAGTGTTACAATCAGAGCATCGACTCGATAACTAAAAAGTAACGGACTACACGCCTAAATGCATCTGCTAAGTCCTAGTGTCGCACACTACCATCATCGCTACCTAAACAATATCGTAGCAAGCATTTTCCAACAGAAGGGTAAGAATTCCAATAAACATAAAGTATGTAATTTAAGCAAATGAAAGACATTAAATAAAAGGAATCTTATACTTTTTCCAACTCTTGCATAAACAACATAATATACTCATTTAATCCATTTCACATAATCAACAACTCAAAGAAATCAAACACAGTCAATTTCAATTACCAATTAGCGCATAATGCATAATATTCAACAACACATAAACTCAACAAAACGTGTACGTGCGACCCGACACATCGACACGACTTATGCATGTGGTACCAATCATCTATTATCCTTCGAATTTACCGATGTCTATCCCTCAGACGGATAATCACAAAAGCCCGTTCCCTAAGCTTTCAGACCCTCACTCTAATTCTGGGACGAGCCACTAGCCTCCACGAGACTAACAAACATCGCCTCTTGACACGACTTATTGTGCTGTGTGCAAACTCAACAATAATACATGCAATTAAGACCCCCACTCTGAGCCTAATATACATGCATACCCAACAAATTCAACTCTATGAATTTTCATCAACAATTGCACACAATGCATCAAATAATCATCTCATCACATCACATATAACATTTAGCACCCAAGCATAAAATGTTAAGCACATCATCAATAATTCACAACATACATATACCGAAACAAATATCAAGTATACACATAGCACAAGGTCACTCATCATCTATAAAATATAATCACATAAACATACCACATTTCCATCAATTTTCCATTTAACGATTATATTACAAAAGTGTAATTAACACTAGTATACACATACTATCCCATGTTAATTCAACACTTTTTTTCCATAATATAATCTCACGTTTCAACAACTAAATGTTCGGATTTACGCCGATTCGGCTACCACAAAGAATACTCTCGAAAATAACATAATCGACTTTACAATATTTTAATTAAACATAATTATTCAAACCTAAACTCCATTTCCAGTCCCCATCGTAAAATGCCGTATTTTCGACAACTGACATCACCATATTAATCTACACATCTAACTTAGCTACCATCTAAATTTTCATCCAATCCCGGGTAACTAATTATATCGCTTGATTCGGCTAATCGGACCGAACGGTACTATTTTCACTTACTCCTAAGTTAAGCAACTCATCTACAATTTAATTAATCTCCGGTCGTATCCAAAATATCGAGTGTTACCGATTAACCGTAACCGGTTATATAATTAATCACACTGTTAATTATAATATATATTAATATATTAATTAAATTATTAATATAACATAATATTTATAAACCGAACAATGTTATTTTCGGAATCGACATTTCACAACACATTTCAAATCTACAACACATCTACGATTTAATTAATCTCCGGTCGAAACCAAAATATCGAATTTTACCGATTAACCGTAACCGATTATACTAATTAATCACACTATGAATTATAATATATAAATATATTATTAATTATAATATATATGTTTTGAAAAAAAACAAAAAGAAACAACAATGTTACTACTGTAAGAGTGATTCAAACGTGTCCCCCCATTCTTCTCCATTTCTCTGTTATCACCCATTTTCACTAGAACAGAGAAATTATATTTGCTAACAGTCAACAAAATCTAATTTTCTAAACTGAAAAACCGAAATCAAATGCAATAAAAATATACTAGATGTTTAGAGGAAGTGTAACCTTTACCGATTAGTCTCCGGAACGAGCTTTTCGGTTGATTCCGACAACTTTTCCCCTTCTCCCAAACCCTAAGTTTTCTCTTCTCTTTTCTTCTCTTCTGCTACCTCTCTTCCTTTCTAACTTTATGTTTTTTTGTATTTGTTTTTAACTTACCGACTTTCTTTCTAACTTATATATATATATATATATATATATATATATATATATATATATATATATATATATATATATATATATATATATATATATATATATATATATATATATATATATATATATATATATATATATATATATATATATATATATATATATATATATATATATATATATATATATATATATATATATATATATATATATATAAACTAACATACAATACTCAACAACCTAACATAACTTATTTTCTTTTATAATATAAAACTAATTTATATTATTTTATTAAACTAACTTAATATAACTAAATAAATATTATTATAAATTAATTTTTCACCAATAAATCAAATAATATATATAATAAAATATTTACACACCAAATATAATATTATCGCATAAAAATAGTTATTTTCCGGTAAAACAAATAAAATCAATTAATCATATATCAGACCGAATTACCGACTAAATAATTATTATTTTATTCAAAATAAACATCAACCGATCATTTTTAGAAAATAATAATATAAATAATTAATTAAAACTATTGAAAATCACATACCGGACCGAGTAGTATACTACCGATTAAGTAAATATAATTTATCAAGATAAATATTATTATATCGAATACTATTTCCCGATCAAACCGATTAAATCCGATTTTATTTAAAACAATCAAATTCCAATAATAATATTATTTCTAATATTATTACTCCGGTAACTGACTCGCATTAAATCTCCGGTCAATCGAATAAAATTCAACTCTACTTGATAATCCGATAGCATTTCTCAAACGATACCGACGATCTGATTAATTATCAAACTTCATCTAAATTAAATAATTAATCCTTATTTAATTTAATTAACTAATTAATTAAATTCGGGTTGTTACAGCTTCGACGAAAACAAAATAGATTTAGCTGAATTACAACAAGGGCCACCATATTCATGCAAAGTTCTTGCTCCTTCAAATGGGAAAAATCTCGTCGAACAAGAAAAGAATGATAAGTTCCCAAAGAGAACATATACATTCGATGTAACAAAGTGTGACAAAATCTTTGACTTGTTAGTCAAAGATGGCCAAATGATAGTGCCATCTGGCACTAAAATTCCTCCGTTAGAACAACGAAAGAAAAGAGAATTTTGCAAGTATCATAATTTTTTAGGCCATAAAACCTCGTAATGTTTTCTTTTCAGGGATTTGGCGCAAAATGCTATCCGAGATGGAAGACTTTCGGCGAGAGGAAAAAAGTGAAAATGAAGGTTGATTCTGACCCTCTACAAGTGGATGATGCCCACTACACAAAACCATCAGATATCAACTTGATCGAAGTTACTGAAGACTTCAAAGACCAGACCACCAACAATGAAACCACAGAGGGTTTAAATAAGAATGTCGAAGCAATAGAGGAAACTAAAAGCCTCGGACTGAAGTTGCAAAGGTGTAGGATCATTAATGGTCTTAAGGTCGAAATCAATATGGTTGAACTCAGCGGGGAAGTAATCATGGATACTAATGAGGAAAGCATTCGAAGGGAAGAAAACCAAATGAAAGTGGCTTATCCCAAGGCCAATGAGAATCTGCTGGATTTTCTTCTTCGTTGTCAAAAGAAGAATTCTGAAGCCCTAATGTGTCCAAGATGCAGTTCAATGTATGAGGGGAAAGCGACTGAAAACCTATAGATGGTTCGAGTTGTAAGTCGAAAATAGATTTGGAAAAATGATGGGGGAAATTTTTGTTCGATAAGAGGGGAGTCCCTCAAAGGCAACAACCGGGAGGAAGGGACCTCATGGCAAATAAACAGGTTTCATTTAAGCCTACTAAAGATTTCCTAGCAAAGAAATGGTTAAAGCCTGTCGAAAATAGAGCTCTCGGACAAGGAAAATGGTGAAGCTTTAAATTCGAACGAGGCTATTTGATTGCCTACCGAAAGAAGTTTCAAGTGTCCTGACAACATGCTTATAAATTTTAGAATTACAATGGAAAGAACCCTATGCCAAGGTCTAAATGGAGAAGATTCTAACAAAGGAAGAAAGCAAAGAGAGAAGCAGGAGAGAAAGGAATGGTTGAATCCAGCTTCTATCCACTGACATGGTCTAAGAGAAAAGACTAGTGGGAAGGAAACTATTTTCTCCTAAGGGAGAAAAATCCAAAGGAAAGATATCAGAGCAACTTCTTGATGGCGAAGATATGCTGATGGACGATTTTAACTCAAGTTTTGAGTCATCCCTCGATATCAATTATAATGTTGTTTTTGTGTTGCCTTATGAGTATGATCGGGTGATGGAAGTCGAAGAGACTGAGGAAACTGATGAAGCTGAAATGGCTAAACATATGCCAATACGTTACTATGTCGTGAATAATGGAGTTGTCAAAGAATAAAATACTTTCTTCAAAATGTCAGATGAGGGGATAAAAACCCTTTAAAATCTCTCTCTCTCTCTCTATATATTAAATATCTTTTAATATTTTTAATTATAAAATTTATGTTTATTTTTTTACAAACATTATTTAAATGACATATAAAATAATTTTATATTTAAATAAAAAATTAAATATCAACTATTATAAAAATTAGAGAAAACAAGTGATGCAGTGATGTCTAAAATAGTTTTACAAGGACTATAAAAATTATTCTAAAGAAAAATATAGTATTATTTCAAATATATCCGACTATCTAGTATAATACTAAATTTTCAAAGGATACATTGGTTCGTGAAACCCTATTACCGGTGTGCATCATTCTTCTAACCCATCAAAATCTCTTCACAGAACAATCAAGAAATCCCGCCGCCGTCCCTTTCCGCCGTCGCCCACCTCCTCTCCGTTCTTTCTCAGGTAACTCCCCCTACTCCATCCACACTCTTTCTCTCAATTTTTTCGCAATATAAACCCTCCACTAACAAATCCCCCCTTTTCAAACCCTAATAATTTGTTCTTTTTATCACAGGTTTATTCTTCAAGTCGTTTTAAGAGATGGATGAAGATCAAGAGATGGAGAAATTCGGAATGGAGAATGATTTTGAAGGTGGTAGATGGAAAGGTGGTGAGTTCTACTACCGAACGCGTAAAGAGAAACGAACTCAAACCAAAGATGAAGTTCTCTATGGAGTTTTTGCTGATTCCGAAGATGACGACGATGATGATTATTCTAGTAGAAAGCGAAGGAAAAACCGTGATTTATCGAAGAAACAAGACCTCACTAAGCCGGTGAATTTCATTTCTACTGGAACTTTGCCTAATCAGGATAAGGTTGATGAAAATCCAAAAGAGAATGATGAGAAGGATAGTTACAATAGTGAAGATAGGTCTGAGTTAGGATTAGGTTTTGGGTCTGCTAGTACGTCTGGTTTAGGTTTTAATTATGGTCGTGGTGCTGCAAATGGTTTTGATAGGAATGGTTCTGATGATAATGATAATGATAATGATAACAGTGATGATAAATTTTTGCCTACTGCGTTTGGGAAGAAGCTTAAGGAGGGGGCAATGAGGAGGGAGAAGGAGAGATTGGAGAAGAAGAAGAAGGTGCAGAAGCAGGGGCTGGGTTTAGGTCATGAGGGATCTGTGGATGTTGGGAAATTTGAGAGTCATACGAAGGGGATTGGAATGAAGCTGCTGGAGAAGATGGGTTATAAAGGGGGCGGTCTTGGGAAGAATGAGCAGGGTATTTTAAATCCTATTGAGGCGAAATTGAGGGCTAAGAATTCTGGTCTTGGATTTAATGAATCAAAGGAGAATAAAACGGCGTTGCCTGCTTTGCAGACAGAGAAGACTGTGCAGGGAGGAGCCGTGCAGCCTACAGTTGGAAGAATGAAAGAACGGTCCTGGTTAAAGCAGAAGAAGAAAAAGAAAGAAGAGGAAGAGTATGTTACTGCTGAGGAGTTGTTGGCGAGCAAGCAAGAAGAAGATTCGGAGGTTGTTCAGAAGATTTATGATATGAGGGGGCCACAGGTTCGAGTGTATACAAATTTGTCTGATTTGAATGCTGAGGAGAAAGCAAAGGAAAATGATGTTCCAATGCCTGAACTTCAGCATAACATAGCGCTAATAGTTCGGTTGGCTGAGGCTGACATCCAAGAGATTGATAGAGATTTGAGGAAAGAGAGGGATATAGCACTTAGTTTGAAAAAAGAAAAAGAAAATTTGGAAGCTGAGGCAGCATTTCAAAAGAAACAGCTAAACAATTCTGAGAAAATAATGAGTGTGCTGGACCGAGTCGGAGAAGAGAACACCTTGGGAACATTAACGTTGGATTCCCTTGCTCAATGCTTTAGGGACATGCTCAAAAGATATCCTGAGGACTATAAGTTGTATAACTTGTCATGCATTGCATGCTCATATGCTCTACCTTTGTTTATTAGAGTGTTCCAAGGATGGGACCCTCTTCGAAACCCATCACATGGTTTGGAATTGGTATCACAGTGGAAGATATTGCTTCAAGGAGATGATTGTTTTGATATATGGGAGACATCATCACCTTATATTCACTTGGCTTCGGAGGTTGTATTACCAGCTGTTAGAATATCTGGTATCAATACCTGGCATGCCCGGGATCCTGAGCCGATGCTACGGTTTCTGGAGTCATGGGAAAAGTTGCTACCTTCTTCAGTTCTCGCTACTATATTAGACACCATAGTCATGCCGAAACTATTGAGTGCTGTAAGTACTTGGGAACCACATCTTGAGACCATTCCTATCCACACATGGGTGCATCCGTGGCTGCCTCTGCTAGGGCACAAGCTGGAGGGTATCTACCAGACAATTCGTTTCAAATTGAGTACTGTTCTTGGTGCATGGCACCCAAGTGATGGTTCTGCGTATGCTATATTGTCTCCTTGGAAGACTGTATTTGATTCTGATAGTTGGCAACAACTTATGCACCGTTTTATTGTACCAAAGCTGAAGACTGTCTTGCAAGATGAATTCCAAGTGAACCCGGCAAGTCAGAATCTCGATCAATTTTATTGGGTAATGAATTGGGCTTCGGCCATTCCAATTCATATGATGGTTGACACGATGGAGACCTTCTTTGCCAAGTGGCTTGCGGTTTTGTATCATTGGTTGTGCTCAAATCCTAACTTTGATGAAGTTACGAAATGGTATTTGGGCTGGAAAGAACTTATTCCAAAAGAACTGTTGGCCAATGAAAGCATTCGATACAAGCTCAATAGCGGTCTTGAAATGATGAACCAGGCTGTTGATGGTATGAAAGTGGCGCAACCTGGTTTGAAGGAGAAGATAAGCTATATTAAGGTAAGCGAGCAGAGGAAATTTGAGACTCAGCAGAAAGCAGCAGCCTCTGCTCAACAACAGGCTGCTGCAAACTTGGGCGGTGCTGTCAATTCAGATGGTGTTAGTGAAATGAGTGTGAAAGAACTCATTGAGGCCTATGCTCGGGATCACGGTTTGCTGTTCAAACTTAAACCTGGTAGAATGCACAACGGTCATCAAATATATGGGTTTGGCAATGTCAGCATAATAATCGACTCTCAAAATCTAAAGGTCTACGCCCAAAATGAGGAAACATGGTCTTTAGAAACTCTTGAACGATTGCTAGAGTTACATAATAAGTCTCTCAGTAAAAGACGTTGAGTTCTGAGTTGGCTATGTGAAGTAATATCTCAGTTCTCAGGTACTCTATTTCTTTAGGGTTTGTGTATGAATTATTTTGTCTTGATTTGTTAGCTAAGGATATTGTAGTTTTCTTATGTGTTGTTTCAATATCCAAAATGTTATGAAATTATACAGATAATACAGGCAAAATGAAGTCATGCTTTCTCATAATGTTTATTGTTGTTTTGGATTTGAATATATTTAGATAGAGATTTAGGGAACGAACATACAATGTCTAACGAATAATTGGTTCTCTGTGTACGATGAAATCAGTTTCATTGAGTGTCATTTGATTCACTCAAGCAAGTTAAAATGTGATTTTTTAAGCTTCTAAAGAGTAAAAACCATGTTTATAATCGGAATTTAGACACCCATCTTAGCTTACAGTGCTGCAGTCCCAACTCTTAATATAATGTATTTCAATCCAATTAAATTATTTCTACTGTTTATTTTATTTTTCGTTGCATAACTGGTTCTGGAATTGAGCATTTGTAGTAAATCCTATATTTCTTGTTTGAGCATCTGCTGCAGTACAGCAGTAGTCTTGGTTCTGAAAGGCAGTATCCGCATTTTTGCATATATGATATTAAAACATCTCCACTTGTGTTCCAAAATATAACCAATGCAAAATCAAGTGGCTTTTGGTAATGGACATCTATTTGGTATTTGTGGCTTTTGGTAATGGACATCTATTTGGTATTTCTGGCTTTTCGTAATGGACCTCTATCTGGTATTTCTGGCTTTTCGTAATGGACCTCTATCTGGTAGTTTGTTGTTTTTTGTCTCATATTGGTACATGAAAGTCATTTTGATCCTATGCATTAATTTATAGAGGAAAATTCTATTAACTTATTCAATTACCATGATTTGAAGGCCTCAGGTGACTGAAACACAAGAGACATGATTTTTTATATTACTCTAGTCTCTCTTCTTGACTTCTTGTAACTTCCATTAGCTACTTGTACTCAATTTATTATCAAAATATCAAAATAATGGAAGTATCATCCCAATGTTCCTAGTGAAAGAGTGTTTAATTGCAAAGTCAATCTTAATAATTATTTTTTATTACTTCTACCAAGATAATAAAGTGTGTTAGTGTTTGAAGAATTAGTCTAGAGTGGTTGCTGACTAAAATAGAGTGTTGAATGGTACCGATGACTTGTTTTCATTATATGGTCCATTTTGTTTCAAGGAGAACATTTGTGTTAGTATTGAAATTTGAAGTTGCGCGTGTACTTGTTGCATTACTGTGTTTCCGTAGTTACAAACATTTCAGCTCACAGGAAGCTCAAGGAATATTGAGAAATAATTACTTAAATGCAAAAACTGACATGATGATTTTTGTGAAAAATTTGCAATACAGTTTAATTCATGAGGTGTTCCTTTGAATTTGGTTATGTATGTTACTACTTACTATAAATACTTCTCTAATTGTTCATGTCAGTTTTTGCAAATCAATTTCACCAGCAAGAGCGGCGATGAGACTTCTCCGACTCTTTCTCCAGCGGTGGTGACTCTTCTTAGGCATCTGTGCACAATCCTTTCTCGCTTCTTCTCCATTTCAAAATCGCAGCTTTGCTACTTCGAAATCGCAGCTAACGTAATCTCACTTTCTCTTATGCTTCATCTCCTCCTTCATTCCTTTGAGATTTATCTTTCTGAATTTGCATGTACATTGCTGCTCATTTTTTATCGTGTTAGAATCTAACATTACAATTTCAAATTGATGCTGAAGTTGTGAATTCTTCTTGGATGAAGTTCAGTTCACATATTAAATTAACTGTATAGTATGTTTCTGGTTGTGTTTACCAGTGTTCTCTCTGTACTTGTGTTTTGTATCATGAAGAATTTCTTAGCTGTATAAAATGTTTTGTTTATGACTTGTGAAATATATGGTGATTGACAATCTGGCATACTTTTATATCCTATGCTCTGTTTTTAGAAATTAAGCTGCTTCTTTAGGTTCCCTTCCACTTTCTGAAAATGACTTGAATCAACAAACAGATTGCGTCTGGGATTTATACAGAAATAGAAATAGAAATAAACCTATAGTCAAGTTAGTATTGTTATTACATTCAATAGAAGTAAACCTCTGGACCATGGTGGTACAACCTTTTTCAGCTGACCATACTAAATTCCACCTATTGGCTTGCTAGGATAGTGGTAGATTTAGCTAACTTTGATGCTTCTGCAACTGTAGTTTTTTCTTGGTGTTCTCGCTCAATTGTAATGCTTATTAGTGTAGTTTGTGTTTGTAGTAGGATTGTCATTTTGGTTGTAATGGGTGTGAAGCCTTGATTGTTTTGGTGTGGCCAAATAAACATGTGCCTCAGATTGAGATTATATTTAAAACTTTGTTTTGGGTATGTCCATTTTGAGATTAGCATCATAATTGGATTTGAGCTTTTGTTTGAATAAAACCCCATTTCAAAGTTATGTGCAGCACTTTATTGTCATTATAGTGTAATTATTTTTGGTTTTAATTCTTAGTTGAGTTTTGCTGTAATTTTTCTTTCTACTGTTGTTGAAATTTAGTTTTAGTAATTGGTTTTTTACCCCCGATGGACAATAATTGATTTCATTTCAATTTGTCTGTGAGAGTTTATAGTTTTTTTTTTTCCTTTCTGTTATTGTTGGATTCAACCTTATTTGTTGCACTGCTACTTTAAGATACTTTAAGATCAAAGGCGTGTTTGATGACCGACATATGTCAGTGTTACTGAGACATATAGTTTCCCCAAATTTCTTTAAATTTTAATTTATATTTCTTTAAATTTTAATTTATTCAAAAAACGTCCTATTCCAAAATTCATGCGAGGTTAGCATCTGTTTGAGCTAGTTCATTCTTGGGTTCTAAATGATATAATATATTTTACTGTATGCAATTACTGTTAAATTTGTTGAAAATCCTCATGATTTGATCTGAAGAGATTGTTGACCATATTAGATGTTGTTGAGCTTGGGCTAGGTTGGGTCTCTCTAAGTTAACACAAGGATCAGCTATTAATGATTGTATTTTTAGGACCTTTGATTTGTATTGATATTGTAGCCTTTTGATTTGTGTTTGATAATGAGGTTATGGTCAAACAGTGCTGATAATGAGGTTATGGTTAAGGTTTTAAAATAATGTCCCGGTTGCGTCCCAATTGTATAAAGGTTTTTTGTGATTTGGGATGGAACAAGTGTCGCGACACTAATTATGATTACAGTTTCTTAATCCCAATTTTGTTGATGCCGTTGTCTTGGTACCGTTTTTTAAAACCTTTGTGTATGAATCATTTGTCAATTATAATCTTATTGTATATATTTTTCATCATTCTATCACAATTATTTAAGATAATTACAACCACTACCAAGTCTTATCTCCTTTTTTCAGAGATTTATTTAAGAGAATTATCAATAATTTTTTTTTGGGATAAAATTAACAAAAATATTTATGTAATCTTAAACTTTGAAATTTGTTAGTGAAAACATTTTTAATTAAAGGAAGTACATTTATTCATATGAAAGAAAGAAATAACAAAAAAGAACTTCATATAAATTACAACATATTCTTCTGAAGCACAGCATTCTTTCTCAAAGTCGTGAATGAATATTTTGGCGTGCAAGAGTCCAAATCTATGATGGATTATAAATCAAATTTAATTAGTTGGATATTTTGGGGTGCAAAAGTCAAAGTCTATGATAAATTATAAATCAAATTTAACTAGCTAAACATGTTTATCTATCTGTTTGTTCATATTAAGATCTAAAACATTGATTTGAGGTTAGTCTTTCATTCTAAACGATAAATATTACTTAGTACTGTATTATTTGATCTTGTACCATTTGACTTCCATGTCACTTAGCATGTACTATCTCTTATAGTTTTCTGTCACTATTTTAGGCAAAAATTATATTTTATATTCATTAAATAATTTACGTATTTGTTTAAATATACCAAATACCATGATTATTCACTAAATTGGAATATATATTTACTTATACTATTGACTAGAATAGTAAGCTTGTATCATTTAAAATTCATAAATTAATACTGAACTCTTTTTTTTTTCCCGAGTACTACTTTAGTAGTGTTATTTGAGTAAATATGTTATTTATTATTTTTTAATTGTAGTTTAAGTATTTTTATATAATAATAAAAGTAAATGTTTAAACCCCAAAAAAAAGTTTTAAACTTAGTCTTATTTTTTAAATACAAATATCAATTCCATTTAACTAATTTTTTTTTAAAAATAATTTGATTTGTATCTCATGAAAAATATAACAAAAAATCAAATAAAATTACGATTTTTAAGTGGGTCATTTTTTTAAAAAATAATTTTTTTCTTTTTAAAATAAAATTAAAATTTTTAAAAATATTAACAACTTATTTACATTAATATATAATAAAAAAATATAAAAACTTTGAATACATGAATACAATATAAAAATATAAAAAAAATTCAATTAGATCTCCAACTTTGAACCAACCACGGACAATTATATTACCCAACTAAAAATATCATTGATTCCCACTCAAAATTAAATCAAATTGATTTATTACGTCTTTATATATATATATATATATATATATATATATATATATATATATATATATATATATATATATATATATATATATATATATATATATATATATATATATATATATATATATATATATATATATATATATATATATATATATATATATATATATATATATATATATATATATATATATATATATATATATATATATATATATATATATATATATATATATATATATATATATATATATATATATATATATATATATATATATATATATATCTTGATAGTTTAAATATTTTAAAATTAATAAAATAAAATAAAATTGTAGAATGAAATATTATTTAAATAAATTGTAATAAATAAAACAAAAACAAAACAATGTCTGTATATCATCCTTTGTAAATTGAAACAAACAAATGAGTTATAATACATACTAGATTAAGAAAATCCATAAAAAATAAATAAATAAAAGAGGAATAATAATAATCAATTAAATCAATTATATCTTTTTACTTACAATTTTTATCTTTATTTTTACAAAATCTCTTCGGACTCAAATAAAAGAAAACAGATCATATTTTATAGATTCAAATAAAAATAAATGAGATATAATTTCGCCATATTTAATATTAATATTTGAATATCATTTCATTACATTTATTATAAAATAAGTTTTTATTTAAAAGTAAACGAAGATAACTAATGCTTGAATTTTGTCAAATAGAAGTACTAACATATAATACCGATACACCGGAATAAAACTTATTTCCATCGGAGCTATAGAGAAAATTTAGGTTCAACTACGTCAAGATCTTCTCGTTAAAAATCTAACAATAGCAATAATTTTGTTGATAACTGCAATAATTTTGTTAACAATACCAATCCATCAATTAAATAGTCAAGTAACAAAGTAATTTATTATATATTAAATAGTCAAATAACAAAGTAATTTATTATATAGTGTAAACAAATCCATAACCAATAAGAGAAAGGTAAGAGATATGGACATAAATAATTTGTTTATCTAATTCAATAAAAACGACTAACTCTAAGAGAAATAATAATTTTTAGAGTTATTATATTTTAAAATATTATTATAAAAGATTATAAATAAGTTATAAGAAAATAGTTTCTAAAAAACAAATCATATTTTCAACTTAAAATATTTCTCAATCTCTCCGACTCTATATACAAGAATTAACCAACCCAAAATGTTTGAAAGTTTTTCTCAATTTTTTAAATATCTCTTAATTTTCTCAAACTTAAATAACTAATTTTTTATTGTATCCTAATTTTCTCAAACTTAAATAATTGTTTATTGTATCCTTGCCTCTCTAACTTAGATTATGTCGTATTCTCTTAACTACAAAAAGTGATATATATATATATATATATATATATATATATATATATATATATATATATATATATATATATATAAACATGCCTAAAATATAACCCACCATTGAATGGATATGTGAACCGGCTTGCTCTGAAATCCACAATTCATCTGAATAAATTATTGATCGGCTTTCACCTGAATGCCGCCACTGCGGACCATCTAAAGCCTCGATGCCTCTAGCAACCAGACTTTGGCTTCCGCCTTTCGTCATCATCGTGGACCACCATCGATATTGTGGCTCCGTCGATGGATAACTACCACCACTGGGTCTCCACCGTCAGAATCATCGACCTCTGCCACTAGCTTCTAGCCGATTCTTCAAATCGTCACCCTCGCGGCTCTAACGTTGACGCTTACTACCACCTGTCAAACCATATCTTTAGCGCCTCCTTTGACTTACCAATTACTTTTTATAGTTCTAATTTAAGATAGACTCGAAACACATTTTTCTTTCTTCATCACTTTAGATTTTGAGGATCACTACCACAAATCTACGCCTTGAATGGTGATGCGAGTTTAATCATCAACCACCTTGCCGCTCTCTCTAATATTGAAATATCTATTCAACAATCTTGATCAAGTCCAAGTCATGTTTGAAACTCAATCTTGTTCGAACCACACTTGAACCTTGATCTTGTCACTTGCACCCACTTGCATCCAACCATCTTTTCCTGCTTAAATAATTTAGCAAGCGCATAAATATGATTATTTAACCATTTTTTACTCATTTTGATTTCAAACCCTTCCCCGAAGGTCCTTGTTTTTTTAGTCTTGCAACCCTTCAACCACATTCAAAGTATAACAATAAAGACCAACATAACGGATCATACTACAACAAATAACGCTTTTCATGACGAAGCTTTCACGTCATCCAGAAAAAATTGAGGTTTTATTCCAAGACGCGCCATATTTTTTTAAATAAAAAAATAACTTGTTCCTTTGGTTATTTTAAAAACTGAGGTGATATATCATTTCGCACATGCTTCGTATCCCAACAACTACACTTTATGTTTTTTATTTGTTTACAAGTGTAAAATAAATTATCTGACCCTTCAGTTTCTTTGATAATCCGAGGGATAAAATAATCAGATTTTACTATAAAAACACTCGTTGAACATATTCACCCTAATGTTATCTTATTTGTAGCCGCCCCACCGTTGAATGCATCATTTTTTGGGATAAATTGCAAAACTGAAAAAATGTTCTTCTACCTTAAACAAGACATTTTTTCCCCAGCTTTTGCAATCCATCTCAAACAATGGTGTTGATGTTGATGTTGATGTTGTTGTTGTTTTTATTGAAGGTTTTGAACAACTATGATTTATTCTTAAAAGTCTTTACCGATGGATTACAAGTGCAGAAAGAATATTTTCTAGTTTTTGGAACAAACACCTTATTATAAGTTGGATGCATTCAACACATGCACATTGTAGACGCTAGTGAAGGCAGTGATAATGATAACATCAACAATTAATCTTGGATACAAAGTTCTGACATTCAAGCATCAACACCTATATGATGTATTGCAAGTGTAGAAAAACCATTGAAGAGATTTGTTGTAAACAATTTATTTTTAATATTATGTGCAAATAATATAATATTAAAAAAATATAATAATAATAATAATAACTATCACATTGGTTTTTAACCTTAACCGATGTGGTAGTTTAAAAATTAATAAATAGTAATAACTATCACGTCGGTTTTATAACCTTAACCGAGGTGATAGGTAAAAAAATGATAAATAATAATGTTACCTCGATTTTATAAATAAACGGAGGGGTATAATAGGCAGGTTTTACTATAAACACAATCGTTAGATTTTATCCTAATCCATGTTAATATGAAGCCGCCCCAACTCGCATCATTATTCAAGATAGATTGCAAGTCAAAAAAATCTTCAATGTTCTTCTATCTAGAACAAAATATTTTTTTCTTTCCTTATAATTTATCCAAATCTGAGAGGATAGTTAAGTGTTATTTTTCACTATTTTCAACGACCTCAAACAAACCTTTTCTGTCCATTTAAAGGTTATCAATGCTCAAGAATTTGTCATTAATGATCCACGTGAAACCTAAGGGACATCCATTATATAAGTTCTCTTACGATATTGGAAATCTAACCTAAATGAAATATATGAAGCACTTGAAACCTAATGACGATTGGAAAAATTCTCTACGATGGATTGCTAGAGCAGCATCTCTACGATGGATTGCTAGAGCAGCAAATCATCTGGGTTCAAGGTTTGTTTTATTTTTTTAGTACCGAAAAATATTTTTGATTATTGATATTAATTATCTTACCCTTTTTTTTACCACCAGAAATAAATGCATGCAAGATCCATAGAGAATATTTTTGCACCCAACATTTGATCTTCACCTATATTCAATAATTCAAAGATATAAAGTCTACATCTTGAGGGAATTTGATTTTTATCTAGATCCCTAGAAAGTTTGATTTTAATTTTAATTTTAATATTCTGGATAAACAACGTAATATTCGGGGTAAACAATGTAATATTCTGGGTAAACAATGTAACAATTTTTGAAAAAAGTAAATAAATAATAATACCCCTCAATTATTTTGATAAACCGATATAAAGATATGATAGTTTTGAAAATAATAAAATTTGTTGCTGCTGGGATTCAAACTCATGCACTAATAAAATTTTACCTCGGTGTTTTAAACACCGAGGTGATAAGTCTTTACTTTTTATGACGATGTTATTCACCTCACATCTAGTGCCAAGGTAAAACGCATTTTGCGTCCGACGTTACAAGCGTTATTTGTAGTAGTATCACTAAGATGGTACAATCTCTCTCCTAAACTTATCACTAGTCAAATGATAATCAAACGACAATGTAAAATTTCCCTCACTAGAACTAGGATTTGGAGCATCAACTTCGTCCTTATCCTAGTTTCTCTAACAAAAACCTCCACATGCAACCGAGTCTTATTTGCCATAGTTTCTAATATCCCAATCTCTATGTATTTACTCTTCCTCCCTATATGGACCTCACTAAAAGTACTACACTTGCTTATGATGAACTTTGATCCCCTAAATTACACTTCACATAACTCATAACACTTCATACATTCTGGATAACCATTGAAGATACATTTCACAACCTTACCATCAAGCAAAACCAGCTTAGTTTTCATAAACAAAAAGGATATAAAGACTTTCAAATTAGAGTAGTCTACAAGTTTCCTACATCCAAGCTTCATAGGTGTCTAGAAATCTATTCTTGTGATTGGACGTATTTATATTAGGTAAGTTATTTTATTATCGACCTTACCCCATAAAATCTCTGGTAACTCAGCTTCTCCACCATGCCAGAAGTGATCAAATGCATTATTATCCATCATTTCCTGCAATACTCATTTAAGTTTTCTAAAACAACCTCTAGACATATATCGTGCATTGACCTTAATTCCATAGCTTATTCTTATAAAACAAATCTTCAGTAGCTGATGATGCACGACTAATATCAATAGAACCATCTAAAATTTATACTCACATATTTTAGATCAGGATCAGTCCATCTTGCGAAATTTTCAACAACCCATATTCAACTCTAGTGCAATAACCTATATCATTAAACATGCTTATCAACTACAAATTTGGCTTAAACTCAAGAACATACCTAACATTTCATAGAAATAAGTCACAATCATTTAATATTTTAAATCATAATGTACCAACACTATGATCTTGTAAGCTTGATTGTTATCGAGTCGAATGGCCCTACCATCTTCCAACTTCAAGTCCAAAATATTATTTCCTAGGAAACATGTGATAAGCGCATCTTGAGTCCAATACCCAACTCTTTTTAGTTTCCAAACTAGACACCACTAGCACATTAACACTTTCATAACTATCTTCATCCAAGGGAACTATAATCTAAACAAAATCTTTATTATCCTCCCTTTGGGACAATCCTTATTTAAGTGACTCATTTTATAACAAATAAAGAATTTTAACCTTGACTTGTCAAATCTTTTGGATTCAAACATCCATATCTTCAAATATTTCAAATTTAAAAATTCCTTGCTCTAACACCCCATACTGCTTTCAAGATTACCAACTGACCTCACAAACCAACACGAGTCTTTTTAGCATGCTTTGTCCTCACCTACACGCTTTCTAGGAAACTTCCCAGAAGTTCAACCATCCAAATACTACTCCAAGTCAGGCCACTGTAACCATGAAGTTATTATTTGTTAGGCTACCAAAAAGAAGACACATCTTGTATTTATAGGTAGTACCAATCATTCCTTATAAGTCTTACCTCAACCATGTCACATCCCAGTACATTCTCAGGATTCCTCTCATTCCAATATGATTCGAAGACCACTCCTCGCCCTCTCCGACCTCGGGTGTTACATGCTCACCAGCTTCAAAATGGTTCGTCCTCAAACCATAACATACTGGGAGAGGTCTAACTCTGATACCATTTGTAACGCCCTATACTGCTTTCAGGATTTCTGACTAAACCCACAAACCAACACGAGTCTTTTCAGCATGCCCTATCCTCACTTACACGCTTTCCAAGAAACTTCCCAGAAGGCCACCCATCCAAATACTACTCAAAGTCAAGCCTCCTTAACTATGGAGTTCTTATTTGTTAGACTACAAAAAACAAGATGCATCTTGTTGTTATAGATAGTACCAATCAATCCTTATAAACCTTCCTTCAACAATGAAATCTCATCCCTACATATTCTCACGATTCCTCTCATTCCAATGTGATTCGACGACCACTCATCGCCCTCTCCGACCTTGGGTGTTACAACAGCCGTATCAACTTAATCTAAAGTAATAGTACATTCCTTACCATAAATAAAGAAATCCTTTAAGTTCTCAAAGGATCTTAGTAATGAGCTTGACAAGAGTAGAAAATTATCCCCATCATCAATTTGCACCGCAATATTCTCCATATCATCAATGATCTTCTGAAATTTTGTCGGTTGCTGCAATATGGATTTGTTCTCTACTCTTCAAAATGAGTAAGGTTGTTATTTCAAACGTAACCTGTGATCTAAAATACTTGGCCATATACAATGATTTATGCTTTTCCCTCATCTAAGCCGAGTTCTTCTCCCTGATTCTCTTTAAGTTTTATCTTAGAGGCATAAGATAATGACATTTTCGGCCTTATCCTCTACCTTGGTCTTCTTAACTTGTGTTAGACATGAAGGCACCGATGCCTTAACATTGAATGCTAAAACACACTTTTCTAATTAGGATTTCTTGCATCTTCACTTTCCAACACCAAAAACTAATGTCTCCAAAAACTTCTCAATATCTCATTTAGAACCCAAGATACTCACTTGTAAACTTAGCTCCTTTGTCCCACGAAGGATGCCACTTGTTGTGAAATTGAAAAGTTTAACCATACTGAGACATTTTCGTTGAAAATCTAACAATAAAGCTAATTTTGTTGAGAACTATCATGAGTGAGTCATAGAACAATAACAACCAACCAAATTTCCTAAAAGAATAACCTGCTAAATAGGGTAATCAAATCCATAAAAAGTAAGAGGAAGATAAACAATAAGTACATAAAAACTTGTTTATCTAGTTTGATCAAACCAATCTACTAAGGGTGTGATACAATGGGAGAACTGACTTGAGGTTTTGCGCTTGTGTTTGCAAATGTTTCGGTTTAGCAAGAGTCACCACCGACTTTTTACTTTATCCAAAGGAAAGGTCAAAAAGCACAGGAAAGACCTTTGAGACATTTTCTTGGGTTCGGGGGGTAGATTATGAAAAGGGAAGGTGCTAGCACCCTTTTCATCCATGGTTTTCCATGGGCTCTTAGTTACTTGTTTAGATCACTTGCTTTTGCTTTTCAATTGTTTGAAATGGAGCTTTGTGTGTGGTTTTGAAAATGTTTTGAAAAGAGGCCTTGTCTAGGCAACTTTTATAACAATTCTTGTTTGAATGTTTTACAAAGGTGTTTGTCTTTTGAAAAGATGTTTCAATGTTCGAAAGTTTGTTTTTGGGAAATGTTTTAAAATTGTGTGTTTTGAAATTAGCAAGGATGTTTTTGCAAGTTTGATCAAGTAACTAGGAGTTGTCTACCCTAACTCAAAAATCTTTCCTACACATTTTTAACCCTTTGACATTGTTGTTTTACCATTGTATTTGGTAAACAACCTTGTGTTTGGATGTTAAACGGGACAGGCGCGGATCATCGTATGACCATGATAGCAATTGTGCTAAGTATCTTAGCAAGTTTTGTGGGACTAGATCATTTTTGTATAGGCAACCAAAATAGCATCATCGAGGGACTATGATCTTTTGTTTTGATTTTGTTTTGCCAAGATACTCAACATGCATACCATGACCATTTTAAAGGCACAAGTGGATGAAACCCTAGGGGTGCTTGTGTGCATTGTGTTGTCAATTTTCATACATTTTTGTCTTGTATTAGGTCAAGTTATTTGTTTGATTTTGGATATTTGCATACAAACCCTAATCTTTATCATGCATATTTGAAAGCTATAAATGCGTAAAAGTAAATCTACAACTATTACAACATTGATGGGGAGGGGGATACAATTTTGAATAGGGGATTATTTGCAAGAAATTAAAACCCTAAGTCAACTATTACAACCCAATTGAAATAATTTGTACAAATAATAAATTGACAATATTTAAATGGGCAATTAAATAAATATGCAATATATTATAAATATGCAAAAAAATGTTTTTTGTATTATTTTTTATGTATGTAAAAATAAACTATTTAATGTACAAAAAATAAGAAAATAAAAAATTACTTTTATTAAAGGGGTAAACCCTAATTTGTTTTAAGAAAACATATATATCAATAATTATTTGTTTATGTACAATAAAATAAATAAAAATATATACAAATGTCAAAAAATAAAAATATGTTAGAAAAAATATTATTTAAGTATATAAATAATAAAAATAAATATTTTTTTGTAGTATTTACAAGTTTTTTATTAAGAAAATAAATGTATATATTATTTAATAATTATTTCTATGTCAAAAAAATAATAAAAATAATAAAATAAAATATGAAAATTTATGAAAATGTTTTTGGTATTTTTAATGTTTAGGAAAAATGAAATAAAGTCAGAAACTAAAAATGAAATTCAAAAATATAAAAAATAATGAAAATGGGCCAGGGGGTGCAAAAAGTACAAAGGAGGGTGCAAATAGTAGGAACACACAGGCCCAGCCCAAAGTCCAGCTTCATCTTCAACCTTTGAACAAGAAAAACGCGCGCTATGTACGAACTGGGAAATCCTGCATACGTGCTCTAAAGCAAAAAACTTGCAACATGAAAGTTATAGAACATAATCACACGATTCTAACCATATAAAAAACTTAAACTAACTCTCAAAGACCAGAGAGAATTTTTCTGGCCCTAATTTCTAACCTAACTTTTTCAGAAAGTTCATCATTCAAATTCTCCCAACACAGTTAACTTAAATGAAATCTATGCATATGTACAACTTAAGGGTAATGAGTACTATATTTTTTATTCACAAACCTAAGCCTAATGATTCCTAAATGGAGAGATAGAAAGTTGGAAAATACCTGCTTCAGTTGAACTCGAGTATGGCAATGTAGGGGTTTTCAGTGAGGCCTGAGATGCTTGTGAGCTTGCTTGAACTTCCTCTGACCTTCCCCAATGCTTAGTTTGCTTTGAACTTGCTTGAATAAGCTTGTAGAAGTCAACCTGTACAAACAGAATTCAGAAATGGTGAAGTGTGTAAATGGAGTTACAGTCACTGGCCAATGGTTAGGAGAGCTTAGGTGGGTTGTATGGAGTGTGTTGGAAGAGGTTTGGGACAAAACGCACGAGTGGTTTATGAGATGGAGGTGAAACTGCAGAAGCTGCCCTGTTTTGCAAGAAGATGGTGTTTTTGGTGTTTTGGGAGGCTTGAGAAGTGGTTATCTCGTGCTTCTGACTTAATGTGATATGCCAAAGTTGTTTGAAATGTTTACAAGAGTTGGTTTTATCAGATTGCAAAGTTGTGTCCTTTTTGCAAGTTGACTTGGTTTTGAAGAAAGGTGTGATTTGATCAAGCAAAGAGCCTGTACATGCCTCCTTCCTAGCTGCACAAAGTTGTTTTACTTTGCCCTGAGTTTATGGAGTTTGTTTGCTGTAAAAGAAAGGGTTCAAGGCTCAAGAGGAACAACTTGACATAAAGCCAACTTTATGAAAATGACAATGTTCACTTTTTGCCAAAAATGGATTAAACCCTTGTGTAATCTTCCATAGACCAGAACAATGCATTAATCCATTGAGTTTGAATTCAATTTTTGAGTGTGGAAGGGTTTATGGACCTGTAACCAAGTACAAACAAAGCTGGACAAAAATTGCAACTTGTAGCATAGTGAAAAATGCCATGGATGAAAGTGATATTTTTCCAAATTTAAACCTTCGATTCTCCCTAACCACAAATGATTTTGGAGAGTTCTTGGAAATTTTGGAAAGCTTGTAACATGATATACAATCCATATTTGAAATTCATTTTGAGATTCCAAGTGGAACTATGTGAAAAATTGCCATGAAGATAGGTCAAAATCCTGCCTAAACTAGGGTAAAATTTCACTAAGTTAAAAGTTTCATGGACCCTTATTCCAAAAATCATAACTTGAGATCCAAGAATCTTTTGGGAAAACTTTGTGAATCAAAGTTGTAGATTTTGTGGAGGACTACAACTTTCATGTTGGAAGTTTTGTTTGAATCCAATTGCATCATGGTGAAAATGTTGGGCAATATTGGGAAAAAATAAGAAAATTTTATAACTTAGAAAATTTCTAAGTTATGAAAATTTTCCATTTTAAACCCTAATTTGTAAAATTAGGTTTATTGGTGAACAAGTTTCATGTTTTGACACATCTTGATGAAAAATGACCCTTGTCACTTGATTTTGACCAAAAAGTCAAAGTTTGACTTTTCAGTGTACAATTGATTTTTGATCAGTTGACTGGAAAATTCATTTGTCAATCCAATGCTTTTGAGATCTTTTGAACCTTGTGATTAGGTCAAGATGATGCCATTGAGTCCTTGAATCCATTCTTGAACCCAATTTGCTATTGGCTAGGTGAAAAATCAGAAATTGCCCTTCTGCAGTCAAAACCCTAAAAATGACCATTTTGCCCTTTTGATGATCTGATCAAATTTCTTGAGGAGTTGTGGTCCAAACTTGATCAAATGGTTCATATGAGTTTATATTGTTGGTGTGGATCAAAAATTATGATTTTTGACTGTAAATTGGCCACAATTGTCTTTTTCCCCAGTACAGTTGACTTCTAGGTCAACTGTCCAATTGACTGGGCAAGAATTTGATTCAAGGCTTGAAACTTGGTATGGGAAATCTTATAAGTCCAAAATGAAGTATGAAAGTCACATTGAACATTGTAAATTCAAAAATCCTTGTGCAAACTCAAACCCTAATTTCAGGTTAACAGTGCAAGGAGATGTCTTGAGCTGAACAAACCCTAATCCTGTCTGGAGTCCAAAGAGTCTTGTAAGGGGAAATCTTGATAAAGTGAGAGGGAAAATTTTGGGGTACAACAGCTGCCCCTGTTCAATCTTCTTGAACATGAAGAGTTAGATTGGCGAGTTTTCCTTTCGTGACTCGAAGGTAAAAGAGGATTGGACACTAGAGTGCCAGTAAATTTGCACTCGTCAAAATATAGTTGAGGGAATGGGCTTAAAGATGCCATTTGGAGATGTGATAAAATATTGTCGGAGATGGGCTTAAAGATGCCATCCAAGAATGTTTGTTGAGTTGTAAGTTATAGGTGAGCGTCAAAATAGTATCCGTGTCTGGAGCATCTCTGAGTTGGGGATCTGAATAAGCAATAGAATAGCATCCGTGTCTGGAGCATCTATAAACTTTTTTCTGAGCCTTGAATTTGAATAAGCAATAGATTAGCATCCGCGTCTGGAGCATCTCTAGGCTGTTTTCTGAAGTTGAATCTGAACAAGCGATAGATTAGCATCCATGTCTGGAGCATCTGTAAACTGTTTTCATGATCCTTGAATTTGAATAAGCAATAGATTAGCATCCGTGTCTGGAGCATCTCTAGGCTATTTTCTGAAGTTGAATCTGAACAAGTGATAGATTAGCATCCATGTCTGGAGCATCTGTAAACTGTTTTCATGATCCTTGAATTTGAATAAGCAATAGATTAGCATCCGTGTCTGGAGCATCTCTAGGCTGTTTTCTAAAGTTGAATCTGAACAAGCGATAGATTAGCATCCGTGTCTGGAGCATCTATAAACTGTTATCATGATCCTTGAATTTGAATAAGCAATAGATTAACATCAGTGTCTGGAGCATCTCTAGGCTGTTTTCTGAAGTTGAATCTGAACAAGCGATAGATTAGCATCCGTGTCTGGAGCATCTGTAAACTGTTTTCATGATCCTTGAATTTGAATAAGCAATAGATTAGCATCCGTGTCTGGAGCATCTCTAGGCTATTTTCTGAAGTTGAATCTGAATAAGCAATAGACTTGCATCCGTGTCTGGAGCATCTGTAAACTGTTTTCATGATCCTTGAATTTGAATAAGCAATAGATTAGCATCCGTGTCTGGAGCATCTCTAGGCTGTTTTCAGATTGTATACTGGTAGCTTGTTAATCTTATCCTGAAAAGGGTAAAATATTAGTTGAAACATAAAGTTATGTTGCATGAAATGTATGATGCAATATATGTGTTTTATCAATGTTCATAACATATGAATGTAATGTATGCGCATGTAAGCTGGATAGCTGTCTTGATGAGGAAAAAGAATCCTTGATAGCTGGAGATAATAAAATCTTTGACTGCTGTCAGGGAAAATAAATCCTTGACCACTGCTGGAGATTCAAAATCTTTGACTGCCGAAGATGAGAAATCCTTGCTGACTGCTTGGGGATAAAGAATCCTTGGCAACTCGTAGGGATTATCAAAACTTTGACAACCCTCATGGGGATGTGAGAATCCTTCACGACTTTCCTGGGGGTTATACGATGAGAATCCTTACTCGGATGGGGGATAAGGGAAACTCTAGAGATCTCTACCGGGAATCACACAAAGGAAAACCTTGATCTGCTGGAGAATAAGGAAAACTCTGATGGATTCTACGGAGAAATGAGAATCTTCAATCTGTTGGGGGAATAAAAATTCTGACAAATTCATGCTGGGAGCAAAGAAGGCCCTGGCAGCTTCACTGGGAAATCAAGAATAAGAATCTTCAATCGGTTGGGGAGCGAAAAACTCTGTGGGGAGTAGCTATACTGCTGGAGAGATCAGGAGTTTGGGTTGTATTCCAATCTTTTGGGGAGTTATCATCGGTTGGGGATAAAACAAAAGTTAACTGTTATCTGGTTGATTCTCAGACTTTAAGACAACTTACTGGGGAATTTGGAGAAACTAAATGGTTTCCGCTGTAGATTGATAGTCTCAGCTCCGCTGGGGATCTTAATGACGTGCTGATTTGATCGTGTATGGAAATTTGACTCAGTTGAGGAAGAAGGTTTTAAAATAACTCTCTGGGGAATTATCTGGTTTTAAAGCGACTCCCCGGGGAAATTGGAGGAAACTGGATGGTTTCTATTGAGGTTTAAATGTTGAAGTTTTGACTCCGTTGGGGAAGAAAGTTTCATCTTCACTGAGGGTTTATAGTTCAAAGTCTTGCTCCGCTGAGGATTGGGAGTTTGAAAACTTAACTCTGATGGGGATTTTGAAATTTAACTCCGCTGGGGATACGTATTTCAAGGTTTTAGCTCCGCTGGGGACCTGGATGATATACTGCAGGGGATTTCCCTTGGAATAGCCTAAAGACGTCTCCCTATCCTTTCAACCTATCAGTAATTATTCTTTCTTATTTTGTTTATTTGTAAGCAGTTATTATATTCAAATGCATATGCTCATTAAATAAATCATTGGACGTTTTCAAATAAAACACAAGTGTAAAAAGAAAGAAAAGGCAAATAGTTTTCTTCACTTTGAAGTATCTTTGTATTAACTTTGTGTAAGTATTTTGTACAAAGGAGACAGACATCCTAGTAAGATAATGTCGTCATAAAAAATGAGAAAGATTTATACAAAGAAAGGTGGCTATGTGTAAAAATTCCATGGGGTTTCCATTCTTTTATAGCCTTCGTAACTCTGGATATCTTGTCCATTCGTTGCTTTGTCCGTAGATGATTGGATTGATCAGAAGCCTGGAGCTTGTCTGTGAAGAGATTGTCCTTAAAGTGATCCGACGAGACATAGTCATACGCTTTAATTCCCTAACTTTTGCCTGGACCGCCCTTTCGGGTTTTCGATCCACCGGGAAACCCTTTTTTGCCCAAGTCGCCCTTTCGGGTTTTCAACTTGCCGGGTGTACATATTTTTTTGTTTATCCATAATTTTTGCCTAAACCGCCCTTTCGGGTTTTCGATTCACCGGGATGCCCATTTTTGCCCAAGTCACCCTTTCGGGTTTTCAACTTGCCGGGTTGTTTATGCGTAGTATCTTTTGACTATGTCTCCACTCGCAGGGTGCGGCAGGTCGTTGCCGTCCATGGTGGTCAGGATCATTGCCCCACCAGAAAAGATGTTTTTGATCACAAATGGTCCTTCGTAGGTAGGAGTCCATTTGCCCCTGGGATCACTTTGCGGCAAGATGATCCGCTTGATTACAAGATCCCCGACTTGATATACCTGGCGTCTGACTTTTTTGTTGAAAACCTTGATCATCCGTTTTTGATACGTCTGACCATGGTAAATAGCAGTAAGTCGCTTCTCATCAATCAAGTTAAGTTGATCAAGCCGGGTCTGAATCCAATCGTCTTCACTCAAACCAGCATCCTTCATGATTCTCAAGGAGGGAATCTGAACCTCAATAGGTAAAACAACTACCATGCCGTATACCAAAGAAAAGGGTGTTGCCCCAGTTGACGTACATGCCGTGGTACGGTACCCGTGAAGAGCAAACGGTAACATATCATGCCAGTCCTTGTAGGTGACTGTCATCTTTTGAATGATCTTCTTGATATTTTTGTTCGCAGCTTCGACAACACCGTTCATCTTTGGCCGATAGGGAGATGAATTGTGATGTTGAATCTGGAACTGTTCGCATAAGGCGGTGATCATAGTATTGTTCAGGTTTGTACCGTTGTCCATAATGATCCTGTCGGGGATACCATACTGGCAGATGAGGTTCTGCTTGATAAAGCGGGCAATAACATTCTTTGTGACGGATGCGAAGGAAGCAGCTTCGACCCACTTGGTAAAGTAATCAATGGCCACCAGGATGAAGCGATGTCCATTGGATGCTGTAGGCTTTATATCTCCAATCATGTCGATTCCCCACATTGAGAATGGCCAAGGAGCTGTTAAGACATTGAGAGGAACCAGAGGTATATGTACTTTGTCAGCATAGATTTGGCATTTGTGACAAGTACGAGAATGTTGATGACAACCAGCTTCCATGGTAGACCAGTAATAGCCTGCCCATAGAATCTTCTTAGCCATCGTATGTCCGCTCAAGTGGGTGCCAAATGTACCATTGTGCAGTTCAGCCATGATCTGCTCAGCTTCAACCTTGTCCACACAACGAAGCAGAATGCAATCATGATTGCGCTTGTATAGGATACCATTGCTCAGGAAGAACTTGGCAGAAAATCTCCTCAAGAACTTTTTGTCGTTGACTAAAGCTCCTTCAGGGTATTCTCGAGTCTCGAGATACCTTTTGACTTCGTGAAACCAGGGTCGGTCCACTACTTCTTCGGTATTAATCTCGTGATAATGTGCAGGTTCGTCCATTCGTTCAATGGTGATTTGGGGAGCCTCATTATCCCAGTCAAGTTTAAACACGGAAGACATTGTAGCTAGAGCATCCGCTAGCTGATTTTCTTCTCGCGGGAAGTGCTCGAAGGTAATCTGCTCGAAATGAGGTAACAATGTCAGGACATGTTCTTTGTAAGGGATGAGGTTAGGATGTTTAGTATCCCACTCTCCTTTGATTTGAATGATAACCAAAGCTGAGTCCCCAAATACAATCAAAGATTTAATTCCCAAGTCAATAGCAGCCTTGAGACCAAAGATACAAGCTTCATACTCAGCCATGTTGTTGTTGCAGTTAAAGCAAAGTCTGGCGGTGAAAGGTGTATGGCAACCTTGTGGAGAAATGAGCACAACACCGATACCGTTCCCAAGTGCGTTGGAGGCACCATCAAAGTACAGAGTCCATCGGGATCCTTATTCAGGTCCGTCATACGGTCCATTACCTTAAATGTTGTCCAATGTCATAATTTCCTCGTCGGGGAAGTCAAACCTCATGGATTGATAATCTTCGACAGCTTGATGAGCTAGATGGTCAGCTAGTACACTCCCCTTTATAGCTTTTTGGGTCGTGTACTGGATATCATACTCGGTGAGGATCATTTTCCATCTAGCGATTCTTCCAAATAAAGCAGGCTTCTCGAAGATATATTTGATCGGACCCATCTTAGATATCAGTAGAGTGGTATGAGTCAACATATACTACCTTAGCCGGTGAGCAGCCCATACCAAAGCGCAACAAGTTTTCTCGAGCAGTGAGTAGCGGGTCTCATAGTCAGTAAACTCTTTACTAAGGTAATAAATGGCATGCTCTTTTCATCCAGACTCGTCATGTTGACCCAGTACGCACCCCATTGAATTATCCAAAACAGTCAGATACATGATTAACGGTCTTCCTTCGACGGGAGGCATCAAGATAGGAGGTTCCAGCAAATACTCCTTGATTTTATCGAAAGCAACTTGACAATCATCATTCCATTTAACCACCTGATCTTTCTTCAACAGCTTGAAGATTGGCTCACAGGTAGATGTTAGGTGAGAAATGAACCTTGCAATGTAGTTTAGGCATCCCAAGAAACCTTTGACCTCCTTCTCAGTGCGAGGGGCGGGCATTTCTTGTATAGCTTTGACTTTGGCAGGATCAACCTCGACGCCTTTGTTGCTGACGATGAAACCCAAGAGTTTACCAGACCTAACTCCGAAAGTGCACTTATTAGGGTTCAGTCTGAGCTTGTACTCCTTCAACCTGACAAACAGCTTTTGCAAATGGTCGAGGTGTTCTTCTTCTATTTGTGAATGGGCTATCATGTCGTCTACGTAGACTTCAATCTCATGATGTATCATATCATGAAACAAAGCTACCATGGTGCTTTGATAGGTTGCCCCGGCATTCTTCAGTCCGAATGGCATCACCTTATAGCAGAACGTACCCCACTGTGTAACAAAAGTAGTTTTCTCCATGTCTTCAGGGGCCATTTTAATCTGGTTGTAACCTGAAAATCCATCCATGAAAGAAAATACCTTATGCTGAGCTGTGTTGTCAACCAAGATGTTAATGTGCGGTAGTGGAAAGTCATCTTTAGGGCTAGCCCTGTTTAAGTCTCTGTAATCTACGCACATTCTGACCTTGCCGTCCTTCTTAGGCACGAGCACAATGTTAGCAACCCATTGTGGATAGGATGTAACAGCAAGAAAACCAGCGTTGAACTGCTTCATCAATTCAGCTTTGATCTTTTCAGACATGTCGGGCCTCATTCAACGAACTTTCTGTTTAATTGGTGGATAGTCTTCTCTTGTAGGGAGACGGTGAACCACAATATCTGTATCGAGTCCCGACATATCTTCATAGGACCAGGCGAAGATCTTAACATATTCATTCAACAACTAAACTAGGCGTTCTTTGACACTTGGCTCAAGGTTGACACCCACTCTGACTTCTTTTCTCTCTTCCTCTGTTCCCAAGGTGATTGTCTCTAACAACTCCTCATGAGGTAGAATAGCCCTTTCTTCCTGTTGTAGCAGTCTAGCCAACTCTCCAGGCACTTCACAGTCTTCATCACCTTCGTATTCGGCATGATTGAACAGATCTTCAGAGTCACTGAAGGCCATAGCAGAATTGTTACCCATGGAATCCGAAATGGATGGGTACCTGCATTGGTGAGTGTGGGTGTGTGTAAGGGATAGCCACCTTTAAACAAATAAAATGTAAAAAGAAGGAAAATGAACACAAAAGTTTATATATGAAAACGCCCATGATTCATTAAAAATGGCATATGAAGATGAAAAATCAAACCCTTACAAATGGACATATGTACTTCGGGCAAGGCACAAGGCAAAAAGTGTACAAATTGTTTAAGAATTATTATAGACCAACAGAAATGTTCGAAAGATAAATTACTGATTTATGAAAGTAATGGGAACAAAGTCTTTCGCCTCTCAATTGTTCAGCCCTCCTTCAACAGTTGGAAAGATCCAGTCTTCAAAATTGCTCTCCTCCTCACCATCCTCTAAAGCATTGACTCCATGATGGGTGATATTCAATGGTGGCCCTCCAGCCCGGGAGCGGCGTACAACATTTTGAGCAGAAGCAGTGAAACCCAAGCCGAATTTATCTGTCTTGTAAGGAAAATCTGGCAGCTGACCCCACACTGTGCTTCCTCCTTCCTCAATCACAGCCTTCGCATCTTTGAGGGATGACATTCGGGACACAGGTTTGGTAACAATGGGTACAGAAGTCATTGTCTTGGTTGCCGTAACTTCAGGAGAAACCTCTTCAAAGTGTTGAAAGGGGGTCTCGATGAATTCACCATCCAATTCCACGTAGCGGAAAGAATTAAGATGGCTTATCATGTACTCCTCCTCGCCATGAACCGTTATAATTTTCCCCTGGACTGGGTACGTGAGCATTTAATGCAAATAAGAAGTGACTGCCCCAGCATTGTGGATCCAGGGTATTCCCAACAAGCAAGAGTATGAGGGACGGATGTCCATCACATAAAATGTGGAGTTGAAAGTTTTCGTTCCCACTTTAATCGGGATGTCCACCTCCCTGTGGACCATCCGTTTAGAACCATCAAAGGCTCTGAAGATGATGTTGCTGGGCTTCAAAGTTAAACCTTCACAATCTAATCTGTCCAATGCTTTCTTTGGCAAGACATTTAAAGATGACCCAATATCAACCAGAACGTGAGCTAGAGTAGTCCCTCTGCATTCCACCGAGACATGCAGAGCTTCATTATGCTTTCTCCCCTTAGATGTTAAATTAGCATCGGAGAAGCCAAGACCATTGTCGGCTGTTAGGCTGGCTACACACTCCTGGAACTGGTCTGTGGAGGTTTCCTGAAGCACGTGGGCCATCTTCAAGAATTTGATCAGGGCTTTGGCATGAGCTTCGGAACAGAGCAATAGGGCCAGCATAGAGATTTTTGAAGGGGTTTGCCCCAGTTTTTCTACAACATTATAGTCGTTTTTCTTAATTATTTTTAAAATCTCTTCCATTTCCTTTTGAGTGGTCTCGGGGATGACCAAAGGCTGAGCCCTCGTCCTGACGGGCGCTTCTTAGATCCCCTTACCTTTATCAGCAGCAACAATTGAGGGTACAACTACGGGAGTAACAATTTCTTCAATAACTAGAGTTCGCACATATATGTTGACCGACACAGGAGTAACCTTAGGAGAAATTGAGGGTCCGAAGATTTCCCTTGGAGGAGAAATCTCCGGAGAGAAAATTCTTCCGTTGCGGGTGATTTTACTCGGTCCAGCAATATTTCCAATGTCAGAAGTCTCTTCATCAGAACTTTCTTCAACTGATTCAATCTGCTTAATACCGTGGTAGAAGATCTCTCCTCCATAGTTCCACGGTATTGATTTGTTGGACTTGTATGGGATAGGCCCCGACATAGTTATCTTCAAAGGTACAATCTTTGGATTGAATGTAATCTTAACAGGTCTTTTAGAGACCTTGGAAAGATTGGCGGAAATGGTAATTATAGCAACATCGTTGGCAGGAGTCGGAGTAAGAGGAGTTTTCTCAAAGAGGATTTCTTGATTATCCATTAGGCGTTGGATGCCTAACTTTAACAACGGACAATCGGATTGTAAGGACGAACAAAGGTAGCAATCTTTTTCACAGCCCGGGAAAATCCAGGCTTTCAACAGATTCATCTTGATTATTGGTAACAGAGTCATCAAATCATCAACAACAACAACAAAAAGATCTTCTTCAATAGCATGGGTGTTGTGGCCATGCTTTGGCATTGGAGCAGATATCACATTCGGCTTTTCGGGGGCGTCGAATTCCACTTCTTTAGCGTCTATTAAATCCTGAATCTTATTCTTGAGGGCTCAATAATTATTGGTATCGTGCCCCACGCTATCTGAATGATAAGCACATTTGGCGTTGGGATGATAATGTGGTGATGAAGTGTTTGTATTCTTCGGTGCCTCTCTCAAACTGGAAAGGTTTAACTTCAAGAGATGGGGTACAACCTGAGCAGGTGTCATGTTTATCCGGGTATACTGCCGTTGTGGTCTTTCCACCCTTTGCTGGTTGGTTCTAGGTTGATTGTATGGGCTGATCAGCTGCAGACTTCTGAATCATTACAGCCCCCACCGCTGGCCGGCGCTCAACTCTTCCTTAACCTCTTTGAGAGTAGACAGCTGAGACTTCTTTCTTTGCTGGAAAAGTCTTCTTGATGGCAGCGGAAACAAATGTATCTTTCTGAATTTTACCGTTCTTGATGCCAGCTTCAACTCTTTCACCAGTCAGAATTAACTCGGTGAACCCCGTAGACAAACTTCCGATCAAGGGATTAAAGAATGGACCCGACAGGGTCCCCAAAAACGTATCCATAAGCTCTCTCTCAGACAATGGTGGCTGCACCCTTCTAGCCAAGTCTCTCCATTTCTGAGCATACTCCTTAAAGCCTTCATTGGAGACCATACCCATGCTCTGTAATTGAGTACGAGTAGGTGCTAAGTCCGCATTATATTGATATTGTCTGTAGAAGGCAGCAGCCAAATCCTCCCAATTGTGTACATCAGACCTCTCAAGCTGATAGAACCAATCCAACTGTGTCCTCGCCAGACTATCCTGGAAGAAATGGACCCACAGGTCCTTATCAAAAGAATGTGGTTTGATCTTTCTGACGTAAGACCGCAGGTGCATCTTTGGACAAGACAAACAGTCGCATTTAGCAAAAATAGGTACTTTGAACTTGGGGGGGATGACAATCCCATAAACCAAACCTAACTCTTTGAAATCCAGCCCGAGCACTCTTTGTACCTCCATGGCTGCCAGACGTTCTTCCAGATTCTTATACTTGTCATCCGCAGGAAGATACTGTTTTTCTGAATAGTCTTCATCATCCTCCTCTTCTTCTTCAGCCTCAGACTCAAATGGTACTGCATCTCCCTTTCCTTTTCCTACCCCTTCATCAGATGTTGAGGGGAAATCCAGGACCCTTCTAGCTTGGTTCTCAAATCTTCTACCCATGGTAGCCACACCAACTATTTTCTTTTTCTTTTTCTCCTTTTCCTTCTCCAACAAAGCTTTAAGATCCTCCTGACCCTTTTCCAAGGTCATGAGTAGTTGTTGGAACTGTGAATTCTGTGCTTGCAGATCTTTGACCGTCTGCTCTATATCCATCTTGCTGAAATAAACAGCAGAGAGATAAGGAAACCTGGTGTGAAAACTTATTTATGCATATGATGAATGATGTGTATTCATGTAATGCAATCAAGGATTCAGAAGTTCAAATTTGTTGTAAACAAAAAGGAACACACATCATATTAATAAGATAGAATTTATTAGTACATAGATGCCCCATGGGCAAAATAAATACAAAATTCTAATGTAAAAAGACGTTGTGCATCCTCTTTGGTGCGATGTAGGTGTTGAGAGTCTGCTCTTCGTGGAGTCGACGAGTAAGTTCCAAAACCTTCTTCTTACTGGCGTAGAAGCTGGCTTCAAAAGTGTTTCGTTCTTCCTTGAGCTGTATCCAATTATTTTGCAGATCTTCCAATGATGTCGGCATGTCAGGATGTAGGAGGGTGTATGGAACCTCTCCTTCCATAACAGGCTCTTTGATTACGGGAAGAATGTAGGGGTAAGGCATCATAAGAATCTGGGCACGGGTTCATACCCACTTGAGGTAAGGCTCAAGGGGGATGGAATTCTTGTGTCCCAATGTCTTACTGTCCACCTTGTTGGGCATCCTCCAAGCTCGGATGAACCGTTGTCGAAGTCCTTGAGCGTCGTTGTCAAAGTCAAAAACCAAATCTAGAATCAACATGTCATGAGGGCCATCCCTTCGGGCATACCTGTTGTACCCCAAAATTTGCTCTCCTCTTTTTCCACAAGAAATCATAGCTTCGGGCTTTTCCTGATTTTTTAGACTGGTTCAAGAATCGGTCAAACAGACTTTTCTCGTCAGTCAGACAAAATTAGGGTTTTCATGGCTCTGGAACAGTTCACACAGTTTGCTTAGGGTTTGGTTGATTTTGGCTCAAGAATCGGCCAAACAGACTTTTCTTATCAGTGAGACAAAATTTAGGGTTTTCATTGATTTTTAAGCAGTTCAGGTAGATTGCTAGGGTTTGTTTGAGTTGGCTCAGGTTTTAATCAGGCAGGCGCTTCTGTGAAAATTAAGACAAGAATCAGGGTTTTGTGCGCGCAGAAAGAATTAATCCTACAGTTCTATTCAGTTTACTCTGAGTTTTGGATTGAGGCATTTGAATTAAGAACTTGCAGGTTGTTGTTTAATCAGTAAAGGCTAAGGCATTTGATTGGAGATGAGATGAAAGCTGAGGTACTTAAATTGAGAATCTACAGTGTTTGATTTGATCAGTAAAAAGATAAATATCTGGATATTGGTTTGATTAACTGCGCATTAGATATTTGAAGCGCCAGGTTTATTATTGATTCAATGACAAGGCCACAATGTTTATTAATTATTTTTCTAAGTCAGAATAATTGGATACCTCCGGTTATTTTAATTTAAGAAATTCAAAATAATTAAATGAACATTGAGTTGAAAGAAGAAAGTGACTGATAAAAAGGATGTTTATTCACTTTGAATTGTTTGTTACAGATATTATTTAAATACTGTTAAATTTATTTACAGTTATTTAATAATATTATTACAAATAATTGAAATGGAAATAAAACTATCCTAAGAAAATTCCTAAGTCTTCATCTTCTACTGCTCCTCCTCTTTTGCTCCATTTGATGTTTATCTGCAAAACAAGAAACAAAAGAAAAGTCAAAGCAGATAAAATAATTAAAGATAGACAGTTAAAAGGATTCATCATTAAAAACAAATGGCCGGAATCAGTTTTTCCCTCTCTGCAAATCACGAGATTTCTCCCGATTCACAAAGAGGGATGAAATGCTTGCAATGAAACATGAAATGCACAAAGTTATGATTTTGCACAAATTCAAATTTTTAAGCATACTGCATAAATCAAAAGAATTGTCAACCAAGTTTCCAAACAACATAAAGGCAAACTGAATTGCAATCTCAAACTAAGCCAAAAGCTGTCCAAGGATATCAAAATATCAACAACTCCAAAAGCTGTCAAGAGAAAGTACATAAAGTATGCAAGAAACGTGGAAATATGCAGTGGAAAAGGGACAAGTGCAAACAACATTCAGAATGCATCAACTTCCTAGGCCATTTGTTTTTTCAGAAAAGACAAAAGTTAAGCAAATAAAAGTGCTTTTCTTTAATCTGGAGAGAGAAAGAGAGAGGAAAGCAGTTTACAGTACAGCAGGCTAGAGGCTAAGCAAAAGATATAAACAACATATCAGAATACATAGAGAAAAAGAGGCAGAACATATGCAGCAGGATATCACAAAGAGGGAAAACCTCAAGCCTTGCAAACCTGTCCACAGATTTGACCAAGAAAATATAACGCCTCCTGCCCTTAAAAGACAAGAGGGCAAAGACCCTGAAGATATACAAAAAGCCAACAACCTGCATAATATATCTCAGAAGCCAAAAAGCCTAAGAACTTCCAAGTCCATCAAACCTTAAGCATTCAAACATACACGCCTAAGGCCTCCAAACCTGTAACCTGAACAAAAAATGCCAAAAGCCAAACCTGCATAAGCCTTTGCTTCAAAACACCAAAAGCAAAACCTGCATAAGCCTTTGCCTCTAAAGACCATAAGCCTTAAACCATTTTTAACCCAACCTGTCAAACTGATATACCAAAACAAACAAAACATCAAACTGTCAAGCCTGTAAAAGCCTAAAAACCTGCATTTAATTTGCTTCAGGCAGACTTGAAGCATCAAGCTTCAAGCCCACGCCAAAATCACCAAAACCTTACCTCAAACCATACAAACTGTCAAGCACACTAAGCCTAACCAACAGGCCGCTCTTAGAATATCAATGGTTCATCACTGAGCAAATCAACCACTCGTCCAAAACCAAAAAATCATCAAGGCAACTCAACAACTCAGGAGCAACATTCAACAGAATATCAAAGGCAACCAAATATATCAAACATTTAGAGCAATTCAGAAGGCAACAGAAACGAGGCAAAGAGAAGAGGAGGGAAAGGCAACTCAAGCATACTCAGCAAGCCAAAAGAGAGAAGAGGAAAAGAAATCAAAGCAACATATTCAGAATCATACTAATATCTCAATATTCACAGCTCAGCCAATACTCAGAGGCAACAGAAAGAGAAGAAGATAAAGAAGCTAGGTTTTCAAGTATCATCATCAAACCCTAAAGAAGGTAAAGACACAAACCAGGGAAACTTCCAAAGCTCGCGCATCATCAAGCCTCCGTCCAGCCATCCTGAGCGCCTCCCAAATCCGCCTCCTTCTCCTCCGTCCCCAAGGGTCAAGGTAGCATTTATCTTCTTTTCTTTCCTTTCCACAACCTCAATAATAAACAATAATAACCACATAAAATCAGAAACAAAATCAGAACTCGAACTAAGCATGCAAAAGAGGAATTAGTGAAAACCCTAACGTGATAGAAACAGAGATCAAACCTTACAAACGTCGCTGAGCGACCATGGAGGGAAGAGGAAGGATGGATGTTGGCACTAAGTTGGCCTTAGGCGGAGGAGTGTTCAGAAGCTTGACTCAGAAGCTGGCGTGAGAAGACGAAGATGGAGAAAGAAGTGAACGGCGCCTGTGTTCAAACAAACCCTAATCCATTCCAAATGAACAATACCTTGTAACCCTAAACAAAAAAACGTGTAAACCATGCTGGGCCTTGCCCGTTTCAGCGCCTAAGCCCATTAAGCGTGCATACACCCCCTCTCCTGGCGCCTCACCCCTTTGCTTCTGTTCATTGGTTTCAGCTTGGGCCTTTTTTTTCTCTTTCCTAAAGCCCATCTAATCCCTTAGCCCTTTTTATTTCTAAACTAATCTCTTTTTTTTTTTACATAAAATCACATCTTATCTTTTTATTAAACAAATTAATATACTTCTTTCTTTATATTAAATTCTTATACTAATACATTTTCTTTATTTTGTCAAATAAAACAATACTTCATTTCATACTAAAAATTGTCTTTTAATTTTGTTATATTAAAAAGAACACATAAATATTAGATTGAATTAATAGATTAAAAACTCTCTTTAATAAATCTTTTCATACAAATTTTACTATTTGTTTCTTTTATTTTTATTACATTTTAAAACATAAATATTAATTTTCTTAAATTTGAGCATTTTTGTTTAATTTAGATTTTATACATAAAAATAATAAAATATCTAAAATACAATTAAACTTAAAACATTCTTTTCTTTTCTTTAATATAAGACATCAATATATAGAATTTGAACATTTTCTTTTCTTAAAATATTTTATTCTTGTACATTAATACATAATACTTTTCTTTTCTTAAAATATTTTATTCTTGTACATTAATACATAATACTTTTCTTTTCTTAAGATATTTTGTTTTGTACGTATTAAACAAAAATACAAAATGATAACATTAAATAAACAAAACACTTAATTCCTCATTAAGGTAACATTCCACCACTTATAAATACATACACTTACACATTTGCAATACACAAATACATTTACTTTGCTTTACACGTATACATTTGCTATTCTTATACATTGCTATACATTATATTTTACATTTGCGCAATTCGATTTGGTTGTAATTATTTGGACACTACTCTCCTTAAAGTCTCATCCCCATTTGTAAATAATTGTACCCCCACTCCCGGATACTTATTTGCAATAGCGTAGACTTTAAATTCCCGCAATTTACCGCTTTCAAATATACCATGGTTAGACCTAGGGTTTGCATGTACATAAAATCAAACGCTAGATAACCTAATACAAGACAAACACATGAAATCAATACACAATCACACTTGCACCCCTAGGGTAATCCCGCTTGTTTCCTTCCAAAATGGGCCATGCTTGCACGTCGAGTTTCTTTGGCAAAACAATTCAAATGATCATAGTCCCTCGATGACGCTTTCAAAAGTTGCCTATCAAAATGATCATAGTCCCTTCAAGCAGAATTGCCAAAGACACTTGGCACAATTGCATTCATGGTCCATACGATGAGCCGCGCCTGTCCCGTTAAACATCATAAACGCAAGATTGTCCACCAAATACAATGGTGGAACAACATTGTTAAAAAAGGGTTAAAACATGAGAAAAACCTTTGAGTACAATAGGGGTAGACAACTCTTAGTTACTTGATCCAACTTGCAAAAACACTTGCCTACTTTTCAAAACCACACTCCACAAACACTTTCAAAACAAACTTCCAAAAAAAATTTGAAACATCTTTTCGAAAAGATATACACCTTTGTAAACACTCAAACACGAGTCATTACATTGGTTGCCTAAGACAAGGCATCTTCTTCAAAAACATTTTCAAAACACACACTCACACCACAATTTCAAGCAATTGAAAATCAAAGGCAAGTGATCTAAAACCAAGTAACTAAGAGCCCATGGATAACCATGGATGAAAAGGGTGCTAATACCTTTCCTTTTCATAATCTACCCCCTGAACCCACGAAACATCTCAAAAGGTTTTTCCTGTGCTTTTTAACCTTTCCTTTAGGATAAAATAAAAAGTCGGTGGCGACTCTTGGTCAACCGAACAAGTGCGAATACAAACGCAAAATCCCAAGTCAGTTCTCCCACCGTATCACAGAACTGGCGACTCTGCTGGGGACTAAAAATCTAAAAGTGGGGTTACCTTAGGGTTTAGATCACCTTTACATTCTTGCTTTGATTGCCTTGATTACTTTACTTTTTTGGTTCCTTGTTTGGGTTTGTTGAAAATCCTACACCCGGATTTGGGGCACCTTCTTAGGTAAATAGCAATAAAACTGTGAGGGAACTGTGCGGGGTATACCGACACGGTTGAAGCAGTAAGCTATGTTAGTGTGACATATTTGCGAGTACCGGTAACCCTTGAGTTCAGTCAAGGAGAGTACGGGGCCGCTGAGTGATGTCGTGAAGCACTAACGAACTCTTAGAACCTTAATTGACCATCTTAGGCTTTTTAGGGGTAGTGAGATGACCGACTTTGGTGCAGTCCGAAGTTGGTAGATACTCGATACTACACTCATTGAGGGTTGTTTTCTTGGAATATTTTGGTCGCCAGTTAAGTGGCTAAACCAAAACAATGAACACAGAAAACAATCCAATGATATTGAGCTCCTTAGAACCCTGTTTCTATTTTAGGACAGGATGAGCCAACTAACTTTAAGAGGGTACTTACCTACAACCCCTTGCAAGCCTAAACCTAAGGACTTGTTTGCTTTGTGTGAATATGATTACCTGTATATACACTCATTTGCTTTTGCATACATGTACATAACATCATGACATCATATCATAACATTTTCAATAACCATTTCAAGGAACTCAAGGGTTCTTTTGATGCAGGGTTACGTTGAACCAGACGTCTACCAAAGGGCAAGAGGTTTCTCCTCTAAAAAAATGCCAGTCAAAGATCAAGTGCAACAACTTGAATCAGGGGCTATGACCCACTTGACATGGTGAGCTTGATTCTCGTGGAAAGACATCCACCGGTGCAAAGTTCTCCAATCAAAGATCGAAGTTCAACCTCTAACACTCTCTTGTGTTTACCCCAAGAGATCCTTGAAAACATTGCATATATATCACACATATCATTGCATAACAGGTTTCTCCCATACATGTCTCCTTATTCTTCCTACTGTTTATTTCAGTAAGATGGATATGGAACAAACGGTGAAGGATCTCCAGGCTCAAAATGCTCAATTCCAACAAATGCTTCTAGCTATGGGGAAAGGGAAAGAGGATCTGACAGCTCTCCTTCTCAAAGACAAGAAGAAGTCCAAGAAGGCCGCCCGCATCCTGAACTTGAGAAGAAGACCTAAGACCCTGGACCTTGCAACTCCACCCAGCATAGGGGCCAGTCTTGAAGAAGACCATAATATGGAGATTGATAAAGAGGAAGCTGACTATTCTGAGGAACAATATCCTCTCGCTGATGACAAGTACAAAGAGTTGGAGGATCGCCTCAACGCCATGGAAGTCCAACAAATACCTGGCTTGGATTTGGGAGACATGGGTTTAGTTCCTGGATTGGTCATCCCGCCAAAGTTCAAGGTCCCCACCTTTGCCATATACGATGGAGTCTCTTGCCCTAAGATTCATCTAAAGTATTATGTTCGCAAGATTCAACCATACATAGCTGATCCAAGGCTTTGGATCCATTTCTTCCAAGAAAGCCTGGTAGGAGCTCAACTCGAGTGGTTCTATCAATTGGAGAGTTCTCGCATCCACACTTGGAAGGACTTAGCTTTTGCTTTCTATGAGCAGTATCAGTATAATGCTGATCTTGCACCAACTCGTGTGCAATTGCAGAGCATGACCATGGGTTCCGACGAGAGCTTCAAGGGATATGCCCAAAAGTGGAGAGATTTGGCTGGCAGGGTGCAACCCCCTTTCACTGACAGAGAGCTGATTGACATCTTCATGGGGACGTTGACGGGGCCTTTCTTTAATCACTTAATTGGAAGCTCCTCAGCCGGGTTCACCGAGCTAATACTGACCGACGAGAGGGTCGAAGCTGACATCAAAAGTGGAAAGATCCAAGGAACTACATCCTCGGATACTCAGATAATTCCCTACAACGGAAAGAAAGAGTCCAATGCTGCGAACAGTCAAAAGGGTCGTCATGACCAACACGTAGGAGCAATCTTGATCTCCAGTCCTACGCCTGCTCAACAAAGACAGGGGCATCAGCATAAGGAGGTCGCACCTAAGAGACAGTTCACCAAGATCAACATGTCACTGTCTCAGGCACTGCAACACTTGTTGAAGAGGGATCTGATTACATTGAGGGCTCCTCTCCGAAACCCAAATACTTCTGCTCCTACCTATCATCCCAATGAAAGGTGTGCATACCACTCTGATAGCCCAGGGCATGACACCAACAACTGTTGGCCTCTGAAGAACAAGATCCAAGACATGATTGATGCCAAGGAGATCGAGTTTGGCCCTCTAGAGACTCCAGCATGATCACTGCTCCTATGCCAGCTCATTGAGATTGTGTTTGTTTCATTTTGAATTTTCAAAGTTGTAATTTCTTTTGTTTTCAAACAATTAACTGTGGATGTTAAACTCTGTTTCATTAATGCATTGCATATGTTTGTCTTGAATTCATCCATTCGTTTTCACTACTCTTATGCTTTCTTTATGATATTTAACTCTTGATAAAAAGCTGCCAGCCTTTAGAGGGAGGATGACGAAACAATACCATAATCTCATACAGTATGCTTTTGAACAGACCTCGCTGACGATGTACATGCATTTCTTTCAATTCCCAAACACTGGAGTTATAAGGAAGATAATCCCTAGTCAACCCCTTCGAGCCAAAGAAGTAGGAGTTTTCTGTTCTAAACAAATCGAAACCTTTGATATAAACCTGGGGCAGGGTAGTATCTCAGTTAATTCAAAAGAAAATGCGCATTGAAGTCGCAAACTCTCAGTTCGTAACACAACGAACGACGTCAAAAAAGAAAAGCATTCCCTTGGAATTAAAAGACAGTGATGGTTCCCTATCACATAGGCAGTCAATCTCTCAAAAGAGAAAAGCCCACCAAGCCAAAACCTGTAAAGGAGGCTTAAGAAAGCTGGGGCATCCCGCTGACTGTAATCTCGAAAAACAGAGACAGCCAGGCAAAAGTTAGGGATAACAAATCAAAATCGAAATAGAGAGGTCATTACAAATCCCTAACAACATGAAAAATGTTGCAAAAGAAAAAAAAGGAGATGATGATTGCCTCCCAAATTCAACTGGTGAACCATCACCCAAAGGTCGTTCCAAACTCGAATAGAGTGCGACGCACAATTAACTAAGCTTAGGGTTGAAGAACATCACGAAGAGAGGGTGGGTACAAATACACTTTGAGCCTTTATCCTTTGTTTCTTAAGCCGTGAACCAAGCCATGTTACAACCCTTCAAAAGTCCTAATTGAAGCATGGGTTAGTTCGAAAGCATATTGTTACCAAAGGTATCCTGACTCCTGTAAGGCTTTGCTCTAAATCTTGTGTTGATTTATCTTATAAAAAGTTTTCTGCTAAAAAACGCATTTTTCAAAACTTTGAGACAGACATAAACTTTGCATTACTTAAATATCACTGTTTGCATTTGACTATTTGTTTGACAGCGAAGAAATTCATACAGCGAATGTTTGGAGGAACGAAAACTCTCTCAGTGAGTAAAATCACTTTCAAAAGGATGACCTTTCCAATTACAATCTCCTATCAACAAGGGGCATGTCATGTCACCATCCAGCACACCTGGGGTAGTCCAGTCAAGGTCAATAGATCTTTCAAAAGTTCAGTTAACCTGGGGCAGTCCAGTCAAGGTTTCAACAGATCTTTCAAAGTTCAGTTAACCTGGGGCAGTCCAGTCAAGATTTCAACAAAATCTCTCAATTGCAGAGTGACCTGAAGAGACTCCTTCATCATCACTTAGGGCATTCGAATGCCAAAAGTGTTCAAGAATTCCTCCATCACCCGCTGGAAATTACAACCACCAACAGAATAACGGGCAATTAAAACTCCCAATTTCTGACCCTCAACAAAATCAAGATCTAGAGATAGTTCAAGATGTGACCCAGAGATGGCGACATTCTATAACTTATTCAGATTTCCTTCTAGATATAGTTTTAGATGTGACCCTGATTTAGAGACATTCTATAACTTATTCAGATTTCCTTCTAGAGATAGTTTTAGATGTGACCCTGATTTGGCGACATTCTATAACTTATTCAGATTTCCTTCTAGAGATAGTTTTAGATGTGACCCTGATTTGGCGACATTCTATAACTTATTCAGATTTCCTTCTAGAGATAGTTTTAAATGTGACCCTGATTTGGCGACATTCTATAACTTATTCAGATTTCCTTCTAGAGATAGTTTTAGATGTGACCCTGATTTGGCGACATTCTCTAACTTATTCAGATTTCCTTCTAGAGATAGTTTTAGATGTGACCCTGATTTGGCGACATTCTATAACTTATTCAGATTTCCTTCTAGAGATAGTTTTAGATGTGACCCTGATTTGGCGACATTCTACAACTTATTCAGGTTTCCATCTAGAGATAGTTCAAGATGTGACCCAGAGATGGCGACATTCTATAACTTATTCAAGATTTCCATCTAGAGATAGTTCAAGATGTGACCCAGAGATGGCGACATTCCGATACTCTTTCCAGATTTGCTTCTAGAGATAGTTCAAGATGTGACCCAGAGATGGCGACATTCCGTAACTTATTCCAGATCAACACCTGCAGCAATCAAAAGATTCTTGTAATCCCCGGCCAAGAGAGCCTTACAGAATCTAATTCCCTCAGAATCAAGTTTCAAGATCCCCAGCGGAGCTAAAACTTCCAACTATCAATCCCCAAGCAGAGTGAAGACTCTCATTCTCATTTCCTCATATAATATTCGAATATTCTCTAGTGAAGATCTCCTCAAGACAGAAATTCCCCAGTAGATTGGCATACAACCCAAGCTCCACTTTCCCCGACAGCGGTCCCAAGACTTCTTGTGATCAAAGATTCTTGCCCTCCCCAGCAGCGGTCAAGGAATTATTTTCCCCGGCAGCAGTCAAGATTCTTTTGTCTCCAGTCATCCAGGATTCATCTATCCTCAGCAAGACGGCTCACCAGCTTACATGCGCATTCATCACATTCATGTCATAAACATTGATATAACATACATTGCATCATGCATCATGGCATTGCATACAACTAACTCTTTACCTTTTCAGGAAAGATCAGTCAACAGACAAAAAATCATCATCTACCGAGATTCTCTCTAAAAATAGTTCAGATGTGACCCAGACATGGCGACATTCTAATACTTATTCCAGCTTCACCCAGAGATAGTTCAGATGTGACCCAGACACGGTGACATTCTGATACTTATTCCAGATTCATCCAGATGCAGTTTCACATGGACTCTTCATCAGGAAACCCTACACCGGTTCCTCTTCAAACCCAGATGCAGTTTTACATGGACTCATCATCAGGAAACCCTACACCGGTTCCTCCTCCACTTCAAGACTTCTGAAAACAGTTTACGAACGCTTCCCAACATGGATGCTGATCTATTGCTTATTCAATCTCAACCCCTGAAAACAGTTTATGGATTCTCCAAACATGGATGTCAATCTATTGCTTGTTCAGACCCCCAGTTCAGAGATGTTCCAAAACATGGATGCCTTTCTGATACTCGTCCACTCACCAATGACATACAGTTCAACATTTCCAGATGGCATCTATAAGCCCATCCTCCTACCAACAACTTCCAAATGTCATCTTTAAGCCCATTTCCAGATGGCATCTATAAGCCCATCCAACTATCCGTTACACTTCCAGATGGCATCTCTAAGCCCATCCCCCGATAAGATTCTGTCACATCTTCAGGTGGCATCTTTAAGCCCATCACCAAATGGCATCTGTAAGCCCATTCCCTCTACCTTCACATCACCAAGTGCAAATTTTTGGGCACTCTAGTGTCCAATCTCCTTTTACCTTCAAGTCGCGAACGACAAGTTTGCCAATCTAACTCTTCAGGTTCAAGAAGATTGAACAGGGGCAACTGTTGTACCCCAAAATTTGCCCTCCTCTTTTTCCACAAGAAATCACAGCTTCAGGTTTTTCCTGATTTTTTAGACTGGTTCAAGAATCGGTCAAACAGACTTTTCTCGTCAGTCAGACAAAATTAGGGTTTTCATGGCTCTGGAACAGTTCACACAGTTTGCTTAGGGTTTGGTTAATTTTGGCTCAAGAATCGGTCAAACAGACTTTTCTTATCAGTGAGACAAAATTTAGGGTTTTCATTGATTTTTAAGCAGTTCAGGCAGATTGCTAGGGTTTGTTTGAGTTGGCTCAGGTTTTAATCAGGAAGGCGCTTCTGTGAAAATTAAGACAAGAATCAGGGTTTTGTGCGCGCAAAAAGAATTAATCCTACAGTTCTATTCAGTTTACTCTGAGTTTTGGATTGAGGCATTTGAATCAAGAACTTGCAGGTTGTTGTTTAATCAGTAAAGGCTAAGGCATTTGATTGGAGATGAGATGAAAGTTGAGGTACTTAAATTGAGAATCTACAGTGTTTGATTTGATCAGTAAAAAGATAAATATCTGGATATTGGTTTGATTAACTGTGCATTGGATATTTGAAGCGCCAGGTTTATTATTGATTCAATGACAAGGCCACAATGTTTATTAATTATTTTTCTAAGTCAGAATAATTGGATACCTCCGGTTATTTTAATTTAAGAAATTGAAAATAATTAAATGAACATTGAGTTGAAAGAAGAATTGACTGATAAAAAAGGATGTTTATTCACTTTGAATTGTTTGTTACAGATATTATTTAAATACTGTTAAATTTATTTACAGTTATTTAATAATATTATTACAAATAATTGAAATGGAAATAAAACTATCCTAAGAAAATTCCTAAGTCTTCATCTTCTACTGCTCCTCCTCTTTTGCTTTATTTGATGTTTATCTGCAAAACAAGAAACAAAAGAAAAGTCAAAGCAGATAAAATAATTAAAGATAGACAGTTAAAAGGATTCATCATTAAAAACAAATGGCCGGAATCAGTTTTGCCCTCTCTGCAAATCACGAGATTTCTCCCGGTTCACAAAGAGGGATGAAATGCACAAAGTTATGATTTTGCACAAATTCAAATTTTTAAGCATACTGCATAAATCAAAAGAATTGTCAACCAAGTTTCCAAACAGCATAAAGGAAAACTGAATTGCAATGTCAAACTAAGCCAAAAGCTGTCCAAGGATATCAAAATATCAACAACTCCAAAAGCTGTCAAGAGAAAGTACATAAAGTATGCAAGAAACATGGAAATATGCAGTGGAAAAGGGACAAGTGCAAACAACATTCAGAATGCATCATCTTCCTAAGCCATTTGTTTTTTCAAAAAAGACAAAAGTTAAGCAAATAAAAGTGCTTTTCTTTAATCTGGAGAGAGAAAGAGAGAGGAAAGTAGTTTACAGTACATCAGGCTAGAGGCTAAGCAAAAGATATAAACAGCATATCAGAATACATAGAGAAAAAGAGGCAGAACATATGCAGCAGGATATCACAAAGAGGGAAAACCTCAAGCCTTGCAAACCTGTCCACAGATTTGACCAAGAAAATATAGCGCCTCCTGCCCTTAAAAGACAAGAGGGCAAAGACCCTGAAGATATACAAAAAGCCAACAACCTGCATAATATATCTCAGAAGCCAAAAAGCCTAAGAACTTCCAAGTCCATCAAACCTTAAGCATTCAAACATACACGCCTAAGGCCTCCAAACCTGTAACCTCAACAAAAAATGCCAAAAGCCAAACCTGCATAAGCCTTTGCTTCAAAACACCAAAAGCAAAACCTGCATAAGCCTTTGCCTCTAAAGACCATAAGCCTTAAACCATTTTTAACCCAACCTGTCAAACTGATATACCAAAACAAACAAAACATCAAACTGTCAAGCCTGTAAAAGCCTAAAAACCTGCATTTAATTTGCTTCAGGCAGACTTGAAGCATCAAGCTTCAAGCCCACGCCAAAATCACCAAAACCTTACCTCAAACCATATAAACTGTCAAGCACACTAAGCCTAACCAACAGGCCGCTCTCAGAACATCAATGGTTCATCACTGAGCAAATCAACCACTCGTCCAAAACCAAAAAATCATCAAGGCAACTCAACAACTCTGGAGCAACATTCAACAGAATATCGAAGGCAACCAAATATATCAAACATTCAGGGCAATTCAGAAGGCAACCGAAACGAGGCAAAGAGAAGAGGAGGGAAAGGCAACTCAAGCATACTCAGCAAGCCAAAAGAGAGAAGAGGAAAAGAAATCAAAGCAATATATTCAGAATCATACTAATATCTCAATATTCACAGCTCAGCCAATACTCAGAGGCAATAGAAAGAGAAGAAGATAAAGAAGCTAGTGTGATCGGTGGATCTGGAACTGACTGTTTAACGCTGGTTCGCGAAATGTCGTGGAAGAAAGAGTCGCCACTGTCTTTTATTTTCTCCAAATGGAAAGGACAAAAGCACAGAAAAATTCCTTATAGAGATTGCTCTCGGTTCGGGAGGTAGGTTATAGAAAGGGAAGGTGTTAGCACCCTTTCTATCCATGGTTATCCATGGGCTCTTAGATACTTGCTCACTTGTGTTTTCAAAAATGGTTTGTTTGCTTTTCAATTGTGGGTTTTAAAAAAAGTTTCTTTGAAAATTCCAGTTCGACTCTTGTATCGGTCCTCAAGAGTGTTTGAAAAAATGCTTTCGAAAGCTTTTTGAAAATGTGTTGGTGTGAAAAGTATTTTTGATTTGTTTTGTTTTGAATTAGAGCAAGTATCCACGAGTCGTCTACCTACCCTAAGGAATTCGTCTGTGTAAATGTCCTTTAAAGTAGTGCCATCCCACCATTGAGAGGTAGGTAGCACCACCGTTGGAGGTGTTCGGGTCAATTCGAGGTTCGGGGCATGGTGATCACCGGAGCAATGGGAAGACACCTTAGAAGCTACCCTCATGCCAGGTTCCCGGATCATGAGGACTTACTAAGACATCCTCTACTCGACGATCACCTTTCGAGGCAAGGCAACAGTGAGGCGTACCCTAGGGGTGGTGTGTGATTTTTGTGTGTCATGTTCATTTGCATTTATCTTGTCATGGTATAGGTGATCTACGCGTTTGTTTTTATTTATTGTCATTCATTCTTGCATGCATTTATTTAACAGTTAAAGAAAGTGCGGGAAAGGTGAAGTTCTAAACTATTACAAAGGCGCGGGTCCACATCGCCAAAATTTCCAGGACCCGATTTGACAGAAAAATAAAGAATTAAAGTGCGAGAAATTAAAATGTCCGAGTTTACAAGACTTTGGGAGAGGTACATAAATATTAAAAGAAAAAGAAATAAATATGCGAATTGAAATAAAACTGGAAACGAGGGCGTTGGACCCTTTTTAATGGAATTAAATTAAATTGTTAAATTAATTAAATTAAAAGAAAAGGAAATTGTTTTTTTTGAGATTTTGATATTTATGATTTTAATGAGAAAGATTAATTGAAATTAAAATGCTAACCCTAATTCTAATTGTTTTTTTAGTTTATTAAGAAAGTATTAAAGTTAAACCTAAATTAACCTAATTATTTACATGCAATTTTGATTTATAAAAATAATAGGAAGAATTAATAATTAATGTGGTAAAAAGGAGAAAAAGGATGAAAAAGATTTGAAACCCTAATTCTACCAAATTTTAGGTTTTTATTGAACAATGTTAAGATTAATCCTAAATTTAAAACTAAGTTAATTAATGAATTTTGTTTACAAAAATATTAATTAAATAAATATATTTTAAATTTTGTCCTTTCTGATTTTTGTTGTGTTTTTTATATTATTGTGAAAATAATTAATTAAAGAATTAAATCAAAAAAACTAATTAAAACAAAAAATAGAAAAAAAATGTAAGAAAAGGAATTAGGAATGCAAACCATGGGGGTCTGTCCCCAAATAGGAGGACTTGCTTAACAATTTGGGCCCAATTGTCCCTGGCCTTGTGGACTTTTCTGCTAGCATGCATAGGCGTTGACTAGAGTTTACCATGTTCTTCAGATCGTGGCCCTTTGATTGATCTCAGGATGCACGTGGAAGGCTTGATATGGGAGATGTATGATACACCCTAGCACTGAAACCACACACAAGCGTTAAATGAAAAATAATATGGAAGGGGTGGGGACCTGGGGCTCGAACCCAGGTCCCAGGGATTACCATCAATATGCTTTGCCAACTGCTCCGCTTGCATTCTTTGTATATTAAATATCCAACAATTATTATAAAATAAACCAACGTGTTAGTGACTTTTCCGCGCGAATTTTCAAATGGACCAACCAACGCTTGCCACTTCATTGTCTTCTCCATGGCTTTGTTTTTTCCTGAAATAAAAAAAGAATGGGCAACAGTTTTGAACCGTTCCCTTATGCATCATTCCAAAAAATAGCGAATAGGCCATATGGCCTCATAAATTAGGCGCGAGGGTTGGGTTCTTTTCGTCCAAGCACGCTTGTTTCAGTGGTCCAGGTCTCGAGTGCTAATTTTTCCTTAACTAGGAAGCCCTAATTCAAGGTTCTGAAAACCCTAGCATATAACCATGGTGAAATCACGCACAATGCCTAAAAACTCAATTGGATCATGTGGTTAGCTTCGTAATGAGTCAAATAACATAAATCAAATATCAAAACCTACAGAAAACGTATGAATCATTATGCAAGAATGCAAAAAAATTCCTGTACAGGGTGCGATCGTTTTACCAATTCAGGGCGTTAGAGGTAGTGATTTTGATCCAGGAGCCTTCCTTGATGTCCCAGGAATGTGATAGAATGGTTGTTTTGGCTTGAAAACCTTTGCAATGATGATTTCAGTTTCAGAATTTTCTTGAAAAAATGTCAACTTGGTTATGGCTTTTGGGCGCAGCTGGGAGTCCTTTTGCACGAGGGTTAGCTTGCCTATATATGTATGAATGATTTAGGTTAAGAAAATTGCACAAAAACCTTTGCATTCATGATTTGCAAGATTTGATTTTCAAAGATCTTTTCAAATATTTTTTCATGCCTATTTGGTACAAATCATGGCCAATTGACTTGATTCTTTCCATATTTGGTCTTGCACGAAATTATAAGCTTATTTTTTGCATAAAAAGATTTGAAAAGTTAGGTTTAGTATTTTTCATGTATTTTATTTAATTAAATGAATTATTAATAATAAAAAATCCAAATAAATAAATAAAAATGATAAAAACTTCCCTTTGGGCCAAATGGTCGTGCACATGTCTTGGATGATGAATTGTGGAAGAAAAGGAGGCCCATTAGCAATTTTAGGTCATTTGAATCAATGTTGACTTTACAAAATATCCAAAAATTTCCCAACTTCCACAAGACATAACTTGCTCAATTTTTAAGCTTTGCTCATGTTCTTGGACATTTTGGAAAGGTCTTTGAGTCCTCTAACCAATGCCTTTGGTCCCATGTCATTTTGATTTACCAATATCAAGTTATGGCCTTTGAATTAAAATCCGTTTTTGTTGACTTTTGAAAATGACCTATAATGTTGAAATTGATAACTTTTTGTGAGAGCATTTTTTGAAATTTAAGTGTGAAGAGGAGTTGTAGGAAATGTCTTTCTCTTCAAAATGAGATTTGGATGGAATTTTTCTGATAATCCATGTGAAAGTTACGCCCTGGTCAAGTTACAGTTGACTTTTTCAGCTGTCCAAATATGGAAACTTTTGCATCTTGCTGATTTTTGAGCCAAGCTTTGAGAATCATGATCAAGCATTGATCAAATGATGTTTGTGGCTTCAAAATGAGATGTTGACCAAAAATTTGGACTTTTGACTGTCAAATGACCATTTTGCCCCTACAGTTGACTGTAGTGCAATTAGGGTTTTTGACTGTGCAATTTTGAGCTATAAGTCTTGAAACTTGGTATGAGGATGCTTGACCCTATTTGTAGGCATGTGGGACTTGATTGGACCCTTGGAAACTTCATTTACTTTGTCAGAACCAAAACCCTAATTTTGACTGTTAGGAGGCCCTTGAACTGTGCATCCCTTGGGGAATTTTAAAACATGCTTTTGACAAATCTTGAAGAATATGGGAGGGCAAATTTTGGGGTACAACAGCTAGGTTTTCAAGTATCATCATCAAACCCTAAAGAAGGTAAAGACACAAACCAGGGAAACTTCTAAAGCTCGCGCATCATCAAGCCTCCGTCCAGCCATCCTAAGCGCCTCCCAAATCCGCCTCCTTCTCCTCCGTCCCCAAGGGTCAAGGTAGCATTTCTCTTATTTTCTTTCCTTTCCACAACCTCAATAACAAACAATAATAACCACATAAAATCAGAAACAAAATCAGAACTCGAACTAAGCATGCAAAAGAGGAATTAGTGAAAACCCTAACGTGATAGAAACAGAGATCAAACCTTGCAAACGTCGCTGAGCGACCATGGAGGGAAGAGGAAGGATGGATGTTGGCACTCAGTTGGCCTTAGGCGGAGGAGTGTTCAGAAACTTGACTCAGAAGCTGGCGTGAGAAGACGAAGATGGAGAAAGAAGTGAACGACGCCTGTGTTCAAACAAACCCTAATCCATTCCAAATGAACAATACCTTGCAACCCTAAACAAAAAAACGTGTAAACCATGCTGGGCCTTGCCCGTTTCAGCGCCTAAGCCCATTAAGCGTGCATACACCCCTCTCCTGGCACCTCACCCCTTTGCTTTTGTTCATTGGTTTCAGCTTGGGCCTTTTTTTTTTCCTTTCCTAAAGCCCATCTAATCCCTTAGCCCTTTTTATTTCTAAACTAATCTCTTTTTTTTACATAAAATCACATCTTATCTTTTTATTAAACAAATTAATATACTTCTTTCTTTACATTAAATTCTTATACTAATACATTTTCTTTATTTTGTCAAATAAAACAATACTTCATTTCATACTAAAAATTGTCTTTTAATTTTGTTATATTAAAAAGAACACATAAATATTAGATTGAATTAATAGATTAAAAACTCTCTTTAATAAATCTTTTCATACAAATTTTACTATTTGTTTCTTTTATTTTTATTACATTTTAAAACATAAATATTAATTTTCTTAAATTTGAGCATTTTTGTTTAATTTAGATTTTATACATAAAAACAATAAAATATCTAAAATACAATTAAACTTAAAACATTCTTTTCTTTTCTTTAATATAAGACATCAATATATAGAATTTGAACATTTTCTTTTCTTAAAATATTTTATTCTTGTACATTAATACATAATACTTTTCTTTTCTTAAAATATTTTATTCTTGTACATTAATACATAATACTTTTCTTTTCTTAAAATATTTTATTCTTGTACATTAATACATAATACTTTTCTTTTCTTAAGATATTTTGTTTTGTACGTATTAAACAAAAATAAAAAATGATAACATTAAATAAACAAAACACTTAATTCCTCATTAAGGTAACATTCCACCACTTGTAAATACATACACTTACACATTTGCAATACACAAATACATTTACTTTGCTTTACACATATACATTTGCTATTCTTATACATTGTTATACATTATATTTTACATTTGTGCAATTTGATTTGGTTGTAATTATTTGGACACTACTCTCCGTAAAGTCTCATCCCCATTTGTAAATAATTGTACCCCCACTCCCGGATACTTATTTGTAATAGCGTAGACTTTAAATTCCCGCAATTTACCGCTTTCAAATATACCATGGTTAGACCTAGGGTTTGCATGTACATAAAATCAAACGCTAGACAACCTAATACAAGACAAACACATGAAATCAATACACAATCACACTTGCACCCCTAGGGTAATCCCGCTTGTTGCCTTCCAAAATGGGCCATGCTTGCACGTCGAGTTTCTTTGGCAAAACAATTCAAATGATCATAGTCCCTCGATGACGCTTTCGAAAGTTTCCTATCAAAATGATCATAGTCCCTTCAAGCAGAATTGCCAAAGACACTTGGCACCATTGCATTCATGGTCCATACAATGACCCGCGCCTGTCCCGTTAAACATCATAAACGCAAGATTGTCCACCAAATACAACGGTGGAATAACATTGTTAAAAAAGGGTTAAAACATGAGAAAAACCTTTGAGTACAATAGGGGTAGACAACTCTTAGTTACTTGATCCAACTTGCAAAATCACTTGCCTACTTTTCAAAACCACACTCCACAAACACTTTCAAAACAAACTTCCAAAAAACATTTGAAACATCTTTTCGAAAAGATATACACCTTTGTAAACACTCAAACACGAGTCATTACATTGGTTGCCTAAGACAAGGCATCTTCTTCAAAAACATTTTCAAAACACACACTCACACCACAATTTCAAGCAATTGAAAATCAAAGGCAAGTGATCTAAAACCAAGTAACTAAGAGCCCATGGATAACCATGGATGAAAAGGGTGCTAATACCTTCCCTTTTCATAATCTACCCCCCGAACCCACGAAACATCTCAAAAGGTTTTTCCTGTGCTTTTTAACCTTTCCTTTAGGATAAAATAAAAAGTCGGTGGCGACTCTTGCTCAACCGAACAAGTGCGAATACAAACGCAAAATCCCAAGTCAGTTCTCCCACTGTATCACAATACCCAAACTGTCTCAGAGCCAAACAAGGGTTGTAGGTGATGCCTCCCTTAATGCCAAGTAGTGGGACATTAGGGAATTCCCCATAACGATCAATGATGATGACATTTTCTCTGGACCGAGAACACCAATGAACATCTGAATGTGTAAGAGTCATCAGCCGTTGTGACCACCTCAAGCCTTGCTCATTCTTCAAGACTGACTGGGGAAGGTGAGAAATAAACCACCTTGCTAGAAGAGGAGTACAACACACGAGAACACCTCTTTTCCTCATTGTTCGTGTTTGAAATGAGTGTAGGATGTCCCCAAGCAATGTAGGCACAGGATTCCGAGATATGCAAATCTTGACAGTATTCACATCTATAAGCTGATCAGGGTTTGGGAACAAGACCAACCCATAAATGAGAAGTGCTACAATCTCCTCAAAAGCTTGCAGGTCTAGAGAATTCTAGCAGTCTTGTGCCTTCTCAAACAGGAACTTTTCCAAGAAACCCTTGACACCACTTCTGGTTTCCCAATGACCTATGATATCAGATGGTTGCAAGTGTAAGGCTTGAGCAACATCTTCAGGCTTTGGCTCTCTTTCCGTACCGTTGTAGGGTAGTTGATGGAGAATAGGAATTCTCAGGAGTTGAGAAAATTTCTCCAAAGTAGGCACTAGTTGGTAATCAGGAAATGTAAAGCAATGGTGTAGGGGGTCAAAGAACTGGAAGAGAACTTTCACCATGTCTTCCTCTATGTTGGAGTTGACCAAGTTGAGAAGTCTACCAAGTCTTTCAGTGAAGGGAGAATTCTCTTGAATCTTGGAAGCAAACTCCTTGAGTTGAGGAGGAATTCTCACAAGGTTGACCTGAATTGTTTTCCTGCGGAGTGATTCCATAACCTACAAAACAGGAACAAAGATGAAGATCCAAACCCTTGAAATGGTTAGTGGATGCATATGATGCTTCATGATGTTTATGATGTATGAACAAGTATATGTACAAGAAAGTCACACGAGATCCTAGTTTCAGGCTTGCATGGGGTTTCATAGGTAAGTACCCTCTTGAAGTTAGTTGGCTCAACCTGTCCTATAAATAGTAACCGGGTTATAAGGAGCTCAATATCACTGGATTATTTTTTGTGTTCATTGTTTCAGTTTAGCTACTTTACTGGCGACCGAAATATTCCAAGAAAACAACCCTCAATGAGTGTAGTATCGAGTATCTACCAACTTCGTACTGCACCAAAGCCAGTCATCTCACTACCCCTAAAAAGGCCAAGATGGTCAAGTAAAGGTTCTAAAAGTCCATTAGTGCTTCATGACATCACTCAGCAGCCCCGTATTCTCTTTGATTAACTCAAAGGCTACCGATACCCACAAATATGTCGCACTAATATAGCTATTGCTTCAACCATGTCGATATACCCCGCACAGTTTCCACAACGTATTGCTATTTACCTACAGATGTTTCCCAAATCCAGGTAGAGGATTCAAACCCAAACAATAGAACCAAATGTAAAGCAATCAAAGCAAACAAGATAAGCATGTAAAGGTGATCTAAACCCTAAGGTAACCCCACTTTTAGAAATGTCCCTAGCAGAGTCGCCAGTTCTGTGATACGGTGGGAGAACCTACTTGAGGTTTTGTGTCTGTGTTCGCAAATGTTTCGGTTTAGCAAGATTCGCCACCGACTTTTTACTTTATCCAAAGGAAAGGTCAAAAAGCACAGGAAAGACCTTTGAGATGTTTTCTTAGGTTCGGGGGGTAGATTATGAAAATGGAAGGTGCTAGCACCCTTTTCATCCATAGTTTTCCATGGGCTCTTAGTTACTTGTTTAGATCACTTGCTTTTGCTTTTCAATTGTTTGAAATGGTGCTTTGTGTATGGTTTTGAAAATGTTTTGAAAAGAGGCCTTGTCTAGGCAACCTTTGTAAAAATTCTTGTTTGAATGTTTTACAAAGATGTTTGTCTTTTGAAAATATGTTTCAATGTTTGAAAGTTTGTTTTTGGGAAATGTTTTGAAATTGTGTGTTTTGAAATTAGCAAGGATGTTTTTGCAAGTTTGATCAAGTAACTAGGAGTTGTCTACCCTAACTCAAAGATCTTTCCTACACATTTTTAACCCTTTGACATTGTTGTTTTACCATTGTATTTGGTAAACAACCTTGTGTTTGGATGTTAAACGGGACAGGCGCGGGTCATCGTATGACCATGATAGCAATTGTGCTAAGTATCTTAGCAAGTTTTGTGGGACTAGATCATTTTTGTATAGGCAACCAAAATAGCGTCATCGAGGGACTATGATCTTTTGTTTTGATTTTGTTTTGCCAAGATACTCAACATGCATACCATGACCATTTTAAAGGCAACAAGTAGATGAAACCATATGGGTGCTTGTGTGCATTGTGTTGTCAATTTTCATGCATTTTTGTCTTGTATTAGGTCAAACTATTTATTTGATTTTGGATATTTGCATACAAACCCTAATCTCTATCATGCATATTTGAAAGCTATAAATGCGTAAAAGTAAATCTACAACTATTACAACATTGATATGGGGAGGGGGATACAATTTTGAATAGGGGATTATTTGCAAGAAATTAAAACCCTAAGTCAACTATTACAACCCAATTGAAATAATTTGTACAAATAATAAATTGACAATATTTAAACGGATAATTAAATAAATATGCAATATATTATAAATATGCAAAAAATGTTTTTTGTATTATTTTTTATGCATGTAAAAATAAACTATTTAATGTACAAAAAATAAGAAAATAAGAAATTATTTTTATTAAAGGGGTAAACCCTAATTTGTTTTAAGAAAACATATATATCAATAATTATTTATTTATGTACAATAAAATAAATAAAAATATATACAAATGTTAAAAAATAAAAATATGTTAGAAAAAATATTATTTAAGTATATAAATAATAAAAATATAATATTTTTTGTAGTATTTACAAGTTTTTTATTAAGAAAATAAATGTATATATTATTTAATAATTATTTCTATGTCAAAAAAATAATAAAATAAAATATGAAAATTTATGAAAATGTTTTTGGTATTTTTAATGTTTAGGAAAAATGAAATAAAGTCAGAAACTAAAAATGAAATTCAAAAATATAAAAAATAATGAAAATGGGCCTGGGGGTGCAAAAAGCACAAAGGAGGGTGCAAATAGTAGGAACACACAGGCCCAACCCAAAGTCCAGCTTCATCTTCAATCTTTGAACAAGAAAAATGCGCGCTATGTACAAACTGGGAAATCCTGCATACGTGCTCTAAAGCAAAAACTTGCAACATGAAAGTTATAGAACATAATCACATGATTCTAACCATATAAAAAACATAAACTAATTCTCAAAGACCAGAGAGAATTTTTCTGGACCTAATTTCTAACTTAACTTTTTCAGAAAGTTCATCATTCAAATTCTCCCAACACAGTTAACTTAAATGAAATCTATGCATATGTACAGCTTAAGGGCAATGAGTACTATATTTTTTATTCACAAACCTAAGCCTAATGATTCCTAAATAGAGAGATAGAAAGTTGGAAAATACCTGCTTCAGTTGAACTCGAGTATGGCAATGTAGGGGTTTTCAGTGAGGCTTGAGATGCTTGCGAGCTTGCTTGAACTTCCTCTGACCTTCCCCAATGCTTAGTTTGCTTTGAACTTGCTTGAATAAGCTTGTAGAAGTCAACCTGCACAAACAGAATTAAGAAATGGTGAAGTGTGTAAATGGAGTTACAGTCACTGGCCAATGGTTGGGAGAGCTTAGGTGGGTTGTATGGAGTGTGTTGGAAGAGGTTTGGAACAAAACACACGAGTGGTTTGTGAGATGGAGGTGAAACTGCAGAAGCTTCCTTGTTTTGTAAGAAGATGGTGTTTTTGGTGTTTTGGGAGGCTTGAGAAGTGGTTAGCTCGTGCTTCTGACTTAGTGTGATATGCCAAAGTTGTTTGAAATGTTTACAAGAGTTGGTTTTATCATATTGCAAAGTTGTGTCCTTTTTGCAAGTTGACTTGGTTTTGAAGAAAGGTGTAATTTGATCAAGCAAAGAGCCTGTACAGGCCTCCTTCCTAGCTGCAAAAAGTTGTTGTACTTTACCCTGAGTTTATGGAGTTTGTTTGCTGTAAAAGAAAGGGTTCAAGGCTCAAGAGGAACAACTTGACATAAAGCCAACTTTATGAAAATTGCAATGTTCACTTTTTGCCAAAAATGAATTAAACCCTTGTGTAATCTTCCATAGACCAGAAAAATGCATTAATCCATTGAGTTTGAATTTAATTTTTGAGTGTGGAAGGGTTTATGTGAAGGGGTGAAAAACACAAGAAGGGGGGGTTGAATTGTAAAACTGGAATCTTAAAGCAATTGACAAGATATTTTTATCCTGGTTCGTTTGATCTCAAACTACTCCAGTCCACCCGTCAAGGTGATTTCGCCTCTCTCCAACGAGGTCTTAATTCACTATATTCAACTGAATACAAATCTGCTTTAACAACTGCTAAAGCCTTCTTGATTCAAACCACAATCCGGTTTGTCAAGGCAACACTTTCTTACAAAGGTATAAAACAAATGTGTGTGAATGTTTTCTACAAAACTTTATCACAACTGTGATGTATACACAAATGAAGCTTAGAAACTTAGATTGCTAAACACTAATGGAGTATCAGAGTTTGTTGGTTTAGCAAAACTGGTAGATGAAGATTATTGTTCAGCTTTGTGCGTGTAGAGAATTTGGAAGCATTAGCCATTATAATCTTCGAAGCCTTGTTTATATAGCACTTGAGAAGATGAACGTTGAATGCAATATTCTTGATTCAATGCTAATAACAAGCTTTCCTTTTTGAGCAGATCTTGTCTAGAATGATGCCGTTGGAATTAATTAGCGTTTAATGCACAGTACCGTTGCTTCTTCAATGCACGTTCTGGCTTGGCTCATTCTGATTCTGCTTCGCTGCTGATGAACTATTGTTTTTGTATCAGAGTGTTTACGCGCAGTTCTGTTCATCAAGCTTCAGCATGTACGTGAGTTGATCATCTGATCTTGACGTTCTGATTCAGCAACTTCTGATGCTGGTGTATCAAATCAAATTCTGATGCTGAAGAAGTGATCTTGCTTATTTTAATCAGCGTATCTGCAAGTCAGAGCATAGTAATTTAGGTAGTATATAGTTCAAACATGAAACATATAAATACTATATCTTTTCACTTTGTTATCATCAAAACTTAAATATAGGGTACTAAATTCAAACATTGTTCTAACAATCTCCCCCTTTTTGATGATGAAAAAAACTAGATATTTTAAATGAAAAAATAACGTGAAAAGGTATCTGGGAAATGTTTCAGAGTTAAGAAGTAAAGAGAAATCAGAGTTTAAGAGATACTCCCCCTGAGTTTGTTACTTCCCTTTGATATACGTGTTCTTCAGGATCAGATCTTTTTCTATCTTTGAGCATCAGATTATAGGTCTTTGACTTATCAGAGAGCAGAGCTTCAGAGCTTTTCCTGTCAGAGCTTTGCTTCGGATCAGAGTGTTAGGTCGATCAGAACTTCATATTTGATCAGAGCAACATGAGCTTCTACATTTTGATCAGAGCTTCTAGCTTCTAGTCTTCATAGTGTTCAGGAGCTTCCTTGTGCCTGTAGACTTAAAAACAAAACAAAAAAACATTTCAAGTAATAGAGTTAGAATGTTTGAGAATTTCTGTCTAGTTAGCCGTTATTGATTTTAAATATCATTCTTGTTCTCCCCCTTTTTGTCAGCAATCAAAAAGTGTTGGTGATGTGCTAAAACAATTTAGATCAGAAAAACAAATTATATTAAAATAGTTCAGAATCAGAGCAAAGGAACATTACAAAAACTCAATCAAAATAATACATCAGAAAATGAAGAAAAACATAGAGAATGTCATGCATGAAAAAAAAATTTATGGTTGAGGTGGCATGCGTGAGAACAGGCTTTCCAGCATTGCTTGAATCCTTTCAGAAGTTTCATTCTGCTTCTGAACCATGGTGACAACAGTGTCAATTTTGCTGTCCTGTACATCCAATCTTGCTTTCATCTTCTGATCATTCTCTTCCATCCGCTGCTGTAGACGCAAGTCATTCAGCCTTAGTTCTTCCAGAGCCTGCCTGTCCAAGGCAGCTTGAGAACTTTCAGAAGGAGGAAGCTTCTCAGAACTTTCAGCTACATCTTCTGCTAGATTTTCTTCCTGAAGGGTCTTGTCTTCTTCTGATGGTTGCACCTGTGCAGCTTGCTCTTTCTCAGACCAAGATTCACTGTCCAGAGGGAGCACAACTTCTTGAGGCAGCTGACTCTCAACTTCCTTCAGCAGCTTGCTAAAGTTCTGTTGAGCCTGCTCATAGTTGACGTCCTGCAGCTTGAGGGCTTCAGCACGTACCCATAGTCTGAACTGTGACCAGAGCTGATCAGAAGCAGCTGGGTCGATCATCCCCGGACAGACTTGCTTCAAAGAAGCAATCCATTGCAGCATACCTGTTTCAAAATTCAAAATACCAGAGCCAACATCTGGTTGCTTTGGTTTGGGTATGGCAATTTTGTGTCTTAGGTCAGCAAGACGTTCAAGACTTGTGAAGTCAATGAAAGTTCTGCTGGGGTTTTCAGCGGTTTTCTGAGAGGTTGTTTGTTTTGGAGGAGGGTTATCAGAATCAGAGTCAGATATTTCTATTGGAGTGGTTGGAGTTTTTGGAGGTGTTGATTCCTCTGAAGATGGCAACTGGGGCCTGACAATAGTGGTTCCACATGGCAACTGGATTGCCAGCGGTGAAGGTTGAGGTGAGTGAGGGTCAGAATGATGAGGAGAAGGGGTTTCATAGCGGTGAAACTCTGTTTGTGGTGAAGGTGGATTATTTTCTGGTTGAGGAGGTGGAATCTCTGATTGCTCAGGGATCAGAGGTTCTTCTGTGAGTGGTTGTTGTGATTGTGGTTCTGGTTCTGGTTGTTGTTGTATTTCTGGTTCAGGTTGTGGTTCTGGTTGAGGAGGAGGAATATTTAGTGGTTCAGAATTTGGTTGAGCAGAAGCATGTTCACGCTCAATATCAGCTAGCACTCTATCAAGTGCTGGTGTTGTTGAAACAGTTGGTTGTTTGGGAATCTTAGTTCTGGGTCTTCTGAGTAGTAAGGCCTCAGAAGGGTCTTCTGGTATAGTTTCATCAATGGTAGGGATTGGAATGGATATTCTGTGAGAGGTTTGAGGAGGGGCAGCAGATGTTGGAATAGTAAAAGATTTTGAAATAGGGGCAGCAGATGAATTACCTCTTTTCTTTGGAGTCTGATGAGATGATCCTTCTGCTTTCCTCTTCTTTGTCTTCTTCTGAGCCACTTCTGGTTGGACTTGACTCAGATCTTTGATCTTCAGCTTTGAACCTGTATCTTCTTCCTTGTATGAATCTGGATACTTGAGAAACATATCAGGTTTGGATTCCATTTCAGAAAATTTTGGGAAATCACTCAGAGGCACTCTTCTGCTGGAGATGTCAGCAGTTGAAGTAGCTCTGGGTTCCTTCCTAATATTTTCTATCAGCTTCATCTTTTTCAGGTTCTTAGCGTTCAGCGGTTTTCCAACAGTTGGTTCCAGGGTGCTCAGCACTTGAGCTTCGCTCAGATAATCTATCAGCTTATTCTCTGTCAGAATATCTGATATGAGCCTTCCAAACGGTATCCAGTCCCTTTTGGTCCTTTCTTCTTCTCTTGTTTCTTTGACACTGGTCTTGAGATGGTTGAACAGGAAGTGTGCCAGATTGATCTTCACCCTCTGATCAATAAAGTAGATCAGAAATTGCTGATCCACGTTTATATAATCAGGAGAGCTTGTTGGCTTCCTGTGATTGAAGCAGCTCAGAACAATCTTGGCCCATACTCTGCAGTGATCCTTCAGATCCTTAATTTTGCTGCTGGGAAATCCAAGAGTGAAAATGCTGTTGGCTACCACACCTATATCAGGGCATCTGTCAGCCATGTCCACACAACGGACTCCACCACCACTTTGACCAATTAACCTAGCAATGAGGTCTTCAGAAATTACTATCTTCTTTCCCATGACAGAAGAGATGACTAGATGTTTATGAATCTTGGCGTGAATCCAAAATTCCTTGACAAGCTCTGGGAATGTTGGTCCAACCAACCTATCGAAATACCTCTCCCACTTTTGAGCCCTAATTTCCTCAGTTAGGTCAAATCCATTATCCTTCAAACTTTCAAAGTCGATGATTAACTCAGAGAGAACTTCAAGATTCTTTACCGGTGTGAGAAGAGTTCTGATAGGCACCTGATATTGTTCAGAGGTTTCTTTCTTCTGATTTCCTGCAGAAATGCTGGAGGATGCCATTGTTCTCACTAAAAAAGCTTTGAGAATGATTTGAGAGAAAAAGGTTTGGGAGATAAACTCAGAAGTATGCAGAAAATACTTGAATGATTATGAGTAAGCGTAAAGAATAAGAATGAAGGATGAATGTGTTTAAATAGAGTTTTCAAAAATTATTTTGAAAAATTAAACGTTTTTAAGAGAGAGAAAAAAAAATAATGATTGCCATTAACAAGCGTGATTACTTTTCATTAAATGCTTGCTGATTTTGGGGGATTTGAGAAAGATACTTAAAAACGGTTACCAGACATGTGTCTCAATGCACCCAATCAGCGCTTTCCTTTCTCAGAAGCGTGCACGCGTTCTGCTTCAGGGATTTGCTGATGATTGGATGACACTTGTTTGATGTAGTGATCAGCACGTCTGTCTTTGAGATTAGACTCTCAGATCTTTAGACTTGCATCTGATACAATCTGCATGTTCTATCTTTCTGAAAGAAGATTGATCAGAAGTTCACAGTAATATAATTACATTCTGAAGATAAATACATGGAATTAAAACATTTTCATTCTGGGCATACTTTCATGCTGAGATGTTTCAGAATGAAATTAAACTTATCTTCTGAAAGGGGTTTAGTAAAGATATCAGCCCATTGATGGTCTGTATCTATAAATTTCAAGTTTAAAATACCTTTCTGAATATAGTCCCTAATGAAATGATGTTTTATTTCTATATGCTTAGCTCTAGAATGTAAAATAGGATTCTTACTTAAGCAAATAGCAGAAGTATTATCACAAAGTATAGGAATGTTACTCTCAAAAATCTGGAAGTCTTCAAGCTGACTTTTCATCCAGAGCATTTGTGTGCTACATCCTGCTGCTGCTATGTATTCAGCTTCTGCTGTTGACAGAGCAATTGTTGATTGCCTTTTGCTGGACCACGAGATCAGATTTTCTCCCAGAAACTGGCAGCTTCCAGAAGTACTTTTTCGTTCCACTCTGTCTCCAGCAAAATCAGCATCGCAGTAGCCTACTAAGCTGTAATCACTAGATTTTCTATAAAACAAACCCAGATTAGTAGTACCTTTCAGATACTTGAAAATTCGCTTAACAGCTGTTAAGTGAGATTCTCTAGGATCTGATTGGAATCTAGCACAAATACATACGCTGAATAAGATATCAGGTCTTGAAGCAGTCAGATAAAGGAGAGAACCAATCATACCTCTGTAGACCTTCTGTTCTACACTTTTGCTTACCTCTTCTCTTTCCAGAATGCACATGGGATGCATTGGAATCTTTGATGGCTTACATTCTGAGAGGTCAAATTTCTTCAGAAGATCTCTGATGTATTTGCTCTGATGAATGTAAGTTCCCTCTGGAGTTTGATTGATCTGAATTCCTAGAAAGAATTTCAGTTCCCCCATGAGGCTCATCTCAAATTCTGCCTGCATACACTTAGCAAATTTTCTTCCAAGAGAAGGATTAGTAGAACCAAAAATAATATCATCAACATAAATTTGACAGACTAAAATGTCACTCTTAACTATTTTACAGAATAGAGTAGTGTCCACTTTCCCTCTGGTGAATTCATTTTCAAGCAGAAAGTTACTTAGCCTTTCATACCAAGCTCTGGGAGCTTGTTTCAGACCATACAGTGACTTTTTCAGTTTGAAAACATGTTCTGGATGTTTTGTATTTTCAAAACCTGGGGGTTGGTGAACATAAACTTCTTCTTCTATATAACCATTTAAGAATGCACTTTTGACATCCATCTGATACAGAGTGATGCCTCTATTAACAACAAATGAGATTAAGAGTCTGATAGATTCTAACCTGGCGACTGGGGCAAAGGTTTCTGTATAGTCTATCCCCTCTTGCTGACTATAACCTTGTGCAACCAGTCGTGCCTTGTTTCTGACGACTTCACCTTGTTCATTAAGCTTGTTTCTGAACACCCATCTTGTTCCAATGACGTTGAATCCTTTTGGTCTGGGAACGAGATCCCATACGTCGTTTCTGGTGAATTGATTCAGCTCTTCTTGCATTGCCAGAATCCAGTCGTTGTCCAGAAGTGCTTCATCAATAGAAGAAGGTTCAATCAGAGACACAAGTCCCATAAGAGTTTCTTCAGAGTTTCTGAAGCTTGCTCTTGTTCTGATTGGATCTTCCTTTCTTCCTAGGATAGTTTCTTCTGGGTGATCCAAACTGCTTCTGGGTAATCTCTTCTGAGGTTGATCAGCAGCAGTTGTAGGATTTCTAGCATTGCTTCTTTCAGACGTTGAAGGAATGTCTGTGTTGAGAGCTTCTGATGACTTGTCTTCAGAACCTGCAAATTCAATTTCTATACCTGCAAGATTTTCATTCTGCTTTGACTTTTCAGAGTCAAGCTTGTCATCAAAACGAACACTGATTGATTCTTCCACAATCTGTGTTTCTGTATTGTATACTCTGTACCCTCTTGAGCGTTCAGAGTATCCTAACATAATACACTTCTGTGCCTTAGAATCAAACTTGTTCAAATAATTCTTTGTATTTAACATAAAGCAAGTACATCCAAATGGATGAAAATACGAAATGTTGGGCTTTCTGTTCTTCCATAATTCATATGGAGTCTTTTCCAGAATAGGTCTTATTGAGATTCTATTCTGAATGTAGCACGCTGTGTTTATTGCCTCTGCCCAGAAAGTCTTAGCAACGTTTGTCTCATTGATCATGGTTCTGGCCATTTCTTGCAATGTTCTGTTCTTTCGTTCTACAACTCCATTTTGTTGGGGAGTTCTAGGACAAGAGAAATCATGCAGAATGCCTTTGTCATTAAAGAATGACTCAAAATCTTTATTTTCAAATTCTCCACCATGATCACTTCTGACTTTAACGATTCTAAGATCTTTTTCATTCTGAACTTGGTTACAGAAGGTAACAAACACAGAGTGTGACTCGTCCTTGTGTCTTAAGAACTTTACCCATGTCCATCTGCTATAGTCATCTACGATTACTAACCCATACTTCTTGCCACTGACTGAAGCAGTTTTAACTGGTCCAAATAAGTCAATGTGCAGAAGTTCTAATGACTTAGAGGTAGAAACAACATTTTTGGATTTAAAAGAAGATTTTGCAAATTTGCCTTTCTGACATGCTTCACACAGAGCATCTGAATTGAACTTCAAATTTGGAAGTCCTCTGACCAGATTGAGTTTGTTAATCTGAGATATTCTTCTCATACTAACATGCCCCAATCTTCTGTGCCAGATCCACTGCTCGTTGTTAACAGACAGAAGACATTTTACGTTCTGACTCTTTAGTTCAGAAAGTTTGATTTTGTAAATGTTGTTTTTCCTCTTTCCATTGAACAGGATAGTCCCATCTTTCTGACTAACAGCTTTACATGATTTTTGATTAAAGATTATATCATAACCGTTATCACTTAATTGACTTATGGATAACAGATTATGCATCAATCCATTAACTAGCAGAACATTATTAATAGAGGGAAGATTTCCGTTACCTACAGTTCCAGAGCCAATTATCTTTCCCCTCTGATTGCCTCCAAAGCCAACGTGGCCTCCAGGCTTAAGTTCCAGGCTTTGGAACATATGCCTTCTTCCCGTCATGTGTCGTGAGCAGCCAGAGTCCAGGTACCATGACTGGTGTTTCTGACTTGCTGCTAAAGATATCTGCAACATGTATTATTTTATCCTTAGGTACCCAGATCTTCTTGGGTCCTGATTTGTTAGTTTTACCAAAACTCTGGTTGAATTTTGGTTTCACAGAGTGCTTACTACTAGTATATTTGATGTCATGTGTGTGACCATACACAAAGTGTGAATTTAGAGGAGTGTGTTTAATGGTTAAATCCATGACATTCTTAGGTGTAGGAACCTTACCTTGGTATCCTATTCCTTTCCTGCCGTTTCTGCTAACTCCATAGATCATTGAAGCCATTCTGCTTCTATCTATGCTTTTAGCAAGGAACTTCTGGAAACTATGATCATACTCCTTGATGATCTCATCAGCGTTGCTGGGAGTTTCGGAAATTGGTTCCTTCTGAGAGTTTTGTAAAGAGTTTTCTAATTTTAAAATTTTATCTCTCAGCTCAGAGTTTTCCAATTTGAGACTCTCAGACTTATTAGAGTCAGATTCAAGAGTCCTTTTCAGGTCTCTGAATTTAGCTCTAATCTGCTGATAACGTTCCAGAATTTCATTGAGGCTTTCAGCAAGTTCAGCCTTTGTAAAATTAACAGCGAAGTTAGGGAATACCTCTTCTGTGTCTGATTCTGAGTCTGATTCAGAAGCTTCACTATCATCTGGAATGTTAGCCATGAGCGCTATGTTTGCCCTTTCATCATCTGATTCTGAGTCAGCTTCAGACGAGTCAGAGTCATCCCATGTGGCCATGAGACTTTTCTTCTTCTCTCTTCCCAACTTCTTTTTGGGCTTTTCCCTCTGAAGCTTTGGGCAGTCACTCTTGTAGTGTCCTTGCTCATTGCACTCGTAGCAGATGATGTCTTTTGTGTTTGGCTTCTTGCTACCGGAGGAGCCTTCAGATCTTCTGTATCCAGAGGAAGAGTCTGTCCTTCTGTATCTGGAAGAAGACTCGTTCTGATCAGATCTTCTGGGATTCCTGAACTTCCTTTGTCTTTGCTTCCACAGTTGATTTACTCTTCTGGAGAGAAGGGAAAGTTCGTCTTCTTCTGATGAGGATCCATCAGATGTTTCTTCAACTGCCTGCAAAACTTTAGATTCAGATTTTCTGTTAGATTTTAAAGCTAAAGGCTTACCTTGCTTCTGAGGCTCATCAGCTTCTAGCTCTATCTCATGACTTCTGAGGGAGCTTATAAGTTCCTCCAGAGTGATTTTGTTGAGATCCTTCGCTAGCTTCAGAGCAGTAACCATAGGCCTCCACTGCTTGGGTAAACTTCTGATTATCTTCTTGACATGGTCAGCAGTAGAGTATCCTTTGTCCAGAACTTTGAGACCAGCTACCAGAATCTGGAATCTAGAGAACATAGTTTCAATGGATTCAGATTCTTCCATTTTGAACGCCTCATACTTCTGAATGAGCGCCAGAGCTTTTGTTTCTTTGACTTGAACGTTGCCCTCATGCGTCATTCTGAGAGAATCAAAGATGTTCTTAGCTGTGTCTCTGTTGGAGATCTTTTCATACTCAGTATAGGAGATGGCACTGAGGAGGATGGTTCTAGCCTTATGGTGATTCTTGAAGTCACGCTTTTGTTGATCAGTCATTGATTTTCTTTCAATCTTCTGACCAGTTGCATTCACAGGGTGCGTGTATCCATCTGTCACCATATCCCACAGATCAGCATCATGTGCTAGAAAGAAGCTTTCAATTCTGTCTTTCCAGTAATCAAAGTTTTCTCCATCAAAGACTGGAGGTTTGCCGCTGAATCTGTCTCTATCCTCATTGTTGTCATTGCTGAAATGAGAGTTGTTTCCTGCCATTGTGTTTTTCTGACGCTGGATCTTGTACTGACACGGTTAAGTGTTTTAGCTCAGAACCAGGCGCTCTGATGCCAATTGAAGGGGTGAAAAACACAAGAAGGGGGGGTTGAATTGTAAAACTGGAATCTTAAAGCAATTGACAAGATATTTTTATCCTGGTTCGTTTGATCTCAAACTACTCCAGTCCACCCGTCAAGGTGATTTCGCCTCTCTCCAACGAGGTCTTAATTCACTATATTCAACTGAATACAAATCTGCTTTAACAACTGCTAAAGCCTTCTTGATTCAAACCACAATCCGGTTTGTCAAGGCAACACTTTCTTACAAAGGTATAAAACAAATGTGTGTGAATGTTTTCTACAAAACTTTATCACAACTGTGATGTATACACAAATGAAGCTTAGAAACTTAGATTGCTAAACACTAATGGAGTATCAGAGTTTGTTGGTTTAGCAAAACTGGTAGATGAAGATTATTGTTCAGCTTTGTGCGTGTAGAGAATTTGGAAGCATTAGCCATTATAATCTTCGAAGCCTTGTTTATATAGCACTTGAGAAGATGAACGTTGAATGCAATATTCTTGATTCAATGCTAATAACAAGCTTTCCTTTTTGAGCAGATCTTGTCTAGAATGATGCCGTTGGAATTAATTAGCGTTTAATGCACAGTACCGTTGCTTCTTCAATGCACGTTCTGGCTTGGCTCATTCTGATTCTGCTTCGCTGCTGATGAACTATTGTTTTTGTATCAGAGTGTTTACGCGCAGTTCTGTTCATCAAGCTTCAGCATGTACGTGAGTTGATCATCTGATCTTGACGTTCTGATTCAGCAACTTCTGATGCTGGTGTATCAAATCAAATTCTGATGCTGAAGAAGTGATCTTGCTTATTTTAATCAGCGTATCTGCAAGTCAGAGCATAGTAATTTAGGTAGTATATAGTTCAAACATGAAACATATAAATACTATATCTTTTCACTTTGTTATCATCAAAACTTAAATATAGGGTACTAAATTCAAACATTGTTCTAACATTATGGACCTGTAAACAAGTACAAACAAAGCTGGACAGAAATTGCAACTTGTAGCATAATGAAAAATGCCATGGATGAAAGTGATATTTTTCCAAATTTAAACCTTTGATTCTCCCTAACCACAAATGATTTTGGAGAGTTCTTGGACATTTTGGAAAGCTTGTAACATTATATACAATCCATATTTGAAATTCATTTTGATATTCCAAGTGGAACTATGTGAAAAATTGCCATGAAGATAGGTCAAAATCCTGCCTAAACTAGGGTAAAATTTCACTAAGTTAAAAGTTTCACGGACCCTTATTCCAAAAATCATAACTTGAGATCCAAGAATCTTTTGGGAAAACTTTGTGAATCAAAGTTGTAGATTTTGTGGAGGACTACAACTTTCATGTTGGAAGTTTTGTTTGAATCCAATTGCATCATGGTGAAAATGTTGGGCAAAGTTGGGAAAACATAAGAAAATTTCATAACTTAGAAAATTTCTAAGTTATGAAAATTTTCCATTTTAAACCCTAATTTGTAAAATTAGGTTTCTTGGTGAACAAGTTTCATGTTTTGACACATATTGATGAAAAATTACCCTTGGCACTTGATTTTGACCAAAAAGTCAAAGTTTGACTTTTTAGTGTACAGTTGATTTTTGATCAGTTGATTGGAAATTTCATCTGTCAATCTAATGCTTTTGAGATCTTTTGAACCTTGTGATTAGGTCAAGATGATGCCATTGAATCCTTTAATCCATGCTTGAACCCAATTTTCCATTGGCTAGGTGAAAAATCAGAAATTGCCCTTTTGCAGTCAAAACCCTAAAAATGACCATTTTGCCCTTTTGATGATCTGATCAAATTTCTTGAGGAGTTATGGTACAAACATGATCAAATGGTTCAAATGAGTTTATATTGTTGATGTGGATAAAAAATTATGACTTTTGACTGTAAATTGGCCACAATTGACTTTTTCCCTAATACAGCTGACTTCTAGGTCAACTGTCCAATTGACTGGGCAAGAATTTGATTCAAGGCTTGAAACATGGTATGGGCAATATTATAAGTCCAACATGAAGTATGAAAATCACATTGAACATTGGAAGTTCAAAAATCCTTGTGCAAACTCAAACCCTAATTTCAGGTTAACAGTGCAAGGAGATGTCTTGAGCTGAACAAACCCTAATCCTGTCTGTTGTCCAAAGAGTCTTGTGAGGGGAAATCTTGATAAAATGAGAGGGCAAATTTTGGGGTACAACAAAGGGCATGAGTGAAACTCGCTGATTAACTATTCTTATAAAAGTTGTTATAAGATATTATAAATGAGTTAGAAGAAAATAGTTTCCCAAGAACATATCTACTTTCAAAAGTTGTTACAAGAGATTACAAATGAGTTAGAAGAAAATATTTTCCCAAGAACATAACTTCACTACTACAAAAAGCGCTTTTAACGACGGACACGAAATGTAATTTACCTCGGCTAAAGAAGCGAGGTAACGAAAGGCGTCATGATAAGTCTCCACTTATCACCTCAGTGGAATAATAACCAAGAGGTAAAGTTATACGCACATAAGTTCGAATTCCAGCAACCTCATTATTATTATTTTCAAATTAACTTATCTAATCTCTCGGTTTACAAATAAAACCGAGGGGTAAGATAATTTCTTTTTGTTTTTAAATTTGTTATATTGTATACCCAAAATATTAATACAATTATTTGTTTACAAATTTCATTAGGACAAGGGGCTCCACTATAATCAAACAAGGGTACAACAGAGTTTCAAAGTGATTCACAAACTAGATCTAAGAACAGCAAAACCACAAATCAAACCAGCTTACAAATAAGAAACAAGAAGCTGAAAAAATACTCAAATTACATTGTTTATAGATTTTAGATCTTTGAATAATTTAAGTTAAGGTAAGAGAAAATCTTGCGTGCTATATGTTTTCAGTTGCTTTTCCTTGCATTTATCTCTGATATTAAACAAAAAACAGGGTTAGATAAATAAGGGTTTGTTGCACCCCAAAATTCACCCTCTTCATTTAAACCATAATTGACTTATACTTCATCATCATATCCATACATACATGTCATTGGGTCTATACTCATAGATTCAAGGGATTTCTTTGTAAAAAGAACTGCGAAAGCTGATTGTTCCATCAAGCAACACTATGAAGTAGAACTTGGGGTTTTCATATTTTTAATGCACTCCGCACGTATCCCAAGCTATTAAATCAATAAAAAATAAAGTCATCATCATATCAGTCTCTTATGTGTCTTAACATACTTTGAATTGCACATAAAGTCAAGCATTTCAATCAATTTGAGATAATGCAAACAAAAATTAAGTATTTTGCGGTGCAAGCTCAGAAATTCATAACTTGAAAATGGTTTGGGAATTATTATTCAATCTTTAGAACCATCTTGATATCTTCTCCATATTATCTATTCAGGTCGAAGGCTAATTTTGTGAGGAATATTTTTAAAAGCGCAAAATACCTAAAATCAAGTTATACAATGGATTTGTTGGTTCGCTGGTTTTCGAATGCTTAAAAATTCGTAACTTCTGACTGGAAAATTATCTTTGGGTGGCTCTTGGAGAATTTTAACCGTCTTGTTATTTCCTTCATTTTTCGTGTTTGGCTCGGAAGCCAATTCATTGAGGAAGATCTCTGAATGTGCGAATACTCTAAAGATGTATATTGAAAATGCAGTGAAAATAGTGTGTTGAACTGTTGTTTTTCGGATGTTCAAAAATTCATAAATTTTTTCCAGTTTGACGTTTTTGGATGGTTCTTTGGGAAAAAAATCAGTCTTGATTTTATCTTTGATTCGTATGTTCGGGTCAGAGGTTAATTCTTTGCATAAGATCTCTGAAAATGCGAATTACCAGAGAAAATTGCACCCCGAAATGGTTTTCTATCGGACTGTTTCTCGATATTTTAAAACTTATAACTCTCTCGATTTTTATCGTATCGGGACGATTATTGAAGCATGAGATCACAAATTTTGTTATCTACAACTTAGCTTCAGGTCCCGAGTTCGAATTGTGCTTCGAAGGCTTCACTTTGTGGCTTGCATCCCAAAGTGCGCATAAAAATAAGCTGAAAGTTTCAAGACACTAAAATAAGCCCACTGTTTCTCGCCATTCCAAAAATCATAACTCTCTCGATTTTTATTATATCAGGGCGATACTTTTGGCACAACACCATAAATTTCATCAGTGACGATTTTATTTCGGGTTGCGCATCAAGATTCCGCACCGAAAGTCATGAGCTTGAGGTTTGTTCGCGAACAGTACACAAAATAAGCTGGAAAAATCCGTATTGTGAATTTTTACACCGACTTCTTGCCATTTAGAGCATCTTAACTTTCTCAATTTTATCATGTCAGTGTGATTCTTTCGGCACCGCGTCACAAATTTCATCGCCGATGATTTTGTTTCAGGTCGCACGTCTGGATTATGGATCGTATGGCATGAGTTTATGGTTCGATCTTGAATTGTATGCGGAATAAGTAAAAATTAATCATTTGTTAAGCCAAACAAGACTTTGGAGCCAATGATATAAGTATTTAAAATTCAATTTTCAACACAACTACACTCATTATCTCAAACCTCTCACAAAAATTCTTCCAATTCTCTCTCAAATCAAAACCAAATTCTCCCAACTTTCTCAAGAACACATAAAAAACATTCAACGAAAAAGCTAAATGATATTCATCTTCTTCCTCCCAAGCACCACCACGGAACCTCACTTTCTTCCGTGAATCCCTCCGCCTTACACGCTACATCGCTGCCACCGCTCTCCCCTCCGTCTCCGACGAACCTCTCTGTCACGCTAACCTCAACCTTTGCGCGATCCTCCCTCACTGCATGCTTCCTCCGGCTGCGGCTTATCCTTTCATTGGTCATCTCCGCGAGCTAACTCCCTCCTCCGGTAGCTTGCTATGATCTACTCTCTGATTCACTTTTGCTTCGGTAATTTCTTGAATCTTGTTGCATTTAATCGCTTATCTGCATAATTGATTTTGTGAATTGAATGATCAATTGATTATTAGATGAATTTAATTCTTGAATATTGTTTAAGATGCATGATTCTTGAATTGGTAATGATGTTGAAGTGTGAAATTGGTTGAATAATGACTTAATCTATTTAGATCTTGAATTTAATCGATAAAATTAATGTTGATTTTGAATACCGAATTTTGGATCTAAAAGTTTTATTATGGAATTTTGATTAGAATTGATGTGGATTTCACGTGTTAATGCAATTTCGGATCAATTTGATGGTGAATTAATTTTTTCGATGTTAAAATGCTTCGATCTGATTAATTGCATCAATACTTAAATAATTGATTTAAGGCTTGGAATCATTGCTTGAATGTGGATTTTATTTTTACAAAGCATTTGTAATTTCTAAGCGGCGATACTTGAATCGGTAATGTTGTACCCCAAAATTTTCCCTCATATTTTCCAAGGTCTTCCCCTACATGGTTGGTCACAAACCCTTGCCTAAGGGAAAGGAAAATTTGTGAGTAGTGTTTTAAAGTTTCCTTCGATTGGCATTTCCAAAATTCCATTCGATTGGCATTTCAGCAAGCCTTTCGATTGGCCTTGCAACAAGATCCTTAAATTGGAATTCCTAAAGCTTCCTTCGATTGGAGCATCAGGGCTTCCTTCGATTGGAGCATCAGAGGTTCCTTCGATTGGAGCATCTGAGGTTCCTTCGATTGGAGCATCAGAGCTTCCTTCGATTGGAGCATAAGAGCTTCCTTCAATTTGGAGCATCAGAGCTTCCTTTGATTGAAACATCAGAGCAAAGGCCCTTTGATTGGAATTCCAAAAGATTCCATTCGAAGAAGCTTCAGAAGAGCCATTCGAAGAAGTTTGCAAAGGTCCATTCGAAGGACAGTTACATATCATTCAAAATTCAAAAAGGGAGACAAGTTCCCATGTGTTTCGCCAACGTCACAAATTCCCATTCATGGCTTTCAAACACAATCAAGGATATTTAAACCTTTGACTTCTTGTCCCCTCTACCCCCTCTATATAAAGAGGTCACAAGTGTTGCAAGAGGGGGAGAGAACGAAAAAAGATTGGAGAAAGGCTGCCCACAAAATCCATCAAAAATTGCCAGAATTTTCCAAGCAGGCCACCCTTCAACAAAAGTAGCCAAGCCCAGAAGCCCCAAATTGAAGGTGCTCACCTCCAGCAAGCGCCCAAATGGAAGACTTAATCTGTTGGTAAGAAAGGGTAAATTGTCCAACTTTACATTTGCATAACACATCATTGCTTGTTGTTACCTTCAATTTGCCATCCTAGACAGGATCAGAAGGTTTGGGTTTGACACCCAGGTCATGTTCTTTGTTTGCTAACATTTGCTGCATACATAGCCTAAGAAGACCCAACAAGCGTAGGATCGAAGGACCTAGGTTTCGATACCCAGGTCCTGCATTTTGTTTCGCTAATATACTTTGGCAGGTGTAGCATCCCAGATCGAAGGAGGCATCTCGTCCCTGGACCGAAAGCCATGACCTCCAGGATCGAAAGACGACCTCCTTCCCTGGATCGAAGGCTAGTCATGCTTACTCCTTATCCCAATCGAAAGAAGGCATGTCCTTCTGAATCAAAAAGGCCACATCTCTCCTGAATCGAAGACCATAACTTTCCTGGGATCGAAGCCCCCCTTTCTCTGCAATCGAAGGGTGCCCCCATTTGTATTGTTTACTTTTTGGTTCATTTCTCTATTTTCACCTTTTTTAATTAACATTAAAATCAAAATCACAAAAATATTAGGCTAGTTGTTTTTCCCAATTAAATTAATTTTGTAAATAAATTAATAAATTATTTTAACATTTTTCTCTTAAAATTAAAATTAAATAGACTTAGGCCTTGTTTTTCTTTTATACCAAAAACAACAAAAGGATTTTCTTTTACTTTGCAAGCGTTTATTTAATTCAATATTTTACTATTATTGTATATGTTTACTGGATGTAATAGATAAATTAGGACATTTACTGCTTTATCCCCATTATCCTTGTATAATGTAAATCCCCTCCCCGAAGCCTTGTAATAGCGTAGGATCTCTATTTTCTGCATTTTACTGCTTTTCATATTAACTGCTAGTAATTAGGCTTGTATGATAAGACTAATAATCAAACGATAGAAAACTTAATAAAAAGACAAAAATAATTGAAACACAACACAATTGCACACAAGCATCTCTAAGGTACGCCCACTTTGGTTGCCTTCAATAAAACAGTCATGGGACAGGAATGCTTTATCAAAGACCCGTAAAAACAAAAGATCATAGTCCCTTGATGACCCTACATCTGTTCTCTCAGTAAATGATCTAGTCCCTAAAACAGAATTGCTAAAGCATCTCCATAAATTTCCTTCGTGACTGTAAACGTACCTTTCGATGTCCCTCAAACATCCAACGACAAGGCTACCTACTCACTAATAGTAAGATAGCACTGTCTAAAGGAAAAGAGGAAAAGAACTACCTTTTCGAGTATAAAAGTAGATAGTTGTTAGAAGTTTGCTCAAAAAATACTTTTTATCACTTACACAGAAAACTACTTTTCAAAAACAATTTCAAAACACTTTGTATACTTTCTCTACTATTCCGAGAAACATTACAAAGTTCGTCGTACTAAGGCGTTTTCTGAACATTTTCAAACACAAAGCACAAAAGAATTTTGAAAAATGAGCAAACCTCTAAGAGCCCGTGGAAAACCACAGATGGAAAGGGTGTTAACACCTTCCCTTTCCATAATCTACCCCTTACTCTAAAACATCTCGAAAAGGTCTTTTTCTGTTCTTTTCATCCTTTCCTTTGTTGGATAAAAGAAAAGACGGTGGTGACTCTTGCTTACCGCACATTTGCAAACAAAAAACGCAAAAAATAATATATAAACAGTCAGTTCTGCCACCGTATCACAGAACTGGCGACTTTGCTAGGGAGAACAAAAAGTGGGGTTTACCTTAGAGTTAGTTTCATTGTTAAATTGCTTTATTATGTTTTTGCTTGCTTTATCTTTAAGGGTTTTCTTGGATTGTTACTAAAAGATCCTACACCCGGATCTGGGGCACTTTATTAGGTAAGTAGCAATAAACCATGGAGGCTGTATGGCGTAGACCGATACAGACGAAGTGGTGGCTACGTTAGCGCGATGCTTTGGATTGTGCTAATGTTCTTTGAGTAATTTAAGGATAACATTAGGCTTCCTCATAGTGTCACTAAGCGCTAACTGACCTTTAGAACCTTTAATTGACTCATCCTAGTCATTAGGAAGTAGTGAGATAACCGGCTTTGGTTCCGACCGAAGATTGGTTGATACTCGATACTACACTCATTGAGGCCGGACTTTTAGGATTTTTTGGCCGTAATACTTCGGTGCGGAGCTGAAAAAATTTCTGAAGGGAAGGTCAGTGATATTGAGACTCCTTATAACCTGATTACTATTAATAGGACACGTTGAGCCAACTAAACATTCAAGATGGTACATACCTTAAAAACTCATGCAAGCCTTTGAACCTAAGGTCTTTTGTGTGATTTGCTTGTGTTTATCTATGATTTTTAGCATAATCATGACATCATAAACATCATGACATTCATATATACTAATAATTTTAAAGACCTGCTGGATTTACCTCTTAGCTGTTTTGTAGGATATGAATTCAGGTCGCAGGAAAACCATCTGGATTCGCTTCACAGAAATTCCTCATAAGCTCAAGGAATTAGTCTTGAAAGTCCCCGAGGACTCATCATTCCACAAAAGACATGGTCACTTGCTCAGTTTGGTTACCACTGGGTTTGATGAAGGTTTGATGAGTGTCTTATTCCAGTTCTTCGACCCTAAGCACCATTGCTTCACATTCCCCGATTATCAACTGGTGCCTACCCTAGAGGAATTCTCTAAGTTACTTGGTTTACCTGTGTTGGAGCAAGTACCTTTCACTGGTTTAGAACAAGACCCAACTTCTGAAGATGTTGCCGTATCTCTGCACTTGAAGCCATCTGACATTGAGTCCAATTGGGAAAAAAGAATTGAAGTTAAAGGTCTCCTTGCAAATTTCCTGATGAAGAAAGCTCAGATTTTCCTGGATGCCTTGAGTTATCATGCCTTCGAAGATGTATTAGCCCTCTTGATCTATGGGTTGGTCTTGTTTCCTAATTCATATCAACTTATAGATGTGAATGCCATCAACATCTTTCTTGCTCACAATCTGGTTCCTACCTTGCTCGGGGATATCCTACATTCTCTCCATACTCGTACTCTAAAGAAGCGAGGGACTCTCATGTGTTACACCCCTCAGCTATATAGGTGGTTTATTTCTCACATTCCTCCGTCAATAATGCAAAATGATTTAGGATTAAGATGGAGTTAAATACTAACGTCTCTCTCTCACTCTGACATCCATTGGTGTCCTCGCTCTCAAGAAGACATTTCTTTTATTGATCGTTGCGGAGAATTTCCTAATGTGCCACTCCTGGGCACGAGGGGAGGCATCACCTACAATCCTTCTTTAGCACTAATATATTTTGGCTATGCACGGAGAAGTGGTCCACCGGATATACTCATCCAGGGTATTGTGTTCAACTACTCAGATGATTCTCAAAATTACCGTCAGAGGTTCATCCTCTCTTGGGGCATTGTTAAGAGGACTGATAGTAAGAATTTGGGGCGTAAGAACTCCATCCCTTTGGAACCTTATCTCAAATGGGTGAGAGATCGAGCCTAAAGTCTTATGATACCATACGATTCCATCTTACCAGTGATCTTAGAACCTATTGCCCAAGGGGACGAGTCTTGTGTTATTCTCCATCCTGATATGCCAACCAACTTCGAAGAGTTGCAAAAGTCTTGGATTTAGCTCAAGGGGGAAGGAGATACTTTTGAAGCACAATTCTATGCAAGTGAGAAGAAGTTGCTGGAAATAACAAAACAACTTCATGAAGAGAGAAACCTCAACACCAAGAGGAAATGCCCATGGGAGACTTAGGAACTTCCTTTCAATGTTTATCCTTGTGTGATCTTTTGTTTCTTTAAAAACTTGCTAATAAAAGGTTTCGTTTTTTTTGTTTAAAAGAACTTAAATCCAGTAAAGTCCTTGAAAACATTGCATAAACATATCATACATATTATTTCATGGACATGTTTCATAGCAGGTTTCTCATCTTCTTTGCTGTTTATTTCAGCAATGGCTCTAGAATAAACAGTGAAGGATCTACAGACTTAGAATGCTCAGTTTCAACAGATGATCATGGCTCTGACCAAGGTGAAAGAAGAACTGAAAGCCCTGCTTGTTAAGGAGAAGAAGAAGCCAAAGAAGCCAACTGGGTTAGTGAATCTGGGAAGGAGGATCAGAGGACCAGTGCAGCAAGCTTCTGAACTGGTAACTTTTTCAAGGGGAGGAAATAGTCAAGAAGAGGAAACAAGAGAGGAAGACTTCAGTCCTAAAGAATCTGATGATGAATCCGACTATGATGAGGAGTAGTATCCTCCTACTGATGAAAAATATAAACAGCTGGAGGATCGTTTAAATGCAATGGAGGTCAGGAAGGTACCAGGTCTGGATTTTGAAGAGCTGGGTTTGATCTTTGGGGTTGTCATCCCACAAAAGTTCAAGGTTCCAGTATTTGCGAAATATGATGGGGTCTCATGTCCCAAGATGCACCTCCGATCTCATGTGAGGAAGATCCAGCCTCACACTGCTGACAAGGACTTATGGGTCCACTTCTTTCAGGATAGTCTGTCCGGAACTCAACTAGAATGGTTCTACCAGCTGGAAGGAGTTAACATCCATAATTGGGAGGACTTGGCTGCTGCTTTCTACAAGCAGTATCAGTACAACGCAGACCTTGCTCCCACCCGTACACAACTTCAAAATATGTCTATGGGTTCGAGTGAGGGCTTTAAGGACTATGCACATAAATGGAGGGATTTAGAAGGAATAGTCTAGCCTCCCCTGTCTGATAGGGAGCTGGTGGATATGTTTCTCGGTACCCTGTCTGGTCCGTGCTTTAATCACCTGATTGGAAGCTCTTCAGCCGGCTTCACTGAATTAATTCTAATAGGAGAACGGATGGAAGCTGTAATTAGGAGTGGGAAGATTCAGAAGGAAGCGTCCTTCAGTACAGTAAGGAAACCATTTGCTGGGAAGAAAGAGGTTGGTGCTGTGTACCATCAAAGAAATCAGGACAAAACTGAACACCGTCCAGCGGTAGGGGCTGTCATGATCTCTAAGTCTGAACCTACCCAACAAGGGAAAAATCAACTGAGGACAGAAAGGCCAATAAGATAGTTTACCCGAATAAACACGACTTTGCCTCAAATCTTGCCACAGTTATTAAAGACCAATCTGGTAACCCTGCGGGAAGCTCCGAAGAATCCCAACACTACCTCTTCTCACTACAACCCTAAGGCTCGTTGTGCTTACCACTCTGAAAGTCTAGGCCATGATACCAACAACTGCTAGGCCTTGAAAAACAAGGTGCAGTATCTTCTCGAGGCGAAGGAAATTGAATTTGACGCCCCTAAGACTACAAATGTTATCACTGCTCCTATTCCCAAGCACGGCTGTGGTGTTAACATTGTTGAAGATGATGTGTTTATTACTGCTGTTGATGAACTTGTTACTTCTCTCCTGACCGTCAAGAGGAGCCTGTTGAAGGCCGGTTTATTTCCGGGTTGTGGCGAAGGTTGCCACCTCTGTTTATCTCTACCGACTAGTTTTCATTTATTGAAGGCAGGTGTCCAGCGCTTGATGGATGACAAAGAGATTTTGTTTGAAAAGACTCCCGTTCCAACCACTTCTTACAAGGATGTTTCAATAATATCCATTTCCGCCAATCCTCCCAGGGTCTCCACCAAAAGACCCGTCAGGAATACATCTGTTCCGAAGGTAACTCCATTAATAATTACTATGCCAGGGCTAATCCCATACTCCTCAGATAAAGCTGTTCCCTGGAACTATGGGGGTGACGTATATTGCCACAGCGTCAAGCAAGATAAGTTGGATGATGAAGACCAGGTTACTGAGGAGGCTGACCCCGACATTGGCAACATTATGGGAACCAACAAAATAACCAGAAATGGAAGAGTGTTCTCTCCTGAGATTTCTCCTTTGAAAGTTGTTACTGGTCCTGTGATTATTCCTACTTTTGTTCCTGCTGATACTACTACTACAATTCCCGTGTGTACCCCTACTGGAACCCCTATCACCGAGTCGATTGAGACTCGGGGCAAAGATATTTTGGTTGAGCCTATCCGAATTAAGGCACAATTAGTATCTATCCCAGAGGCTTCCCAAAAGGAAATGGAAGAAATTTTGAAGATTATCAAGAAGAGTGACTACAATATGGTCGAGCAGCTGGGGCAGACCCCTTCAAAGATTTCTATGCTAGCCTTACTGTTGTGCTCTGAAGCCCATGCAAAGGCTTTGGTGAAGTTCCTTAAGACGGCCCATGTGCCACAGGAAACCTATGCGGACCAATTCGAAGATTGTGTGGCCAGTCTGACGGCGAATAACGATTTGGGTTTTTCTGATGCTGATTTGACACCCAGAGGGAGAAAACACAATGACGCGCTACATGTTTCCGTCGAATGTCAGGGCACTACTTTGGCCCATGTCCTGGTAGATATTGGTTCATCATTGAATATGCTTTCCAAGAAGGCTCTAGATAGGCTAGACTGTGAAGGTTTGACCTTGAAACCAAGCAACATAGTGGTGAGGGATTTCGATGGTTCGAAGAGAATGGTGAACGGGGAGGTGGACATCCCCATCAAAATTGGTTCTTAGACCTTTGACTCTACCTTTTACGTGATGGATATCAGACCATCCTATTCTTGTTTATTGGGACGCCCTTGGATTCATGGGGCAAGAGTTGTCACATGTACTCTGCATCAGATGATGAAGTACCCGATAAAAGGAAAAATCGTCACGGTGCGCGGTGAAGAAGAATACATGGTCAGTCATCTAAACTCCTTCAGGTACGTAGAAATGGATGGTGAGTTTATTGAGACTCCGTGTTAGAATTTCGACGAGGTACCTCAGACTATTTCTGCAACTGAAGCTGTCATCAATCTTCCAAGGATCACCGGACCTCCCTTGAGGATGGCTTCTCTCAAGGATGCAAAATCAGTTATTGAAGGAAGTGGGTATACCATCTGGGGCCAGCTTCCTGACATACCATACAAGTATGACAAGTTTGGATTAGGTTTATCTTTCGGTGCTCAAAGGTCTATTCTCCGTGCTCGTGCTGGAAGACCTCCACTCCGTATCAGTAATCATGGGGTCAACACCTTAGAAGACAGTGATGGCGACGATGACATGGACAACTGGATCTTCCCTACTACCAATGGTGTACTCAGTAACTGGACAGAAAGAGACTTTGTAACGATTACTTTTGTTCAGAAGTAATTGTCTTTTTGTTTTGGATATGTAATAATTAAACAATATAAACTCTATGGCCTTGTGTCTTACCCGGGGCACAATGGTTTATTTGTGAGGGTTATCATGTTTAATTTCATATGGCATTAATAAAGCGTTGGACGTTTATGCATACAAATTTTGCGCTCTCTGATTTTCTTTTCTGCTTTTTACTTTGTCTATACAACTATGCTCTTACACACACCCACGTATCAAACTGAAGATCCATGTCCACTCCGGATCCCATTGATAACAGTTCTGCTATTGCCGGTTATGACTTTGAAAATCCGATCAACCAAGCCGAGGATGAAGGCGAGGAAGATTGTGAGGTACCCGGAGAACTTGCTAGACTATTACAGCAGGAAGAAAGGGCCATACAGCCCCATGAAGATCTAGTTAAGACAATGAGCTTGGGCACAGAAGAAGACAGAAAAGAGGTCAAGATAGGTGCAAATTTGGAGCTTCATGTCAAACAACGTTTGATTCAGATGTTGCATGATTATGTTGAGATCTTTGCCTGGTCATATAAAGACATGCCAGGACTAGACACGAATATTGTGGTTCATCGTCTGCCAACTAAAGAAGATTTCCCTCCGGTAAAGCAGAAGGTCCATCATATGCGCCCTGAAATGTCAGAGAAGATCAAAGCAGAGGTTATGAAACAATTTAACACTGGGTTCTTAGCTGTTACCTCTTATCCCCAATGGGTTGCTAACGTGGTCTCGGTGCCTAAAAAGGAAGACAAGGTACGAATGTGTGTGGATTACCGAGATTTGAATAGGGCAAGCCCCAAAGATGACTTTCCGCTTCCCCACATTGATATTCCGGTTGACAACACCGCACAACATAATCTCTTTTCCTTCATGGATGGTTTCTCTAGTTACAATCAGATCAAGATAACACCTGAAGACATGGAGAAGACAACCTTTGTCACACAATGGGGCACTTTATGCTACAAAGTGATGCCGTTTGGGTTGAAGAATGCTGGGGAAACCTATCAGCGAGCCATGGTAGCTTTGTTCCATGACATGATTCACCATGAAATAGAGGTCTATGTTGATGACATGATATCCAGGTCTCAAACCGAGGAAGAGCACCTTGATCATCTGCAAAAGCTGTTTGATAGGTTGAAGACGTACAAGCTGAGATTAAATCTGAACAAGTGCACCTTCGGGGTAAGGTCTGGAAAACTGTTGGGTTTAATTGTCAGTGACAAAGGTATTCAGGTAGACCCTGCAAAAGTGAAGGCTATACAAGAGATGCCGGCTCCTCGCACTGAGAAAGAGGTCATAGGTTTCTTAGGACGCCTAAATTTCATTTCCAGGTTCATTTCCCATTTAACTTCTACTTGTGAGCCAATCTTCAAACTCTTGAAGAAAGATCAAGTGGTAAAGTGGAATGACGAATGCCAGAATTCTTTCGAAAGAATCAAAGAATACCTTTAAGAGCCTCCAATTATGACGCCTCCGATTAAAGGAAGACCTTTGATAATGTACTTAACAATCTTAGATAATTCAATGGGGTGTGTGCTGGGGCAGCATGACGGGTCTGGTCAAAAAGAGCATGCAATATACTACTTTAGCAAAAAGTTTACCGACTATGAGACAAGATACTCACTGCTCGAGAAAACTTGCTGCACTTTGGCATGGGCTGCTCGTCAGCTAAGACATTATATGTTGACCCACACCACTTTGTTAATATATAAGATGGATCCAATCAAGTACATCTTTGAAAAGCTTACTCTCTCCGGAAGAATAGCAAGATGGAAAATGATCTTGACCGAATATGATATCTAATACACGACCCAGAAAGAAATCAAGGGAAGTGTACTAGCTGATCATTTGGCTCATCAGGCTGTGGATGACTACCAATCCATGAACTTTGAATTCCCGGATGAGAATATTATGTTGGTTATTGACTGAGAATAGACTGGACCGGATGAAGGACCTGAGGAAGGATCCCGATGGACTATGGTTTTTGACGGAGCATCCAATGCACTCGGCAACGACATCGGTTCTGTAATCGTATCCCCTGAAGGCTGTCATAATCCTTTCACCGCAAAAATATGCTTCAACTGTACCAATAATATGGTGGAGTATGAAGCATGCATCATGGGTCTCAAAGCTGCTATTGTCCTGAGAATCAAGTTCTTGAGTGTTTTTGGGGATTCATCCTTGGTAATTATCCAGATCAAAGGTGAGTGGGACATGAAACACCCAAATCTTATCCCTTACAAAGAACATGTGCTGACACTGCTTCTACACTTTAAAGAGGTTACCTTTGAACATTTTCCACGAGAAGAGAATCAGTTAGCGGATGCACTAGCTACCATGTCATCTATGTTCAAGGTCAGGTGGGAAAATGAGGCCCCTCAGATCACTATTGAAAGGTCAGATGAACCGACATATTGCTACGAGATTGACATTAAAGAGGTAACAGACAAACCTTGGTTCCATGAAGTGAAAAGGTATCTTGAGGCTCAAGAGTATCTTGAGGGGGCATCTGTCAATGATAAAAATTTCTTGAGGAGGTTCGGTGCAAAGTTCTTCCTCAGTAATGGAATCTTCTATAAGCGCAACCATGACTCTAATTTACTTCAGTGTGTAGATAAGAGTGAAGCAGAGAGGATTATGGCAGATCTACATGAAGGTACCTTCGGCACCCACTCTAGTGGACACACCATGGCTAAAAAGATCCTACGGGAAGGATACTATTGGTCCACTATGGAAGTAGAATGCTATCGGCATTCTCAAACTTGTCACAAATACCAGATCTATTATGATAAAGTGCATGTACCTCCGATTCCTTTGAACGTCTTGACGGATCTATGGCCCTTTTCTATGTGGGGCATTGATATGATCAGAGAGATTAGACCTACCGCTTCAAATGGGCATCGCTTCATCCTAGTAGCCATTGATTACTACACGAAGTGGGTTGAGGCTGCCTCTTTTGCTTCTGTTGCCAAGAATGTTATGGCCCAGTTTATCAAGCACAACCTGATTTAACGATATGGTGTCCCTGAGTGAATCATCACAAATAATGGTGTAAATCTCAATAATACAATGATCACCGAACTCTGTAAGCAATTCAAGATCCAACATCATAATTCTTCCCCTTACCGACCGAAGATGAATGGCGATGTGGAGGTTGCTAACAATAATATCAAGAAAATTGTACAGAAAATGATGGTAACATATAAAGACTGGCACGAGATGTTACCATTTTCTCTTCATGGCTATCACACCTCAGTACACACGTCGACAGGGGCAACGCCTTATTCTCTAGTATATGGTATGGGGGTTATCCTGCCTATTGAGGTTCAGATCCTTTCTCTGAGGATCATGAAGGATGCAGGTTTAAACGAAGATGATTGGATTCAGACTCGGCTTGATCAACTAAATCTGATTGATGAGAAAAGGCTTACTTCTGTCTGCCATGGTCAAATGTATCAAAAACGGATGATCAAGGCTTCCAAAAAAAAGGGTCAGACGTCAAGTATATCAAGTGGGTGATCTAGTAATCAAGTGCATCGTACTGCCATAAGGTGATGCTAGGGGAAAATGGACTCCCACATATGAAGGGCCATTTGTGATCAAGAGCATATTTTCCGGTGGAGCCATGATTCTGACCACCATGGATGATGACGACCTTCCTCACCCTGTTAATATGGATATAGTGAAAAGATACTACATATAAATAAAGACCCGCTAGGTTGACTAACCTAAAAATAAGGGTATCCCGGCGAACCAAAAGGGTTCGGGAAAAAGTTAGGGATACAAAAAAAAACAAAAAAAAAACCTGTACACCCGGCAAGTCGAAAGCCTGAAAAGGAGGCTTGGGCAAGAAAGGATATCCTGGTGGACTGAAAACCCGAAAGGGAGGTCCAAGCAAAAATTAGGGATTTGAAGCGTATCACTATGTCTCATTGGATCACCTTGCGATCAAACTTCAATATCGACTATCAAGCTCAAACGGTACCGACCAATCTAGTCAGCTTCGGACGAGCAACAAAGTGATGAGACGCTCGAAGACATGGGGCAATAGCATAATTGAAACCTAATGGAATTATTACACATAGCTGTTTTCTTCTCTTTGTACACTATTTTGTATAGTTTTCACTTCTTACAGCGGCGTTCTCCTATTAGAACGTTAGCCTCTTTGTACAAAATGCCTGTTATAGGCAAACTTCAAAAATCAATACAAACCATTCTCTGAAAGTACAAAACTGTTTGTTTTTTTTCTTTTCTGTTTTGTTTTGCAAGAACGTCCAATGACTTATTCTTGACATATGCATTTGAATAATATTACTGTTCACAAATATTTTCATAAAAAATAGAAAGACGGTTACTAATGACTTTAAGAAACGGGGGCAAAGTCTAAAAAACCAATTTACAGTCCCAACAATTATCCCTTCCAACAGGTATAGGGGTAGAGACAGTTTGAGACGGAGTCACCATTGCATACGACCCCATGACATCTATATTCCCCATAGAGCAGAAACAACCATAGTTTTGGTCTCTTCTTCCCCAAACAGGAATCATCTTCTCCAACAAAGTTCCTTCAGAAAGCTGAAATCTGCCTTTCCCAGCCGAGTTTTTTTATAATCTTAAACAATTATAAAACATCCTCCCGGGTAGAGTTTATTTCTCTAGATATGGAAGTTCATTCCCCAACAGAGTTTATTTCTCTACAGCAGTAGAATCTTCCAACAAGCATCTCTCTCCCCAAAGTTATTCTCAAATCGAGTCAATTCACAGGCAGAGTCAATCCCCAGCAGGTTATCCTCAAACAAAAAGAGGAAATCCCCAGCGAATCATCTCTATTTCATCATCCCCAGCGGAAATGAAGAATTCAGCTTCCCAATACTCTCCAACAGTAATCCGGGATTTATTTTCCTAGACTGGGAACATCCAATAACATCCCATATTTCATACATCATGGCATGTGCATACACATTACATACATCATAATCTCATTTATTTTGAGAACATCGTCACAATGCATTTCATACATCATGACATTGCATATGACTAACTCTTTTCCTTTTTTCAGGGAAAGATCAAATCAACAAACATCGCTACTTATGTGACCTGGTAGTCTTCTCAAAAGCTACGTCTGATAAAGGGCTATTTCAGCAATTTCCTCAGAAAGATGTCTTCCCAAGACCTTCTCTAGTTCAGTAAGATCGACACTAAGATCTCTCTGATTTCCATTCCAATTGAAGAAACTATAAAGCCTGGATTTTGACTGGATAACAGTATAAGGTGCTGCGAAGCCTGGAATCCGACCAGATAGTAGTTCACTTCTTCAAAGATGTTGTGAAGCCTGGATTTTGACCAGATAACAGTATAAAGCGCTGTGAAGCCTGGAATCTGACCAGATAGTGGTTTACCCTGTCAGTTACTATGAAGCCCAGAACTCGAACAGATAATAGTCAACCAACAATTGAAGAAACTGTGAAGCCTGGATTTTGACCAGATAACAGTATAAGATGCTGCGAAGCCTGGAATCTGACCAGATAGTAGTTCACTTCTTCAAAGATGTTGTGAAGCCTGGATTTCGACCAGATAACAATATAAAGCGCTGCGAAGCCTAGAATCCGACCAGATAGCGATTTACCTGTCAATTACTATGAAGCCCGGAACTCGACTGGATAATAGTTAACCAACAATTGAAGAAACTGTGAAGCCTGGATTTCAACCAGATAACAATATAAGGTGCTGTGAAGCCTGGAATCTGACCAGATAGTAGTTTACTTCTTCAAAAACTTTGCGAAGCCTAGATTTCGACCAGATAACAGTATAAAGCACTGCGAAGCCTGGAATCCGACTAGATAACAGTTTACTCTTTTAGTTACTATGAAGCCTGGATTCGACCGGATAATAGTATGCCTCACATTTAAGTTGAAGCCTGGACCCGACCAGATAACAGATTAGTTTCTTCAAATTACTGAAGCCTGGATACGACCAGATAACGATACACCTCAGATTCAAGTTGAAGCATGGATCCGACTAGATAACAACTTAATTTCTTCAAATTACTGAATCCTGGATGCGACCAGATAACAGTTTAATCTCATTTCCTCAGTAAGTCACTATGAAGCCTGGAATACGACCAGATAGCAGTCAACCTTATCATCCTCAGCAAGTCACTGCAAAGCCTGGATCCTGACCAGATAGCAGTTCACTTCAATATCTTCAGTCAAGAGATGACTCCCTAGTAGAGTAATTGACAACCAAAGCTCCTAGACTCTATTCCCCTGAAAAATATTCCCCAGCAGACTCCTCCTCAGACAACAGGAACAAGAATCCACAAAAAGGAGTATCTTATGAAATCAACAGTCTTCTGGATGACATCTTTTAGCCCATCTCCGGCAGTATCCTATCACCTTTTCCAAATGGCATCTGTAAGCCTATTCCCGATATTATTCACCAACAATATCACTTCAAACGAGTGCAAATTTTTGGGAACTCTAGTGTTTAATTATCTTCCACCTTCAGATCACGAAAGACAGGCAAGCCAATCTACATCCTCTAGTTTAAGAAGATTGAACAGGGGCAGCTGTTGTACCCCAAAATTTGCCCTCTCATATTTTCCAAGGTCTTACCCCTACATGGTGGGTCACAAACCCTTGCCTAAGGAAAAGTAAAATTTGTGAGTATTATTTTCAAGTTTCCTTTGATTGGCATCTCTAAAATGCCTTTCGATTGGCATTTCAGCAAGCCTTTCGATTGTCCTTGCAACATGATCCTTCAATTGGAATTCCTAAAGCTTCCTTTGATTGGAGCATCAGGGCTTCCTTTGATTGGAGCATCAGAGGTTGCTTCGATTGGAGCATCATAGGTTCCTTCGATTGGGTCACCAGAGCTTCCTTCGATTGGAGCATCAGAGCTTCCTTTGATTGGAGCATCAGAGCTTCCTTCGATTTGGAGCATCAGAGCTTCCTTTGATTGAAACATCAGAGCAAAGGCCCTTCAATTGTCATTCCAAAAGAGTCCATTCGAAGAAGCTTCAGAAGAGCCATTTGAAGAAGTTTGCAAAGGTCCATTCGAAGGAGGCCACCAACCCATTTGAAGGAGTGCATTCGAAGGCCAGTTACATATCATTCAAAATTCAAAAAGGGAGACAAGATCCCATGTGTTTGGCCAATGTTCAAATTCCCATTCATGGCTTTTAAACACAATCGAGGTTGTTTAAACCTTTTCCTTGTTATCCCCTCTACCCCCTCTATATAAAGAGGTCACAAGTGTTGCAAGAGGGGGAGAGAACGAAAAAAGATTGGAGAGAGGCTGCCCACAAAATCCATCAAAAATTGCCAGAATTTTCCAAGCAAGCCACCTTTCAGCAAAAGTAGCCAAGCCCAGAAGCCCCAGATCGAAGGTGCTCACCTCCAGCAAGCGCCCAAATCGAACACTCTATCTGTTGGTAAGAAAGGGTAAATTGTCCAACTTTACATTTGCATAACACATCATTGCTTGTTGTTACCTTAGATTTTCCATCCTAGACAAGATCAGAAGGCCCGGGTTTGGCACCTAGGTCATGTTCTTCGTTTTCTAACATTTGTTGCATACATAGCCTAAGAAGACCCAGCAAGCACAGGATCGAAGGACCTGGGTTTTGATACCCAGGTCCTGCATTTTGTTTCGCTAATGTACTTTGGCAGGTGTAGCATCCCAGATTGAAGGAGGCATCTCCTCCCTGGATCGAAATCCATGACCTCCAGGATCGAAAGACGATCTCCTTCCTTGGATCGAAGGCTAGTCATGCTTACTCCTTAGCCCAATTGAAAGAAGGCATGTTCTTCTGAATCGAAAAGGCCACATCTCTCCTGAATCGAAGACCATAATTTTTCTGGAATCGAAGCCCCCCTTTCCCTACAATCGAAGGGTGCCCCCATTTGTATTGTTTACTTTTTGGTTCATTTCTCTATTTTCACCTTTTTTAATTAACATTAAAATCAAAATCACAAAAATATTAGGCTAGTTATTTTTTCCAATTAAATTAATTTTGTAAATAAATAAATTAATTATTTTAACATTGTTCTCTTAAAATTAAAATTAAATAGACTTAGGCCTTGTTTTTCTTTTATACCAAAAACAACAAAAGGATTTTCTTTTACTTTGCGTGCGTTTATTTAATTAAATATTTTACTATTATTGTATATGTTTACTAGATGTAATAGATAAATTAGGACATTTACTGCTTTATCCCCATTATCCTTGTATAATATAAATTCCCTCCACGAAGCCTTGTAATAGCGTAGGACCTCTATTTTATGCGTTTTACTGCTTTTCATATTAAATGCTAGTAATTAGGCTTATATGATAAGACTAATAATCAAACGATAGCAAACTTAATAAAAAGACAAAAATAATTGAAACACAACACAATTTCACACAAACATCTCTAAGGTATGCCCACTTTGGTTGCCTTCAATAAAACAGTCATGGGGGCAGGAATACTTTAGCAAAGACCCGTAAAAACAAAAGATCATAGTCCCTCGATGACCCTACAGTTGCCTTCTCGGTAAATGATCTAGTCCCTAAAACAGAATTGCTAAAGCATCTCCATAAATTTCCTTCGTGACTGTAAACGTCCCTTTCGATGTCCCTCAAACATCCAACGACAAGGCTACCTACTCACTAATAGTAGGATAACACTGTCTAAAGGAAAAGAGGAAAAGAACTACCTTTTCGAGTATAAAAGTAGATATATGTTAGAAGTTTGCTCAAAAAATACTTTTTTGCACTTACACAGAAAACTACTTTTCAAAAAAAATTTCAAAACACTTTGTATACTTTCTCTACTATCCCGAAAAACATTATAAAGTTCGCCATACTAAGTTGTTTTCTGATAATTTTCAAACATAAAGCACAAAAGCATTTTAAAAAATGAGCAAACCACTAAGAGCCCGTGGAAAACCACGGATAGAAATGGTGCTAACACCTTTCCTTTCCATAATCTACCCCTTACTCAGAAACATCTCGAAAAGGTCTTTTTCCATTCTTTTCACCCTTTCCTTTGTTGGATAAAAGAAAAGACGGTGGCGACTCTTGCTCACCACACATTTGCGAACAAAAAACGCAAAAACCAGTATATAAACAGTCGGTTCTGCCACCGTATCACAGGTAAATGCTTTTGTGCACCCGTTTGTGATTTTTAAATCCGATTTTGATCAATACCAGTTCATGTACATGTTGTTGCCCTAAAAATGCAAATACATTGTAGCTTGCTCTTTAATTGTTTCTTATTGCATACTTGATCATAATTGAGCATTTGTTGATCATCTATGTTGAATTATATCGTTTTCGACACGATTTTCAGATGATTTTATGATACAGTGTAATGCTTCCCGGTTCGGTAATTTGGTGCAAACATGCAATTTAATTGTTGTGTTGTGGATAAGTGAACTTGCCTTGGTTTTTATTTGAGATTGATATCAAGTTTGCTCAATTTTAAGTTGACATTTTGTGTGGTTCATGTGTTAACGACAATGCTGCTCGGTTTTTGATGTTGATGTTCCAATGCTTGTTTGGATTATTTTTCTTCATATTTTAATCTTGATTTAATTTGTGATGCGGATACTTGATCCCGATTATGCTTCCTTGTTATTACTAATGTATTTGTTAACTTGTGCAAGGAATTTCAAGAGATATTTCAATCGCTTAATTAATGTTTTTATTATTCAATCGAAAAGAATTTTATTCCACTACTTTGTGTATCCGAGTTTGCTTCCGACGTGATTGATTTTTATTCTCATTCTATGAGATATTTACACTGCTTGTGTTTTTGTCAAGATGTGAATTTTTGTGCAAGTGTACTCTTTGTTGTTTGGATGTATCCGATGCACATTTTGCATGTGATTTATTTTCATATTATCCATACTTTGATGCTTATGTCGAGTGGACGATCTCTAACTATTTTGTTTATTGATGCTAGCTTGCACGAAGTTTTTCGGGTTTCTCTACTTTGCTTGCTACGAACTCTTGTTCGTTTGGTATTATTCCGCTTCTGGTTTATTTTTCCGCCTCATTTACAGTTTTCTTTGCCATGAGAAGTATGAATAGAGATGCATGACTGGGAGTCCCTACTTTAGGTGAGAAATTTGTTTAAATTCCTCAAAGGAGGAAATGTTTGTTCTGCTCAAAGTCCTCGAAATGAGGTAATGCTTATGTGCATAAGACCTCAAAAAAGGGCAATTTCTTATTGTTTACTTAAAGACCTCAAAAGAGGAATGTTGTACCCCAAAAATTTCCCTCCCATTTTTCAAGAAAAATTTATTCAAGATTCCTCCTCATGCTCCTAAGGGTCTCAAACACTCAAGATTATTCAAGAATTGATCAGATGAACCCTCCTCCTAAGTAGTGGCCTACAATTAGGGTTTTGGTTTTCTCAACGAAAATTGAGCTTCTAATGACTCAAGTGAGTTTCATGGTTCCTAATATTCTTAAAACAATCCTCATGTCAAGTTTCAAGCCTTGCATCACAAGTTTGCTTAGTCAATTGCTCAGATGATTGAAAATTAACTATATTAGATAAAAAGTCAATTGTGGTCAGTATACAGTCAAAACTTCAATATTTTTGGTCAAAATCAATATTTTTAAGTCACATTTATCATTTTATCAAGGTTTGATCATGATTCATCAAGAAAACTCAAGATTCATCAAAAGACAAAAGTTACCAAATTAGGGTAACTTTTGTCTTTTGATGAATCTTGAGTTTTCTTGATGAATCATGATCAATCCTTGACCAAGAATAACTTTCACATGATTCATCAGAAATTCGTCAACCACAACCTATCTTAAAGTAAATTAAATTCTCTACAACTTTGTCTCTCTAAGCTCAAGGCCAAAAATGCTTCATTTGAGAGATATAGGCCAAAACATTACATATCATTTTAAAAGTCAACAAAAAGATCTCGTTTATCAAAGAAATTTACATCAAGTTAAAGACTTCAAATTAAAAAATAACCAACATGAGAGTTGTAGGGGACATCTTTATCTTTCTAAAAAGTCCAAGATCACCTTCATATGACAAAATTTTAAAGAGTTATGATTGATGCAAGTTGAGCAATTTTGAGAAAATGCACGAAACCATAATTGAGCAATTTTGAACTTTTAGGCCAATGGGCCTAACTTTTGAAGTTCAAACGTGTTTATGACATGTTCATAGACCCCTAAGTCCATTCATGCATTATTTTAATTTTTTTATTTCATTTATTTTGATTTTATTCATTTAAATTCAAAATTAAATTAAATAAATATTAAATAAATGTACAAGGCATGTGGGCTTTTGTTTTGGATCATTTTGAAGCCCAAGATCACATATCCAACATAACAAAACCGTGAGGGATGAAGAAGGAAAAAGATCTCCATGTTTTGGAAAGTTTTGCAATTGTTTTAGAAACAAATAATGACTTTGATTGCACATGTTTCCTTCCAAGAATGTTAACTTAAAAAATCATTCATTATAAATAGAGGACACACTCCATAAGACAAGGGACGAATGAGCTGCCATCGAAACAAGTTTTAAAACACAAAATTTTCAAAGAATAGATGCAAATTGTATCCCAGTTTTCCAGCGATTATCAACTGAAAGAAAGCCTCGAATCATCATCCTGACATCCTCAGGAACCTCCTCAAGTCCATAACCACGCTCAACCATGCCCAAAACGCCTCCCCTCAATCACACCGGTGGTAAGGATTTTCTAATTTCAAATTTCTTAATCCTTGTGTTATTAATAAGTTTCATATATCCAGATGTGTTAAACAAGAAACATAGAACAGGTTGGAACCAAGCGTGTGAAGAGAAGGGAGGGGGTTCTAACCCCAGCGATTCCAAAGCCCTTTTTGCTTTATTTTCTTTGTTTTCCTTTTTTTATTAGTTATTTTATTATTAATTAACTTTTTTTAATCAAAACTTATACATAAAAAAATCATAAAGAATCCATATAATAAAAAATCAACAAAAAATTAGTTTTAGGGTGTAAATTAATTAATTGATTTTTTGGACAATTAAATTTTAGGATTTTTATTAATTAAAATCAATTAGAATTAGGATTTTAATTATTATTAATTAACACTCAAATTATTTTCATAAAATCACCAAAAATATGAACTTAGATTTTTAGGGCATTTAAACTTTTTTCCCAACATTTTCTTATTCTTTTAGCTATTTATTTTCTTAGACAATTGTATAGGTCACACAGTTTAATGTAATAGTTTAGATTTACATCCCTGCATTTTTTCTAATTATGTAACTCTCCCAAAGCCCTGTAATAGCATAGATTTACATTCTCGCTTTATCTTTTGCCTTTATATGTTTATATATATATAACTGCTAGTAAATAAGCTTGTGTGATAAGAATAAAATCAAGCATAGATAACCTTAATTTTTAAGATAACATAACTGAAACCAATAAACTTTGCACACTTCACCTCTAGGGTAACCTCTCTCTGTTGCCTTGCGATAGTAATGGTCACGTCCCACGAAAACGAGAATACTTTAACAAAGACCCTCGGTTAAACAATATCATCATGGTCCCTTTTGAATAAAGATCATAATCCCTCGATGACCCTTCGAGTTGCCTACAAAATGATCTAGTCCCTTCGAAGGTCCTACGAGAAAAATGATGATAGTCCCTTCGAATTGCTAAAGTATCTTTACATGTTGCCTTCTATGACCATACAACGACCCTACACATGTCCCTTCATATTCAATAGATAGGGCTATCTACCAACTAATGGTGTGGATAATACTATTGTTGTACCCCAAAATTTTCCCTCTCTTTTCTCAAGGCATTCCTCACAAAGATTTCCAAAAAGCTCAAAATTGCACATGTACAATTGGACTTTTAATGCCCCATATAGTTTCCATGGATCATATTGGAATTTCAAGCATCAGGTCAAAGAGGAAACTATCGAAAGGGTAAAGTAGATAAAAAAGGTGTGTCGAATTCAAAATCTAGTTTAGGATATTCAAACCACATAACTGATCGAAGGGAGTGGTTGGCAGATTTTGACAAGTCAAAGAAGAGCAAGCTTGCTTCTATTTCCTAAGTTTCCACAAGGCAATGGGTTCCTTCATGCTTGCTTCGATCCACAAGGCAATGGCTTCCTTCGTTCTTGCTTCGATCCACAAGGCAATGGTTTCCTTCATGCTTGTTTCGATCCACAAGGGAATGGCTTCTTTCATGCTTGCTTCGATCCACAAGGCAATGGCTTCTTTCATGATTGCTTCGATTCCACCTCTAAACCCTTTGGCACGCATAGTTTCTACACTATGAATTACAATTTGAGGTTTGGACATTTGAACTTTAGACCACTTAATCAACTGATGGTTACTGGTAGGAAAGTAATCCAGTAATTCTTTTGTTTTGACTATGGCAATGAGATCATCTTGCATGCTCAAAGTGGTACATTCATGTTGTGTTGTCCATTCGAAGGACACACATTTAGCGGAAATAAACAATGTTTTGTCTGTTGTTGAGTCTGGTCGAAAGTTTGTGTGGTCCAATCGAAGGACACACATTTGGTGGAAACAAACATTGTTTCGTCTGGTCAAAAGTTTGTGTGGTCCATTCGAAGGACACACATTTGGTGGAATCAAACATTATTTTGTCTGTTGATGAGTTTGGTCGAAGGTTATAATTGGTCCATTCGAAGAACATACAATTGTTGATCCATTCGAAGAACATACATTGGTCCATTCGAAGAACATACAATTGGTGGATTCGAAGAACATGCAATTGGTGGTCCATTCGAAGAACACACAATTGTTGGAAACAATATTGTTTGGCCTGTTGATAAGTTTGGTTGAAGGTTTGTGGATCCCTGTGATCAAAACAAAAGGGTGAAGTATTCAATATGCTTGCTGAACAAAGTCCTATATGCTGCCAAGCCCAAGTTTGTTGTACTGTCCATATAACAACCTAAAACCATGTCAAAAAGTAGTCTGTTGCACTGCTATGAAACAACCCTGCACCAAGTTGCCGCAACACTCCAAAACTGCTGCAAAACAGTCCTGTTATACTGCTCCTAAACCAGTCTCATATTTGCACCAAACTAGCATATAAGGGATGCACCTCGAAAGCTATGAAAAGAACATACCCAAACTGTTCAAATTTTATTTGTTTTTTCCCCCTAAAACCCCAACAAGACTCTTTTGTAAATAGTTTGTTTCACAATACACAAAGGAGGCTTTTTGGGAGAAGAAAAAAAGGAGAAGAAGAAAAAAGAGAGAGGAGAGAACACTAAGGTTGAAACCTTAGGAAACTTTTAAATCCAGAACCAAAAAAACACAACAACTTTGTTCTTTTCTTTCGAACCCAGAACCAAAAAACACAACACCTCTTTTTCTTTTCTTTCGAACCCAAGAGCATTTCGAACACAACAACACAAGTCTAGAACACACATTCCAGCTTCAAGGTAAGTCTCCTTGACTTTAAACCTTCCGTTTCAAGCATCATTGGTGTTCATTTTCGAAGATAACCTGTAATAACCATTGCATTCAAGGCTGACCTTTTGTTTATCTTCTTTTCTTGTCAATCATATATCAAGAACTAACCTGTATAGACCATAAAATAATGTTGGAGTAAAAGATTTACAGCATGGTTCGACACAAAGCCTTAGGCTTCGATCCATACTACTTCACAGGCCCAAACAAAAGGAAGAAAAAAGGGTGTGTGAATCGAAGGATGCATGCTTCGAACATACTGCATGAATCAGAAGATTTGTTTTCTCTCTGTGAATCGAAGGGTGCATGCTTCGAACATACTGCATGAATCGAAAGATTTGTTCTTTCTCTCTTTTGCGCTATTTTTGTTATATATATATATATATATATATATATATATATATATATATATATATATATATATATATATATATATATATATATATATATATATATATATATATATATATATATATATATATATATATATATATATATATATATATATATATATATATATATATATATATATATATATTCTTTCATTGTTATTCAATATGGTTTTAATAATTAGGACTTTTATTGATTTTCACCCCCAATTTGTACATTTGTATCCCCCATCCCCTAATGATGTAATAGTTTAGGATTTTAATTTCCGCAATTTACCGCTTTAATATAAATTGTTAGTAATTAGGGTGTGTATGGTAAGATAAAATTAACCGTTAGAGAACCCTAATTTCAAAGACAAAAATGCATGCAATCAAACACATTATTCCCATACGTGAACTTCTAGGTTAATCTCGCTTGTTGCCTCGGAAAATAGTCATGTCCCTCGAATATGGACGTTTTAGCAAAGACCCTTGATAAAAGATCGTAATCCCTCAATGTCCCTCGATGTTGCCTCCGATAAACGATCTAGTCCCTTACGAAAATTACTAAAAGATCTCATAAGTTGCCTTCTATGACTATACGATTGACCCACGCCCGTCCCTTCACATCCAATGATGGGGATTCTTATCAAATCAATGGTAAGATATCAACATCTAAAGGACGAGGAAAAGAACAAAGACCTTTTGAGTAGGTAGGACGCTCGTAGTTGCTTGCTCGCAAACTAAAACCATTTCCACATTTACACTTTCAAAATATCTTCAAAAAACAAACATCTCTTTGAACTATTTTCAAAGCCAACACTTTGTATTCATTCTTATAGAGACGAGAATCATTACAAAGTTTTCTGCAACAAAGGAATTTTCAAAATACTTTCAAAAACCCACCACAAAACACATTTCGAAAATAAAATTTTTCAAAGTGATCTAGCAAGAAACTAAGAGCCCGTAGGTAACTACGAATGAAAAGGGTGCTAACACCTTCCCTTTTCATAACCTACCCACCGAACTCAAGAAAACATCTCTAAAGGTATTTCCTGTTCTTTTCACTCTTTCCTTTATTGGATAAAAGAAAAGTCGCTGGCGACTCTTGCTAACCGCAACATTTGCGATAAAACGCAAAACACCCAAGTCAGTTCTCCCATCCGAATCAATTTTGTAGAGATCCCTCCCAAACTCAAGGAAATGGTCTTAAAAGTTCCTGAGAGCTCATCATTCAACAAGAGACATGGTCACTTTCTCAGTTTGGTTACTGCCGGTTTTGACGAAGGTCTGATGAGTGTCCTATTCCAGTTCTTCGATCCTAAGCACCACTACTTCACATTTCCAGACTATCAGTTCGTGCCTACGCTGGAAGAATTATCCAAGATACTTGGTTTGCCTATATCAGACCAAGTATCTTTCAATGGTTTAGAACAAGATCCAGCTTCTGAAAATGTTGTCGTAGCTTTGCATTTGGAGCCATCTGACATTGAGTCCAATTGGGAAAGAAGAAGTGGAGTTAAGGGCCTCCTTGCAAATTTTCTAATGAAGAAAGCTCAGGTATTCCTAGACGCTATGAGTTACCATTCCTTTAAAGATGTCTTAGCTCTCTTGATCTATGGGTTGGTTATGTTCCCTAATTCAGACCAATTTATAAATGTCATTTCCATCAACATCTTCCTTTCTCGCAATCCAGTACCTACATTTCTCGGGGACATTGCATTCACTCCACACCCGTATTATGAAGAGACGAGGAACTCTAATGTGTTGTATTTCTTTTCTCTATAGGTAGTTTATTTCGCACCTTTCTCAGTTAGTAATGAAGAATGAATTAGGCTTAAGGTGGAACCAAAGGTTAATGTCTCTTTCTCACTCTGATATCTATTGGTGCCCTCGCTCTCAAGAAGATATCTCTTTTATTGATCGCTGTGGAGAATTTCCTAATGTGCCACTCTTTGGCATTAGAGGAGGCATCACCTACAATCCCTCTTTAGCCCTAAGTCAGTTTGGTTACGCCCGAAGATATGGTCCTCATGATATGCTCATCCAGGGTATTATGTTCGACTATTCAAATGATCTGCAAGGTTATCACCAGAGGTCCAACCATGCTTGGGGCATGGTTAAGAAGAATGATAACAAGACCTTAGGGAGAAAGAAATCCATCCCTTTGGAGCCATACCTCAAATGGGTGCGAGCACATGCTCAAAGTCTTATGATGCCATACGCTGCTATCTTACCAGTGATTTTAGAGCCTATTGTTCAAGGGGATGAGTCTCACATCATTTTTCATCCTGATATGTCGACAAACTTCGAAGAATGGCAAAAGTCTTGGATCCAGATCAAGGAAGAACGAGATACCTTTGAGACCCAATTCTACGTAAGCAAGAAGAAGGTTCTGGAGCTCACAAGACAACTCCATGAAGAGCAGAGTTTGAATGCCTACATTGCACCGAAGAAGATTCCCTCATGGGAAGCTTGATTTTTCTTTTTGTTTTAGAAAGTTTATTTTGTATTATTTTTGTTTCTTCCAATGTAAGCCCAAGAGGCATGTTATAAGAAATTTGAACTTATTAATACAATTAATGTTTGTTCCCTTTTGTCTAAACAAAGTTAAATCCTCTAAAGTCCTTGAAATCGTTTGCATACGCATGTTCATGCATCATAATATAAACAGGTATTTCACAATAGGTTTCCTTATCTTTCTACTGCTTATTTTAGTAAGATGGATATCAAACAAACAGTAAAGGATCTTCAAGCACAAAATGCTCAATTCCAACAGATGTTCTTGGATCTGGCTAAAGGACAAGAGGACCTGAAGGCTCTCATGATCAAAGACAAGAAGAAAAAGACAAGGAAACCAGTGGGTGTCCTGAATATGGGAAGGAGATTCAGAGAACCAGCAAAGAAAGCTCTAGAATTCGCAACTCTGTTAAATGAGGGAGGCAATCAAGAAGAAAAGACAAAAGAAGGGGACCACAATCTGGGGTCTGACAAAGAAGAGGCTGACTACGCTGAAGAACAATATCCTCCTGCTGATGACACATATAAACAACTGGAGGATCGTCTCAATGCCAAGGAAATTCAGAGAGTACCTGGTTTGGATTTTGAAGAATTAGGGTTGGTTTCTGGAGTGATCATTCCACCGAAGTTCAAGGTGCCCGCATTTGCTAAATATGACAGGGTTTCATGTCCTAAGCTGCATCTGAGGTCCTATGTCAGGAAGATCCAACCTCACACCACTGATAGGAATTTGTGGGTGCATTTCTTCCAAGAAAGTTTATCGGGGACTCAATTGAAGTGGTTCTATCAGCTAGAGGGAACCAACATGCGCAATTAGGAGGATCTGGCTGCTGCGTTCTACAGGAAGTACCAATACAATGCTGACCTTTCTCCAACTTGTACACAACTTCAAAGCATGTCTATGGATTCCAATGAGGGTTTTAAAGATTATGCCCAGAAATGGAGAGATCTTGTAGGAAGATTCCAGCCTCCTCTGTCTGATAGAGAGCCGATAGATATGTTCTTGGGTACTTTGTGAGGCCCATTCTTCAAACATCTGATCGGGAGCTCTTTCATTAGGTTCACCGAGCTGATATTAACAGGTGAAAGAGTAGAAGCCGGTATCAAGAGCGGTAAGATTCAGAGAGATGCATCTTCAAGTACAATAAAGAAACCATTCTCTGGGAAGAAAGAAGTAAGTGTTTCCTACAGTCAAAAGAATAAAAAAAAAGTTGAACGTCGTCCAACATTGGGAGCTATAATAATCTCCAACCCTGTATCAACTCAAAGACAAAACAATCAGCGCATGCAGGATGCACCTAGAAGACAGTTCACCCGGCTTAACATGTCCTTATCTCAGGTTTTTCCACACTTGTTGAAGTCTAATCTGGTCACTCTGAAGGAGCCTCTTCAAAACCCAAACACTACATCTCCTTGTTATAATCCACATGCTCGGTGTGCCTACCACTCCAACATTCCGGGGCATGATACAAATGATTGTTGGGCTCTGAAGAATAAAGTTCAGGATCTTATTGAGGCAAAGGAGATTGAATTTGACCCTCCCGAGGCCCCTAATGTGATAACTACACCAATGCCCAAGCATGGTCAGAGTGTTAATTTCGTTGATAGCGTCCTGTTTGTTTCTTTTGTTGATGAAGTAGCTACTCCTCTGCCGATTGTTAAGAAGAATCTCTTACGATCCGGTTTATTTCTAGGTTATGGTGAAGGTTGCCACCTATGTACATATCTACCCAATTGTTGCTTGTTGTTGAAGATAGGTGTCCAACGCTTGATGGACAACAAGTAAATTCTGTTTGAGAAGACTCCCTCTACGAGAAGTCTATGTGAAGATATATCAATTATTACCATTTTCAATAATCTTCCCAGGGTCTCCTCTGTAATACCCTAATTTGTCCCACCCTTTTATTTTTATCTGGCTTATGCATTTTGCACTTTTCTCATGTACATAACTCCCATTAGGTCATTTAACATATCATGCATCCTTAATCAGTAAATTTAGCATGGGAACAAGGATTCTTGACCACTGAGAACTTCTCGCTCTTATTAAGCTACAAAGTTGTTATATTCATCAAGGGGGGGATCATTAGGGTTTCACTAAAGGTTTAAGTAAAGACTATGTGAGCTAGGGTTTAAGGCCAAAGTCAGCTTGAATATTTTCTTCAAGGATCCAAGACATTGTTATTGCTCATACAATCGAAACATGGTATAAGATGCAGATTATAACCAAGGCGTCATTCTTTCAAATTGTTTGTTTCTTGTCATGCAAGTTAATATTAGATTAAGGTTGAAGTGGATTTAAATGATTTCATGGATTCAAACTTGGCTCAATTCATCAAATTTGTTGGAAGCATACATGGCATGTTGTGGAATTATTAAGGCATTAAAGAAGGAAAGTTGAATTTCAAATTTGAAAAGGAGGGAAACCTTTTATTCCATATTACTTGGTTGACAAAGTAAACACCAAAATCAGAAGGTCAATAAGTTACAAATGTAAAGTCAATGACAAGAAGATATTACAAAAGAAGGCATGTACAATGACTATGTTCTTAAAAATATTCCAAAACACCATGGCCAATTCATCATTGTTCATCCCTAGACCTAATTACTAAGCTATCTTCAAAACCTCTTCAGCCACCACCTTTCATACATGTACGCATACTTCATGTTGCCTCCATGTGTGCTAAAATCCCCTTATTTCAAACTGTATTTTAACTTCATCTTATGCCATATATCCTTACCATGGCCTACCAAAACCAAACCCGCGCCTGACACAAAACTTCCAGCTTCATTTCTCATATGCGTCAAACCGAAGAAAAAAACAATTGACGTCAATATAGGAAAATATGGACATTAATGTTACATGACACAAGCATACCAAAGTCCCAAGGCAGTTTCGAAACAACAGAGAAATTTAGCAAATAAAAATAAATCGGAACCAAGTTTACCTTGAAAGCTAAGAATCATGTTAAGACCAGTTCGAGTGTTGGAAAAGGCTAGAGTTTCAGTTCACATTCCAGGATGTAGCCCAGCAAGGCAATCAAGCTCAAATCTACATAAAAGGTCATGCACATTCATCTCAGAAGATAAAATCAGGCTGCTACAAAAAACCAACCCCTTCATTAACATAACAGTTGGCCTGCAGGAAATTGAGAAGGGATTAAATCAGAAAAATACAGCCATGCAATCAAGGAAATTATGTCTAAAAATAGTTAACTCAGCTCATTCCTAAACCACCCTGCATAATAGAATTTCCTAACTGCCATAAATGATTCTCCAATTTCTTCTAATCATTTTGTTACTGTCAACCGTAATTAAACCCCTAACAAACTATAACATCCCTAACATCATAACAGAATCCTAACTACCTTGCACATAACCTGCCAGCTCATAAAAACATAATTCCAAAAATTAACTCTCACTCTCTCGAACTGTCAAAAACCAAATTCCCTCTAACCTCTCTTAACAGTTTCTAACTAACCATCCTAACATCCTCTAACCGTTTCTAACCATAACCATAACAAACTTCTAACAGAAGAATTTAATAGAATAACAGAAAAGGGATTGAGAAGAGATTTCCCAACAGATTAAAAGCAAGAAAATGGAAGAAGGGGAGGCATGATTCAGGAGAGGAGAATAATAGAAAAATAGGAAACTCACTAGAAAATGATCTCAGAAATCTATTTCTGCTCTCTCTCTCTCTCTCTTTCGTCCTCAACCTTCATTTTTTCTTCACCGTTTTTCAGAAGAACCACCATCATTCACCATAAATTGAGAAATTCTAGAAACTTCGATCTTTGTTTTTCTCTCTGCAGCTCTGAGAATTCATCATCTTCATCACTTTCATTCTATTTTCATGATTCCTTTCTGTTGTACCCCAAAATTTTCCCTCCCATATTTCTCAATATATGTCAAGTAAGGTCTTCAAATTTCTCAAGGAAGTCCGAGAGTTGACGAGACAAACTCTCTCCTAAGACAGTCTACCTCAAATTAGGGTTTCATTTTGCATCAAGATGTTTGAGTCCAAAGGATCCCAAATGCTCACCATTGTTCTAATATGTTCTCAAGATCATCCATGTCTAATTTCAAGCCTTGCAGAGAAAATTTGCTCAGTCAATTGCTCAAAGGCCTGAAAATCGACTGTGCTAGGGCAAAAGTCAACTGTGGCCCACATACAGTCAAACTTCAAGATTTTTGGTCAACATCCTCATTTTGAAGTTTTATTCATCATTTTATCAAGGGTAGAGCATGATTCCTCAAGGATTGCTCACAATTCATCAAAACCCAAAAGTTGCTAAATTAGGGTTTTATAGGAAAAGTCAACTCAACTTTGACCAAGCATAACTTTCTCATACTTTATAAAAAATGATCCATCCAAAGCTCATTTTGAAGACGGTGTAATTCCCTACAATTCATCTTCAGCTCCCAAGTTCAAAATATACACTCACAAGAAGATATGAATTTGGACATTATAGGTCATTTTGAAAAGTCAACAAAAACACCTTTTGGGTCAAAGCTTCATACATGAACACGGAAGACTCAATTGAGATGATACCAAAAAGGTTGCTTAGAGGACATATTAAGCTTTATAAAAAGTCCAAGAACACATCTCTAGGGTCAAAATTGAGAGAGTTATGCATTGTCCAAGTTGACCCTTTTTGCAAAATTGCCAAAAGTCAAATGTGTCCAAAATTGCATTTTTTGCTAAATGGGCCCAACTTTTTATGCTTGCACTGAGTTTGTAATGTGACCCACGACCCATGAGCCCTTCCACTTGTCATTCTTTTATTTTAGTTATTTATTTTGATTTTATTTCAATTAAATCAAATAAAATCAATATAAAATAATGAAAATATCAAAAACTAATTAAATCTTGAGATTTTGTGCATGATTAGGTTCATTATAAAGCTGGAGACAAGATCAAATCGTGCAAGGCTTATATGGACACAAAAAGATTGAATTTTCTTGTTTTGGAAATATTTGGTACAAGGATGAAATCATGAATCAATCTTCATAATTGAAAGAGATTTGATACAAAGCTGCAACCCTAATACACTCTAGTATACATAAGGAACAAGTGCAAATCAAAAGCAGGAGGCTAGAGGCGTGCAAAAGCAAAGAAAAATTTGTAAAAATTCAAGAAAAAGTTGCAAACTGATTTCCAAGTTTCAGATCATCTCAAGCCATTCTAATCATTCCAATCAATTGTTGGACCCCCGGATGTGCAATCGACCTAATGTGTCTAACGGTATCTTAACTACAAGTGCACAGCCTATCGCGGTAGTAATAAAAAGATATCGAACCCACATGGACTTTGTAATCACTCTAGTGCTATAAAGGTTTGCTAGTTTAGCTAAGGCGAATGTTGTCACGTTTGGTTTTTAGAAGTTAAAGTAGAGGAAAACTAAATCGAACTAAGGAAATAATAATAATAAAGCGGTCGGTATTTAATATAGTGAACCTAAGCGGATTTAATCGAACCTAAGCATATAAAGATGTTTAACTTAAATGGTTATGTAGAAATTATCAATTTAAAAACCCTCAACTCACAATCTCATGGTCTTATCTCGGATTATACCCCTAAAGCCCTATGCCTGCTCTCACTAGCCCATAAGTGTTTAGAAAATACTCTTTGAAAACTTAATAAAGTCTAATTCGTTTTAAAGCGCTCTCGCTGTATTTAAATCAAATGCCTAACTTTAGCTATCCGGTTAAAACCTCACACTCTCATGGTCTTGATCCTAACCTATTCTACTTTTCTTACTCTCGTAACAAAACGATTGATTTTAATTATAAAAAGTCACAGACAGAAATTAAGTTAATTTGGATTTTAGCTTAGGAACAATTTAATCCATTCAGTTACTATTATCACATCCCGACTTTAGAAATTTAGCTAGCCATGGTACTTGAAACAGACAGACAGGAAATATAATTGGAAAGCAGTGAAACATTCATGATAAATAAATAACAGTAATTGAACATAAACAAATTGTACTTAAAATTAAATTAAATGCGATTAAAACCTGAATAATAATACTATTCCTCAAGCTCCCTCTTCCACAAGTCGGCAAGATTGGAACCTTCGGAATCGAAACTCGAAATGAAGTCTGAGGCTAAAAACAAATTCTAACTAAGATAGAAATTTCCTAATGTTGGAAATGGCTATTAAATGGTAAAAGGGAAATAAAAACAAGAACAACAGGAAAAATGCAAACTGGGAAATGGTTCCTAAATTCGGCAGAGCTTCCGCAAGAAATTTGTGAAAATAAAACTCTGTCCATTCTTCATCGAAATCTCTCGTATTTATAGAGGAGAAATTGACAGTTAAAAAAAAAAGAACGTGGGCTTTGCACTTCAGTTGTGGAGAAAAACCAGGAAGACTGGGCGTTGGTGAGGTTGAGAGATTGTAGGAGTATCTGAAGACTCCTTTCTTTTCGTTGCCCACGTCTCCACGTCTTCACCTCACGTTCTTCATAAAGTTGGATTAAGCGTGTAACGGTCGCCACAAGTGTGTTACGGGCATTCTTCATGTAATAAGCGTGTTACGGTCGTAACACCAAGGTGACGGGCGTAAGAAACTTAGAAGCGCGTTACGTTCATAAGTGATGTTGACGACCGTCACAGCATCAAAAAATGCAGAACTTTGCAGAATTGTTCCTTTTCTTTTGGTTTTCATGTTAACTTTCTTCATATGATCTTTTTCCACTAAATTGACTTGAGACATGTTGTACCTATGAAAAGACATAAAAACTCGGAACAATCGGGAGTTAAATGGATTAATGTAGTATGAAAACAGACTAAAAATGTAGCAATTATACGATACGATTTCTCGTTATCAAACTCCCCCATACTTAAACCTTTGCTTGTCCTCAAGCAAATAATCATTTAGAAAGACCGTACAAGTTTTATTAGACGCACATGCATAACATACCTTTGGTTTTCAAAACAATTACGGGAAATCAATCGTTAGTTCGAACTTAAGTAAAACACTAACGATACACTAATGACACAAACAACAAGCTAAGCCGTGGACTTCCATTTTAAACTTACTTTCCAATAATTCTGTTATAATTCTACCCGGAGTCTCTTGTACCTATTTCACCCGGTTTGTTCTAACGCAATCACATTAAGCCCTTTGTCTTAGCACGCACATAATGGAGTAACCGGTTAGTGACTTTGATCCTTTTTAGCACGGGGTCTGGTACATGAATATGGCAACCCTACACATATTATCCAAATTGGAGGTTGTGGGGGATCGGGCCATAGCATGCCCTACCAAGTTCAGAACCAGATACCTCTGAACCAACCAACAATGGACTCCTTCATTGTTTGCTCATCTCTTATATGCGACCTTGTACTTTGGTGCAAATTTTCCTTTTTAGCAGCGAGATATGAAGGATATTTCATTGATTAGGCATCAAACACTTATATTCATCGGCTCCCGACGTGGTTTGTGTCTAGACGGTGCTGACTGCTAGTATAAACTACTAGGGGTTACTTTAGAACTAAAACTCAAGATATAGGTATAACGGTTATTGAAACGGGTCGCGTAAGTAGGAAGTCTAAGGTGTTATAACCGTATCGATCTTGTTGAATCATTCTCGGCTTCCTAACTAGGATTTAGTTAAGGTAGGTATGTAGGGCTATGCGAAGATAAAGCAAAAAAATTCGGTATGGCTAAATAAAGCGGGGAAGAATTGAAACTGAGAAATATCGTAAAAATTACTTGTTTAATGGAAAATGCGGAAAGGGAAAGGTACCTCTCCCACTCTATATCAGACATTGTCCTCAATGTTGTGGTATGATAGCGGGGAAATACAAAAAGAAACAACAAAAGCAAACTAATTAAGAATAAAGACTACTGATGTCCACGTCCTCTGCTCCTGGTGCGTGATCGCCTGGTAGGCGTGGCTTCAGAATCAGTGTCATGGGAGCCAAGAGTGCTGACGTCCATCCTTAAAGCGTTTAGTTCAGACAAGGCCTCGTCTAACTTCTCGTTCATGCTCCACTGGCCACTCAAAATCTGAGCGTTCTATGCACATAAACTATCATACTGCTCCTGTTGTTTTCTTGCAAGTGTTGCACCCATTTGATTCTGCCGGTGGATGGCTCGGAGAATTTCTTCAAGAGTGATAGGAGGTGGTGCGGATGAAGTTTTTGGAATGTCATGAACGGGGGAAGCTCGGTCCAACTCTTCTTGTATCTCGTCTGCGGGGGCATCAGGTTGTTCTTCATGAATAGGAACATGGCCCTTGGGAGCTGCAGGATCGAATAGCCAATTGGCTATGTTTTAAGGATCAATTCGGCCCCTGCAAGGAAAAATAATGTTATTATAAATGATGTTTCGGATCACAGGGTGAAATTTGCCATCTTCCCGCTCATGGATGAGGTGGGCAAACTTGCAGTGGTCCAGAGTAAGCAATGCCGATGCCATAAAAGGCATATCAGTGAGAGCGGCACCATGATTCAAAGCTAAAGCAAGAGAAGTGACAATCCCTCCGAAATAGAAGGGTTTACCGCCTCTAGTGCAGATGGAGTGAATATGGGCCAATAGAAATGGAGTGGCGTTGATCTTCTGGCTGGTAAATGCACAGTGCATGAAGAAAAGCTCCTTGGAGTTGAGCTTGTGGTTGCTATCTTTGGCGAAGATAGTGTTGCAAAGGATGCAGTGAAAATATATGATGGCTGGATTATGGATATGGGTGGCGTTGAGGTGGTCATAAGAGCTTGCACGATTGTTTGTCATGATGTGCCATAAGTTGAATGCTTCCTCGCTGAAATTATCCGGCATACTAAGGTGGACACCTTCATCGGAACTGAAACCGAGCAGTCACGCGATATCAGTTTGTGTTAGCTGATACTCAGTGCCGAACATGCGAAATTTGGTCACGCCAGAGAATTGGTTGGTGGCTCCATTAGGGGTGATGTAAGAAAATGAACTCAGAAACTCCAAAGTGAGAGTTTCATAGATAGGTTGTGGTTGGCTGCACAAATTCCACAAATTGACATTTTGCAGAAGTTGTTGGATGCTCTCAAGCAGTCCCAAATTTCTCAGACAGACGAGGTCGACATACCGAGTTGGTTGGAGACCGTGGCGTTGGAATTTTTGGAACTTTGTTCTCTGGGTTTCTCCTTGGTCTCCTTCTCTGAGAATGATGCTAGGGATTTGCTGCTGGTTATTGGCCATTGCATGCAAGGGGATTGAAACGTGAAAGGGGTTGGATTTGAGAGATATGGAAAATATGAAGAAATGGGTTGAATATATAGTGTAGGAAGAAATGTGGGAAGTTGGAATGTGAATGGGGAAGTGGAGTGGAGTAATGGAATTTAAATGTTGGAGTGGGTGATTAAAGAAAGAATTTGAATGGGTGGTGGACGATTTTGGGAAAAGGAGGGAGAAGTGGGAAGGAGAAACTGCTTCTGGAATAGCAGAAGACGTGTTTCAGACGCACGTGACGATCGTCACAGGAGGCTGACGGGCGTAACATGGTGAAACGCGTGTTACGATCGTCATAGATGTACTACGACCGTTACAGCTACAATATTTGCAATTCCAAACCGGACAACACTTATTTCATAAATGAAGCAGATTAATTCCAACACACCTTATATTCCAACACAGTAATTCAGCAATATATATTAAACACAATATCAGTCAATTTGAGTACACATCCCAATTATCATACAACCAATCAATCAGAATAAAATTTGCAAAATGCCAGTATCAATATAATAGGTTACTGATAATAAATATGCAGTGAATTGAATTTTGCTGTAGCATGCACTAAATTTAATGAAACTTGTAAATAAAAACAAACTGAAATTTGCATTGAAATGAATATTTGTTCTTTAACAGAAATTTAAAAGTTGCAGAAAGTAAACTTGTGCAGAATTAAAATGAAATCTTAAATTTGATAAAATTGCTCCACAGTTATGTCAGTCAAGCCTATTATATCCAGACGCATGCTCTTCAATTTGTCCTTGATTCCATTAATGTCAGTTTGATAAACATCCAGTGTGGTTAAGATTTTGTTCAAATTCTCAGTGTATTCTCCTTTGGTTATTTCAGGGGCTTCAGTATCCTCTGCAATGTTGTTAATGTCATAGTAACCAGGAGGGGTCTCAGGATCACTCTCATCAGACATCTTATCATCAATAACTTAGTAAGATTGTGGTGTTTCAGGTGTTGAAGGATGGTCAGGAGGGTTTAGCTCATAAAGCCAGTTATCGCGATTGTGGAAACTCACTTTAGCATGGTTTGGAAGGGTAAGTAAAGTGACAACTTCATTCCTTATCAGGTATTCAAAAGGTGCAGGACCTAGATTTCCTATTATGCGTAGGTCGAAACATAAATCAATATTCATAGGGCGAATCGAACCGAAGTGTGTACACTTATGCAGTTGGTATCTAAGTCCAAGGGCATTGACAATCATGGTGACTAGGCCTCCTACGATGATCGGTTCATTAGGGTCCTGAACAATGCGAGAAAAGGTTTGCATCATGAGTGGCACAACATTAACAGGTCGGCCTTGGGTCATACATTGCAGTAAAAATATCTCATCCATAGACACTGCAGTACGGTTCTGTTCCTTTCCGAATACAGTATGGGCTCGAATCTTATGAAAATAGAGGATAGCAGGGTTGTATATTTCATTGTTGTCCATGCTATCCGGCTCAGGGTGATAGTTTCCGGTTAAGGTTCCCCAAAAGTAATCTAGCTCGAAATGCATTAATTCCACCTGGGTGGTAGTAAAAGCAAAAGGTCCGCTAGAGAATCCTAGTAGGTCAACTAATTCCTTATGGTTATAAACGAATTCAATACCGAATAGTCTGAAAGCTATAAATCCTTTTCTGGATCCGAAACCGTGCTCAGGTATATGAACTAGGGAGCTCAAAAATTCAAAAGTAAGCTTGCGGTATGTGACAAACTTAGACTTAATGTGGGCTTTTTACCATCCCAGTTGGTTAAACAGATAAAGGACACTATCCTTAATACCTAAGGTGTCCATGGTTGGTTCATCATAATACAGAGTCATACTGATGTTCCTTTGTGACAATTCCTAAAATCTCCTCATTTGGTTCCTTCCTCTAAAGGTGGTTTCCATAAAGTTCTGTGGTTGTGGTTCCATAGTAAATATTAAATGGGGAAACAAATCAGGGGAGAAGGTAAGATAGAAAAAGACTTTTCAGAAATCCTGTAGCAAGTAAAGTTGTTTTAAAATCAACAGCAGTTTTATAAAGATTTTTAGAAAAATGGAAAAGAAAATAATGAAAATAAGGCTTTAAAAGAAATAAATGCAGAAACAGAAAAGAAAATCAAAAGTAATAAATAGAAACAAACGGAAACAATAACAAAAACAAATAGGTGGGTTGCCTCCCACTAAGCGCTGTTTTTAACATCATAAGCCTGACATAGTGCTTAGCAGTAGATCATTCAGGGGAAATAGTGGGTAATTCTAAAAGTTTTAGACTATTCGCATAATCTCTATTCTCAATGTGATGATATTGTTTTAATCGCTGTCCGTTCACTGTGAACGGGTCAATATTCCTATCCTTAATTTCTATTGCTCCTCTAGGGAATACTTTTGTAACTTCAAAAGGACCAGACCATCTAGATTTCCGTTTTCCAGGAAAGAGCCTAAGTCTAGAGTTAAATAGTAGCACAACATCTCCCACGCTAAATTCTTTCCGGGATAAGCGCTTATCGTGCCATCTTTTGGTTCTTTCCTTGTATATCTTAGCGTTCTCATAAGCGTCTAATCTCAATTCTTCCAGTTCATTTAAGTCGAGGATTCGCTTCTCTCCAGCAGCAGTGTAGTTTATATTGAGCATTTTGATTGCCCAATATGCCTTGTGCTCTAATTCTACCGGGAGATGACAGGACTTTCCATACACAAGCTTGATGGGTGTAGTTCTTATAGGAGTCTTGTAGGCTGTCCTATAAGCCCATAAAGCCTCGTTGAGCTTAGATGACCAATCTTTCCTAGATATGGCGACAATTTTCTCTAGGATTTGTTTAATTTCTCTATTCGAGACTTCGACCTATCCACTGGTTTGTGGATGATACGGTGTTGTTACGCGGTGTTTGACTCCATACTTAGATAATAATTTGTCGAATATCTTTGAAATGAAATGAGAGCCACCGTCACTAATGACAAGTCTAGGCACACCAAATCTTGGAAAGATTGTGTTTTTAAAGAGCTTAATTACTACTCGTGTGTCATTTGTAGGAGAGGCTATAGCCTCAATCCATTTTGAAACATAATCGACAGCTACAAGTATATACTTGTTTCCGAAAGAAGATGTGAAAGGTCCCATGAAATCGATTCCCCAAACATCAAAGACCTCTACTTCTAGTATTCCTCTTTGAGGCATTTCATCGTGTCTTGAAATATTACCGGTGCGTTGACACCGATTACAGTTTTTAACAGCGATATGGACATCCTTCCATAAATTAGGCTAGAATAGTCTGGCTTGTAGGATCTTTGCACAGGTTTTAGAAGTGCTTGCATGTCTGCCATAGGGAGATGAATGACAGTGAGAAATAACATCTTCTATTTCTTCTTCAGGTATGCATCGGCGGAAAATTCCGTTCGGTCCTCTTTTAAATAATAAAGGTTCATCCCAATAATAATACTTGAGATCATGGAAGAATTTCTTTTTCTGTTTATAAGTTAAGTTCGGTGGGAGCGCGCCTACAGCTAAGTAGTTGACTATGTCAGCATACCATGGCAGTCCCATGGTTGTATGGATCGCTTCCACGGCTCCCTTGGCTTTTGATTTGTTTAGATCCAGTTGAGCTAGATCGCTTCTTATTTGCGCTATCAGCTGTTCATACGGAAAATCATCGTTAATCGGTACTTGTTCGAATTTTATACCTTCTAATCTTGACAAGTGGTCTGCTACGACGTTTTCGGTTCCTTTCTTATCCTCAATCTCTAGATCAAACTCTTGCAAAAGTAGGATCCATCTGAGGAGTCTTGGTTTTGCATCCTTCTTGGTTAGTAGATATCTGATAGCATTGTGGTCTGTGTAAATGATTATCTTCGCTCCTAGGTAGGTAAGAACAGAATTTGTTAAGCGCAAAGACAACTGCTAACAGCTCTTTCTCAGTTGTGGCGTAGTTTATTTGAGCTGAGTCTAGTGTTCTACTGGCATAGTAGATTGCGTGAAGTTTCTTGTCCTTCCTTTGTCCAAGAACTGCTCCTACGACGTAGTCACTCGCATCGCACATGATTTCAAAAGGTAATCTCCAATTGGGCGGTTGCATGATTGGTGCGGTGATAAGGGCTGATTTTAGAGTTTCAAACACTTTAAAACAATCTTCATTGAATATGAACTCAGCGTCTTTCATTAATAGACCGGTAAGTGGTTTAGTGATCTTCGAGAAATCTTTGATAAATCGTCGGTAGAAACCGACGTGTCCTAAAAAACTTCGTATTTCTCGAACGGTCTTAGGTGGTTGAAGTTCTTTTATGACTTCTATCTTAGCTTTATCAACTTCAATTCCCTTATTAGATATAACATGTCCTAATACGATTCCTTCTCTGACCATGAAATGGCATTTTTCCCAGTTAAGCACGAGGTTTACTTTCACACATCTTTCTAAAACCTTTTCTAGGTTTGATAGGCATCCTTCAAAACTTTGCCCGCACACAGAGAAGTCGTCCATGAACACTTCCATGATGTTATCGATGAAATATGCAAAGATTGACATCATACATCGTTGAAAGGTTGCTGGGGCATTGCAAAATCCGAAGGGAATTCGTCTGTAAGCGAACGTTCCATAGGGACACGTGAATGTAGTCTTCTCTTGATTATCAGGGTGAATAGGAATTTGGAAAAATCTGGAATAACCATCTAGATAGCATAAGTAGGAATGTTTGGCTAATCGCTCTAACATTTGATCTATGAAGGGTAGAGGAAAATGGTCTTTTTGAGTAGCTTTGTTTAGTTTTCTATAATCAATGCACACTCTATACTAATTAACCACTCTTTGTGTTATCGGTTCGCCTTTTACGTTCTTCACAATAGTGATACCTCCTTTCTTCGGTACGACGTGTACTGGGCTAACCCATTTACTGTCGGAGATTGGATATATGATTCCTGCTTCCAATAGCTTCTTAATTTCATCTCTGACTACAGTGCTAAGGATTGGGTTAATCCTTGTTTGAGGTTCTCTAGAGATTTTGCAATCTTCTTCTAGCATAATACGATGGATACAAATTGAAGGACATATTCCTTTCAAATCGGATATGTTATAACCTAATGCAGTCGGGTACTTCCTTAGGACATCTAAAAGTTTCTTAGTTTCGAGCGTTCCTAAACTGGAATTGACTATTACTGGTCGCGTACATTCGGTATCTAGGAATTCGTATCTTAGGTTCCTGGGTAAGGTTTTTAATTCTAAACCCGGTTTCTTTAGACATGGTATATGATCAAGTGTAAGTGCTAGACTTTCGCTTAGACTATCATCTTGATATGGTTCACGCTAATTGTCGTCTTCGAATATCAGAGGGGTTTGGATTTTCAGTATTTCAGAGTATGTGGTCTGTTCTTCTTCCATCTCTCTTACACACTTGTCTATAACGTCGACTAGATAACATGTGTCATTCATGGCTGGTGCTTGTAAGAATTGAGTGAGGATAAATTCCACTTTTTCCTCTCCAACTTCGAATGTTAGTCTTCCCTTCTTTACGTCAATTATAGCTCTAGCTGTGGCTAGGAAGGGTATTCCTAATATGATAGGAGTAACTGAGTCCTCGGTAATGTCCATGATTATGAAATCGGTCGGGATATAAAATTGACCTATTCTAACTGGAACGTTTTCCAGTATACCTACAGGGTATTTAACTGATCGGTCGGCTAATTGAACGAAAATTTTTGTGGGTCTAAGTTCTCCCATCTCCAGCTTTTTGCAAATAGATAGGGACATGACACTGATACTTGCTCCCAAGTCGCATAGAGCTTTGTCTATGACAAACTTTCCAATGTTACAAGGTGTGATACGGTGGGAGAACTGACTTGAGTTTTGCGTTTGTATTCGCACTTGTTTGGTTTCGCAAGAGTCGCCACCGACTTTTTATTTTATCCTAAAGGAAAGGTTAAAAACCACAGGAAAAACCTTTTGAGATGTTTCGTGGGTTCAGGGGGTAGATTATGAAAAGGGAAGGTATTAGCACCCTTTTCATCCATGGTTATCCATGGGCTCTTAGTTACTTGGTTTTAGATCAACTTGCCTTTGATTTTTAATTTCTTTGAAATGGTGTGTATGTGTGTGTTTTGAAAAATGTTTTGAAATAGACGCCTTTGTTTCGGCAACCATTGTAATGACTCGTGTTTGAGTATATACGAAGGTGTGTATCTTTTCGAAAAGATGTTTCAAATGTTTTTTGAAAGTTTGTTTTGAAAGTGTTTGTGGAGTGTAGTTTTGAAAAGTAAGCAAGTGTTTTTGCAAGTTGATAAGTAACTAAGAGTTTGTCTACCCCTAAGTTTACTCAAAGGTTTTCTCTACGTTTTAACCCTTTTAACAATTTTTGTTTCACCATTGTATTTGGTGGACAATCTTGCGTTTAGGATGTTTAACGGGACAGGCGCGAGTCATCGTATGGACCATGAATGCAATGGTGCCAAGTGTCTTTGGCAATTTGCTTGAAGGGACTATGATCATTCTGTTTAGGCAACTTTCGAAAGCGTCATCGAGGGACTTATGATCATTTGAATTGTTTTGCCAAAGAAACTCGACGTGCAAGCATGGCCCATTTTGGAAGGCAACAAGCGGGATTACCCTAGGGGTGCAAGTGTGATTGTGTATTTGATTTCATGTATTTGTCTTGTATTAGGTTATCTAGCGTTTGATTTTATGTACATATAAACCCTAGGTCTAACCATGGTATATTTGAAAACGGTAAATTGCAGGAATTTAAAGTCCTAAACTATTACAAATGAGTATCCGGGGATGGGGGTACAATTATTTACAAATGGGGGATGAGACTTATAGGAGAGTAGTATCCAAATAATTTACAACCAAATCGAATCAATCGCAATCTCAAATGTAAAGTAATAGCAATGTAAAAAAGGGACAAGCAAATGTATCAATGTATAAAAGGATAAAATGCGTATTGTAAATGTATTTGTGTAAGTGTATGATTATTTACAAGGTTTGGAATGTAAATTTAATAAGAAAATCAAGTATTGTTAACTTAATGTTATCATTTTGTATTTTTGTTTAATATGTACAAACATTTTAATTGAAAGAAGGTAAAAGTTTTAAGTTTAAAGAAAAGTATTTAACTTTAAAAAGTTTATTCTTTATATGCTTTGCTAAGGTTTTATATATAAGAGTTAAAAAAGAAATGTTTTAGGAAAGAATTAATGTTTAAAAAAAAAGAGATATTCAACCTAAAAGTCCATTTTTTTTATGTATCAAAATTAATATGTTCTAATTAGTATTTTTATGTACAAATAGATTTATATATACAAAAAAGAGAGAAATTAAGATAAAATTCTATTAATCTAATTAAACCTAATGGTCATGTAAATAAAGAAAGTTTTATAAAAAAAAGAATTAAGGCATTTTAATTTATATAAAAAAAAGACTATGTTAGTTTAAATTATAAAATAAAATGATAAAAGGTTAGTTTATGTTAAAACAAAAGAAAATGGGCTAAGGGAAATTTAAAGGCCCAAATAAACACACATTGATTGGAACAAGAGGGGGGGGGGGGGGGGGGGTGCATCCGGATTTGGAAATGGGCTTAAGTCTGGTTAGGAAAGGGCAAGGCCCATTTGTCTCATAACGTTTTTTTTTGTTTAGGGTTTAATTATTTCGTTCATTTTGGGTTTGGGGTTACAGCAACGCAGAGGCGCCGTTCACTTCGCTTTCGTTCTTCGTCTTTGCATGCCATGGATTCTGATCAACGTCTTTGCCCAGGGCCACCAAGCGCCACCTCTACATCCTCCTCCCCATGGTCAAGCAGGCGATGGTTCGTTCAAGGTGATAACTTCTACCTTAGCGTATTTTAGGGTTTTAACAATTTATGTCTTGCATGTTTTGCTTTTCGTTTGTTGATTCTGATTAAGTGTTGTTGTGGTTATTTGAGGTGCGTGAAAAAAGAGGGAGGGATACTACCTTTTGGAGACGGAGGAGGAGATGGGATTGGAGGCGCTTTGGACGGACGGAAGCAAGGGCTTGGTGTTGAGATGGCTCTGCTTTTCCTGGTATCTTTACCTTTGCCTTTTATTAGGTTTGATGATGATACTTGAAAACCTAATTTACCTGTCTTTTCCTCTTCTCTTTTGCTTCTGGTTACTGGCTTTGTATGCTTGCTTGATGCCTAGCTTTAACACTTCTTTTCCTCTTTGTGAACTTCACCTTAGTTGCCTTCAATGATGATTTGTCTGAGATGTTTGATTACTGATATGCTTGCTTGCTCGCCTATTCCTCTTCTTGCCCCTGAGATGTTTATGATTTTGATCTTGAATATTTCTTTGTATGCTTGATACTTTTGTTACTCGATGATGAACTCTTTGAGTTCTGAGAGTTTGGCTTATGGTACTGGTTCAAGGCTTATGGTTTAGACTTGGAATTTCTGCAAAGCTTAAGGCCTCAGTTTGAATTTGTTTGTGAGTTTGACAGTTTGAGATGCAGGGCTTTCTTTCTAAGGCTTGACACAGGTTAATCTTGAGGGCTTTGAATTTTTGACATGGTTTTGTTGCTATGTTTGAGCAGTTTGATGGCTTGACAGGTTTAGAGCTTGAGGGCTTTGAGGTTATGGCTTTTGTTGAGGCTTCAGGATTTTTGATGTTTACAGGTTTAATGGTGCAGGTTTATGTTACAATAGGCTTTTGGCTTGTGCAGGTTTAAGGTTTATGGTGTTTTGGTTGAGATTACAGGTTTTGGAGGCTTTAGGCTTGTATGTGTGAATGCTTAAGGTTTGTGAGTTTGTCACAGTTTGGGCAGGATGCAAGCTTGAGGCCTTTTTTCTTTGTGTGGCTTCTGATGTATCTTATGCAGGTTGTTGGCTTTTTTGTATATCTTTAGGGTCTTGGCCTTTTTGTCCTTTTTAAGGGCAGGAGGTGTTATATTCGTTCTTGGTCAAATCTTTGGACAAGTTTGCAAGGCTTGAGGTTTTCACTCTTTGTGATCACTTCTGCTGCATATGTTCTGCCTCTTTTCTCTATGTATTCTGATACATCCTGTTTATATCTGCTTAGCCTCTAGCCTGTTGTACTGTAAGCTGCTTTCCTCTCTCTTTCTCTCTCCAGATTAAAGAAAAGCACTTTTATTACTTAATTTTTGTCTTCTTTCTGAAAAAGCAAACTGGCCTTTGTAAAGTGATGTATTTGAATATTGTTTGCACTTGTTTTCCTCTGCATATTTTCCATGTTTCTTGCGTACTTTATGTACTTTATTGACAGCTTTTGGAGTTGTTGATATTTTGATATCCTTGGACAATTTTTGACAACTTTTGGCTTAGTTTGAAAATTTAATTCAGTTTGCCTTTACTTGTACATGCTGTTTGGAAACTTGGTTGACAATTTTTTGATTTATGCAGTATGCTTGAAAATTTGAATTTGTGCATTTCACGTTTTTGCAAGACATTCTATCCCTCTTTGTGAACCGAGAGCAATCTCGTGATTTGCAGAGAGGGCAAACTGATTCCGGTCAGTTGCTTTTAATGATGAATTTTTAAATTAACTGTCTGTCTCTTAATTATTTTATCTGCTCTGACTTTTCTTTGGTTTCTTGTTTTTCTTGCAGATAAAATCAAAATGAGCAGAGGGAGCATTGGATAGAAGATGAAGACTTAGGAATTAGGATGAAATTTTATTTCAATTTTTAATCATTGTAACCATTATTATTATGAATACTTTGTAAATAAATACTGTATTCAAATAACAATTGTAACAAATAATTAAAGATGAATAAAATCCAACCTTGATCAGTTAATTCTTTTTTTTCAAATGTTTATCTAATTGTTTATAATTCTTAAATTATAATAAAATGGAAATAAATTCCAATTATTCTAACTTAAAATAAATAATCAATTGATAAACACTGTGGTCTTATCATCAATCAATAATAAAACCGACGCTCCAATTATCCAAAGCAATGCACAGTTAATTAAACAAAACGTCCACATACTTATCTTTTTACTGATCCAATCAAACACTGCAGATTCTCAATTTAAGTACTTCAGCTTTTATCTCATCTCAAATCAAATGCCTTAGCCTTTACTGATTAAACAAAAAATACTGCAAGTTCTCGATTCAAATGCCTCAATCCAAATCTCAGGGTAAACTGAAAAGAACTGTAGAATTAATTCTTTCTGCGCGCACAAAAACCCTAATTCTTGACTTAACGTTAGAGAAGCGTCCTCCTGATCAAAACCTGAGCCAATTCAACCAAACCCTAAGCAATCTGCTTGAACTGTTTTAAAAATCAATGACAACCCTAAATTTTGTCTGACTGACAAGAAAAGTCTGTTTGACCGATTCTTGAGTCGGTCTGAAAAATCAGGAAAAGCCCGAAGCTGTGATTTCTCGTGGTAAAAGAGGAGGGAAAATTTTGGGGTACAACAGTTGCCCCTGTTCAATCTTCTTGGACCTGAAGAGTTAGATTGGAAAATTTGCCTTTCGCGACTCGAGGGTAAAAGGAGATTGGACACTAGGGTGCCCAAAAAATTTGCACTCGATGATGTGATGGTAGAGAGAATGGGCTTAAAGATGCCATTTGGTGATGGGCTTAAAGATGCCATCTGGAATGTGACAGAATCTTGTCGGGGAATGGGCTTAAAGATGCCATCTGGAAATGTTGAACTGTATGTCATTGGTGAGTGGACGAGTATCAGAAAGGTATCCATATTTTGGAACATCTCTGAACTGGGGTTCTGAACAAGCGATAGATTGACATCCATATTTGGAGAATCCGTAAACTGTTTTCAGAAGTCTTGAAGTTGAATAAGCAATAGAGCAGCATCCGTTGTTGGGAAGCGTCTGTAAACTGTTTTCAAAAGTTGAGAAGAATCTGAATAAGCGATAGGTTAACATCCGTTACTGGAGAACCCGTGAACTGTTTTCAGAAGTCCTGAAGTTGAATAAGCAATAGAGCAGCATCCATGTTGGGAAGCGTCCGTAAACTGTTTTCAAAAGTCTGGAAAGAATCCGAATAAGCGATAGGTTGACATCCGTTACTGGAGAACCCGTAAACTGTTTTCAGAAGTCTTGAATCTGAAGCTTACTAATCTTTATCCTGAAAAAGGGTAAGATATTAGCTGAAATACAAAGTCATGTTGCATGAAATGTATGATGCAATGTATGTTATATCAATGTTTATGATATGAATGTGATGAATGCGCGTGTAAGCTGGTGAGCTGTCTTGCTGAGGATAGACGACTCTTGGATAATGAAATCTTTGACTGCTGTCGGGGAAAGTAATTCCTTGACTGCTGCTGGGGAGGGCAAGAATCTTTTGATCATTGAAAATGAGAAGTCCTGGGACCACTGTTGGGGGATCAGGAGTTTGGATTGTATGCCAATCTACTGGGGGTTCCTGTCTTGAGGAGATCTTCACTGGAGAATATTCGAATATTCAGTGAGGAACTGAGAATGAGTCTTCATTCTGCTAATGCTTAACTGTTATCTGGTCGATCTCCAGGCTTTCACAGAAGCTTGTATTGTCATCTGGTCGTAATCCAGGCTTCACAATAGCTTGCTAAGCTACTATCCGGTCAAATCCGGGCTTCACGGCTTGTGTTAAAGATATACCACTATCTGGTCGACTCCAGGCTTCGTAGTATTCTTGACTGCTGTCTGGTCGTAATCCAGGCTTCACAGAAATTTGTATTGTTATCTGGTCGCAATCCAGGCTTCACAATAGCTTGCTAAGCTGCTATCCGGTTAAATCCGGGCTTCACGGCTTGTGTTAAAGATATACCACTATCTGGTCGACTCCATGCTTCGTAGTATTCTTGACTGCTGTCTGGTCGTAATCCAGGCTTCACAGAAATTTGTATTGTTATCTGGTCGCAATCCAGGCTTCACAATAGCTTGCTAAGCTGCTATCCGGTCAAATTCGGGCTTCACGGCTTGTGTTAAAGATATACCACTATCTGGTCGACTCCAGGCTTCGTAGTATTCTTGACTGCTGTCTGGTCGTAATCCAGGCTTCACAGAAATTTGTATTGTTATCTGGTCGCAATCCAGGCTTCACAATAGCTTGGTTAGGGATTAAACTATTATCCGGTCGAATCCGGACTTCATAGCTTGTTCTGAGAGGACATCACTATCTGGTCGTAATCCAGGCTTGGTGGTTGTCTGGTATTGTTATTCGGTCGTACTCCGGGTTTCACACTATGCTGTAGGGATTAAGATACTATCCGGTCAAATCCGGGCTTTGTAACTTGAATCTTGTGAGCATTTGATCTTTGACGACTGTAGCTTCCAACAGATGATGAAGGAGTTTTTGAACGACCGATCAATCTGAAATGTAATTTGTTCTGGAGAATAAATCCTGGACAAACGTTGGGGAAATAAACCCATAATCAAAGTTGGGGATAGAAGAACTCTGGGGTTATTGAGGATGAGAAATCCTTGTTGTCTGCTAACTGCTTGGGGAACAAGATCTTCACTGGTTGAGGGATCTTAGGACCGTTGCTGGGGCTCGGAGCTCCTTGATGACTTGCGGGGTGAGAGAATTCTGATGATCTCTGCTGGGGAGTTCAGAACCTGGTAGACTTATGCTGGAGAGGTATGACTGGGAATCTTCAGTCTGGTGGGAAGTATCTCCGTGGGGAGAATGTTCACTGGTCTGGTTCCAATGGGGATTGATAGTTGGAAGTTTTAGCTCCGCTGGGGATAGTATTTTTAGATTTTAGGGCTCCACTAGGGGTGCTGAAACTTATCTCTGAGGGGGACTAAGTTCTGGAAGGCTCTCTGGCTGGGGAGATCAGCTTTGAGAAAGCTCCTATTCTGCTGAGGATCCTGGAGTTTAACTCTGTTCAGGGAATCCTTCTGAAAGGGCATCGAGATATCTATCCAGACCTCCAACCTATCAATAATCATCTTTTCCTGATTTGTGAGGAAATGACTATGTTCAAATGCATATGCCTACTTAACAAAACATTGGACGTTTCTAAATACAACATAAGTGTGAAAGAGAAAAAGGAAGACAAAGCAAATTTGTGTATTTGGAAAAGTATTTGTATTAACTTTCTATGAGCATCTTTGTACAAAGGAGACAGGCATCCTAGTAAGAGGATGTTGCCGTAAAAAATTGAAAGTTTTTATACAAAGGAAAGATGGCTATGTGAAATAACTCCATGGGATTCCATTCAGCTATAGCCTGCACAACTCTGAATATCTGTCCATTCAATGCTTCGTCTTCCGGTAACATAATTGATCAGAAGCTTGGAGTTCGTTGATGAAGAGATTGTCTTTAAAGTGATCCGACGAGACATAGTCGTACGCTTTAATTCCCTAACTTTTGCCTGAATCGCCCTTTCGGGTTTTCGATCCACCGGGAAACCCCTTTTTGCCCAAGCCGCCCTTTCGGGTTTTCGACTTGCCGGGTGTACAGATTTTTTTGTTTTATCCCTAATTTTTGCCTGAACCGCCCTTTCGGATTTTCGGTTCACCGGGATGCCCATTCTTGCCCAAGTCGCCCTTTCGGGTTTTCGACTTGTCGGGTTGTTTTATGCATAGTATCTTTTGACTATGTCTGTGTTCGCGGGGTGCGGTAAACCATCGCCGTCCATGGTGGTCAGAATCATTGCACCACCAGAAAATATGCTCTTGATCATAAATGGTCCTTCGTAAGTAGGAGTCCATTTGCTCCTGGGGTCACTTTGTGGTAAGATAATCCGCTTGATCACGAGATCTCCGACTTGATATACTTGACGTATGACTTTCTTGTTGAAAGCCTTGATCATCCGTTTTTGGTACGTCTGACCATGGCAAACAGCAGCGAGTGCTTCTCGTCGATCAAATTGAGTTGATCAAGTCGGGTCTGAATCCAATAATCTTCATTCAAACCTGCGTCTTTCATAATCCTTAAGGAAGGAATCTGAACTTCCATGGGCAGGACAACTTCCATGCCGTACACCAAAGAAAATGGGGTTGCCCCGGTTGAAGTACGTGCTGTGGTACGATATCCGTGCAGAGCAAACGGTAACATCTCATGCCAGTCCTTGTAAGTGACTGTCATTTTCTGAATGATCTTCTTAATGTTTTTGTTCGCTGCTTCAACAGCACCGTTCATCTTCGACCGATAGGGAGATGAATTGTGATGATAAATCTTGAACTGTTCGCATAGAGCGGTGATCATAGTATTATTCAGATTGGTTCCGTTGTCTGTGATGATCCTGTCGGGAACACCGTACCGGCATATGAGGTTTTGCTTGATGAAGCGGGCAACCACATTTTTTGTAACAGAGGCGAAGGAAGCCGCTTCGACCCATTTGGTGAAATAGTCAATGGCGACCAGGATGAAGCGATGTCCATTGGATGCCGTGGGCTTGATCTCTCCAATCATGTAAATGCCCCACATTGCAAATGGCCACGAAGCTGTCAGTACGTTGAGAGGAACCGGGGGAATGTGCACCTTATCGGCGTAGATTTGGCATTTATGGAAGGTGCGGGAGTGTTGATAGCAATCAGCTTCCATGGTAGACCAGTAATAGCCTGCCCTTAGAATCTTCTTAGCCATTGTGTGTCTGCTCAAGTGGGTGCCGAACGTACCGCTGTGTATCTCAGTCATGATCAACTCTGCCTCAGCTTTGTCCACACATCGGAGTAAAACACAATCGTGGCTGCGTTTATAGAGGATGCCGTTGCTCAGGAAGAACTTGGCAGCAAACTTCCTTAGTAACTTCTTGTCATTTACTGAAGCTCCTTCAGGATATTCTCTAGTCTGGAGATACCTTTTGATTTCATGAAACCAGGGTTGTTCCACTACTTCTTCGGTATTAATCTCGTGACAATGCGCAGGTTCATCCATTCGCTCGATGGTTATTTGGGGAGCCTCGTTATCCCAATTGAGTTTAAACATGGAAGATATTGTAGCCAGAGCATCTGCTAGCTGATTCTCTTCTCGCGGGAAATGCTCGAAGGTGATTTGCTCGAAATGAGGCAACAATGTCAAGACATGCTCTTTGTATGGGATAAGATTGGGATGTTTGGTATCCCACTCTCCTTTGATTTGACTGATAACCAAAGCCGAGTCCCCAAATACGATCAAAGATTTGATCCCTAAGTCTATAGCAGCCTCGAGACCAAAAATGCAAGCTTCATATTCAGCCATGTTGTTGGTACAACTGAAGCAAAGTCGGGCCGTGAAAGGCGTGTGGCCACCTTCCGGGGAAATGAGTACCGCACCGATACTGTTTCCAAGTGCATTTGAAGCGCCATCAAAGTACAGGGTCCATCGGGATCCCTTTTCAGGTCCGTCATACGTTCCGTTACCTTCAATGTTGTCCAAGTTCATGATGTCCTCGTCCGGGAAGTCAAATCTCATGGATTGATAATCTTCGATAGCTTGATGGGCTAGATGGTCAGCTAGTACACTCCCTTTTATAGCTTTTTGGGTGGTGTACTGGATGTCATATTCGGTTAGGATCATTTGCCATCTAGCGATTCTTCCAGATAAAGCGGGCTTTTCGAAGATATACTTGATAGGATCCATTTTGGAAATCAACAGAGTGGTATGAGTCAACATATACTGTCTTAGTCGGCGAGCAGCCCATACCAAAGTGCAACAAGTTTTCTCGAGCAGTGAGTAGCGAGTCTCACAGTCGGTAAACTTTTTGCTAAGGTAATAAATAGCATGCTCTTTTCGACCAGACTCGTCATGCTGGCCCAAAACACACCCCATTGAGTTATCCAAGACGGTCAGATACATGATCAATGGTCTTCCCTCGACGGGTGGCATTAGAATAGGAGGTTCTAGCAAATACTCCTTGATCTTATCAAAAGCAGCTTGGCAATCGTCATTCCATTCGACTACCTGATCTTTCTTTAATAATTTAAAAATTGGCTCACAGGTAGAAGTCAGATGAGAGATGAATCTGGCAATATAGTTCAAGCGCCCCAAGAATCCTCTAACCTCCTTTTCAGTATGGGGAGCAGGCATCTCTTGTATTGCTTTTACCTTTGCTGGATCGACCTCAATGCCTTTGTTGCTGACAATAAACCCTAGAAGTTTACCAGACCTAACTCCAAAAGTACACTTACTTGGATTCATCCTGAGTTTGTTTTCTTTCAACCTGGCAAACAGCTTCTGCAAATGCTCAAGGTGTTCCTCCTCTGTTTGTGATCGAGCTATCATGTCGTCTACGTAGACTTCGATTTCATGATGTATCATATCATGAAATAAAGCTACCATGGCGCGTTGATAAGTTGCCCCTGCGTTCTTCAGTCCGAACGACATCACCTTGTAGCAGAAGGTCCCCCATTGTGTAACAAAGGTTGTTTTCTCCATGTCCTCGGGGGCCATTTTAATTTGGTTGTAGCCTGAGAAGCCATCCATGAAGGAAAACACTTTGTGCTGAGCTGTGTTGTCAATTAAAATGTCGATATGGGGTAGCAGAAAATCATCTTTAGGGCTAGCCCTATTCAAATCCCGGTAGTCCACACACATTCTGACCTTGTCGTCTTTTTTAGGTACTGGCACGATGTTAGCAACCCATTGTGGATAGGATGTAACAGCCAGAAAGCCAGCGTTGAATTACTTCATCACTTCTGCTTTGATCTTCTCAGACATGTCGGGCCTCATTCGGCAGACTTTCTGTTTGATCGGTGGACAATCTTCTCTTGTAGGGAGACGGTGAACCACGATGTTTGTGTCTAAACCCAACATGTCTTCATAAGACCAGGCGAAGATTTCAGCGTATTCATTTAACAGCTGTATCAAGCGTTCCTTGACACTTGGCTCCAGATTGGCACCCACTTGTACTTCCTTCCGGTCTTCCTCTGTTCCTAAGTTGACAGTTTCCAACAACTCTTCGTGAGGCAAGATGGCCCTTTCTTCTTGTTGCAGAAGTCTGGCTAGCTCTCCCGGTACTTCACAATCCTCGTCATCTTCACACTCAGCCTGATTGACCAGATCTTCAGAGTTATTGAAGGACATAGCAGAATAGTCACCCATAGAATCCAAAGTGGACGAGTACCTGCATTTGTGAGTGTGGGTGTGTGTAAGGGATAGCCATCCTTAAACAAGCAAAAATGCAAAAAGGAAAGAAAATGAACACATCAGTTTATCAATGAAAAACGTCTAATAAATCATTAAACATGGCATATGGATATGAAGATAATCAAAACCCTTACAAATGGACCTACATGCCCCAGGCAAGGCATGAGGTGAAAAGGTAGTGTACGGATTGTTCAAAAGTAAATATTACAAACCAACAGGAAATGTTTGACAGATAATTACTGATTAATAAAAGTAATGGGGACAAAGTCTTTTGCCTCCCAGTTGCGTAGTCCTCCCTCGATGGTTGGGTAGATCCAATCTTCAACGTTGGCCTCTTTGTCTTCACCCTCCAAAGCGTTGATTCCATAAGGAGAAATCTTGATGAGCGTTCTTTCAACCTTTGAGCGGCGCATAGCTTTCTGTCCCGCAGCAGTGAAACCTAATCCAAACTTGTCTGTTTTGTGAGGAATATCAGGCAACTGACCCCATGTTGAGCTCTTCCCTTCCTTCATTGCAGCTTTCGCGTCTTTTAGAGATGCCATCCTGGCCATCTGCTTTGGTACCTCAGCTACCACTTTTGCTACTGCCACTTCAGGAGAGACTTCCTCGAAGTGCTGAAATGGTGTCTCAATGAATTCTCCTTCCACCTCTACATACCGAAAGGAGTTCAAATGGATGATCATATATTCCTCTTTACCGTGCACGGTTATGATCTTTCCTTTGACAGGGTACTTCAACATTTGATGTAAGGAGGAGGTAACCGCCCCAGCATTATATATCCATGGCCTCCCCAGTAAGCAAGAGTATGACGGACGGATGTCCATCACATAGAAAGTTGAGGGGAACACTTCTGTGCCGACTTTAATGGGAATGTCTACCTCCCCGTGTACCATTCTCTTTGACCCGTCAAATGCCCTTACAATGATATTACTTGGCCTTAACTCCAAGCCTTCACAATCTAAACGGTCGAGAGCCTTCTTGGGCAGCACGTTCAGAGAAGAACCAGTGTCGACCAGAACATGGGCCAAAGTAGTTCCTTGGCATTCTACCGACACATGTAATGCGTCGTTGTGTTTTCTTCCTTTTGAGGTCAGGTCAGCATCAAAGAAACCTAAACCATTGTCTGCTGTAAGACTGGCTACACAGTCTTGGAACTGGTCGGCAGAGGTTTCCTGGGGTACATGGGCTGTCTTCAGGAATTTGATCAATGCTTTGGCGTGTGCCTCAGAGTAAAGCAGTAATGCTAACATGGAGATCTTCGAGGGGGTTTGCTCCAGTTGCTCTACCACGTCATAATCACTCTTTTTAATTATCTTCAGGATCTCCTCCATCTCTTTCTTAGAGGTCTCCGGGATGACCAAAGGTTGAGCCCTCGCCCGGATGAGCTCATCTTGGGTCCCCTTACCTTTATCAGCAGAAGTAGGAGGGACAACAACGAGAATAACAATTTCTTCAATCAACGGAGTTTCGGCGGAAAGTATTATTGGTGCAGGATTAACTCTGGCAGCAGCTGAGGGTCCAAAGGTTGCCTTTGGGGGGGCAATCTCTGGAGAAAATATTCTCCCACTTCGGGTGATCTTGCTTGTACCAGCAATGTTTCCAATGCTGGCCTCTTCTTCATCAGAGCTTCCTTCGGTTACTTCAACTTGTTTAACACCATGGTAGTAGATTTCTCCACCGTAATTCCATGGTATTGACTTGTCAAAACTGTAGGGGACGGGCCCAGGCATAGTTATTTTCAAGGGAACAATCTTTATAGCTGATGTAATCTTAACAGGCTTTCTGACGGCCTTGGAAAGATTGGCGGAAATGGTGACAATTGAAACATCTTCAGTAGGGGTTGGAATAGCAAGAATCTTCTCAAACAGAATTTGTCGACTGTCCATCAGGCCTTGGATGCCTTTCTTCAGTAATGGGCAGTCAAATGGCAGAGAGTAACAACAGTAGCAGTCTTCTTTGCATCCCGGGAAAATCCCAGCTTTTAACAGATTTAACTTGATGGTTAACAGCGGAGTTATCAGGTCAATGACATCAGACACATACAGATCTTCCTCAATAGCATGGACATTTCGACCATGCTTCGGCATCGGAGCAGATATCATGTTTGGCTTCTCTGGAGCATCGAACTCCACCTCTTTTGCATCTATCAAGTCTTGAATTTTATTTTTTAGCGCCCAACAATCGTTTGTGTCATGTCCGACGCTATCAGAATGGTAGGCACATTTAGCATTGGGATGATAGTGCAGTGAAGAGGTATTCACGATCTTCGGTGCTTCCCTAATCTTGGTGAGATTCAAATTCAACAAATGTGGAAGAACCTGCGCAGGTGTCATATTGATGCGGGTAAACTGCCGTGGTGGCCGTTCTCCCCATTGCTGTTTAGGTCTGGACTGGTTATTACGAGGCTGATCGTTTGATGGATTTTGGATCATCACGGCCCCCACAGTCGGCCGACGCTCATTTCTTCCTGCTCCTCTCTGAGAATGCACAATAGTCATTTCCTTCTTCGCTGGAAATGATTTCTTAACATTTGTAGATGCAGAGGCATCCTTCTGAATCTTCCCATTCTTGATACTGACTTCTACCCGCTCACCAGTCAGAATTAATTCGGTAAACCCTGCAGAAGAGCTACTGATCAGATGGTTAAAGAACGGGCCATACAGGGTCCCCAGGAACATATTAACAAGCTCTCTATCAGAAAGAGGTGGCTGCACTCTCCCGGCCAGATCGCGCCACTTCTGGGCATATTCCTTGAATCCTTCACCTGAGGCCATCCCCATACTCTGTAGCTGAGTACGGGTTGGTGCCAGGTCAGAGTTATACTGATATTGGCGATAAAAAGCAGCTGCCAGATCCTCCCAACTATGTACCTCTGATCTCTCGAGATTGTAGAACCAATCCAGCTGTGTGCCAGACAGGCTATCCTGAAAGAAGTGTACCCAAAGGTTTCTGTCAGATGTGTGAGGTTGGATTCTTCGGACATACGACCTTAGATGCATCTTCGGGCAAGACAACCCATCATATCTTGCAAAAACTGGCACTTTAAACTTCGGGGGGATCACAATTCCAGCAATTAATCCCAAATCTTCGAAATCTAAGCCTGGAACTCTCTGCAGCTCCATAGCTGCTAACTTGTCCTCCAAACTCTTGTATTTGTCATCGGCCGACGGGTATTGTTGTTCTGAGTAGTCTTCATCTTCTTCAGCCTCTTCCTCTTCAACTTCAGATTCAGATGGTACCGCGGCCCCTTTTCCTTTACTGGTTCCCTCTTCAGATGTAGGGGGAAATTCAAGAACCCTTCTGGCTTCACCCTCAAACCTTCTTCCCAGGGTAACCACCCCGACTCTTTTCTTCTTCTTTTTCACTTGCTCCTTGTTCCCAAGCAGGGATTTTAGATCCTCCTGACCCTTTGCCAAGGTCATCAGGAGATGCTGAAACTGAGTTCTGAGACTATAGATCTTTGACCGTCTGTTCGAGATTCATCTTACTGAAATAAACAACAGAAAGATAAGGAAACCTGGTGTGGAGACCTGCTTATGCACATGATGAATGATATGTTTATTTATGCAATGCATTCAAGGATTTAGAAATTCACGATTGTTGCAGACAAAAAGAACACACGTCATATTAATAAGAAGAAATTTTGTTAGTACATAAATGCCCCATGGGCCAAATATTACAAAAACTTCTCATGGTAAAAAGACGTTGCACATCCTCTTTGGCGCGATGTAGGTGTTGAGGGTCTCTTCCTCATGTAGTCGGCGGGTAAGCTCCAAAACCTTCTCCTCACTGGCGTAGAAGCTGGCTTTAAAAGTATCCCTTTCTTCCCTGAGTTGGATCCAACTCTTCTGCATCTCCTCCCATGACGTTGGCATGTCAGGATATAAGATGGTGTAGGGAACCTCTCCTTCCTTAACGGGCTCCTTAATCACAGGGAGAATATGAGGGTAAGGCATCATTAGATTCTGGGCTCGGGTTCGTACCCACTTGAGATAAGGCTCAAGAGGGATGCAATTCTTGTGCCCCAGTGTCTTGCTGTCTACCTTGTTAGGCATCCTCCAAGCTCTGATGAATCTTTGACGAAGTCCTTGCGCATCGTTGTCGAAGTCAAAAACTATGTCAGGAATCAGCATGTTGTGAGGGCCCTCCCTCCGTGCATATCCAAATTGTCTCAAAGCTAGACAAGGATTGTAGGTAATGCCTCCCCTAATTCCAAGTAATGGAACATTGGGGAACTCTCCACAACGATCGACGATGATGACATTTTCTTTGGACCAAGAACACCAATGTACATCAGAGTGTGTGAGGGTCATCAATCGTTGTGACCACCTTAGGCCTTGGTCATTCTTCAAAACAGATTGTGGAAGGTGTGAAATAAACCACCTTGCAAGGAGAGGAGTACAACACATAAGAACACCCCTCTTTCTCATTGTTCGTGTGTAAAATGAGTGGAGGATGTCCCCAAGCAATGTTGGTATGGGATAGAAGATCTTGACGGTGTTGACATCTATAAGTTGGTCAGGATTTGGGAACAAGACCAACCCATAAATGAGGAGTGCCACAATTTCTTCAAAGGCTTGTAGATCCAAGGAATTCCAACACTCTTGTGCCTTCTCAAACAAGAATTTTGCTAAGAAGCCTTTGACACCGCTTCTAGTTTCCCAATGCCCCTTGATGTCGGATGGTTGCAAGTGTAGTGCTTGAGCAACATCTTTAGGCTTTGGTTCCTTTTCCGTACCGTTGAAAGGTAGTTGATTAAGAATAGGAATTCTCAGGAGTTGAGAAAATTCCTCCAAAGTGGGCACCAATTGGTAGTCGGGGAATGTGAAACAGTGGTGAAGGGGGTCAAAGAACTAGAACAAAACCTTTATCATGTCTTCTTCAATGTTGGTGTTGACTAGGCTGAGCAGTCTACCATGTCTTTCACTGAAGGGAGAGCTTTCGGGAATCCTGGATGTGAGCTCCTTAAGTTGAGGAGGGATCCTCACAAGGTTGACTTGGATATTTTTCCTGCGAGGAATTTCCATGACCTACAAAACAAGAACAAAGGTGAAGATTCAAACCCTTGAAATGGTTAGCGGATGCATATGATGCTTTATGATGTTTATGATGTATGCACAAACACATGTACAAGCAATTCACACAAAACCCTAGTTTCAGGCTTGCATGGGGTTTCATAGGTAAGTACCCTCTTGAGTGTAGTTGGCTTAAAAACCTGTCCTATAAATAGTAACCGGGTTCTAAGGAGCTCAATATCATCGGATTGTTTTCCATGTTCATTGTTTTGGTTTAGCCACTTAACTAGCGACCAAAATATTCCAAGAAAACAACCCTCAATGAGTGTAGTATCGAGTATCTACCAACTTCGGACTGCACCAAAGCCGGTCATCTCACTACCCTTAATAAAAGGCCAAGATGGTCAAGTAAGGTTCTAGGTCATTAGTGCTTAGTGACATCACTCAGCGGCCCCGTACTCTCCTTGATTGAACTCAAAGGTTACCGGTACTCACAAATATGTTGCACTAATATAGCTATTGCTTCAACCGTGTCGGTATACCCCACACAGTTTCCACAACGTATTGCTATCTATGAATGTTTCCCAAATCCGGGTGTAGGATTTCAAGCCCAAACAAGAGAATCACAAAGGTAAAGCAATCAAAGCAAACAATTAATCATGCAAGAGGGTGATCTAAAACCCTAAGGTAACCCCACTTTTAAATTAATCCCCAACAGAGTCGCCAGTTCTATGATACGGTGGGAGAACTGACTTGAGTTTTGCGTTTGTATTCGCACTTGTTCGGTTTAGCAAGAGTCTCCACCGACTTTTTATTTTATCCTAAAGGAAAGGGTAAAAAGCACAGGAAAAACCTTTTGAGATGTTTCGTGGGTTCAGGGGGTAGATTATGAAAAGGGAAGGTATTAGCACCCTTTTCATCCATGGTTATCCATGGGCTCTTAGTTACTTGGTTTTAGATCAACTTTCCTTTGATTTTTAATTGCTTTGAAATGGTGTGTATGTGTGTGTTTTGAAAAATGTTTTGAAATAGACGCCTTTGTTTCGGCAACCATTGTAATGACTCATGTTTGAGTATATACGAAGGTGTGTATCTTTTCGAAAAGATGTTTCAAATGTTTTTTGAAAGTTTGTTTTGAAAGTGTTTGTGGAGTGTGGTTTTGAAAAGTAAGCAAGTGTTTTTGCAAGTTGATAAGTAACTAAGAGTTTGTCTACCCCTAAGTTTACTCAAAGGTTTTCTCTACGTTTTAACCATTTTAACAATTTTTGTTTCACCATTGTATTTGGTGGAAAATCTTGCGTTTAGGATGTTTAACGGGACAGGCGCGAGTCATCGTATGGACCATGAATGCAATGGTGCCAAGTGTCTTTGGCAATTTGCTTGAAGGGACTATGATCATTCCGTTTAGGCAACTTTCGAAAGCGTCATCGAGGGACTTATGATCATTTGAATTGTTTTGCCAAAGAAACTCGACGTGCAAGCATGGCCCATTTTGGAAGGCAACAAGCGGGATTACCCTAGGGGTGCAAGTGTGATTGTGTATTTGATTTCATGTATTTATCTTGTATTAGGTTATCTAGTGTTTGATTTTATGTACATACAAACCCTAGGTCTAACCATGGTATATTTGAAAGCGGTAAATTGCAGGAATTTAAAGTCCTAAACTATTACAAATGAGTATCCAGGGATGGGGGTACAATTATTTACAAATAGGGGATGAGACTTATAGGAGAGTAGTATCCAAATACTTTACAACCAAATCGAATCAATCGCAATCTCAAATGTAAAGTAATAGCAATGTAAAAAAGGGACAAGCAAATGTATCAATGTATAAAAGGATAAAATGCGTATTGTAAATGTATTTGTGTAAGTGTATGATTATTTACAAGGTGTGGAATGTAAATTTAATAAGAAAATTAAGTATTGTTAACTTAATGTTATCATTTTGTATTTTTGTTTAATATGTACAAACATTTTAATTGAAAGAAGGTAAAAGTTTTAAGTTTAAAGAAAAGTATTTAACTTTAAAAAGTTTATTCTTTATATGCTTTGCTAAGGTTTTATATATAAGAGTTAAAAAAGAAATGTTTTAGGAAAGAATTAATGTTTAAAAAAAAAGAGATATTCAACCTAAAAGTCCATTTTTTTATGTATCAAAATTAATATGTTCTAATTAGTATTTTTATGTACAAATAGATTTATATATACAAAAAAGAGAGAAATTTAAGATAAAATTCTATTAATCTAATTAAACCTAATGGTCATGTAAATAAAGAAAGTTTTATAAAAAAAAGAATTAAGGCATTTTAATTTATATAAAAAAAAGACTATGTTAGTTTAAATTATAAAATAAAATGGTAAAAGGTTAGTTTATGTTAAAACAAAATAAAATGGGCTAAGGGAAATTCAAAGGACCAAATAAACACACATTGATTGGAACAAGAGGGGGGGGGGGGGGGGGGGGTTGCATCCGGATTTGGAAATGGGCTTAAGTATGGTTAGGAAAGGGCAAGGCCCATTTGTCTCATAACGTTTTTTTTTGTTTAGGGTTTAATTATTTCGTTCATTTTGGGTTTGGGGTTACAGCAACGCAGAGGCGCCGTTCACTTCGCTTTCGTTCTTCGTCTTTGCATGCCATGGATTCTGATCAACGTCTTCGCCCAGGGCCACCAAGCGCCGCCTCTACATCCTCCTCCCCATGGTCAAGCAGGCAATGGTTCGTTCAAGGTGATAACTTCTACCTTATCGTATTTTAGGGTTTTAACAATTTATGTCTTGCATGTTTTGCTTTTCGTTTGTTGATTCTGATTAAGTGTTGTTATGGTTATTTGAGGTGCGTGAAAAAAGAGGGAGGGATACTACCTTTTGGAGACGGAGGAGGAGATGGGATTGGAGGCGCTTTGGACGGCCGGAAGCGAGGGCTTGGTGTTGAGTTGGCTCTGCTTTTCCTGGTATCTTTACCTTTGCCTTTTATTAGGTTTGATGATGATACTTGAAAACCTAACTTACCTGTCTTTTCCTCTTCTCTTTTGCTTCTGGTTACTGGCTTTGTATGCTTGCTTGATGCCTAGCTTTGACACTTCTTTTCCTCTTTGTGAACTTCGCCTTAGTTGCCTTCAATGATGATTTGTCTGAGATGTTTGATTACTGATATGCTTGCTTGCTCACCTTTTCCTCTTCTTGCCCCTGAGATGTTTATGATTTTGATCTTGAATATTGCTTTGTATGCTTGATACTTTTGTTACTCGATGATGAACTCTTTGAGTTCTGAGAGTTTGGCTTATGGTACTGGTTCAAGGCTTATGGTTTAGACTTGGAATTTCTGCAAAGCTTAAGGCCTCAGTTTGAATTTGTTTGTGAGTTTGACAGTTTGAGATGCAAGGCTTTCTTTCTAAGGCTTGACACAGGTTAAGCTTGAGGGCTTTGAATTTTTGACATGGTTTTGTTGCTATGTTTGAGCAGTTTGATGGCTTGACAGGTTTAGAGCTTGAGGGCTTTGAGGTTATGGCTTTTGTTGAGGCTTCAGGCTTTTTGATGTTTACAGGTTTAATGGTGCAGGTTTATGTTACAATAGGCTTTTGGCTTGTGCAGGTTTAAGGTTTATGGTGTTTTGGTTGAGATTACAGGTTTTGGAGGCTTTGGGCTTGTATGTGTGAATGCTTAAGGTTTGTGAGTTTGTCACAGTTTGGGCAGGATGCAAGCTTGGGGCCTTTTTTCTTTGTGTGGCTTCTGATGTATCTTATGCAGGTTGTTGGCTTTTTTGTATATCTTTAGGGTCTTGGCCTTTTTGTCCTTTTTTAAGGGCAGGAGGTGTTATATTCGTTCTTGGTCAAATCTTTGGACAGGTTTGCAAGGCTTGAGGTTTTCACTCTTTGTGATCACTTCTGCTGCATATGTTCTGCCTCTTTTCTCTATGTATTCTGATACATCCCGTTTATATCTTTTGCTTAGCCTCTAGCCTGCTGTACTGTAAGCTGCTTTCCTCTCTCTTTCTCTCTCCAGATTAAAGAAAAGCACTTTTATTGCTTAATTTTTGTCTTCTTTCTGAAAAAGCAAACTGGCCTTTGGAAAGTGATGTATTTGAATATTGTTTGCACTTGTTTTCCTCTGCATATTTTCCATGTTTCTTGCGTACTTTATGTACTTTATTGACAACTTTTGGAGTTGTTGATATTTTGATATCCTTGGACAATTTTTGACAGCTTTTGGCTTAGTTTGAAAATGTAATTCAGTTTGCCTTTACTTGTACATGCTGTTTGGAAACTTGGTTGACAATTTTTTGATTTATGCAGTATGCTTGAAAATTTGAATTTGTGCATTTCACGTTTTTGCAAGACATTCTATCCCTCTTTGTGAACCGAGAGCAATCTCGTGATTTGCAGAGAGGGCAAACTGATTCCGACCAATTGCTTTTAATGATGAATTTTTAAATTAACTGTCTGTCTCTTAATTATTTTATCTGCTCTGACTTTTCTTTTGTTTCTTGTTTTTCTTGCAGATAAAATCAAAATGAGCAGAGGGAGCATTGGATAGAAGATGAAGACTTAGGAATTAGGATGAAATTTTATTTCAATTTTTAATCATTGTAACCATTATTATTATGAATACTTTGTAAATAAATACTGTATTCAAATAACAATTGTAACAAATAATTAAAGATGAATAAAATCCAACCTTGATCAGTTAATTCTTTTTTTTTCAAATGTTTATCTAATTGTTTATAATTCTTAAATTATAATAAAATGGAAATAAATTCCAATTAGTCTAACTTAAAATAAATAATCAATTGATAAACACTGTGGTCTTATCATCAATCAATAATAAAACCGACGCTCCAATTATCCAAAGCAATGCACATTTAATTAAACAAAACGTCCACATACTTATCTTTTTACTGATCCAATCAAACACTGCAGATTCTCAATTTAAGTACTTCAGCTTTTATCTCATCTCAAATCAAATGCCTTAGCCTTTACTGATTAAACAAAAAATACTGCAAGTTCTCGATTCAAATGCCTCAATCAAAATCTCAGGGTAAACTGAAAAGAACTGTAGAATTAATTCTTTCTGCGCGCACAAAAACCCTAATTCTTGACTTAACGTTAGAGAAGCGTCCGCCTGATCAAAACCTGAGCCAATTCAACCAAACCCTAAGCAATCTGCTTGAACTGTTTTAAAAATCAATGACAACCCAAAATTTTGTCTGACTGACAAGAAAAGTCTGTTTGACTGATTCTTGAGCCGGTCTGAAAAATCAGGAAAAGCCCGAAGCTGTGATTTCTTGTGGTAAAAGAGGAGGGCAAATTTTGGGGTACAACACAAGGTATAGAGAAACTACCTGGATCTTTTAACTTAGGGGGCATATCATTTTAAATAATAACGCTACACTCAGCAGTAAGTGTAAATGTTCCGTTGTCTTCTATCTTTTTCTTGTTAGATAGGATTTCCTTGAGAAATTTAGCATACGAGGGCATCTGAGTGATAGCTTCTGTAAACGGTATTGTGATATTCAGTTGTTTCAAAAGTTCAACGAATTTCTTGAATTGGCCCATCGTTTTGGAATTGGTAAGTCTCTGAGGGTACGGAATCGGCGGTTTATAGGGTGGTGGAGGCACATAAGGCTTCTCTTTCTCCACTGCCTCTTGGTTTTCGTTTTCCTTTTCCTTTGGTTCATTCTCATTTTTAGTTGGCTTGTTCTGCTTTTGGTACATGGATGGATTTTCGAGTCTTGGATCAACAGGTCCGTCAAGTTCTTTTCCACTTCTTAGTATCACAGTGTTAGCATGTCCTTTTGGGTTAGGTTGTGGTTGACCAGGGAAAATTCCAGCTGGGGAAGCAGTAGGTGCTTGTTGTTGAGCTACCTGTGAAATTTGAGTTTCAAGCATCTTATTATGGGTAACTAAAGCGTCAACTTTACTAGATAATTATTTAATATGCTCATTAGTATGTAAATTCTGATTTAGAACATCTTTATTAGTCTGAGATTGAGAAGCAATGAAGTGTTCTATCATGATTTCAATATTAGATTTCCTAGGGACATTGGATGTATTAGGTCCATTATTAGGGTGATTTGGGATAGCTTTTGGATATCCAGGTGGCGTGTCAGGAGTTTGTCCAGGTGCGTACAACGCATTGTTGCTTTTATACGAAAATTCGGATGATTCTTCCAACCAGGGTTATAGGTATTACTATAAGGGTTTCCCTGTATGTAATTTTCTTGTTCAGCTGGAAATCCTGTTAGAAGTGGGCATTCTGGAGCAGGATGTGATTGAAGACCACATAGATCGCAAGTTTGAGCTACTGCAACTACGGTAGCTGCGGGAGCGGTGGTAAGATTTTCTAGCTTTTGGGTAAGGGCTTCCACTTTAGCGTTGACTTGATCCAGACTATTCACTTCAACCATGCCACCTTTTGTTTGAGTTTTTTCCATATTAGCTCTTTCGCTTCCCCATTGATAATGGTTCTGAGCCATGCTTTCGATAAGTTGATTTGCTTCGGTATACGGTTTATCCATCAATGTGCCACCAGCAGCAGCATCTATAGTCAATCTTGTGTTGTACAAGAGACCGTTATAGAACGTATGAGTGATCAGCCATTATTCTAAACCATGATGAAGACAGAGTCTAATCATGTCCTTATAGCGTTCCCACGCTTCGAAAAGTGATTCGTTATCTTTTTGTCTGAAACCATTGATGTTGGCTCTGAGCATAGCAGTTTTGCTTGGTGGGAAATATCTAGCCAAAAAGACCTTCTTCAACTCATCCCATGTGGTGATTGAGTTTGAAGGAAGAGATTGGAGCCATGCTCGAGCTCTGTCTCTTAAAGAAAAAGGAAATAGGCGCAATCGTATCGCCTCGGGGTTTACACCATTCGCTTTTACAACGTCTGCGTACTGCACAAACACTGACAAATGCAGGTTTGGGTCGTCAGTAGGAGATCCAGAAAATTGGTTCTGCTGAACGGCGGATAGAAGCGAAGGTTTCAGCTTGAAATCGTTTCGAGCGATAGCAGGAGCGGCAATGCTGTTGTGAGGTTCTGCTTGAGAAGGAACTGCGTAATCCTTAAGAGGACGAGGCGGAGTTGGTGCGTCATCCATCTTCGATTCTTCAATTAACTCAGGGATTGAGATATCAGGAAGCTTAGTCAGAGGAAGATTGTTGAGATCATGGTATTCTAGAATTCGACATCTTACTCTGAGATAACGCTCGATATGGATGATTTGTAGATGCAAGGGCTCGCTTCGGGAGCGAGTATTTGGCATACAACAGAGGGAAAAATAAATAGTTGCCTTAGTCTATACAATGCTACTTTATTAGTGCACTAGTGACTAAATCAAAGTCCCCGGCAACGGCGCCAAAAACTTGATGTGCGATCGACCTAACGTGTATAACGATATCTTAACTACAAGTGCACAGTCTATCGCGGTAGTAATAAAAAGATGTCGAACCCACAGGGACTTTGTAATCACTCTAGTGCTATAAAGGTTTGCTAGTTTAGCTAAGGCGGATGTTGTCACGTTTGGTTTTTAGAAGTTAAAGTAGAGGAAAACTAAATCGAACTAAGGAAATAATAATAATAAAGCGGTCGGTATGTAATATAGTGAACCTAAGCGGATTTAATTGAACCTAAGCATATAAAGATGTTTAACTTAAATGGTTCTATAGAAATTATCAGTTTAAAAACCCTTAACTCACACTCTCGTGGTCTTATCTCGGATTATACCCCTAAAGCCCTATGCCTGCTCTCGCTAGCCCATAAGTGTTTAGAAAATACTCTTTGAAAACTTAATAAAGTCTAATTCGTTTTAAAGCGCTCTCGCTGTATTTAAATCAAATGCCTAACTTTAACTATCCGGTTAAAACCTCACACTCCCGTGGTCTTGATCCTAACCTATTCTACTTTTCTTACTCTCGTAACAAAAAGATTGATTTTAATTATAAAAAGTCACAGCCATAAATTAAGTTAATTTGGATTTTAGCTTAGGAACAATTTAATCCATTTAGTTACTATTATCACATCCCGACTCTAGAAATTTAGCTAGCCATGGTACTTGAAACAGACAGACAGGAAATATAATTGGAAAGCAGTAAAACATTCATGATAAATAAATAACAGTAATTGAACGTAAACAAATTGTACTTAAAATTAAATTAAATGCGATTAAAACCTGAATAATAATACTATTCCTCAAGCTCCCTCTTCCACAAGTCGGCAAGATTGGAACCTTCGGAATCGAAACTCGAAATGAAGTCTGAGGCTAAAAACAAATTCTAACTAAGATAGCAATTTCCTAATGTTGGAAATGGCTATTAAATGGTAAAAGGGAAATAAAAACAAGAACATCAGGAAAAACGCAAACTGGGAAATGGTTCATAAATTCGGCAGAGCTTCCACAAGAAATTTGTTAAAATAAAACTCTGTCCGTTCTTCATCGAAATATCTCGTATTTATAGAGGAGAAATTGATAGTTAAAAAAAACAAGAACGTGGGCTTTGCACTTCAGTTGTGGAGAAAAACCAGGAAGACTGGGCATTGGTGAGGTTGAGAGATTGTAGGAGTATCTGAAGACTCCTTTCTTTTCGTTGCCCACGTCTCCACGTCTTCACCTCACGTTCTTCATAAAGTTGGATTAAGCGTGTAACGGTCGCCACAAGTGTGTTACGGGCATTCTTCATGTAATAAGCGTGTTACGGTCGTAACACTAAGGTGACGGGCGTAAGACGCTTAGCAGCGCGTTACATTCGTAAGTGATGTGTGATGACCGTCACAACATCAAAAACTGCAGAAATTTGCAGAATTGTTCCTTTTCTTTTGGTTTTCATGTTAACTTTCTTCATATGATCTTTTTCCACTAAATTGACTTGAGACATGTTGTACCTGTGAAAAGACATAAAAACTCGGAACAATCGGGAGTTAAATGGATTAATGCAGTATGAAAACGAACTAAAAACATAGCAATTATACGATACGATTTCTCGTTATCACCCCCCAGGATCGTGTTTCAATTGCTAGCAAGCTTCCCCACGCCTTGAAACGCCCTGTAAGAGTCACACGATTTATCTCTTTTCTTGAATTCGAATATCTTAATTATGGCATCTTTAACATGATTAATTGATATATTCACAATCCTTGAGTTGTTTGCAAGCTAATTATTATGATTAATTGCATTTTTATGGACTATACATCAAGTTGCCATGGCTAGGGTTCGTGCTTTGTTTTTAGGGGTTTTGTGTACAGGGAAAATTGGCCATTAATAATGGTACCATGATGCTCACGAGGTTGCAACGAGCTGATTGGTACCATTGGTTGTCATTTATCATACACATACAATATTTTGGAATGAAAAAGGGTTATACATACGCTTGGTATCCGTAGGTAAAAGCATTTTATCTAAAATGACGGAAGCAACGAAGAAGACAATGGTGTGGCAGGTTATGGATGGTCAATTTGAATTTTGCGCATTTTGGGAAGCGTGGCACATTGTTTATGTTATATTCTATTTATTGCATTATTGTTACAACTAAACAAGCTAGCGCAGATGGTAAAGCTGTTGGTCTTTGATGCACACGTCCTGGGTTCGATCCCAGGCATGTGCATTTTATTATTTTCTCAATAGTTTCAGGTCAATCCAGTGCTTCCTAGCCTCAAGCGTATTCCGTGTACTCTCAACATCAGCCATATGATGAATTCTTGGCCATATCCAAGGCTATCCCTTGAAGGACCACCATGCTCCCCAGTCAAGCGTACGCATGGGATTGGAGAAGTCAACAAAGGCCTGAGCTTGTTGGGCCAAGAAATTCCAAGCTACACCCCCCTTTTGCTAATTCAGGCCCATTCTTTTTCTTTCTTTTCTATTTATTTCTTTTATTTAGTTTAATTTGTTTAATTATTTTTTTTAAAAAAAATTAATTTCTTTTTCACAAAATCATAAAATCAAGAGTTTCACAAAAAATTAAAATTAGGTTTTATTTTATCAAATTTAATATAATTTAGTTTAATTTAATTTAGGATAATTCTAACTTTTTTTATATAATTAAAATCAATTAGAAAAATTAGGGTTAGACTTTTGATTTAATTTTTATTTTTCTTCTTTCTCAAAATAAATAGGTTAATTTGATTATTTTTCTTAAATTTAAATTAATTAGTAATTAGGTTTTTATTTAATTAAGCTTTATTTTCTCAAATGACAAAAAAATGACAAAAAATGATTTTTCCTTTAAGTTGCAATTATGCTTAGTTGGGGTCAAAACCCTAATTATTTTGCATTCGATTCATCGCGCCCGTTTGTTATTTTTTTCAATATTAATGTAACTGTCCACGGTATGTAATAGTTTAAATTAGGATTTTCTTTATTTATCGTCCTTTACGGGTTTTTTTGGCTATGTAATTAATCTCTACCCCGAAGCCTTGTAATAGCGTAGGTTTTATTTCTCGCATTTTAATTCTCGCAAATATTAACTGTTTAGATGTATGTTAATAGGATTGTATGACAAGACTGCATGATGATTTAAAATGGATAGAAAACCCTGATGTGCAAAGATAATATCTGAAATCAAATCACTCAGCACATGCGCACTCTTAGGGTATACTCTCACTTCGGTTGCCTTCGGTAAACGATCATTAAGTATAGGATGTCTTAGTGATTACCCTCCTGTCTAAGCAAAGATCAAATGTCCTGCTCGGAAATGTTGCCTCGGAAATGTTGCCTCGAATATGATCTTAAGACTTTAGGGTTATTACTAAGACGTTCTGACATTGCTTTAGTGATCGTATGTCCCTTACGAATTGACCCTTACAATTCCAACGATGATGCTACCTATTTCTCAATAGTAGGATAGCATTGTCTAAAGGAAATAAGAACAGAAACGATCTTTTTTCGAGTAGGTATATGCTAGTAGGTACTTGTTCAAAATTAAAGCTTTTCACACTTACACTTTTCAAAAACAACTTCGTCACACCTTTGAGGACTAATACAAGGGTTATCACGAAGTAAAACATTTTCGAAAAACAAGCACACACACAAGCAATTTTAAAAGACGAGCAAGTACCTAAGAGCCCATGGAAAACCATGGATAGAAAGGGTGCTAACACCTTCCCTTTCTATAATCTACCCCCCGTACTCAAAATCTCAAAAAAGGATTTTTTTTCTGTGCTTTTTTCCTTTCCGGTTGGATGAAATAAAAGTCGGTGGCGACTCTTGCTTACCGCGATATTTTGCGAATACAAAATGCAAAATGCAAAATGCAAACCAGCATTTTCAAAACAGTCGGTTCTGCCACCATATCACAGAACTGGCGACTCTGCTGGGGAGTTAATAAGTGGGGTATACCTTAGGATTTAGTTCATCATATTTGCTTCTCTTGTTTGTTTTGGTTGCTTTACTTTTAAGGGTTCTGTTTGGGAGTTACTATAGATCCTAACCTAGATCTGGGGACACCTTTTAGGTAACTAGCAATAGACTGAGGGAACTGTACAACATAGACCGATACGGTTGAAGCAGTAGCTACGTTAATGTGGCACATTGGTTGGTACCGGTATCCCTTGTGGAGAAACGAGGAGAATACGGGGCCGCTACGTGTGTCGTTAAGCATCAGCTGACCTTAGAACCCTTAATCGACCAAATTGGCCAATAGAAAGTAGTGAGATAGCCGGCCTCGGTGTAAAGCTGAGAACTGGTTGATACTCGATGCTACACTCATTGAGACCATACTCTCGAGATAGTTTCGGCTGCAAGAAAAGATTGCGTAAGCTGAAACCATGACCGATGGAGGATGGTCAGTGATATTGAGAACCTCTAGAACCCGGTTACTTTTGCTAGGACAGGTTGAAACCAACTGAACTTCAAGAGGGTAATAACTTTGACCCCATGCAAGCCTTAAACTTAAGGGCTTCGTGTGACTTGTTTGCCTTTTCCATGCCTGTTATCTATTATACCTGTTGCTTTGTTTTATCATAACATCATGCATCATAACATGGCATTCATACTTCATTACACTAACCATTTCAAAGACAAAGGGAACTTATCTTTGTTCTGTTTTGCATATTATGGCTTCCTTGCGCAGAAATACCATCTGAGTTAACTTTGTGCAAATACCTGCTCAACTTAAAGAGTTAGCCTCGAGAGTTTCTGAGACTTCTATGTTTATTAAGAGACATGGTCAGCTTCTTAGCCTGGTCACCTCAAAGCTTGATGAGCAGATGATGAGTGTACTTTTCCAGTTCTTAGATCATGTGCATCATTGTTTCACCTTTCCAGATTACCAACTGGTTCCCACTTTGGAAGAGTTCTCTCACTTATTGGGCATATCCATCCTTGAGCAGGTGCCCTTCACAGGTATGGAAGAGGCTCCTAGACTAGAAGACATTGCCTCAGCTCTGCATCTGAAACATGCTGATGTAGTATCCAATTGGGAAACACGAAGCATGGTCAAAGGTTTCTTAGCCAAATTTCTGATAGACCAGGCTCAACTATTCTGGGAAAATTTGGATTTTCAGGCTTTTGAAGATATCTTGGCTCTCCTTATCTATGGGTTGGTCCTTTTCCCGAATCCAGATTCCTTTATAGATGTGAATGCGGTCAAGATTTTCCTTTCTCGCAATCCTGTGCCTACTCTACTGGGTGATATCTTGCATGCCCTCTACACTCGTACTATGCGAAGAAGAGGGACTCTTATGTGTTGCATGCCGTTGCTGTCAAGGTGGTTTATTTCGCACCTCCCTAAGTTTGTGCTGAAGAATAAAGAGGGTTTAGGATGGTCCTACAGAATAATGTCATTTGCCCATACAGACATTCTTTGGTGTTCCCGGGCTACGGAAGGCCCTACAGTCATTGATCGTTCTGGGGGATACCCTAATGTCCCATTGCTTGGAATCAGAGGGGGAATAACCTAGAATCCTTGTCTAGCTTTGCAACAATTTGGTCGTGCTCGGAGAGATGGTCCCCATGAGCTACTTCTTGAGGATATTGCATTTGATTACAAGGAGGACGTTGACAAGCATCACCTGAGGTTTATACGAGCTTGGGGCATGGGGAACAAATCTGACCCCCAAGAGCTGGTGTTGTACCCCAAAATTTTCCCTCTCATTTTATCAAGATTTCTCATCACAAGACTCTTTGAACTCAAGACCAAGCTAGGGTTTGCTCTGCTCAAGACATCTCCTTGCATTGTTGACCTAAATTAGGGTTTGAATTTTCACAAGGAATTTTGGACTTCTAATGCTCAATGTGACTTTCATGCTTCATGTTGGACTTATAAGTTTGCTTATACCAAATTTCAGGCCTTGAATCAAACTTTTGCCCAGTCAATTGGACAATTGACCTAAAAATCAGATGTATTGGGGAAAAAGTCAACTATGGCCAATTTACAGTCAAACCTCATAAATTTGGATCCACATGAATATTATAAGCTCATATGAACCATTTGATCAAGTTTGGACCACAACTCCTCAAGAAATTTGATCAGATCATCAAAAGGGAAAAATTGTCATTTTTAGGGTTTTGACTGCAGAAGGGCAATTTCTGACTTTTCACCTAGCCAATGGCAAATTGGGTTCAAGCATAGATTCAATGACTCAATGGCATCATATTGACCTATTCACAAGGTTCAAAAGATCTCAATTGTATTGGATTGACAGATAAATTTTCCAGTCAACTGATCAAAAATCAACTGTACACTGAAAAGTCAAACTTTAACTTTTTGGTCAAAATCAAGTGCCAAGGGTCATTTTTCATCAAAATGTGTCAAAACATGAAACGTGTTCATCAGGAAACCGAATTTTGCAAATTAGGGTTTAAGATTGAAAATTTTCATAACTTCGAATTTTTCTAAGTTATGAAATTTTCTCATTTTTTCCCAACTTTGCCCAACTTTTTCACCATGATGCAATTGGATTCAAACAAAACTTCCAACATGAAAGTTGTAGTACTACACAAAATCTACAACTTTTATTCACAAAGTTTTCTCAAAATATTATTGTATCTCAAGTTATGATTTTTGGAACAAGGGTCCATGAAACTTTTAACTTAGTGAAATTTTGCCCTAGTTTAGGCAGGATTTTGACCTATCTTCATGCCAATTTTTCACCTAGTTCCACTTGGAATCTCAAAATTCATTTCAAATATGGATTGTAGATCATGTAACAAGCTTTCCAAAATGTTCAATAACTCTCCAAAATCATTTAAAGTTAGGGATAATCGAAGGTTTGAATTTGGCAAAAACTCACTTTGATCCATGGCATGTTTCATATTGTTACAAGTTGCAATTTCCATCCAGCATTGTTTGTACTTGATTACAGGTCCCTAAACCCTTCCACACTCAAGAATTAAATGCAAACCCAATGGATTGAAGCTTTGTTTTGATCATTAGAGGATTACACAAGAGATTAATGCAAAAATAGCAAAAAGGCAACATTGCCATTTTTGTCAAAACTTGCTTTATGTCAAATGGCATCCCTTGAGCCTTGAACCAAATCTTGGACAACAAACCAAATCCACAAACTTGGGGCCAAGCTCATAAAGTGTATGCAGGATTAGAGCTAGCCTGTACAGACCTGCTCTTTGTCACTTCTCACCTTTTGCTTCATAACCAAGAAATGTGCAAAAGTCTACACAACTTGAGTATCTGTTATAACCAACTCTTGCAAGCATTTGAAACAAGTTTTACACATTGCCTTGAGCCAGAAACACGAGTGATCCAACCCTCAAGCCTTCCAAAACACAAAATCACCTTCCTCTTGCAAAATAGGGCAGTTTCTACACTTTGAGTTCCATAACAAAAATTACTCGTGCGTTTTGCCCTAAACCTGTTCAAATACATTCCATATAACCCACCTGAGCTATCCCAACCACTGGCCATTGACTGTAACTCCATTTGCAAGCTTCACCATTTCTGTTTTCAGCTTGTGTAGGTTGACTTCTACAAGCTTGTTCAAGCAAATCCAAAGCAAACTAAGCATTGGGGAAGGTCAGAGGAAGTTCAAGCAAGCTCCCAAGCATCTCAGGCCTCACTGAAAAGCTCTACATTGCCATACTCGTGTTCAGCTGAAACAGGTATTTTCCAACTTCCTATCTCTCTATTTAGGAATCATTAGGCTTAGGTTTGTGAATAAAAATGTAGTACTCATAGCCCTTAAGCTGTACATATGCATAGATTTCATTTAAGTTAAGTGTGTTGAGAGAATTTGATTGATGAACTTCCTGAAAAAGTTAGGTTAAAAATTAGGGCCATAGAAATTCTCTCTGGTTTTTAAGAGTTAGATTAAGTTCTTTATATGGTTGGAATCGTCTTGAAAAATGCTATGACTTTGGTGTTATGAGTTTTTGCTTTAGAGCACGTATGTAGGATTTCCAGATTTTGTACACAGGCGCGCGTTTTTGTGTTTCAAAGGTTGAAGATGAAGTTGATCTGGGATGGGCCTTGTCATTTCCTTGCTATTTGCACCACTGACTTGCTATTTACACCCCTCAGCTCATTTGATTTATATTTTCATATTTTTTTCATTTCTTTTTTAGTTTCTGACTTTATTTTATTTTTCTAAACATAAAAAATTACTAAAAATATTTTCATAATTTTTCACATTTTTATTTTGTATTTTTATTATTTTTTCTAACATAAAAATAATTATTAAATAACATATTTTTATTTTCTTTAATAAGAAACTTGAAAATAATACATAGAAATATTATACCTTTATTTTTATTATTTACATACTTAAATAATACTTTTTCTAATATATTTTTATTTTTTATATTTTGTATATATTTTATTATTTTATTGTACATAAATAATATAATTAATATATATATATATATATATATATATATATATATATATATATATATATATATATATATATATATATATATATATATATATATATATATATATATATATATATATATATATATATATATATACTTTCTTAAAGAAAATTAGGGTTTTTACCCTTAGCAAAAATAATCTTCCATTTTATTATTTTTTAATGCATAAATATTTTATTTTTACATACATAAAAATAAACAAAAAAACATTTTTTACATATTTATAATATTTTGCATATTTATATTTAAATTGCTTATTTAAATATTGCTTATTTATCATTTGATGCAAAGAATTCAATTTGGATGTAATAGTAAATCTTAGGGTTTAATTTTCTTGCAAATATTCCCCATTCAAAATTGTATCCCCCTCCCCATATCAATGTTGTAATAGTCGTAGATTTATTTTACGCATTGATAGCTTCCAAATATGCCATGATAGAGATTAGGGTTTGTATGCAATATCCAAAATCAAAACAAATAGCTAGACCTAATACAAGACATAAAAGCATGCAAATTGACAACACAATGCACACATGCACCCCTAGGGTTTCATCCACTTGTTGCCTTTAAAGTGGCCATGTTATGCATGTTGAGTATCTTGGCAAAACAAAAACAAAACAAAAAGATCATAGTCCCTCGATGACGCTATCTTGGTTGCATATACAAAAATGATCTAGTCCCTCAAAAATTTGCTAAAGATACTTAGCACAATTGCTATCATGGTCAATACGATGACCCGCGCCTGTCCCGTTTAACATCCAAATACAAGGTTGTTTACCAAATGCAATGGTAAAACAACATTGTCAAAAGGGTTAAAAATGTGTAGGAAAGAGTCTTGAGTAGATAGGGTAGACAACTCTTAGTTACTTGATCAAAACTTGTAAAAACATCCTTGCTATTTTCAAACACACCTCACAACACAATTTCAAAACATTTCCTAAAACAAACTTTCAAACATTGAAATATCTTTTCAAAAGACAAACACCTTTGTATATATTCAAACACGATTCATTACAAAGGTTGCCACAATGATGGCCTCTTTTCAAAACATTTTCAAAACCACATCAAAGCACCATTTCAAACAATTGAAAAGCAAAAGCAAGTGATCTAAACAAGTAACTAAGAGCCCATGGATAACCATGGATGAAAAGGGTGCTTGCACCTTCCCTTTTCATAATCTACCCCCCGAACCCAAGAAAACATCTCAAAGGTATTTCCTGTGCTTTTTGACCTTTCCTTTGGATAAAATAAAAATTCGATGGCGACTCTTGCTAAACCAAAAAATTTGCGAAAACAAACGCAAAACCTCAAGTCAGTTCTCCCACCGTATCACAGAACTGGCGACTCTGCTGGGGAATTATCTAAAAGTGGGGTTACCTTAGGGTTTAGATCACCTTTACATGCTTACCTTGTTTGATTTGATTGCTTTACATTTGGTTCTATTGCTTGGGTTTGAAATCCTCTACCCAGATTTGGGAAACATTCATAGGTAAATAGCAATACGTTGTGGAAACTATGCGGGGTATACCAACATGGTTGAAGCAATAGCTATATTAATGCGACATATTTGTAGGTATCGGTATCCTTTGAGTCAATCAAAGAGAATACGGGGCCGCTGAGTGATGTCATAAAGAACTAATGGACTTTTAAAACCTTTACTTGACCATCTTGGCCTTATTAAGGGTAGTGAGATGACCGACTTTGGTGCAGTCCGAAGTTGGTAGATACTCGATACTACACTCATTGAGGGTTGTTTTCTTGGAATATTTTGGTCGCCGGTAAAGTGGCTAAACTGAAACAATGAACACATAAAATAATCAAGTGATATTGAGCTCCTTGGAACCCGGTTACTATTTATAGGACAGGTTGAGCCAACTAACTTCAAGAGGGTACTTACCTATGAAACCCCATGCAAGCCTGAAACTAGGATCTTGTGTGATTTGTTTGTACATATACTTGTGCATACATCATGAACATCATGAAGCATCATATGCATCCACTAACCATTTCAAGGGTTTGGATCTTCATCTTTGTTCCTGTTTTGTAGGTCATGGAATCACTTCGCAGAAAAACTATTCAGGTCAACCTTGTGAGGATTCCTCTTCAACTCAAGGAGCTTGCTTCCAAGATTCCAGAGAATTCTCCCTTCACTGAAAGACATGGTAGACTTCTCAACTTGGTCAACTCCAACATTGAAGAAGACATGGTGAAAGTTCTCTTCCAGTTCTTTGACCCCCTACACCATTGCTTTACATTTCCTGATTACCAACTAGTGCCTACTTTGGAGGAATTTTCTCAACTCCTGAGGATTCCTATTCTCCATAAACTACCCTACAATGGTACGGAAAGAGAGCCAAAGCCTGAAGATGTTGCTCAAGCCTTACACTTGCAACCATCTGACATCAAAGGTCATTGGGAAACCAAAAGTGGTGTCAAGGGTTTATTGGAAAAGTTTCTATTTGAGAAGGCACAAGACTGCTGGAATTCTCTAGATCTACAAGCTTTTGAGGAGATTGTGGCACTTCTCATCGATGGGTTGGTCTTGTTCCCAAATCCTGATCAAATTATAGATGTGAATGCTCTCAAGATTTTCATATCTCGGAATCCTATGCCTACATTGATTGGGGATACCCTCCACTCATTTTACACACGAACAATGAGGAAAAGAGGTGTTCTCATGTGCTGTACTCCTCTTCTAGCAAGGTGGTTTATTTCTCACCTTCCCCAATCAGTCTTGAAGAATGAACAAGGCTTGAGGTGGTCACAATGATTGATGACTCTTACACATTCTTATGTTCATTGGTGTTCTCGGTCCAGAGAAAATGTCATCATCATTGATCATTGTGGGGAATTCCCTAATGTCCCATTACTTGGCATTAGGGGAGGCATTACCTACAACCCCTGTTTGGCTCTAAGACAGTTTGGGTATGCCCAAAGGGATGGCCCTCATGACATGCTGATTCCGGACTTGGTTTTTGATTCGACAACGACGCTCAAGGACTTCGACAAAGGTTTATCCGAGCTTGGAGGATGCCCAACAAAGTGGACAGTAAGTCACTGGGACACAAGAATTCCATCCCCTTTGAGCCTTACCTCAAGTGGGTACCAACCCACGCCCAGAGTCTTATGATGCCTTACCCCTACATTCTCCCTATGATAAAAGAGCCTGTTATGGAAGGAGAGGTTCCATACACCCTCCTACATCCTGACATGCCAACATCATTGGAAGATTTGCAAAAGAGTTAGATACAACTCAAGGAAGAACAGAATACTTTTGAAGCCAACTTCTACGCCAGTGAGAAGAAGGTTTTGGAACTTACTCGTTAACTCCATGAAGAGCAGACTCTCAACACCTACATCACACTAAAGAGGATGCGCAGCGTCTTTTTACATTAGAGTTTTGTATTTATTTTGCCCATGGGGAACTTATGTACTAACAAATTCTATCTTATTAATATGACGTGTGTTCTTTTTGTTTACAACAAATTTGAATTTCTGAATCCTTGAATGCATTACATGAATACACATCATTCATCATATGCATAAACAGGTCTTCACACCAGGTTTCCTTATCTCTCTGCTGTTTATTTCAGCAAGATGGATATAGAGCAGACGGTCAAAGACCTACAAGTGCAAAATTCACAGTTCCAACAACTCCTCATGACATTGGCAAAGGGTCAGGAGGATCTTAAAGCACTGTTAGAGACGGAAAAGGAAAAAGAGAAAAAGAAAAAGAAAAGAGTGGGTGTAGCTACTTTGGGAAGAAGATTTGAGAATCAAGCTAGAAGGGTCCTGGATTTCCCCTCGACATCTGATGAAGGGGCAGGCAAAGGAAAGGGAGTTGCAGTGCCCTCCGAGTTAGAAGAAGAGGAAGAAGAAGAAGAGGATGAAGATTACTCTGAGCAGCAGTACCCTCCTGCAGACGACAAGTACAAGAATCTGGAAGAGCGGCTGGCAGCTATGGAGGTACAAAGAGTGCCTGGGCTGGATTTCGAGGAGCTAGGGTTGGTTGCTGGGATTGTGATTCCCCCTAAATTTTAGGTTCCTACATTTGCTAGATACGATGGTTTGTCTTGTCCGAAGATGCACCTACGGTCTTACGTCAGAAAGATCCAACCTCATTCTTCTGATAAGGATTTGTGGGTCCACTTTTTTCAAGATAGTCTTTCGGGGACGCAATTAGATTGGTTTTACCAGCTTGAAAGATCTGATGTGCATAATTGGGAGGATTTGGCTGCTGCCTTCTACAAACAATATCAATATAATGCAGACTTAGCACCTACTCGTACTCAACTATAGAGTATGGGTATGGTCTCTAATGAAGGCTTTAAGGAGTAATGCCCAAAAGTTGAAGGACTTGGCTGGAAGGGTGCAACCACCATTGTCTGAAAGAGAGCTTGTTGATATGTTTTTGGGGATGCTATCTGGTCCATTCTTTAATCACCTGATAGGGAGTTCGTCGATGGGGTTCATCGAATTAATTACGACTGGTGAACGAGTTGAAGCTGGCATCAAGAGCGGTAAAATTCAAAAAGATATAGCTGCTTCTACTACTGTAAAAAAACCTTTTCCAGCCAAGAAAGAGGTGTCAGTTGTTTACTCTCAAAAAGGTCGAGGAAGAGTAGAGCGCCGACCAGCGGTGGGGGCTGTAATGATCCAAAAGACTGCATCTGATCAGCCTAGAAATGATCAACCCAGAACCAACCAACCAAGAGGGGGAAGGCCTGCTAGGCAATTCACCAAAATAAATATGACGCCTGCCCAGGTTCTCCCCCATCTCTTGAAGTTAAACCTTACAACCTTGAGAGATCCGCCACAAAATCCGAATACAACTTCTCCTTTTTACCATGCCAATGCTAAATATGCTTATCATTCCGACGGAATGGGGCACGACACCAACAATTGTTGGGCCCTTAAAAACAAGATCCAGGATTTAATAGATGCCAAGGAGGTGGAGTTTGACGCCCCAGAAAAACCTAATGTGATATCCGCTCTAATGCCAAAACATGGTCATAATGTCCATGCTGTTGTAGAAGATCTGTATGTTGCTGATATTGATGACTTAATGACCCCTTTACCAATAATCAAGATGAATCTGTTGAAAGTTGTGATTTTCTCGGGCTGTAAAAAAGATTGTTACCTTTGTTCGTCCTTGCAATCTGACTGTCTGTTATTGAAGTTAGGCATCCAACGCCTAATGGATAATCAAGAAATCCTCTTTGAGAAAACTCCTGTTACTCCTGTTACTCCAGCTCCTATCAATGATGTTGCTATAATTACCATTTCCGCCAGTCTTTCCAAGGTCTCCAAAAGACCTGTTAAGATTACACCTGATCCAAAGTTTGTACCTCTGAAGATAACTATGCCAGGGCCTATCCCATACAAGTCCAATAAGACAATATCGTGGAATTATGTAGGAGAGATCTTCTACCACGGTGTTAAGCAGATTGAATCAGTGGAAGAGAATTCCGATGAAGAAACTCCTGACATAGGAAATATTGCGGGGATAAGTAAGATCACCCGCAGCGGAAGAATCTTCTCTCCGGAGATTGCTCCTCCAAGGGAAATTTTCTGACCCTCAAGTGCTCCTGTGCCGGTCAACATCTCTATGCGAACTCCAATGATTGAAGAAATTGTTACTTCCATAGTTGTACCCTCTGCTATTGCTGCTGATAAAGGTAAGGGGATCCAAGAAGCGACCGTCAGGACGAGGGCTCAGCCTTTGGTTGTCCCCGAGACCACTCAAAAGGAAATGGAGGAAATTTTAAAAATAATTAAGAAAAGCGACTATGATGTCGTAGAACAACTGGGGAAAACCCCTTCAAAAATATCTATGCTGGCCCTATTGCTCTGTTCCGAGGCTCATGCCAAAGCCTTGATCAAATTCCTGAAGACGGCCCACGTGCCTCAAGAAACCTCCGCAGACCAGTTCCAGGAGTGTGTAGCCAGCCTAACCGCCGACAATGGTCTTGGTTTCTCCGATGTTGATCTAACATCTAAGGGGAGAAAGCATAATGACGTGCTGCATGTCTCGGTGGAGTGCAGAGGGACCACTCTTGCTCATGTTCTGGTTGATATCGGGTCGTCTTTAAATGTCCTGCCAAAGAAAGCATTGAATAGATTGGACTGTGAGGGTTTGAGCTTAAAGCCCAGTAATATCATTGTTAGGGCCTTTGACAGTTCTAAGAGGATGGTTCACAGAGAAGTGGACATCCCGATCAAAGTGGGTACAAAAATTTTCAACTCTACATTTTATGTGATGGACATCCGTCCTTCATATTCTTGCTTGTTGGGAAGACCATGGATCCACAACACTGGGGCAGTCACTTCCTCTCTACACCAAATGCTCAAGTACCCAGTCCAGGGGAAAATCATAACAGTTCATGGCGAGGAGGAGTATATGATAAGCCACCTTAATTCTTTCCTCTATGTGGAGTTAGATGGTGAATTCATAGAAACCCCTTTCCAACACTTTGAAGAGGTTTCTCCTGAAGTTGCGGTAGCTAAGACAATGACTTCTATACCCATCATTACCAAGCCTGTGTCCCGGATGTCATCCCTTAAAGATGCGAAGGCTGTGATCGAGGAAGGAGGAAGCACAAGATAGGGTCAGCTACCAGATTTTCCTTTCAAGACAGATAAGTTTGGCTTGGGTTTCACTGCTGCTAGTCAAAAGGTTGTGCGTCGCTCCCGGGCTGGAGGACCACCATTAAAAATCACTCATCATGGAGTTCATGCTTTGGAGGATGGTGAAGCAGAGAGAAACTTTGAAGATTGGATTTTCCCGACTATTGAAGGAGGACTGAACAACTGGGAAGCGAAGACTTCGTTCCCATTACTTTCATAAATCAGTAATTTACCTTTCGAGCATTTCTGTTGGTCTGTAATAATTATTAAACAATTCGTACACTCTTTTGCCTTGTGCCTTACCCGAGGTACATAGGTCCATTTGTAAGGGTTTGATTCTTCATTTTCATATGCCATTTTTAATGAATCATGGACGTTCTCACATATAAACTTGTGTTCATTTTCTTTCTTTTTACATTTTATTTTGTTTAAAGGTGGCTATCCATTTCACACACCCACACTCACAAAATGCAGGTACCCATCCACTCCGGATTCCATGGGTAACAATTCTGCTATGGCCTTCAGTGACTCTGAAGATCTGGTCAATCATGTTGAATACGAAGGTGATAAAGACTGTGAAGTTCCTGGAGAGTTGGCTAGACTTCTACAATAGGAAGAAAGGGTTATTCTGCCCCATGAAGAGCTGTTAAAGACTATCAACTTGGGTACTGCCGAAGACAGAAAAGAAGTTAAAGTGGGTGCCAACCTAAAGCCAAATGTTAAAGAGCACTTAGTTCAGCTGTTGAATGAATATGTTGAGATCTTCGCCTGGTCCTATGAAGACATGCCGGGACTCGATACAGATATTGTGGTTCACCGTCTACCTACCAGAGAAGATTGTCCACCAATCAAACAGAAAGTTCGTCGCATGAGGCCCGACATGTCTGAAAAGATCAAAGCTGAAGTGATGAAGCAGTTCAATGTTGGGTTTCTTACTGTTACTTCCTATCCACAATGGGTTGCTAACATTGTGCCTGTACCTAAAAAGGATGGCAAAGTGAGAATGTGCATGGATTACAGAGACTTAAACAGGGCTAGCCCTAAAGATGACTTTCCACTACCGCACATTGACATCTTGGTTGACAACACAACTCAACATAAGGTATTTTCTTTCATGGATGAATTTTCAGGGTACAACCAGATCAAAATGGCCCTCGAAGACATGGAGAAGACTACTTTTGTTACGCAGTGGGGTACCTTTGCTATAAAGTGATGCCATTCGGACTGAAGAATGTCGGGGCAACCTATCAGCGAGCCATGGTAGCTTTGTTTCATGACATGATACATCATGAGATCGAAGTCTACGTAGACGACATGATAGCCCGTTCACAGACAGAAGAAGAACACCTCGACCATCTGCAAAAGCTGTTTGTCAGGTTAAAGGAATATAAGCTCAGACTGAACCCTAGCAAGTGCACTTTCGGAGTCAGGTCCGGTAAACTCTTGGGATTCATCGTTAGCAACAAAGGCATCGAGGTTGATCCTGCCAAAGTCAAAGCCATACAAGAAATGCCTGCCCCTCGCACTGAAAAGGAGGCCATAGGTTTCTTAGGATGCCTAAACTACATTAGAAGGTTCATTTCTCACCTAACATCTACCTGTGAACCAATCTTCAAGCTGTTGAAGAAAGATCAGGTGGTTGAATGGAATGATGACTGTCAAGTTGCTTTTGATAAAATCAAGGAGTATTTGCTAGAACCTCCTATCCTGATGCCACCCGTCGAAGAAAGGCCGCTAATCATGTATTTAACTGTTTTGGATAATTCAATGGGGTGCGTACTGGGCCAACATGACGAGTCTGGCCGAAAATAGCATGCCATTTGTTACCTTAGCAAAAAGTTTACCGGCTGTGAGACTCGCTACTCACTGCTCGAGAAAACTTGTTGCGCTTTGGTATGGGCTGCTCGCTGGCTAAGGCAGTATATGTTGACACATACCACTCTGCAGATTTCTAAAATGGATCCGATCAAGTACATCTTCGAAAAGCCTGTTTTATCTGGAAGAATCGCTAGATGGAAAATGATCCTGACCGAGTATGATATCCAGTACACAACCCAAAAAGATATAAAGGGGAGTGTACTAGCTGACCATCTAGCTCATCAAGCTGTCGAAGATTACCAATCCATGAAGTTCGACTTCCCCGATGAAGACATTATGACATTGGACAACATCGAAGGTAACAGACCGTATGACGGACCTGAACAAGGACCCCGATGGACCCTGTACTTTGATGGTGCTTTAAATGCACTCGGAAACGGTATCGGCGTGGTACTTATCTCTCCAGAAGGTTTCCATACACCTTTCACTGCTAGACTCGGCTTCAGCTGCACCAACAACATGGCCGAGTATGAAGCTTGTATCTTTGGTCTCAAGGCTGCTATTGACTTGGGAATCAAATCTTTGGTTGTGTTTGGGGACTCCGCTTTGGTCATCAGTTAGATCAAAGGAGAGTTGGACACTAAACATCCCAATCTCATCCCTTACAAAGAACATGTCCTGACATTGTTACCTCATTTCGAGCGGATTACCTTCGAGCACTTCCCGCGAGAAGAAAATCAGCTAGCGGATGCTCTAGCTACAATGTCATCCATGTTTAAACTTAACTGGGATAATAAGGCTCCCCAAATCACCATTGAGCGGATGGACGAACCTGCACATTGTCACGAGATTAATACCGAAGAAGTAGTGGACCGACCCTGGTTTCACGAAGTCAAAAGGTATCTCGAGACTCGAGAATGCCCTGAAGGAGCTTCAGTCAACGACAAAAAGTTCTTAAGGAGATTTTCTGCCAAGTTCTTCCTGAGCAATGGTATCCTATATAAGCGCAACCATGATTGCGTTCTGCTTCGTTATGTGGACAAGGTTGAAGCTGAGCAGATCATGACTGAACTGCATAATGGTACTTTTGGCACCCACTTGAGCGGACATACGATGGCTAAGAAGATTCTACGGGCAGGCTACTACTGGTCTACCATGGAAGCTGACTGTCATCAATATTCCCGTACTTGTCACAAATGTCAAATCTACGTGGACAAGGTACATATCCCTCCAGTTCCTCTCAATGTCCTAACAACTCTGTGGCCATTCGCAATGTGGGGTATCGACATGATTGGAGAGATCAAGCCTACAACATCCAATGGACATTGCTTCATCCTGGTGGCCATTGATTACTTTACCAAGTGGGTCAAAGCAGCTTCCTTCGCCTCCGTTACAAAGAATGTGGTTGCCCGCTTCATCAAGCAGAACCTCATATGCCGGTATGGTATCCCCGACCATATCATCACGGACAACGGTACAAACCTGAACAACATTATGATCACCACTCTGTGCGAGTAGTTCAAGATTCAACATCACAATTCATCTCGCTATCGGCCAAAGATGAACGGTGTTGTCGAAGCTGCAAATAAAAATATTAAGAAGGTCATTCAAAATATGACAGTCACCTACAAGGACTGGCACGAGATGTTACAGTTTTCTCTGCACGGGTACCGTACCACGGTGCGTACTTCAACTGGGCAACCCCCTTTTCTTTGGTATATGGCATGGAAGCTGTTTTACCTATGGAGGTTCAGATTCCTTCCTTAAGAATTATGAAGGATGCTGGTTTGAGTGAAGACGGTTGGATTCAGACCCGGCTTGATCAACTTAACTTGATTGACGAAAAGAGACTTACTGCTGTTTGTCATGGTCAGATGTACCAAAAACGGATGATCAAGGCTTTCAACAAGAAAGTCAGGCGCCAGGTATATCAAGTCGGAGATCTTGTAGTCAAGCGGATCATCTTGCCGCTGATAACACGAATTTATATAACATATTTGGCTTAATTTTCATAGATAATATTAGTATTTTTATTTATTTATTCTATTTTATTTTTGTATTACGTTGGTATTTCTTTTGTTTCAGGTATTTGTATTAAATAAAAGATCAATTGAGCAAAAGAAATAAATTGAGGGAAAATCGAATTAAAAAGCCAAAGAAATGAAGCAAAGGGGTGATATAGCAAAAAGGAGGAGTTAAGAAGAAAGAAATAGTTATACAAAGAAAAAGACTAAGCCCAGAAGAGCAAAAGCCCAGCAGAAGTTCAGTCCACAAGGTGTTACGACCGTAACAGCCTTGTGACGACCGTAACGCGCTATATTTCAACTTCCTCACGTCATGGAGACGTGTCCCATGTTCTCCCATGATTCTGGTAGTTATTCCCATGTTCTCCCATGATTCTGGTAGTTATTCCCATGTTCTCCCATGATTCTGGTAGTTATTCCCATGATCTCCACTAGCCTTCGTACAACATGGAAACAGGAAGTTACAAATGAAGCCTATAAATACAAGTTCAACCTTCAGAGCAAGGGTCGAAGAATTTTCTACAGACCAAATTTCTATTTTTCTGCATTATTTCTATTTCCTTGTTTTTGAGCTTTTTCTATATTACTGTAATTTTCATTCCAAGTTTTAGTTTTTAGTTTTAAGTGTTAATTCTTCCTTCAAGAATTAACACGAATTATTTACTGCAATCAAGCTCAAGGATTATTGTAATACTTCAAGATTACCATAGCAACTTTGATTCCAGGTTTTTATTGAAATTAATATTTATTCAGTTTTTATATTATGCCAATTGTTGTTATGAATTATATTTTGAATTGTATTGCTTCCAAGTTAATTATGTCCGGCTAAATTATTAATACCGGTATGTGACCCGTAAGAACTAAAGGAATTCAGTGATACCTTGGCCAAAAATATTTATAAAACAATTTCTGGTTTCCAATTTCCAAGATTAATTTAACTAACCTTGTCACGAGAGTGAGAGGTTAATTAACACGATTTTGCTACGAGAGTGGGAAATTAATTAAGGCAAGAACCTGCATGCGAGAGCTGGGGTTCGACCCAGATAGTGGTAACGAAACATTGATTTTTAAATACACGAGAGTGTTTTAATAAATTAATTAAACTCAAATTGTTTTCAAAAAGTGTTATTAAATTTAAAGTGCATCCACTAGGTTTAGTAGCATGACTTATTTCATAAACACGAGAGTGTATGTCTCAGGTTTTTAAACAATTAGCTTTTACCGAAATACTTTATAGGACAAGTGGTTCACCGAATTCCCTAAGTCCGATTATCACATACCGGTATAACTAGTACTATTATTTTTAATTAAACTATTTCCCCCAAAAATCGAATAGTCATCGCTTAGTTAGACATATTGTAGCATTAGATCGTATGCGATTGATCCTCAGTCTCTATGGGTTCGATAATCTTTTAAAACTAGAACGACTAAACTGTATACTTGCAGTTAGTATCCCGATAGACTTATAAAGTCCCGATCAGCCGCAAAGTGATCCCAAGGGCAAATGGACTCCTACCTATGAAGGACCATTTATGATCAAAAACATCTTTTCTGGTGGGGCTATGATTCTAACCACCATGGACGGCGACGACCTGCCGCACCCTACGAATGTAGACATAGTCAAAAGATACTAAGCATAAACGACCCGACAAGTTGAAAACCCGAAAGGGCAACTTGGGCAAAAAATGGGCATCCCGGTGAATCGAAAACCCGAAAGGGCAGTTCAGGCAAAAATTAGGGATAAAACAAAAAAAATATGTACACCCGGAAAGTTGAAAACCTGAAACGGCGACTTGGGCAAAAAAGGGTTTCCCGGTGGATCGAAAACCCGAAGGGGCGATCCAGCCAAAAGTTAGGGAATTAAAGCGTATGACTATGTCTCGTCGGATCACTTTAAGGACGATCTCTTCACGGACAAGCTCCAAGCTTCCGATCAATCCAATCATATGTGGACAAAGCAACGAATGGACAAGATACTCAGAGTTACGAAGGCTATAGAAGAATGGGAACCCCATGGAATTGTTACACATAGCCATCTTTCTTTGTATAAATTTTTTCTCAATTTTATGACAATATTCTCTTACTAGGATGTCTGTCTCCTTTGTACAAAATACTTACACAAAGTTAATACAAAGATACTTCAAAGTGCAGAAAATTGTTTGCCTTTTCTTTCTTTTTTTACACTTATGTTTTATTTGAAAACGTCGAAATGATTTATTAAATGAGCATATGCATTTGAATATAATCACTGCTCACAATTAAAACGAAATGAGAAAGAATAATTACTGATAGGTTGAAAGTATAGGAAAATGTCTTTAGGCTATTTCAGGAGAGATCCCCTGTAGTACATCATCCAGATCCTCGCCGGAACTGAAGCTTTGAAATACATATCCCCAGCGGAGTTAAGTTTCAAAATCCCCATCAGAGTTGAGTTTTCAAACTCCCAATCCCTGGCGGAGCAAAACTTTGAGCTACAAACCCTCAGTGAAGATGAAACTTTCTTCCCCAAACGGAGTCAAACCTTCAACCTTTGAACATCATTGGGGACCATCCAGTTTCCTCCAATTTCCCCAGAAAGTCGCTTTAAAACCAGATAATTCCCCAGAGAGTTATTTTAAAACCTTCTTCCTCAACGGAGTCAAATTTCCATACGCGATCAAATTAGCACGTCATTGAGATCCCTAGCGGAGGCGAAATTTAAGCTACCAATCCCCGGCGGAAACCATTCAGTTTTCCTTGATACCCCCAACAGAACGAAGATTCTCATTCTTGAAGTCCCCAGGAGATTGGCATACAGCCCAAACTCTTGATCTCCCCAACAATATAGCTTCTCCCCATAGAGGTTGTCAAAGATTTTGAATCTCCAGCAGTGGTCAAGGATTTATTTTCCCCCGACAGCAGTCAAAGATTTTATTATCTCCAGCTATCCAGGATTTATTTTCCCCGACAGCAGTCAAAGATTTTATTATCTCCAGCTATCCAGGATTTATTTTCCTCAGCAAAACAGCTAATCAGCTTACATGCACATACATCACATTCATAAATCATGAACATTGATAAAACACATATATTGCATCATACATTTCATGCAACATAACTTTGTGTTTTAGCTAACATTCTACCCTTTTCAGGAAGAAATTAATAGCTACCTAAAACAGATATTCAAAGCTCATAAAACGGCTTAGAGATGCTCCAGACACGGATGCTTTCCTATTTGTTTATTCAAATCAAGGGGCAGATTCTTGTTCCAGTTATGAAGCCTGGATTCGACCAGATTTTATCTTGATTATACTGAAGCCCAGAGATCGACCAGAAAATAGTTGAATCCCCTACAAGTTCTTCTGAAACCTGGATGTTGACCAGATAGGAAGTAAAGTATTGTGAAGCCTGGATGTTGACCAGATAGCAATACAAGACTGTGAAGCCTGGATGTTGACCAGATAACAGTAAGGTATACTGTGAAACTTGGATGTTGACCAAATAACAGTTTACTCGGCCAATTACTTTGAAGCCCGGATTCAACCAGATATTAGTAGGCCCCAAAATCAAAGGGAAAACCGGAGGCGACCGGATAACCATTTGACTTTCTTCTGAAACTTGGATGTTGACCAGATAGGAAGTAAAGTGTTGTGAAGCCTGGATGTTGACCAGATAGCAATACAAGACTGTGAAGCCTGGACGTTGACCAGATAACAGTAAGGTACACTGAAACTTGGACGTTGACCAAATAACAGTTTACTCGGCCAATTACTTTGAAGCCCGGATTCAACCAGATATTAGTAGGCCCCGAAATCAAAGGGGAAACCGGAGGTGACCGGATAACCATTTGATTTTCTTCTGAAGCCTGGATGTTGACCAGATAGGAAGTAAAGTACTGTGAAGCCTGGATGTTGACCAGATAAAAATACAAGACTGTGAAGCCTGGACGTTGACCAGATAACAGTAAGGTACACTGAAACTTGGATGTTGACCAAATAACAGTTTACTCGGCCAATTACTTTGAAGCCCAGATTCAACCGGATATTAGTAGGCCCCAAAATCAAAGGGAAAACTAGAGGCGACTGGATAACCATTTGATTTTCTTCTGAAGCCTCGATGTTGACCAGATAGGAAGTAAAGTATTGTGAAGCCTGGATGTTGACCAGATAGCAATACAAGACTGTGAAGCTTGGACGTTGACCAGATAACAGTAAGGTATACTGTGAAACTTGGATGTTGACCAAATAACAGTATACTCGGCCAATTACTTTAAAGCCCAGATTCAACCGGATATTAGTAGGCCCTGAAATCAGAGGGAAAACCGGAGGCGACCGGATAACCATTTGATTTCCTTCTGAAGACTGGACGTTGACCATATAGGAAGTAAAGTATCATGAAGTCTGGATGTTCGTAAAGCCTGGATGTTGACCAGATAGCAGTTCACTGTCACGTCTTCAACTAAGAGATGACTCACAAGTAGAATAACAGACGACTGAAGTTCTATTTCTACCACGACAGAGACCAGCATTCCCCGGTGTAGTCCTCCTCAACAACAGGTGTACAGGCCCTCGCAAAGGAATCTCTTATGCGATCAATTTTCTTGTATGGCATCTTTAAGCCCATCTCCGACAAGATTCTGTCACATCTTCCAAATGGCATCTTTAAGCCCATTCCCTCAACTATACTCTGACGAGCGCAAATTTATGGGCACTCTAGTGTCCAATCCTCTTTTACCTTCGAGTCACGAAAGGCAAACTCGCCAATCTAACTCTTCATGTTCAAGAATATTGAACAGGGGCAGTTGTTGTACCCCAAAATTTTCCCTCTCATTTTATCAAGATTTCTCATCACAAGACACTTTGAACTCAAGACCAAGCTAGGGTTTGCTCTGCTCAAGACATCTCCTTGCATTGTTGACCTAAATTAGGGTTTGAATTTGCACAAGGAATTTTGGACTTCTAATGCTCAATGTGACTTTCATGCTTCATGTTGGACTTATAAGTTTGCTCATACCAAATTTCAGGCCTTGAATCAAACTTTTGCCTAGTCAATTGGACAGTTGACCTAAAAATCAACTATATTGGGGAAAAGTCAACTATGGCCAATTTACAGTCAAACCTCATAAATTTTGATCCACATCAATATTATAAGCTCATATGAACCATTTGATCAAGTTTGGACCACAACTCCTCAAGAAATTTGATCAGATCATCAAAAGGGCAAAATGGTCATTTTTAGGGTTTTGACTACAGAAGGGCAATTTCTGACTTTTCACCTAGCCAATGGAAAATTGGGTTCAAGCATGGATTCAAGGACTCAATTGCATCATATTTACCTATTCACAAAGTTCAAAAGATCTCAATTGCATTGGATTGACAGATAAATTTTCCAATCAACTGATCAAAAATCAACTATACACTGAAAAGCCAAACTTTGACTTTTTGGTCAAAATCAAGTGCCAAGGGTCATTTTTCATCAAAATGTGTCAAAACATGAAACTTGTTCATCAAGAAACCTAATTTTGCAAATTAGGGTTTAAGATTGAAAATTTTCATAACTTAGAATTTTTCTAAGTTATGAAATTTTCTCATTTTTTCCCAACTTTGCCCAACTTTTTCACCATGATGAAATTGGATTCAAACAAAACTTCCAACATGAAAGTTGTAGTCATCCACAAAATCTACAACTTTTATTCACAAAGTTTTCTCAAAAGATGCTTGGATCTCAAGTTATGATATTTGGAACAAGGGTCCATGAAACTTTTAACTTAGTGAAATTTTGCCCTAGTTTAGGCAGGATTTTGACCTATCTTCATGCCAATTTTTCACCTAGTTCCACTTGGAATCTCAAAATTCATTTTAAATATGGATCGTAGAGCATGTAACAATCTTTCCAAAATGTCCAAGAACTCTCCAAAGTCATTTATGGCTAGGGAGAATCGAAGGTTTGAATTTGGCAAAAACTCACTTTGATCCATGGCATGTTTCATATTGTTACAAGTTGCAATTTCCATCCAGCATTGTTTGTACTTGATTACAGGTCCCTAAACCCTTCCACACTCAAGAATTAAATGCAAACCCAATGGATTGAAGCTTTTTTCTGATCATTAGAGGATTACACAAGAGATTAATCCAAAAATAGCAAAAAGGCAACATTGCCATTTTTGTCAAAACTTGCTTTATGTCAAATGGAATCCCTTGAGCCTTGAACCAAATCTTGGATAGAAAACCAAATCCAAAAACTTTGGGCCAAGCTCACAAAGTGTATGCAGGATTAGAGCTAGCCTGTACAGGCCTGCTATTTGTCACTTCTCACCTTTTGCTTCATAACCAAGAAATGTGCAAAAGTCTACACAACTTGAGTATCTGTTATAACCAACTCTTGCAAGAATTTGAAACAAGTTTTGCACATTGCCTTGATCCAGAAACACGAGTGATCCAACCCTCATGCCTTCCAAAACACAAAATCACCTTCCTCTTGCAAAACAGGGCAGTTTCTGCACTTTGAGTTCCATAACAAAAACTACTCGTGCGTTTTGCCCTAAACCTGTTCAAATACATTCCATATAACCCACCTGAGCTATCCCAACCATTGGCCATTGACTGTAACTCCATTTGCAAGCTTCACCATTTCTGTTTTCAGCTTGTGCAGGTTGACTTCTACAAGCTTGTTCAAGCAAATCCAAAGCAAACTAAGCATTGGGGAAGGTCAGAGGAAGTTCAAGAAAGCTCCCAAGCATCTCAGGCCTCACTGAAAAGCTCTACATTGCCATACTCGTGTTCAGCTGAAACAGGTATTTTCCAACTTCATATCTCTCTATTTAGGAATCATTAGGCTTAGGTTTGTGAATAAAAAATGTAGTACTCATAGCCCTTAAGCTGTACATATGCATAGATTTCATTTAAGTTAAGTGTGTTGAGAGAATTTGATTGATGAACTTCCTGAAAAAGTTAGGTTAAAAATTAGGGCCAGAGAAATTCTCTCTGGTCTTTGAGAGTTAGATTAAGTTCTTTATATGGTTGGAATCGTCTTGAAAAATGCTATGACTTTGGTGTTATGAGTTTTTGCTTTAGAGCACGTATGCAGGTGTGATACGGTGGGAGAACTGACTTGAGGTTTTGCGTTTGTTTTCGCAAATGTTTCGGTTTAGCAAGAGTCGTCACCGACTTTTTATTTTATCCTAAAGGAAAGGTTAAAAAAGCACAGGAAAAAGCTTTGAGATGACCTCAGGTGCATCTTCGGGCAAGACAGCCCGTCATATTTCGCAAAAATTGGCACTTTAAACTTTGAAGGGATCACGATTCCAGCAATCAATCCCAATTCTTCAAAATCTAACCCAGGAACCCTTTACAGCTCCATAGCTGTCAGTCTATCCTCCAGGTTTTTGTATCTATCGTCCGCTATCGGGTATTGCTGCTCTGAGTAGTCTTCATCTTCCTCAACCTCTTCCTCTTCAGCTTCGGACTCAGAAGGTAGTGCAGCTCCTTTTCCTTTACTGGTTCCCTCATCAGATGCGGAGGGAAATTCAAGAACTCTTCTAGCTTCATTCTCAAACCTTCTTCCCAGTGTAGCTACCCCAACTCTTTTCTTCTTCTTTTTCACTTTTTCTTGCTCTTTGTTCCCAAGCAGTGCTTTTAGATCCTCCTGACCCTTTGCCAAGGTCATTAGGAGTTGCTGAAACTGTGAGTTTTGTGACTGCAGATCTTTGACCATCTGTTCGAGATCCATCTTACTTAAATAAACACCAGAAAAATAAGGAAACCTGGTGTGGAGACCTGCTTATGCATATGATGAATGATATGTTTATTCAAGCAATGCATTCAAGGATTTAGAAATTCAAAATTGTTGCAAACAAAAAGAACACACGTCATATTAATAAGAAGAAATTTTGTTAGTACATAAATGCCCCATGGGCCAAATATTACAAAAACTTCTTAAGGCAAAAAGACGTTGCGCATCCTCTTTGGTGCGATGTAAGTGTTGAGGGTCTCCTCCTCGTGAAGTCGGCGGGTAAGCTCTAAAACCTTCTTCTCACTGGCGTAGAAGCTGGCTTCAAAATTCCGCTCTTCCTTGAGTTGGATCCAACTCTTATGCATCTCCTCCTATGATGTTGGCATGTCAGGATATAGGATGGTGTAGGGGACCTCTCCTTCCTTAACAGGCTCTTTAATCAAAGGGAGAATGTGAGGGTAAGGCATCATAAGATTCTGGGCCCGGATTCATACCCACTTGATGTAAGGCTCAAGAGGGATGGAGTTCTTGTGCCTCAGTGTCTTGCTATCTACCTTGTTAGGAATCCTCCAAGCTCTGATGAATCTTTGGCGAAGTCCTTGCGCATCGTTGTCGAAGTCAAAAACTAGGTCAGGAATCAGCATGTCATGAGGGCCATCCCTCCGTGCATATCCAAATTGTCTCAAAGCTAGACAAGGGTTGTAGGTAATGCCTCCTCTAATGCCAAGTAATGGAACATTAGGGAACTCACCACAACGATCGATGATGATGACATTTTCTCTGGACCGAGAACACCAATGTACATCAGAGTGTGTGAGGGTCATTAATCGTTGTGACCACCTTAAGCCTTGGTCATTCTTCAAAACAGATTGTGGAAGGTGAGAAATAAACCACCTTGCCAGGAGAGGAGTGCAGCACATGAGAACACCCCTCTTTCTCATTGTTCGTGTGTAAAATGAGTGGAGGATGTCCCCAAGCAATGTAGGTATGGGATTCCTGGATAGGAAAATCTTGACAGCGTTGAAATCTATAAGTTGGTCAGGATTTGGGAACAAGACCAACCCATAAATAAGGAGTGCCACAATCTCTTCAAAGGCTTGCAGATCCAAAGAATTCCAACACTCTTGTGCCTTCTCAAACAAGAATTTTTCCAAGAAGCCTTTGACACCACTTCTAGTCTCCCAATTCCCCTTGATGTCAGATGGTTGTAAGCGTAGTGCTTGAGCAACATCTTCAGGCTTTGGTTCTTTTTCCGTACCGTTGTAGGGTAGTTGATTAAGAATAGGAATTCTCAGGAGTTGAGAAAATTCCTCCAAAGTGGGCACCAATTGATAGTCGGGGAATGTGAAACAGTGGTGAAGGGGGTCAAAGAACTGGAACAACACTTTCACCATGTCTTCTTCAATGCTGGTGTTGACTAGGCTGAGCAGTCTACCGTGTCTTTCACTGAAGAGAGAGTTTTCTGGAATTCTGGATGTGAGCTCCTTGAGTTGAGGAGGGAGTCTCACAAGGTTGACTTGGATAGTTTTCCTGCGAAGAATTTCCATGACCTACAAAACAAGAACAAAGATGAAGATCCAAAACCTTGAAATGGTTAGTGGATGCATATGATGCTTTATGATGTTCATGATGTATGCACAAACATATGTACAAGCAAGTCACACAAAACCCTAGTTTCAGGCTTGCATGAGGTTTCATAGGTAAGTACCCTCTTGAGTGAAGTTGGCTTAAAACCTGTCCTAAATAGTAACCGGGTTCTAAGGAGCTCAATATCATTGGATTGTTTTCCATGTTCATTATTTTGGTTTATCCACTTAACAAGCGACCAAAATATTCCAAGAAAACAACCCTCAATGAGTGTAGTATCGAGTATCTACCAACTTCGGACTGCACCAAAGCCGGTCACCTAACTACCCATAATGAAAGGCCAAGATGGTTAAGTAAGGTTCTAGGTCATTAGTGCTTAGTGACATCACTCAGCGGCCCCGTACTCTCCTTGATTGAACTCAAGGGTTACCGATACTCACAAATATGTCGCACTAATATAGTTATTGCTTCAACCGTGTCGGTATACCCCGCACAGTTTCCATAACGTATTGTTATCTATGAATGTTTCCCAAATCCGGGTGTAGGATTTCAAGCCCAAAAAAGAGAACCAAAATGTAAAGCAATCAAAGCAAACAATTAGTCATGCAAAAGGGTGATCTAAGCCCTAAGGTTACTCCACTTTTAGAACACGTCCCCAGCAGAGTCACCAGTTATGTGATACGGTGGGGGAACTGACTTGAGGTTTTGCGTTTGTTTTCGCAAATATTTCGGTTTAGCAAGAGTCGCCACCGACTTTTTATTTTATCCTAAAGGAAAGGTTAAAAAAGCACAGGAAAAACCTTTGAGATGTTTCGTGGGTTCGGGGAGTAGATTATAGAAAGGGAAGGTATTAGCACCCTTTCTATCCATGGTTATCCATGGGCTCTTAGTTACTTGCTTAGATCACTTGCCTTTGCTTTTCAATTGTTTGAAATGGTGCTTTGTGTATGGTTTTGAAAATGTTTTTTTAAAAAAGAGGCCTTGTCTAGGCAACCTTTGTAACAATTCTTTACTCGAATTTTTTACGAAAGGTGTTTGTCTTTTCGAAAAGATGTTTCAATGTTTTTGAAAGTTTTGTTTTGGAAGTTGTGTTGTGGAGTGTGGTTTTGAAAATAGGCAAGTGAGTTTTTGCAAGTTTGATTAAGTAACTAAGAGTTGTCTACCCCTAAATTTACTCAAAGATTTTTCTCATGTTTTAACCCTTTTAACAGTGTTGTTTCACCATTGTATTTTATGAACAACCTTGTGTTAGGATGTAAACGGGACAGGCGCGGGTCATCGTATAGACCATGATAGCAATTTTTGCAAAGTATCTTAGCATTTTTCGAGGGACTAAGATCATTTTTATAAGGCAACTTTGGATAGCATCATCGAGGGACTATGATCTTTTGATTTTGTTTGTTTTACCAAGATACTTTGCATGCGTAACATGGCCCATTTTTGAAGGCAACAAGTGGATGTAACCCTAGGGGTGTTTGTGTGCAAGTGTGTTTTATTGCATACAAGAGTTTATTTTTGAATTAGGATTTTCTATTTCATTGATTTTATCTTTCCATACACATCCTAATTACTAGCATTTATATTTGAAAGCAATAAAAAGCAGAAATATAAAATCCTACGCTATTACAGTAATTAGGGGGTGGGGATACATATTTGTACATGGGGTGGTTCAACGAGAAAAATAGATAAGAAAAGAAAGTAACAAAAACAAGATAGAGAGAAAGAGAGAGGGAGCCAGCGCGCTGCTGAGAGGTCATCAGAAGTTCTGACTCAGGCCCGCTGCCAGATGATCAACCTTTTGGTTAAACTGTATGAGTCAGAACTTCTGACTGTGGCACCTGCAAAACAGAAACCTGTTAGTGGGAAGATCAGAAGTTCTGGCCCCCATGCGCTGCAAGGCAAAAGTTTGTTAGTGGGGAAATCAGAAGTTCTGATCCTGCTGGAAATACAATAATTCTCAGAAGTTCTGATATTATTGACAGCAAAATAGGCTTCAGACGTGCTAACGTCAAAGTCAGCACTTGGCTTCTCCCTGTGCTAGTCAGAACATCTGCAATTTTGTTATTTTTCCACAAAACAGAAAACATGTTTGGAACAGCTTCAACAAATGTCAAAATGTTTCAGGGGACATAACCAACAAGGTCACAGGCAGGTTCTATGCTGACTCACTTCCTATCTAAACGTTATGAGGTATGAAAACCCTCAGAACACAAACAGCAACAACATGATGTTTACATTATGTTTATTTGAGCATGCAAAGCTGATGGTGCTTAGCAGCGTGATGAAGGTCAGCAGGTGCTTACCTGGCTGTTGGAAAAGTTTGTGAATGAGAGCTAGCTTTTGGCTCTGATGGTGTTCTGGACAGGTTCTTTTTTGAAAGGGGTAGATGAAGGTGTATGTGTATGTATGGTCAGAGGTTGAAAGGGTGTTCTTTAGTCACAAAGAAAACTGGGTATTGATGGAGTTTGAAGGTAATAAATTCAAAGTTATGAAACACTGGAGATTTTGGCAGAGTTTCACAGCACTTTCTTGCTAAAAATTTCTGTTTCTCTTCTAGCAATTTTTCTGGTTTTTTGGACGCCCCTTTTCAGTGGACAATGGTGCTTTATTTATAGGTGAAGCTCTTGTGGATTCTTGAGCATTAAAGGCGCCAACAGAGGTTGAATTGTTCTTTGAAAGAAATTCCTGGGAAGTTGTGATAACAGATAGCCTTTCAGCCTAGGCTGGAACAGCAGGCATGGATTGGGGAGAAGTGACCTCTTAGGTGGACGGTGGCGCGTAGACCCATGCCTGAACCTGCATAAAGGCGTTTACCAAGCCACACGTGAAGAGACCCCTTGGATGAATATTCAGGAGTGGTTGGGAGCATTAATGAGCATTAAATGGTGATGAGACTTATCAACACCAAAATTCTGGTAATAGGAGAAAAACTTGAACCAGCAGTTCTACTTTACCAAAACAACGTAAACCATGCTCTGGTCTTGGCCTCTTGTTGTCTTAGAAAATTCTGGAGATTCTCCTGACTTTCTGACACATTCCTTGGATTTGCTTCTGGAAATCCTGGACTTGTAGATTCTGTATCAGTGTACCACCCACTCTTTTGACCCTTTCATCTTCTGATTTCAGCATGTTCTGAAGGAGCCTTCAGACTTCCTTGCTTCCTTTGCATTCCTCTAGCAAACTCTGGCTGAACTTGCGTAACTGCTGAAAGAGCCATGCTCTGTTTGAGGCTTACGTGTTGAGCCACGTTTGTAACTTCTGACTGAGTTGATGTAGCTGCTGAAGAGCCAACTTCTGACTGCATTGAGCCAAGCTTGCAACTTCTGACCGTTTCTGTCTAGAGTTTGGTCCAGAAGTTCTGAAGCGCTATTTTCTTCTTAAACACCCATTTTTTAGAGAAAATTCCAAATGTTTAGAATTTAATTTTTCTCAAGATGAAAGCGTTGCCTTTAGAGTTTGTGTGATCATTTTGCTCTTGTAAATGGTTTGCTTGGGAAGAAATGATAAATCAGGACTTGGATTTGTTTCAGAGGGACTCTGAGAATCCAGGATGATTTCCTGAAGAAAGAGAGGGCAAATTTTGGGGTACAACAACAGGATTTCCAGATTTTGTACACAGGCGCGCGTTTTTGTGTTGCAAAGGTTGAAGATGAAGCTGATCTGGGCTGGGCCTTGTCATTTCCTTGCTATTTGCACCATTGACTTGCTATTTACACCCCTCAGCCCATTTGATTTATATTTTCATATTTTTTTCATTTCTTTTTTAGTTTCTGACTTTATTTTATTTTTCTAAACATAAAAAATTACTAAAAATATTTTCATAATTTTTCACATTTTTATGTTGTATTTTTATTATTTTTCCTAACATAAAAATAATTATTAAATAACATATTTTTATTTTCTTTAATAAGAAACTTGAAAATAATACATAGAAATATTATACCTTTATTTTTATTATTTACATACTTAAATAATACTTTTTCTAATATATTTTTATTTTTTGACATTTTGTATATATTTTATTATTTTATTGTACATAAATAATATAATTAATATATATATATATATATATATATATATATATATATATATATATATATATATATATATATATATATATATATATATATATATATATATATATATATATATATATATATATATATATATATATATATATATATATATATATATATATATATATATATATATATATATATATATATATATATATATATATATATATATATATATATATATATATATATATATATATATATATATATATATATATATATATATATATATATATATATATATATATATATATATATATATATATATATATATATATATACTTTCTTAAAGAAAATTAGGGTTTTTACCCTTAGCAAAAATAATCTTCCATTTTATTATTTTTTAATGCATAAATATTTTATTTTTACATACATAAAAATAAACAAAAAAACATTTTTTACATATTTATAATATTTTGCATATTTATATTTAAATTGCTTATTTAAATATTGCTTATTTATCATTTGATGCAAAGAATTCAATTTGGATGTAATAGTAAATCTTAAGGTTTTATTTTCTTGCAAATATTCCCCATTCAAAATTATATCCCCCTCCCCATATCAATGTTGTAATAGTCGTAGATTTATTTTACGCATTTATAGCTTTCAAATATGCCATGATAGAGATTAGGGTTTGTATGCAATATCTAAAATCAAAACAAATAGCTAGACCTAATACAAGACATAAAAGCATGCAAATTGACAACACAATGCACACATGCACCCCTAGGGTTTCATCCACTTGTTGCCTTTAAAGTGGCCATGTTATGCATGTTGAGTATCTTGGCAAAACAAAAACAAAACAAAAAGATCATAGTCCCTCGATGACGCTATCTTGGTTGCCTATACAAAAATGATCTAGTCCCTCAAAAATCTGCTAAAGATACTTAGCACAATTGCTATCATGGTCAATACGATGACCCGCGCCTGTCCCGTTTAACATCCAAATACAAGGTTGTTTACCAAATGCAATGGTAAAACAACATTGTCAAAAGGGTTAAAAATGTGTAGGAAAGAGTCTTGAGTAGATATGGTAGACAACTCTTAGTTACTTGATCAAAACTTGTAAAAACATCCTTGCTATTTTCAAACACACCTCACAACACAATTTCAAAACATTTCCTAAAACAAACTTTCAAACATTGAAATATCTTTTCAAAAGACAAACACCTTTGTATATATTCAAACACGATTCATTACAAAGGTTGCCACAACGATGGCCTCTTTTCAAAACATTTTCAAAACCACATACAAAGCACCATTTCAAACAATTGAAAAGCAAAAGAAAGTGATCTAAACAAGTAACTAAGAGCCCATGGATAACCATGGATGAAAAGGGTGCTTGCACCTTCCCTTTTCAAAATATACCCCCCGAACCTAAGAAAACATCTCAAAGGTCTTTCCTGTGCTTTTTGACCTTTCCTTTGGGTAAAATAAAAAGTCGGTGGTGACTCTTGCTAAACCGAAACATTTGCGAACACAAACGCAAAACCTCAAGTCAGTTCTCCCACCGTATTACAGTTGGGACCAAGGACTTCCCTTCCTATCCAGCCTTACCTCTAATGGGTCCGAGCTCGTGCTCAGAAGCTTGGGATGCCTTATGAAGCCGTGTTACCAGTGATTGTGGATCCCACTAACGAAGAGGGAATTTCTTACACAGTTCTTTATCCTTACATGCCCAATGATCCTGGGGCATTGCAGAGGTCTTGGATTCAGCTGAAAGAGGAGAGGGATACTTATCGGGAAAAGTACCATGAGCAAGAAAGAAAGATTTTGAAGCTCACCAGGTAGCTTGAGGAGGAAAGAGTGATCAATGACTACATCAGCACAAAGAGGAAGCGTCCATGGGACTTTTGATTTTGCTTTTCTAGTTCTAGATTTGTTTTCCATTTATTTCTTTGTAACGCCTTAAAGGCATTGTTGAACATTTTTACAAGTTAATCTAATAAAGTTTGTTTATTTTTGGTTTGCAAATTTAAATTTCCCAAAGTCTTTGAAATCATTACATACATCCCATTATCATGCATACCATTACAGGTTTCTCATCTTCTTCGCTATTTATTTAAGCAGAAATGTCTTCTGATCAAGCCATCAAAGATCTTCAGGCACAGAACGCCCAATTCTAGCAGATGTTCGTAAGCTTGGATAAAGGGCAGGAAGACCTGAAGACCCTGATTCTAAAAGAAAAGAAGAAGAAGACGGTTGGTATTCTGAACACGGGTAGAAGATTCGGAGAAAGAATAAGACAATCAGCTGATCTGACCTCCTCATCCAAAGACGGGGAGAACCAAGAAAGGACAAAGAACCCTAGTCCAACAGTTTCTGATAACGATACGGATCATGATGATGAGAAATATCCTCCTGCTGAGGATAGATACAAGCAGCTAGAAGACCGTCTGAGTGCTATGGAGATTCAGAAGATCCCTGGTTTGGATTTTGGAGAGATGAGACTGGTATCGGGAGTGGTGAACCCTCATAAGTTCAAAGCTCAAGTTTTTGCCAAGTACGATGGAGTGTCCTGTCCAAAACTCCATCTCCGCTCGTACGTCAGAAAAATTCAACCTCACACTACTGATAGAAATTTGTGGGTGCACTTCTTTCAAGATAGTTTGTCAGGGACTCAGCTTGAATGGTTTTATCAGTTGGAAGAAGCCAATGTCCGAAACTGGGAAGACCTAGCTGCTGCTTATTTACAAGCAGTATCAGTATAACGCCGACCTTGCTCCCACTCGTACTCAGCTCCAGGGTATGTCTATGGGTGAAAGTGAAGGTTTTAAGGACTATGCTCAAAAGTTGAGAGACTTGGATGGAAGAGTCCAACCCCCTTTGTCTGATAGGGAGTTGGTTGACATGTTTCTAGGGACGCTATCTGGTCCATTTTTCAATCATCTGATCGGAAGTTCGTCATCTGGGTTTACTGAGTTGATTTTGACTGGAGAGAGAGTAGAAGCTGGTATCCGAAGTGGTAAGATACAGAAGGATACTTCATCAAGTGCAGTAAAAAAGCCTTTCACCAGTAAAAAGGAAGCTAGTGCAGTCTATGGCTTGAGGGGCCAAAGCAGACCTGAACACTGTCAAGCAGTAAATGCGGTAGTGATATCAAGACCCACAGCTGCTCCACAATGCAACAATCAACAAAGGGTGGAAAGATTACAAAGGAAGTTCACCCGGCTCAATATGACCTTGTCTCAAGTTCTACCGCAATTATTGAAGACCAATCTGGTAACTCTGAGGGAAGCCCCAAAGAACCCTAACACCACTTCTCCCCACTATAACCCGAATGCCCGCTACGCCTATCACTCTGAAAGTCCAGGTCATGATACAAACAACTGTTGGGCCTTGAAAAACAAGGTGCAAGACTTGATCGAAGCCAAAGATATTGAGTTTGACGCTCCGGAGAAGCCCAGCGTCATAACTGCTCCCATGCCCAAACATGGTCATGGAGTAAATGTTGTTGACGATGATTTATTTGTAACCTCCGTGGAAGAAATTTCTACTCCTTTGATGACAATTAAGAAGAATTTATTGTTATCCGGTTTATTTCCAGGCTGTGGTGAAGGTTGCCACATGTGTTCAATTCTACCTGCTGGTTGCAACTTATTGAAATCAGGTGTTCAGCGCCTGATGGATGATAAAGAGATCCTGTTCGAAAAGACTATGATTTCGTTGTTTCCAATTCAAGATGTTGCCATCATAACCATTTCCGCCAATCCTTCCAAGGTTTCCTCGAGAAAACCTGTTAGGATTACACCTGTCCCAAGAATTGCGCTGTTAATAATTACTGTCCCTGGTCCTATCCCATACACTTCGGATAAGGTTGTCCCTTGGCACTATGGTGTTGATGTGTATTACCATGGAGTTAAACAAGACTTAAAGAGTGAGGAAGCTGATGTCAGCAATATTGTCGGGGCTAGCAAGTTCATCAGGAGCGGAAGACTCTTTTCTCCCGATATTTCTCCTCCGACTATTCAGAAACCTGTTGTCATTCCATCTGCTAGTACATCAACTACTATCCCAGTTCCTATTCCAGTCATCACCCCTGTTGCTGAGCCATCTGGGACTCGGGGCAAAGAAGTCATAAGTGAGCCTGCCCGGACGGAGGCACCTAAGAAGATCATTGTATAAACCTCTAAGCAGGAGATAGAGGAAATACTGAAGACTATCAAGAAGAGCGACTACAACATAGTCGAGCAGCTGGGGCAGACCCCGTCAAAAATCTCCATGTTGTCCTTGTTGTTGTGTTCTGAAGCCCATGCAAAGGCTTTTATTTCATTCCTCAAAACTGCGCATGTGCCGTAGGAAAATTCAGCCGATCAATTCAAAGATTGCGTAGCTAGCCTGACTGCCGACAATGGGTTGGGTTTCTCAGATACAGATCTGACTGTTAAGGGGAGAAATCATAATGACGCTCTGCACGTCTCGATCGAGTGCAGGGGAACTACTATGGCCCATGTACTAGTGGATATCGGGTCCTCATTGAATGTTCTGCCAAAGAAAGCATTAGACCGTCTGGACTATGAAGGTTTGATTCTAAAGCCGGGAAATATTGTGGTCAGGGCTTTCGACGAGTCAAAAAGGATGGTGCACGGGGAGGTAAACATCCATGTTAAAGTTGGATCTCAGACTTTTTCATCCACCTTCTATGTGATGGATATCAGACCATCATATTCTTGCTTGCCGGGTCGTCCTTGGATTCATAAGGCTGGGGCAGTGACTTCCACGCTCCATCAAATGTTGAAATATCTGGTAAAGGGGAAGATTGTTACGGTACAAGGTGAAGAGGTGTACATGGTAAGTTATCTCAATTCTTTCTGTTACATGGAGATGGATGGGGAGTTCATAGAAACCCCTTGTCAGAACTTTGAGGAGGTCCCTCAGACTCTGGCGTCAACTGAAGTTACCACCGACAAACCTCTGGTGAAGATGGCTTCTCTCAAGGATGCCAGGGCTATAATTGAAGAAGGTGGGTGTGCAAATTGGGGTCAGCTCCCTGATTTCATGCACAAAACTGACAAATTTGGTTTGGGCTTTACTACAGGGGCTCAAAGGGTTGTTAGGCGCGCACAGATTGGGAGACCTCCTCTGCACATCATCAATCAAGGAGTTAATGCAATTGAGGACAATGAAGAAGATTCAGACATCAACAGTTGGATCTACCCTACAACCAATGGTGGAATGAACAACTGGACGACGAAGGACTTCATACCTGTTTCTTTTATTCCACAGTAATTGACTTTTGTTATAAAAGTTGTAATAAACAGTTTGAAATTTTACGGCCTGGTGTCTTACCCGATGCACCTTGGCTTTGCTTGGGAGGGCTTATTATTTGTCATTTTCATATATCATTAATAAAACATTGGACGTTTCTTGCATTACAAATTTTGTGCTCCTTGTTTTTCTTTTTCTGGCTCTCGCTTTATCAAAAACAGCTATTCTCTTACACACACTCACATATCATAATGCAGATCCATGTCCACTCTGGATCCCATTGATAACGAATCTGCTACTTCCAGTTATGACTTTGAAAATCCGATCAACCAAACCGAGGACGAAGGTGGGGATGATTGTGAGGTACCTGGAGAACTTGCTAGACTGTTACTACAGGAAGAAAGGGCCATACAGCCTCATGAAGAGCCAGTTGAATCAGTGAATTTGGGTACAGAGGAAGACAGGAAAGAGGTTAAGATAGCAGAAAATCTGGAGCCTAGTGTCAAGCAAGGGTTGATACAAATGCTACGCGACTATGTTGAGATATTCGCCTAGTCCTATGAAGACATGCCTGGTTTGGACACTGATATTGTGGTACACCGTCTACCAACCAAGGAAGACTGTCCTCCGGTAAAGCAGAAGGTTCGCCGTATGCGCCCTGAGATGTCTGAGAAAATCAAAGCTGAGGTCATGAAACAGTTTGACACTGGATTCTTAGTTGTTACTTCGTATCTGCAGTGGGTTGCCAACGTTGTTCTGGTGCCTAAGAAAGATGGTAAGGTACGGATGTGTGTGGACTATAGAGATCTGAACAGGGCAAGCCCCAAGGATGATTTCCCACTTTCTCACATTGATGTTCTGGTCGACAACACCATGCAACATAAGATCTTCTCCTTCATGGATGGTTTTTCTGGCTACAACCAGATCAAGATGGCTCCTAAAGACATGGAGAAGATAACCTTTGTTACACAGTGGGGCACTTTCTGTTACAAGGTAATGCCTTTTGGGTTAAAGAATGCTGGGGCAACTTATCAGCGCGCCATGGTCGCTTTGTTCCACGACATGATTCACCATGAGATCGAAGTTTATGTTGATGACATGATAGCTAGGTCCCAGACTGAGGAAGAGCACCTCGACCATCTCCAGAAACTGTTCGACAGGTTGAAGGCGTACAAGCTGAGGTTGAACCCGAACAAGTGCACCTTCGGGGTAAGGTCTGGTAAGCTGCTGGGATTCGTCGTCAGTGATAAGGGTATTCAAGTGGACCCTGCCAAGGTAAAGGCTATACAGGAGATGCCGGCTCCCCGCATAGAAAAGGAAGTTAGAAGCTTTTTGGGACGTTTGAATTACATCGCCAGATTCATTTCACATCTGACTGCTACTTGTGAGCCAATCTTCAAGCTTCTGAAGAAAGATCAAGTAGTAAAGTGGAATGACGAATGCCAGACCACTTTCGAAAGAATCAAAGAATATCTTCAAGAACCGCCAATTTTGATACCTCCAGTTGAAGGAAGACCTTTGATCTTATACTTGACCGTACTGGACAATTCAATGGGGTGCGTGTTGGGGCAGCATGACGAGTCTGGCCGAAAAGAGCATGCTACTTACTACCTTAGCAAAAAGTTTACCGACTGTGAGACCCGATACTCATTGCTCGAGAAAACTTGTTGTGCTTTGGCATGGGCTACTCGCCAGCTGAGACAGTATATGCTGACTCACACCACCTTATTGATATAAAAAATGGATTCAATCAAGTATATCTTCGAAAAGCCTGCCTTGTCCGGAAGAATAGCAAGATGGTAGATGATCTTAACTGAGTACGACATCCATTACACAACCCAAAAATAAATCAAGGGGAGTATATTGGCGGATCATTTGGCGTATCAGGCAGTGGATGACTACCAATCCATGAATTTTTAGTTCCCGGATGAGAACATCATGTTGGTGACCGACTGTGAAGAACCTGGATCGGATGAAGGACCTGAGGAGGGATCCTGATGGTCCATGTATTTTGATGGAGCATCAAACGCGTTAGGTAACGGTATTGGCGTTGTAATCATATCTCCTGAGGGCTGTCATACTCCGTTCACCGCCCGGTTATGTTTTAACTGCACCAACAATATGGCGGAGTATGAAGCATGTATCCTGGGTCTTCGAGCTGCTATTGACCTGAGGATTAAGTTCTTGATTGTAATTGGAGATTCTGCTCTAGTGATCAGTCAGATCAAAGGCGAGTGGGATACGAAGCACCCAAATATTATTCCTTACAAAGAACATGTACTGACATTGCTCCCACACTTTGAGGAGATAACCTTTGAACATTTCCCGAGAGAGGAGAACCAGTTAGCGGACGCGCTAGCTACCATGTATTCTATGTTCAAAGTCAGATGGGACAATGAAGCTCCCCAGATTACCATTGAGAGGTTGGACAAACCCTCACATTGCTATGACATTGAGACCAGAGAGGTGGCAGATAAACCATGGTTCCATGAGGTAAAGAGGTATCTTGAAGCTCAAGAATACCCCGAGGGTGCATCTGTTAATGATAAGAAGTTCTTGAGAAGGTTCGCTGCAAAGTTCTTCATCAATAATGGTGTCCTCTATAAGCTTAACCATGATTTGGCCTTACTGCGATGCATGGACAAGAGCGAGGCAGAAAGGATCATGGCGGAGTTACATGAAGGTACCTTAGGAACTCATTCCAGTGGACATACCATGGCAAAGAAGATTCTACGGGCAGGATATTATTGGTCCACTATGGCAGCCGATTGTTATCAGCACTCTCGGACCTGTCATAAGTGCCAAGTCTATGCAGATAAGGTGTATGTACCTCTAGTTCCCCTGAATGTTTTGACAGCTCCTTGGCCCTTTGCAATGTGGGGCATCGATATGATTGGCGAGATCAGGCCTACTGCGTCCAATGGACATCGCTTCATTCTGGTAGTGATTGATTATTTCACAAAGTGGGTTGAGGCAGCTTCTTTTGCTACAGTAACCAAGAACGTCGTATCGCGGTTTATCTGACACAATCTGATCTGTCGATACTACGTACCAGAGAGGATCATTACTGGCAATGGTACAAATCTCAACAATACAATGATCACCAAGATCTGCAAACAGTTTAAGATACAAAATCACAACTCTTCTCCCTACCGGCCGAAGATGAATGGGGCTGTTGAAGCGGCTAACAAGAACATCAAGAAGATTGTGCAGAAGATGACAGTGACGTACAAAGACTGACACGAGATGTTACCATTCGCTCTTCATGGGTACCGTACCTCAGCACGGACGTCGACAAGGGCAACACCCTACTCTTTGGTGTATGGCATGGAGGCAGTCCTACCCATCGAAGTCCAGATACCCTCCCTCAGGATTATGAAGGATACAGGTTTGAACGAAGACGATTGGATCCAAACCCAGCTTAATCAACTGAATTTAATCAATGAAAAGAGGCTTACTGATATTTGTCATGGTCAGACGTATCAAAAGCGAATGATCAAGGGTTTTAACAAGAAAGTCAGACGCCAAAATATCAAGTCGGGGATCTGGTGATCAAACGCATCATACTACCACAAGGTGATCCCAGGGGCAAATGGACCCCCACATACGAAGGGCCATTTGTGGTTAAGAACATTTTATGGGGAGGAGCTATGATTATAACCACCATGGATGGTGACGACCTTCCTCACCCCGTCAATGCAGACATAATGAAAAGATACAACGCATAATCAAAGACCCGCTAGGTTGACTGGCCTAGGAAAAAATAAGGGCTTCCCGGCGAACCAAAAGGGTTCGGGCAAAAGTAAGGGATGAAATTGAAAAAATTGTACACCCAGCAAGTCGAAAACCTGAAAAGGCGACTTGGGAAAAAAAAGGGTATCCCGGTGGACTGAAAACCCGAAAGGGCGGTCCAGGAAAAAATTAGGGATCAAAGCGTAACACTATGTCTCATTGGATCACCTTGCAACCATACTTCAGTATCGACTATCAAGCTCAGACGGCGCCAATCAATCTGATCCACCTTCGACCAAGTAGCAAAGTGATGAGACGCTCGAAGATATAAGGACGATAGTAGAGTTGGAACCCAGTGGGATTGTTTCATATAGCTGTTTTTCTTTCTTTTTCACATTGTATAATTTCTATCCTTCGGCGGCGTTCTCTTACTAGGACGTCAGCCTCTTTGTACAAAACGCTTTTTACAGGCCAATTTCAAAAATCAATACAATTTATTTCCACAAGAAATTTCAACTTGTTTTTTCTTTTTTTGTTTTTTTTTGCAAGAACGTCTAATGATTCATTTTTTATATATGCATTTGAAAATAATTGTTGCTCATAAATATTTACGTAAGAAACAAAAGACAATTACTCGTAATTCCAGAAATAGAGGCAAACAAGAAATGTCCAAACCTTACAGTTGCTCTACCCACCAGGTGCAGGGATAGAGCCAGCTTGAGAATATGACTAAAGGTACATATACTCCCCGCAGAGTAGGAAGTATCTAAAGACAGTGGTGTTAGCTCTTCCCAGCCGAGGTTCATAATCGCAAATGAGTCAGCAAAATTCTCCCCAAGCAGAGTTTATCTATCACCAGCAATAGAAGTTCACCACCAGCTGAGTTTATTTCTCCAAATCAGCAGATCGTCCAACAGAGTATCTCTCTTCCCTACAGAGTCATTCTCCCACAGGATTATTCTCAAACAGAGTCTCCCCGGTGGATTGTTCTCGAGCAGAACGGATGCAAGTCTCCAGCTAATCATCTTTGGTCACTATCCCCAGCGAGAACAAAGAACTCACCTCCTTATACTCTCAAACAGCAGTCCAGGATTTATTCTCCCCTGCCGGAGAATATCACAAGAACATTGCATATCCATACATCATGGCATGCACATACGCATCATGCAACACAATCTCATTTATTTTTAGAACATCATTACTCAATACATTTTATACATCATGACATTACATACGACTAACTCTTTACCTTTCAGGGAAAGATGCAATCAAGTTCTCGCAAGTTTTCTCTGGTTCAGTCAAATCGATACTAAGATTTTTGTTCCAGTTCAAGCTATGAAGCCCGAAAATTGACCGGATAATATTTTGAGTTCTCCAAAATACTACGAAGCCTGGAATCGACCAGATAGTAGTATATCTTCAATACAAGCTACGAAGCCTAGCAATCGACCGGAAAACAGCTTAATCCTCAACAAGTTATTGTGAAGCCTAGAAATCAACCAGATAGCAGTACAATATACCGTGAAGCCTGGAATCGACCAGACAGTGGTATAGGACGCTGTGAAGACTAGAGCATGACCAGATAGCGGCAAATGACACTGAAACCTTGGACACAACCAGATTACAGTATAAAGTACTGCGAATCTTGGAATTCGACCAAATAGCAGTTTACTCGGCCAATCACTATGAAGCCCGGAAATCGACCAGATATTAGTATGCCTTAAATTCAAGTTGAAGCCCAGATGCGACCGGATAACCACTTAATCCCTTTTGAAGCATGGGGCACGACCATATAAGAATTGAGAAATTGCAAAGCCTGGAGCACGACCAGATAGCAGTTTATTTCCACCTACTCGACTAAGAGATGATTCCCCAATAGAGTAACGGACAACTGAAATTCCTAAAACTCTATTTCTCTCAAAGACATAGAATAACATTCCCCAACGTAGTCCTCCTCAACAACAGGTGTAGGGCCCTCGCAAAGGAATCTCTTACGCGGTCGACACTTCTTCAGATGGCATCTTTAAGCCCGTCTTCCGTCATTGGTTTCCAAATGGAATCTATAAGCCCATTCCCGATATCGCAAGACGAGTACCACTTCATGCGAGTACAAATTTCTGGGCACTCTAGTGTTCAATTATCTTCCACCTTCGGATCACGAAAGGCAGACAAGCCAATCTACATCCTCAGGTTTAAGAATATTGAACAGGGGCAGCTGTTGTACCCCAAAATTTGCCCTCCCATATTTCTCAATACATGTCAAGTAAGGTCTTCAAATTGCTCAAGGAAGTCCAAGAGTTGACCAGACAAACTCTCTCCTAAGGCAGTCTATCTCAAATTAGGGTTTCATTTTGCATCAAGATGTTTGAGTCCAAAGGATCCCAAATTCTCACCATTGTCCTAATATGTTCTCAAGATCATCCATGTCAAGTTTCAAGCCTTGCAGAGAAAATTTGCTCAGTCAATTGCTCAAAGGCCTGAAAATCGACTGTGCTAGGGAAAAAGTCAATTGTAGCCCACATACAGTCAAACTTCAAGATTTTTGGTCAACATCCTCATTTTGAAGTGTTATTCATCATTTTATCAAGGTTTGAGCATGATTCCTCAAGGATTTCTCACAATTCATCAAAACCCAAAAGTTGTTAAATTAGGGTTTTGCTGGAAAAGTCAACTCAACTTTGACCAAGCATAACTTTCTCATACTTTATCAAAAATGACCCATCCAAAGCTCATTTTGAAGAGGATGTAATTCCTTACAATTCATCTTCATCTCCCAAGTTCAAAATATGCACTCACAAGAAGATATGCATTTGGACATTATAGGTTATTTTGAAAAGTCAACAAAAACACCTTTTAGGTCAAAGCATCATACATGAACATGGAAGACTCAATTGAGATGAGACCAAATAGATTGCTTAGAGGACATCTTAAGCTTTCTAAAAAGTCAAATAACACATCTCTAGGGTCAAAATTGAGAGAGTTATGCATTGGCCAAGTTGACCCTTTTTGCAAAATTGCCAAAAGTCAAATGTGTCCAAAATTGCATTTTTTTGCTAAATGGGCCCAACTTTTTATGCTTGCACTGAGTTTGTAATGTGACCCACTACCCATGAGCCCTTCAACTTGTCATTCTTTTATTTTTGTTATTTATTTTGATTTTATTTCAATTAAATCAAATAAAATCAATATAAAATAATGAAAATATCAAAAACTAATTAAATCTTGAGATTTTGTGCATGATTAGGTTCATTATACAACCGGAGACAAGATCAAATCGTGCAAGGCTTATATGGACACAAAAAGATTGAATTTTCTTGTTTTGGAAAGATTTGGTACAAGGATGAAATCATGAATCAATATTCATAATTGAAAGAGATTTGATACAAAGCTGCAACCCTAATACACTCTAGTATACATAAGGAACAAGTGCAGATCAAAAGCAGGAGGCTGGAGGCGTGCAAAAGCAAAGAACAAATTGCAAAAATTCAAGAAAAAGTTGCAAACTGATTTCCAAGTTTCAGATCATCTCAAGCCATTCTAATTATTCCAATCAATCCAATCAATTGCTGGACCCCCCAAGATCGTGTTTCAATTGCTAGCAAGCTTCCCCACGCCTTGAAACGCCCTGTAAGAGTCACACAGTTTATCTCTTTTCTTGAATTCGAATATCTTAATTCTGGCATCTTTAACATGATTAATTGATATATACACAATCCTTGAGTTGTTTGCAAGCTAATGGTTATGATCAATTGCATTTTTATGGACTGTACATCAAGTTGCCATGGCTAGGGTTCGTGCTTTGTTTTTAGGGGTTTTGTGTACAGGGAAAATTGGCCATTAATAATGGTACCATGATGCTCACGAGGTTGCAATGAGTTGATTGGTACCATTGATTGTCATTTATCATACACATACAGGATTTTGGAATGAACAAGGGTTATACCTACGCTTGGTGTCCGTAGGTAAAAGCCTTTTATCTAAAACGACGGAAGCAACGAAGAAGACAATGGTGTGGCAGGTTGTGGATGGTCAGTTTGAATTTCGCGCATTTTGGGAAGGGTGGCACATTGTTTATGTTATATTCTATTTATTGCATTATTGTTACAACTAAACAAGCTAGCGCAGATGGTAAAGTTGTTGGTCTTTGATGCACACGTCCTGGGTTCGATCCCAGGCATGTGCATTTTATTATTTTCTCAATAGTTTTAGGTCAATCCAGTGCTTCCCAGCCTCAAGCGTATTTCGTGTACTCTCAACATCAGCCATATGATGAATTCCTGGCCAGATCCAAGGCTATCCCTTGAAGGACCACCATGCTCCCCAGTCAAGCGTACGCATGGGATTGGAGAAGTCAACAGAGGCTTGAGCTTGTTGGGCTAAGAAATTCCAAGCTACACCCCCCTTTTGCTAATTCAAGCCCATTCTTTTTCTTTCTTTTCTATTTATTTCTTTTATTTAGTTTAATTTGTTTAATTATTTTTTTTAACAAAATTAATTTCTTTTTCACAAAATCATAAAATCAAGAGTTTCACAAAAAATTAAAATTAGGTTTTATTTTATCAAATTTAATATAATTTAGGTTAATTTAATTTAGGATAATTCTAACTTTTTTTATATAATTAAAATCAATTAGAAAAATTAGGGTTAGACTTTTGATTTAATTTTTATTTTTCTTCTTTCTCAAAATAAATAGGTTAATTTAATTATTTTTTTTAAATTTAAATTAATTAGTAATTAGGTTTTTATTTAATTAAGCTTTATTTTCTCAAATGACAAAAAAAAATGACAAAAAATGATTTTTCCTTTAAGTTGCAATTAGGCTTAGTTAGGGTCAAAATCCTAATTATTTTGCATTCGATTCATCGCGTGCGTTTGTTATTTTTTGCAATATTAATGTAACTGTCCATGGTATGTAATAGTTTAAATTAGGATTTTCTTTATTTATCGTCTTTTACGGGTTTTTTTGGCTATGTAATTAATCCCTACCCTGAAGCCTTGTAATAGCGTAGGTTTTATTTCTCGCATTTTAATTCTCGCAAATATTAACTGTTTAGATGTATATTAATAGGATTGTATGACAAGACTGCATGATGGTTTAAAATGGCTAGAAAATCCTGATGTGCAAAGATAATAGTTGAAATCAAATTACTCGCACATGCGCACTCTTAGGGTATACTCTCACTTCGGTTGCCTTCGGTAAACGATTATTAAGTATAGGATGTCTTAGTGATTACCCTCTTATCTAAGCAAAGATCAAATGTCCTGCTCGGAAATGTTGCCTCTAATATGGTCTTAAGACTTTAGGGTTATTACTAAGACGTCCTGACATTGCTTTAGTGATCGTATGTCCCTTACGAATTGACCCTTACAACTCCAACGATGATGCTACCTATTTCTAAATAGTAGGATAGAATTGTCTAAAGGAAATAAGAACATAAACAATCTTTTTTCGAATAGGTAGATTCTAGTAGGTACTTGCTCAAAATCAAAGCTTTTCGCACTTACACTTTTCAAAACAATTTTCAAAAACAACTTCGTCACACCTTTGAGGACTGATACAAGGGTTATCACGAAGTAAAACATTTTCGAAAAACAAGCACACACACAAGCAATTTTAAAAGACGAGCAAGTACCTAAGAGCCCATGGAAAACCATGGATAGAAAGGGTGCTAACACCTTCCCTTTCTATAATCTACCCCCCGTACTCAAAATCTCAAAAAAGGATTTTTTTTTTCTGTGCTTTTTTCCTTTCCAGTTGGATGAAATAAAAGTCGGTGGCGAATCTTGCTTACTGCGACATTTTGCGAATACAAAACACAAAACACAAACCAGCATTTTCAAAACAGTCGGTTCTGCCATCGTATCACACTTTCGTTCAGCATCATGATTAAGTCCCGACTTCTCAAGTTCTCTCACCCTCACATCCTCACCTTCATCAATGAGCTTCGATTCTCATACTCTCTAAACTCATTGTCATAACAACTTTCTCAATCGTGTTTCTCACAACAACAACGCATACAAAAGATAAAACAAAAATCAAGAAGAGAAGCAAAATCAGAATAAAAAGTAGAGGAAATTTCAAATTGCAACAAGATAGGAATCAGAAATCAGACGCATACCTAAGAGTTTTCCTTTTGATTTCTCGATGTTTTTACGCGCTGAAGAACCGTTGGATTTGCTTTTGTGTTGAGTTCAAAATTGAGTTCACGAAGAGGAAAGCATGAAATCAGAGGTTGATGTATGATGAGGAGATGGGTTTGGAGTTTGAAAAGTGAATGGTTTTGGTAGTTTAAGAAGAAGGACGAGGGATAGTGATGATCGACACCAGATCGAAGACAACGGCAGAGAAGGAATAGATGCATCTGAGCGGAATCTTGATGAAGGAGGTGAGAGGAGTATGTGCAGCGTGGTTCAAGGTTTGAGAGGGAAAGAGGATCGTGAAGTTGAATGACCATATTCCTAACCTTATCCTTTTGACCTATATGTATTCTATATCATGTTAATTACAGAGTATGCTATTTTATATCATGTTAATTACTGATTTTAACAATGATTCATAAATCAATGGCTGAACAAATGTGATTACGAGGGTGGTGGATTAATGATGTTGGGCATGGGCCAGATTTTCCACCATGGGCCTGTTGGTTTTTTTGGTAACCTGTTGCTAAGAACAAAAAAGGCTCCATGGAATTATTCGGACTGGGACTAGAACCAGAATTTTGATTGCTATGTAGTAGCATTGTATGCGGATTACACCCCTTGGTTGTTTTCATTTATTTGCTTCTTACAATTGTTACGAATAATTTTAATTTATTTGGTGAAGCTCCATGTAGAGTTTTCTTATCGCTTGCATGGTTTTGAAGAGGTAACTGACCTTCTCCATTAGGTATCATCGTGGCTTCACTTTTATTCCTCATTTCCGCACTTTACCGCTTTTTTAGATATCATGAGAAGTAGGACTTTACTGCTTTCTGATGCCATGAGAAGTAGGACAGAGATGTATGATGGGGGGTCTCTGTTGCTGATCATGTCAGGAACCCCTCTGGTTTATTTAAAGACCCGTTTAGGGAAATTCTGCATTGCGTGCATTGTATGCTACCTATGTGTGGTTTTTTTAAAACCCTACCTTTGAGTATGTATTCTGCAGGTGTGTTTATATTTGTGCCCGCATTATTCCCCCATCCCTTATTAAAGTCCTCAAAAGGAGGTGAGCGGGAAGGGTTAGTAATCAACCCCCGTAATTTCGTCTGTGTCATCCTTAGCTCGTGATGCACCACGAAGCTTCGGAGTTGTGCCTGCTCTTGTATATAGAGTCGTTAAGTTGGGAAGGGTTCCGCAATCGAACCCCCACGCTTTGTCAGGAGTTCACATTAGACGATGCTGATACTCCGTGATTGTTCATATTGCCTTATGTCGCCTACCTCGATCTCCTATATCTTGGTTAGGTGTTCAGTTGCTTTGAACATCATATTTTTATTTTACATCCCACTCCCGCTTGTTTGTCTCGGGTGATACGCTCCCCTTGGCTAAAGCATTTCTCTTCTTTTCTTTAATCTTTTATGTGTGTGCTTCTTCAATCTTGCTTGCTTTATCCTTTTACATACCATGTTCCCTTAGGATGCACTTGCTCTGTTCGGATGCAAGTTAGACCTTAGGTTGTAAACCATGCATGCTAACATTAGGTAGACGTTTCCCTTTTGTTAACCCAAACCTTAGGACTACCATTGTATGATAACATTAGGTTAGAAATAGGCTAGTCTCCCTTAGACTCTTTTCTTCCCCTTTTGCATGTGCATCTAAAACTAAAACCTTTCTTTTTAGCAAATCAAAAACATGCTAATAACGACTTAAACCCTTTTTCAAGGTAACAAAAATACAAATCAACTCAAACCTTTTTTTGCGCCCAAGCACCTTTTCTCTAAAACCCTTTTCAGGTAAGGACATGATTAATTTACTTATGTACCAACGCATAAGTCTCTAAAGGTTGAGCTGCGGCAGAAGGCGTAATTAAAATTGTCCATAAAAAACACAAAACAAACAAAAACATATGAGCCAAAATACGGTAGCTCTAATTCCCTAAAAAGGATACGTAGGCATTGGGGTAGGGCCCAAACAAGTACAACTTTATTTTCCCTACATTCTTTTCTCCTTTCTTTTGCATGCATTCTTTAGTAGTAGTAAACAATAAGCATAATTTAGGCACACCCATAAGATAGACAACAAGAGTGGATACCATAGAGTACTACGGGTGTGTGGGGTGCTAATACCTTCCATTCGCGTAACAGACTTCCTTACCTGATCTCTCGGTTGCAAGACCGTGACTTCTCCCTTCTCAGGTTTTCTCGATGTTTACCTTTCCCTTCATATGGGATAAAAGACTTTCGATGGCGACTTCATTGTTTTATGATTTTCAGCCGGTTGTTTCATCCTCCAAAAGACCCTTCAGGATTACATCCACTCATAAGGTTGCTTCTTTAATTATCACTTTTCCTTGGCCGATACCATATTCCTCCGATAAGGCTGTTCCTTGGAACTATGGAGCTGACGTCTATGACCATGGCGTCAAACAAGATCTATTGGCTATCAAAGATGAAGTTGTTGAAGATATTGATCCTAATATCGACAACATTGTTAGGACCACTAAAATTACTAGAAGCATAAGGATCTTCTCTCCTGGGATCTCTCCAAGGACTATTTCCACTCCCTTCGTTATTCTTGCTAATGTTCCTATTATTACTCCTGTTGCTACTTGTGATACGGTGGTAGAACTGACTTGGGTTTTGTGTTTGCTCGCAAATGTTGCGGTTAGCAAGAGTCTCCACCGACTTTTATTTTATCCAAAAGGAAAGGTGAAAAAGCACAAGAAAGACCTTTGAGATTGTTTCTTGAGTTCGGGGGGTAGATTATGAAAAGGGAAGGTATTAGCACCCCTTTCATCCATGGTTTTCCATGGGCTCTTAGTTACTTGCTAGATCACTTGCTTTTGTTTGAAATTGTGCTTAGTGTGGTTTTTGAAAGAATTTTTTAAAGAGGCCATTGTTTAGGCAATCTTTGTAATGATTCTTGTTTGTAAGAATGTATACAAAGATGTTGATCTTTTGAAAATGTTTTCAAGTTTTGTAAGATGTTTTGAAAGTGTAAGTGTTTTTTTTTTAAAATAGCAAGGATGTTTTGTTTGAAATTGAGCAAGTAATTAGGAGCATTCTACCTACTCAAAATTCGTTCATGTTCATTTCCTCTTTCCTTTGACATTGCTATCTTACCATTGATTTGGTAAGTAACCCTATTGTGATACGGTGGGAGAATTGACTTGAGGTTTTGCGTTTGTATTCGCAAATGTTTCGGTTTAGCAAGAGTCGCCACCGACTTTTTATTTTATCCTAAGGAAAGGTTAAAAAGCACAGGAAAAACCTTTGAGATATTTTCTTGGGTTCGGGGAGTAGATTATAGAAAGGGAAGGTATTAGCACCCTTTCTATCCATGGTTATCCATGGGATCTTAGTTACTTTCTTAGATCACTTGCTTTGCATTTTCAATTATTTGGAATGGTGCTTTGTATGTGTGTTTTAAAGATGTTTTGAAAAGAGGCCATCATTGTGGTAACCTTTGTAATGATTATTGTTTGAATGTATACAAAGGTGTTTGTCTTTTTGAAAGGTTTTCAATATTTTGAAAGTTGTTTTGAAATTGTGTTGTGGAGTGTGTTTTGAAAAATAGCAAGGATGTTTTGCAAGATTTTTGATCAAGTAACTAAGAGTTGTCTACCCTATTTTACTCAAAGATCTTTCTTATGTTTTTAACCCTTTTAACAGTGTTGTTTCACCATTGTATTTGGTGAACAACCTTGTGTTAGGATGTAAACGGGACAGGCATGGGTCATCGTATAGACCATGATAGCAATTTTGCAAAGTATCTTAGCATTTTTTGAGGGACTAAGATCATTTTTGTAAGGCAACTTTGGATAGCGTCATCGAGGGACTATGATCTTTTGATTTTGTTTGTTTTACCAAGATACTTTGCATGCGTAACATGGCCCATTTTTGAAGGCAACAAGTGGATGTAACCCTAGGGGTGTTAGTGTGCAAGTGTGTTTTATTGCATACAAGAGTTTATCTTTGAATTAGGAATTTCTATTTCATTGATTTTATCTTGCCATACACATCCTAATTACTAGCAATAAAAAGCAGAAATATAAAATCCTACGCTATTACAACAATTAGGGGGTGGGGATACACATTTGTACATGGGGTGGTTCAACGAGAAAAATAGACAAGAAAAGAAAATAACAAAAACAAGATAGAGAGAAAGAGAGAGGGAGCCAGCACGCTGCTGAGAGGTCATCAGAAGTTCTGACTCAGGCCCGCTGCCAGATGATCAACCTTTTAGTTAAACTGTATGAGTCAGAACTTCTGACTCTGGCACCTGCAAAACAGAAACCTGTTAGTGGGAAGATCAGAAGTTCTGACCCCCGTGCGCTGCAAGATAAAAGTTTGTTAGTGGGGAAATAAGAAGTTCTGATCCTACTGGAAATACAATAATTCTCAGAAGTTCTAATATTATTGACAGCAGAACAGGCTTCTGATGTGCTAACGTCAAAGTCAGCACTTGGCTTCTCCCTGTGCTAATCAGAACATCTGCAACTTTGTTATTTTTCCATAAAACAGAAAACATGTTTGGAACAGCTTCAACAAATGTCAAAGTGTTTCAGGGGACATAACCAACAAGGTCACAGGCAGGTTCTATGCTGGCTCAAAACGTTCTGAGGTAAACATTCTGAGGTATGAAAATCCTCAGAACACAAACAGCAGCAATATGATATTTACATTATGTTCATTTGAGCATGCAAAGCTGATGATGCTTAGCAGTGTGATGAAGATCAGCAGGTGCTTACCTGGCTGTTGGAAAAGTTTGTGGATGAGAGCTAGCTTTTGGCTCTGATGGTGTTCTGGACAGGTCCTCTTTGAAAGGGGTGGATGAAGGTGTATGTATATGTATGGTCAGAGGTTGAAAGGGTGTTCTTTAGTCACAAATAAAACTGGGTATTGATGAAGTTTGAAGGTAAGAAATTCAAAGTTATGAAACACTGGAGATTTTGGCAGAGTTTCACAGCACTTTCTTGCTAAAAATTTCGGTGTCTCTTCTAGCAATTTTTCTGTTTTTGGACGCTTTTTCAGTGGACAATGGTTCTCTATTTATAGGCAAAGCTCTTGTGGATTTCTTGAACATTAAAGGCGCCAACAGAGGTTGAATTGTTCTTTGAAAGAAATTCCTGGGAAGTTGTGATAACAGATAGCCTTTCAGCCTAGGCTGGAGCAGCAGGCATGGATTGGGGAGAAGTGACCTCTTAGGTGGACGGTGGCGTGTAGACCCATGCCTGAACCTGCATAAAGGCGTTTACCAAGCCACACGTGAAGGGACTACTTGGATGAATGTTCAGGAGTGGTTGGGAGCATTAATGAGCATTAAATAATGATGAGACTTATCAACACCAATATTATGGTAATAGAAACAAAACTTTGAACCAACAGTTTTGTTTTACCAAAAACAACGTAAACCATGCTCTGGTCTTGGCCTCCTGTTGTCTTAGCAAATTCTGGGGATTCTCCTGACTTTCTGACACGTTCCTTGGATTTTCTTCTGGAAATCCTGGACTTAGAGATTCTGTATCAGTGTAATACCCACTCTTCTGACCTTTTCATCTTCTGATTTCAGCATGTTCTGAAGGAGCCTTCAGACCTCCTTGCCTCCTTTGCGTTCCTTTAGCAAACTCTGGCTGAACTTACGTAACTGTTGAAAGAGTCATGTTCTGTTTGAGGCTTACGTGTTGAACCACGTTTGCAACTTCTGAGTTGATGTAGCTGCTGAAGAGCCAACTTCTGACTGCGTTGAGCCAAGCTTGTAACTTCTGACCGTTTCTATCTGGAGTTTGGTCCAGAAGTTCTGAAGCGCCAATTTCTTCTTAAACACCCATTTTTTAGAGAAAAATTCCAAATGTTTAGAATTTAATTTTTCTCAAGATAAAAGCGTTGCCTTTAGAGCTTGTGTGATCATTTTGCTCTTGTAAATGGTTTGCTTGGGCAAAAAATGACAATTCATGACTTGGATTTGTTTCAGAGGGACTCTGAGAATCCAAGATGATTTCCTGAAGAAAGAGAGGGCAAATTTTGGGGTACAACAGTTGCCCCTGTTCAATCTTCTTGCACCTGAAGAGTTAGATTGGCAGGCTTGCCTTTCGCGTCTCGAAGGTAAAAGGAGATTGGACACTAGAGTGCCCTTAAATTTGCATTCTCCAAAACAATGGATGCGGGTGTTGTACCCCAAAATTTGCCCTCCCATATTCTTCAAGATTTGCCAAGATCAAGCTTCAAAATCCCTCAAAGGTTGCACAGTCCAATTGCCTCCTAACACAGTCAAAATTAGGGTTTTGGTTCCTGCAAAGAAATTGAGGTTTCCAAGGGTCCAATCAAGTCCCACATGCTTATATACATTGTCAAGCATCCATATGTCAAGTTTCAAGACTCACAGCATCAAATTGCACAGTCAAAAACCCTAATTGCTCCACAGTCAACTGTAGGGGCAAAATGGTCATTTGACAGTCAAAAGTCAAAATTTTTGGTCAACATCTTATTTTGAATCCACAATCATCATTTGATCAATTCTTGATCATGATTCCACAAGCATGGCTCAAAAAGTCTCAAAGATGCAAAAGTTTCTATTTTTGGACAGCTGAAAAGTCAACTGCAAATTGACCAAGGCATAACTTCCTCATGGTTTATCAAAAAAATCCCATCCAAAGCTCATTTTGAAGGGGATGACATTTCCTACAACTCATCTTCACACTCCAAGTCCAAGAAATGCTCTCACAAAAAGTTATCAATTTCAACATTATAGGTCATTTTCAAAAGTCAACAAAAAGGCACTTTAAGTCAAAGACCATAACTTGAGATTGGTAAATAAAAATGACATGGGACCAAAGAAATTGGTTAGAGGACTTCAAGACCTTTCCAAAATGTCCAAGAACATGTTCATAGCTTCAAAATTGAGCAAGATATGCATTGGAGAAGTTGGGAAATTTTTGGGAACTTTCAAAAGTCAACTTTGCCTAAAACACTTCAAATTTGCTAATGGGCCTCAAATTCTTCCTTGAATCATTACCCAAAACCTATGCACGACCCATTGAGCTCAAAAATAATTTATTTTCTTAGTTTTAATTAATTAATTGGATTTATATTTATATTAATTCATTTAATTAGTTTTTATTATAAGAAAATTCAAAGATATGATTTTGTAGATCTTTTGTGCAGCAAATCAAACTAGGGCAAGTTGGCAAAGTCGTTTCTCATCCAAGGGGACAAGATCTTCCATAATTGGCAAGGTTTCATTGAAAAAATATTGAAATTTCATGATTGAAAATCAAATATTCAAGTCATAAATTCATGGATTCATGGGCTTGTTTTTGACCTAATTCTGATCACATACTTATGCATAACCTAACCCTACTCATACATACACGAAGAAGCTGCTGAAAACTCATAACCAATTTGCAAAAAATAGAGAAAAAGCTTGAAACTGATTTCATAGTTGCAGGATAATTCAAGGCCTAAAGTCTATTCCAACACCTTGTTGACATTGCCAGGAAGCGTTTGCAATCAAGAACTAGCCCAAACGCGCAAAGAATCACCCCCACGAAGTCACACAGTTTACTTTGTTTTCCAATTTGACATATCATGATTCATGTGCTTTTAATTGGTTTTCTTGTTTGATTTACACTAATAGGTACCTTCTGAAGCGATTGGTATAAGTTAATTGACCTAACGCTGCCTGAATCCAAATCTACCATGGACGAAAATTAGGTTTTCAGAAGCTTCAAATTAGGGCTTTAAGTATCAGGAAAAATTGGACTAAGCCATGACCATGGTTGAATTCGTCAAGGCCAGACGAATTCAACCAACATCTCGCGCTCAATTTATGTTGATTCCTCTTCTTCGCTATTTTTCACTATTCCACTTAGTGGGGGTTAAAACTCCCGCTACTTGTTTCGTGTTTGCAGGAAGAACAAGGAAGAAGATGGACGTGGCATGACACTACTGGAAGATTTGAACTTTAGCGCGTTTTTAACGTTTGCAGCATAATTGACCTTTTTTTCATATATTACATTTATTGCTTATTATGTATACAAACGCGTTGCCTAGCTCAGATGGTGGATGACACGCTTGGCAAGCATAGGGACCTGGGTTCGATTCCCAGGTCCCCCATATATTCTTCATAATTTTTGTTCTAACACGTTCAGGTACATCACTCATCCAATATCCCACCATGCATCCTCACGCCTAAGGCTGCCACGCGCTTATGATGATCAATCTGAAGGCCACGGAAGGAGGTCTATCATACGCCTGGGTCAACCAACGTGCACATGATCCCTGAAAAGTCAGCAAGGCCTTTGTTCTAATGGGCCAGAATTCCACAAACACCTCCACATGGGCCAGACACCCCATTTGTTTGTATTTTAAATTTAATTTTCTTTTCTTTTTAATTCTTTTATTTGTTTTAATTATTTTTATTTAATTCACCTAAAATAATTTTATTTTCATAATAAAAACAGAAAAATCAAAAATACAAATATATTTAATTATCATTAAATTCATCACTAACATATTTTTTGTAAATAAACTCTAACAACTAATTTAGTTTAATTTAGGTTTTAAACTTTAATCTTTTTTCTTAATAAATAAAAAATATATAGAATTAGGTTTTTTTTGACATTTTCATCTCTTTCTTAATTAATTATTTTCCTCATTATTTATTATTATTATTAATTACTATTTATTTTTGTAAAAAAACATGTACATTAATTAATTAGTAAATTAGGTCAATTTTGACATTTTCTTTAATAATTAAAACAAATCTAGATCTAGGGTTTCCTTTTAATTTTATTTTCATAAATACCAAAAAGCATAAAAAACATTCTCTTTCTTTAATGAAATAATTATTATGTATTAATTTAATTTAATTTCAAGCAAAGGGTCAAAACCCTCGGACGTTCAATTTATTCTTTTCGCGCATTATTTTCTTTTGAATATTATGTAACTGCTCAAGGATGTAATAATAATTAGGTTTACCGCATTTATTTACTTTCCGCATCTTTTATCAAAAACGGGTCTTTGTACTTTGGCGATGTATAGACCCGCGCCTTGTAATAGCGTAGCTTTTATCTTTCCTTTTAATTTTCCGCACTCTTAAATTCTAATTGCATGAAAGAATGTATGTTAATTAAAAACAAGCGTAGCTCACAATGCCATGATCAAAGATAAATATTAACATGAAAGCAACACACAAATACACACACCACTTCTAGGGTACGCCTCACTTGTTGCCTTCGAAACGTGGTCGTCAAGTATATGACGTTTTAGCGGTCCTTATGTCCATGATCCAGTTGCCTCGAAACAGTTGCCTCGAAACAAGTTGCCTCGAAACAGTTGCCTCGGAACGGTTGCCTCGGATTCAAAAAGGATCAAGGACATAATGGTGGCTTCTAAGGTGTCCTACTGTTGCTTCGGTGACCACACTGTCCCCATAATCGAATTGACCCGAACACCTCCAACGATGGTGCTACCTACCTCTCAATGGTGGGATGGCACTACCTTAAGGACATTTACACAGCCTAATTCCTTAGGGTAGGTAGACGACTCATGGATACTTGCTCTTTTCAAAAATAAACAAAAATCTTTTCACACTGACACATTCAAAAGCTTTCAAAACAATTTTTCAAACACTCTTGAGGACTGATACAAGAGTCATTCAGAAATCTTTCAAAGAAACTTTTTCAAACCCACTCACATTTTGAAAAGCAAACATTTTGAAAACATAAGAGCAAGTATCTAAGAGCCCATGGATAACCATGGATAGAAAGGGTGCTAACACCTTCCCTTTCTATAAATCTACCTCCCGAACCGAGAAACGTTCTCATAAGGAATTTTGCTGTGCTTTTGTCCTGTCCATGTTGGAGAAAATAAAAGACGGTGGCGAATCTTGCTTCCGCGACATTTCGCGAACCAACGTTAAACAGTCAGTTCTAAATCCACCGATCACAGAACTGGCGACTCTGTTAGGGATACTTTAAAGTGAGGTGTACCTTAGGATAGCTCATACTTGTGTTTTCAATTGCTTTATTTTGTTTGCTTTATTATTGTGGGCACTGTGTTGGGAGTTCTATAGATCCTAATCCGGATCTGGGGGATACCTTCTTAGAAAGTAGCAACAAGACTGTGAGGGAACTGTGTGGGGTATACCAACACGGTTGAAGCAGTCTGCTACGTTGATGTGGCACTTTGGTGAGTACCAGTAACCCTTGAGTCAAGTCAAGGAGAGTACGGGGCCGCCGCGTGGTGTCGTGAAGCATCAACTGACCTTAGGAACCTTAATTGAACCATCCTGGCCTCTTTAGGGTAGTGATATAACTGACTTTGGTGCAGTCCGAAGTTGGTTGATACTCGATACTACACTCAGTTGAGGGTTGTTTTCTTGGAATATTCCGATCGCCGGTTCAGTGGCTAAATCGAAACGATGAACACAGAAAACAATCCAATGATATTGAGATCCTTAGAACCCGGGTACTTCTGATAGGACAGGTTTTGAGTGCACCAACCTCAAGAGGGTAATACCTAGACCCCATGCTGGCCTGAACTCTAAGGGCTGTCTTGTGTGACTTGTGTGCCTTACCATGTTTGCTTTTTGTGAATACTTGTGGTGTGCTCTTATCATAGCATCATAACATCATACAGCAGCATATGCATTGACTAACCACTTCAGGGGTTCGAATCTTTATCTTTGTTCTTGTTTTGTAGGACATGGAAACTATACCCAGAAAGACAGTTCAGGTCAACCTCGTAAGGGTCCCTCCTCAGCTTAAGGAACTTATATCCAGGATTCCCGAGAGTTCTTATTTCAGTGAGAATCATGGAAGACTCATCAGTTTTGTCAACACCAACATTGAGGAAGATATGATAAAGGTCCTCTTCCAGTTCTTTGACCCTCTCCACCACTGTTTTACTTTCCTGGATTATCAACTGGTGCCTACATTGGAAGAGTTCTCCCGGCTTCTGAAAATCCCCATCCTTAGTCAACTACCCTACAACGGTACGGAAAGGGAACCCAAACTTGAAGAGGTTGCTAAAGCATTACGCCTACAAACATCTGACATCAAGGGACATTGGGAAGTTAGAAGTGGTATCAAAGGGTTCTTGGCCAGGTTTCTGTTTGAGAAGGCCCAAGAATGTTGGAACTCCCTTGACCTACAAGCTTTTGAAGAAGTTGTGGCTCTCCTTGTCTATGGATTGGTGTTGTTCCCGAATCCCGATCAGCTTATAGATATCAATGCTATCAAGATCTTCATGTCCAGGAATCCTATACCTACATTGCTTGGGGACATCCTTCACTCATGTTACACTCGAACCATGAGAAAAAGAGGTGTTCTTATGGGCTGCACTCCTCTCCTGGGAAGGTGGTTTATTTCGCACCTTCCACAATCAGTTTTGAAGAACGAGCGGGGTTTGAGATGGTCACAACGGTTGATGACTCTTACACATGCTGATATACATTGATGTTCTCGGTCCAGAGAAGACGTCACTATCATTGATCGTTGCGGGGAGTTTCCTAATGTTCCTTTACTTGGAATCAGAGGAGGTATTACTTACAACCCGTGTCTGGCTTGGAGACAGTTTGGATATGCTCGGAGGGATGGCCCTCATGACATGGTAATTCCTGACATAGTTTTTGACTTCGACAACGATGCACAAGGACTTCGCCTGAGATTTATCAGAACTTGGAGGATGCCCAACAGGGTAGACAGCAAGACACTGGGGCACAGGAACTCCATCCCGTTGGAACCTTATCTCAAGTGGGTACGAGCCCGCTCCCAGAAGCTGGTGATGCCATATCCTCATGTTCTCCCTGTGATCAAAGAGCCAGTTTTAGAAGGAGAGGTGCCCTACACCATTCAACATCCTGACATGCCTACATCCTGGGAGGAAATGCAGAAGAGTTGGATCCAGCTTAAGGAAGAACGGAATTCTCTTGAGTCCAGTCTACATGCTAGTGAGAAGAAGGTCTTGGAGCTCACTCGCCTACTGCACGAGGAAAAGACTCTCAACACTTACATAGCTCCAAAGAGGATGCGCAGTGTCTTTTGGGATTGATTTACTTTGTAATGTTTGCCCATGAGGCCTTGATGTACTGAACAATTATTTCTTAATGATAACTGTAGTTGTTTAGTTATTGGCAGGCATTTTTGGTAAAACCAGGTGTGTGAATGTCATAACTGATGTCATAACATTCTAGTTTATTAGGTACTGATTTATTAGGTACCTTTGCAGAAAAATAATGTCATGCAGGTGCTGCTGTTTATGAGTGTGTATCTGAGCATTTTTCAAAATGATCACATTTACCAAAATCAGTAAACAGGAATTCAGATGTCATAACAAATGTTAAGACATCCTGTTCTGAACTAACAGTTATGCAGTTTGGTTAATTCTGAGTTTTTTCAAGAAAATGACTCAGTCTTTCCAGAACAGAATCTCTCGTGGTCTTGGGGTTAACCTAGCTCAACCCTAACCTGGTTGATAAAGTCCTGTGACCAAGTCTTAAGGTCAAACGGAATTAACCCTAGCTTTTTGTGGAAACCCTAACTGAAGAAGCAGCTGCTATATATTCAACAGGGCTGCTGTTTGGAATTTATCCCTTTTGACAGAAGATCATTTAGAAGTTGTATAGTTTTAACTATTGTAATCCAAGCAAGTATCATTGTGATAAGTGACTTGGAATAGGTTTTAATTTTAAGGGTTTTGTATCACTCAAAGCTTTGAAGCAAGAGTGTTTTGTGTCTCTTGACTAAAGCTTTGAAGCAAAGTCAAGTTAGGTTTATGTATCACTCAAAGCTGTGAAGCAAGAGTGTTTGTGTTGCTTGATTAAAAAGCTGTGAAGCATAATCAAGTGTATGTTTTGAAGAGTGTCTTCATCAATTCATTAGTCAATTGTTTTAAGTATCACTGCTGTGATTGAGGGGGAGTGAGTAGGAACTCAGGTTTAAGTTGTTCTTAGATTGAAGTTGCATTGGGTAGGTCTTAAGTGAAGGAGATAAACTGGTTGGTTTATTCCTGAATTAATATCTCTTATGGTGGATTTCCTCCCTGGCTTGGTAGCCCCCAGAGTAGGTGTTGTTGCACACTGAACTGGGTAAACAATTGACTGTGTTCTTACTGTTTTTGTATTTACTGTCTTATAGAAAGTCAGATACGGTGTCATAACATTGAACGTGACATTGAGTATCTGCAGCCAGAATTTCAATTGGCATCAGAGCAGGAACCCTGCCTGTATTACTGGGTGAGATCTAGGGATATCACTTTCTGGCACTATGGACAAAGAAGGAGTTTTTGGAAATAGACCACCCATTCTGGATGGAACAAATTATGACTACTGGAAACCTCGTATGATTGCCTTCCTAAAATCACTGGACAAAAAGTCCTGGAGAGCTGCTGACAAAGGATGGAACCATCCCACCATAACTGAGAAAGATGGGACAATCAGTCTGAAGCCTGAGGAAGATTGGAGTAAAGAAGAAGATGAGTTAGCCCTGGGTAATTCCAAAGCTTTAAATTCCTTGTTCAATGGAATTGATAGAAACATATTCAGACTAGTACATCAATATGAACTGGCCAAGGAAGTTTGGGACACTCTCAAAACTACCCATGAGGGCACTTCCAAAGTAAAAATGTCAAGGCTTCAGATGTTGACTACCAAGTTTGAGAATCTAAAAATGATGGAAGATGAAACCATTCATGAGTTTCACATGAACATCTTGGAGATTGCCAACTCCTCAAGAGCATTGGGAGAAAAGATGTCAGAAGAAAAATTGGTGAGAAAGATTCTCAGATCCTTTCCTAAAAGATTTGCAATGAAGGTAACTGCCATAGAGGAAGCCCAGGACATCAGCAAGTTGAAAGTGGATGAACTTATTGGGTCTCTTCAGACTTTTGAGATGGGGATCATTGAAAATGGTGACAAGAAGAACAAGAGCATAGCACTTGTATCCAACACTGATGTTGAAAACAAGGAGGATGAAGAAGAAAATATTTCAGAAGCTATAGCCATGCTTGGAAGATAATTCAACAAACTTATCAAAAGAATAGATCCAAAGACAAGGTCGAATGTTCATAACATCCCCTCTGACATTGACAGTTCCAGCAGAAGACCAAGGTCAGAAGAGAAGGGAAATCAAGGGAGAGGAATTCAATGCCATGGTTGTGAAGGATATGGGCATATTCGAGCTGAATGTCCTGCCTTTCTTAAGAAACAAAAGAAAGGAATGACTGTTACCTGGTCTGACTATGATTCAGAAAGTAATTCTGAAGAAGAATTTGCCAAACTAGTTACTGCACTAACTGGTGTTTGTACCTCTGAAAGTGACACTAGTGATGAGGAAGTAACATTTGAAGAACTGGCTGATACTTACAAGAAATTGTGTATCAGAAGTACTGAAGTCTGTGTGCAAAATGAGAAACAATCAAAACTCATCATAAAGCTGGAGGCTGGAAAAAGGGCAGACCTTGAAACTATAAGTCATCTAGAAAGGGAAGTTCAAATGATGAACTCAAAACTAAACCAGATGACCAAATCTGTCAAGATGCTGACAAATGGAACAGACAAATTGGAAGAAATCCTTCAGGTTGGACAAACTGTGGGAAACAAGTCTGGTCTAGGATTTGTGGCAGCAAAGAAATCAGGTGCAGACAAGAAGATCACGTCTAATAAATAAATGTCAAAGCAGATGTCTCAACACAACTCTCAACATCAGGAACAGAGACATATGAAGAAAAGGTACCAAAGATGGAGATGTCATCATTGTGGGAGGTATGGCCACATAAAGCCTTTCTGCTTCAAATTGCATGGATACCCTAATCAAAACTCAGGTGTTAAACCTAAGTCAAAAAGGGTACCACATACTCCTCAATGGAAGAAAAAGGCTACTGCCCTGATAGCCCGCACTTCCCTAAGAGTCTCTGCAAAGGAAGGCTGGTACTTTGACAGTGGGTGCTCTAAGCACATGACTGGAATAAAGAACATTCTCAATCATGTTAAACCTCACACCACTAGTTATGTGACCTTTGGAGATGGTGCTAAAGGTGAAATCAAAGGAGTTGGTAATTTGGACTGCCCTGAAGTTCCAAATCTGAATGAAGTACTATTAGTAAAAGGCCTGACTGCTAATCTCATTAGTATCAGTCAATTGTGTGATCTAGGATTCAAGGTCAACTTCTCAAAATATGAATGTCTAGTAATTAATGAAAAACTAGAAGTTGTAATGAAAGGAATCAGATCTAAAGATAACTGTTACTTGTGGCAGCCTGAGAATACTAATAACTCCACTATGTGTTCTATTACCAAAGAAGAAAAAGAGATGAAACTGTGGCACCATAAACTTGGCCATCTTCATCTAAGAAGAATGAAAAGAACTATCTCTATGGAAGTAGTCAGAAGGATTCCAAGACTGCAAATTCATAAAAGGAGGGTTTGTGGTGAACATCAAATTGAAAGGCTTGGTAAAAAGAGATATGTCTATGATGTGGTGAATAACCTTGAAGTTTTTAGAGAACAGTGCAAGAAAACTCAAAAAGAAGGATGTATTGTCAGAATCAGAAGTGATCATGACAAGGAATTTGGAAACAACAAGTTTAATAAATTCTGTTTCTCAGAAGGAATGAGTCATGAAGTCTCTTCTCCTATAACTCCTCATCAAAATGGAGTTGACAGAAGGAAAAATAGGATCATACAGGAATCTGCCAGAGCTATGATTCATGTCAAAAGATTGCCTTTTCAACTCTGTGCTAAAATAGTTGCAGCTGGTAGTAGCTGTTCTCAAATTATCTGGACAAAACAGATGCTCACTGAGTATAATGTCTCACAAGATGTTGTGACATTGTATTGTGACAATCTGAATACAATCAATATTTCCAAGAACCCTATTCAGCATAGCAGGACCAAGCACATTGACCTTGTAGAGAAGAAGACGATTAAACTGGAATAAGGTGTCATTAAGCTACAGCTGGCTGATGTGTTTACCAAGGCTCTTGATGGAAATCAACTTGAAAACTTGAGGGGCAAGATGGGTATTTGCCAACATGAGAAATTATAGCAATTAATTTTGCTTAAAGAAAGGGTTGAAGAAGTTATTTTTGTTAAGTCTATTTTTAGTGGGTTAATCATATGTTTTTCCAGTTCTTTCAAAATTATTAAGAAGTTGAATAGACTCTCGTTTGCCTCCTACCTCTCTCGACTTTGCAACCTATTCCTTTCTCTCAATCAAAGTTTTCTCTCAAATTGCTACTGGTGCTCTAAGTCAATCAAAATGTCTCAAACATCATCTTCAACCAAGGCGACCACTTCATCTTCATCATCTGACCAAGATTCTCGAGAAATCACCACATGCATAGATTCTGAAGTCCTGGAGATCACTCCTCTCAGAGAAATGGAAACTGACCCCTCCAAAGTCAAAAAGCTGAGAACTAGGCATGCAGGAAGAGCTCAAGCTACTGCTTCTGGTAATCCTTCTCATCCTTCTTCCTCTGTACCAAATAGGGAAGGATCAACTCAAGTACATCAAGCAATTGCTAGTCTTGTTACAAGAATACTAAGCGAAAACCACTCTGTACCGGGGATTTCTGTCCCAATAAATCAAGAATCAGCAAGCCCAAATGTTGAAGCAAATGTAGATGTCTCTGAGAATGTTGTGACACCAAATGACAACATTCAGAACCCTTCAGAGGAGACTGTTGATCCACCTGTCATTGATGTGGATGAGGAATACTCAGACAATGATCTAATTGCCAATGTAAACCCTAGCATAGCTAGGATAATGATGAAAAGAAAGGGTAATCAGAATGCTGCAAAATGTATGACCAAAGAGAAACCTGCTAATAAGAAATCCAAGGCTGAAGGCAAGACTGGGGTAGAATCTGTGAAAACTGGTCAGTCCAAAGGGAAGGTGAAAGGCCAAGTGCATACTGATAGACAACCAATTACAAAGAAGAGAAAAGAACCCGAGTCTTTTGATTCTGATGAGGAACCAGAATTTGAAATTGAGGCTGAAGAAATTTCTATCATAAGGAAACTCCCTTCCAGCAAAATTGCTAGAGTTCCTGAAGTCCCAACAGACAACATCTCTTTTCACCATCCTGAAAATGCCAACAGATGGAAGTATGTTTGCTTGAAGAGAATAGCTTTAGAAAGAGAACTAAACAATGATGCCATGGATTGCAAGGAAATCATGGACCTGATCAAAGCTGCTGGACTGATGAAGACTGTGGTAAAATTTACCAAGTGCTATGAAAATCTGGTCAAGGAATTTATAGTGAACTTGTCTGATGAATGTGCTGATGGAAGGTCAGATGACTTTGAATGTGTTTATGTTAGAGGAAGAAGGGTTAATTTCTCTCCATCAGAAATTAACAAATTTCTTGGAAGATCAAATGAGGATTGCCCTGAACTGAAAGTCACTGACAATGAAGTTTGTCAAACCATCACAGCAAGACAAGTCAAGTGCTGGCCCTTGAAAGGCAAGCTGAATGCCAGCAAACTAAGCATGAAATTTGCCATCCTGCACAAGATTGGTGCAGCCAACTGGGTCCCTACAAACCATAAATCTACTATCTCCACAGGATTGGGGAGATTTATTTATGATGTGGGAACCAAGACTGAATTTGACTATGGTAGGTATATTTTTGAACAAACTCTAAAACATGCTGGTAGCTTTGCTGTCAAAGGCCCTATTGCCTTTCCCTCCCTCCTGTGTGGAATTATCCTTGCACAGTACCCTGATATCCTGGTGGCAAGAGATACTGCTTGCAAAAGAGCTCCTGCTCTAGGGTTACACTACAAGCTGTTTCAGGGATCTCATGCTCTTGATATTGTCATAACATCAGCTGAGACATCATCTGTAAAGACTCAGTCCAAAACATCTGATGTTATAGCTGTATTGAAAGAGACCTGCAAAGAGCTGGAGACTAGGAAAAAGACCCTAGAAAACCTAATTGCCAGGTTAGAAAAGGAGGAAGCTGAAGGAAACAGAAGGGAAGAGGGTGCTGCTGAAGATCAACTCAATACTGAAGAAACTAGCTCCTCTGAAGGGGACAGTGCTTAAAGGTTGGTGGAGTTGATGCTGGTTCCTGGTGGAGTTTGCAAGTGTGTTCAGATTTTAGTTGTTGTTTTTATTCTGGATGACTGTATAAACATTTAAGAACATGTATCTTTGGCCCATTTGTGGCTAAAGAGGGGGAGATATTATTTTGTGGTCAATTACTTGATAGACATTCTATTTTTCTGCAGTTATATTTATTCTGCTGCTATCTATCTCTGATTGCTTAGGGGCTTTAGCCAAAAATCTGCCAAAGGGGGAGTTTGTAGTTGTTTAGTTATTGGCATGCATTTTTGGTAAAACCAGGTGTGTGAATGTCATGACTGATGTCATAACATTCTAGTTTATTAGGTACTGATTTATTAGGTACCTTTGTAGAAAAATAATGTCATACAGGTGCTGCTGTTTATGAGTGTGTATCTGAGCATTTTACAAAATGATCACAGTTATGCAGTTTGGTTAATTCTAAGTTTTTTCAGGAAAATGACTCAGTCTTTCCAGAACAGAATCTCTCGTGGTCTTGGGGTTAACCTAGCTCAACCCTAACCTGGTTGATAAAGTCCTGTGACCAAGTCTTAAGGTCAAACGGAATTAACCCTAGCTTTTTGTGGAAACCCTAACTGAAGAAGCAGCTGCTATATATTCAACAGGGCTGTTGTTTGGAATTTATCCCTTTTGACAGAAGATCATTTAGAAGCTGTATAGTTTTAACTATTGTAATCCAAGCAAGTATCATTGTGATAAGTGACTTGGAATAGGTTTTAATTGTAAGGGTTTTGTATCACTCAAAGCTTTGAAGCAAGAGTGTTTTATGTCTCTTGACTAAAGCTTTGAAGCAAAGTCAAGTTAGGTTTATGTATCACTCAAAGCTGTGAAGCAAGAGTGTTTGTGTTGCTTGATTAAAAAGCTGTGAAGCATAATCAAGTGTATGTTTTGAAGAGTGTCTTCATCAATTCATTAGTCAATTGTTTTAAGTATCACTGCTGTGATTGAGGGGGAGTGAGTAGGAACTCAGGTTTAAGTTGTTCTTAGATTGAAGTTGCATTGGGTAGGTCTTAAGTGAAGGAGATAAACTGGTTGGTTTATTCCTGAATTAATATATCTTATAGTGGATTTCCTCCCTGGCTTGGTAGCCCCCAGAGTAGGTGTTGTTGCACACTGAATTGGGTAAACAATTGACTGTGTTCTTTACTATTTTTGTATTTACTATCTTATAGAAAGTCAGATACGGTGTCATAACATTGAACGTGACATTGAGTATCTGCAGCCAGAATTTCAATAACGTGTGTTCCTTTTTGTCTACAACAAATTTGAACTTTCGAACCCTTGAATGCATTGCATAAACAACATATCATGCATCATGTGCATAGCAGGTACTCTTTTTTACAGGTGGTTTAATCTTCTTCGCTGTTTATTTCAGCTCGCCATCATGAATCCTCAATCATCTACCGAGCAATCCATCAAGGCCCTCCAGGCTCAAAACGCCCAGTTCCAAGAGCTGATCATGAGTTTGGCCCAAGGTCAAGAGGAATTGAAGGCTCTGCTGGTCAAGAAGAAGAAGAAGAGAACTATACTATTCAACACTGGCCGGAGGTTTGGTAACACACTGCAGAATGAGGTTGATCAAGCTGGTTCTTCTGTGGGAAAAGGCAGTCCCCAAGGGGGAAGGGTTCCTAGTCCGGTGGTCTCTGACAACGAGATCGATTTCAACGAAGAGCAATACCCTCCAGCCGAAGACAAGTACAAGCAGCTAGAGGATCGTCTGAACGCCATGGAAATTCAACAAGTGCCTGGATTGGATTTTGGAGACCTGGGTCTATCTTCTGGTGTGGTAATCCCACATAAGTTCAAAGCACCATCTTTCGCAAAGTATGACGGGGCGTCCTGCCCTAAGCTACACCTCAGATCTTATGTGCGGAAGATCCAACCATACACGGTGGACAAGAACTTATGGATCCATTTCTTCCAGGAGAGTCTTTCAGGGACTCATCTCGAATGGTTCTATCAGTTGGATGGAACCAAGGTTCGTAACTGGGAGGACTTGGCTACTGCTTTTTACAAGCAGTATCAGTATAATGCCGACCTCGCTCCTACACGTACTCAACTCCAGGGTATGTCGCTAGGATCGAGAGAAGGTTTTAAAGAGCATGCGCAGAAGTGGAGGGAACTGGCTGGCAGGGTGCAGCCACCATTAACCGACCGTGAACTAGTGGACATGTTCTTAGGGACCCTATCCGGGCCATTCTTCAATCATCTCATTGGCAATTCGTCTGCAGGGTTTACAGATCTCATTCTGACTGGGGAAAGGATAGAGGCCGGTTTGAAATCAGGGAAAATACAGAAAGGTGCGTCCTCAAGTTCTGAGAAAAAGCCTTTCAAGAAGGAAGCCAGTGTTGTGTATGGGCCTAGAAGGCAAAACAAGCCAGAACTCCGCCAAGCTGTCAACGCGGTGGTAATTGCAAAGCCTGCCGCCGCTCCTCGGCAACCTAACAAACCAAGGGGTGAGAGACCCAGAAGAGAATATACTCGGCTTAGTATGACCTTGTCACAGATCTTTCCGCAACTGCTATCGACCAACTTGGTAACCGTCAGAGAAGCTCCGAAGGTGGTAAACACAACCTCTCCGAAGTATAATCCCAACGCCCATTGTGCTTATCACTCTGATAGCCCGGGGCATTCTACTGGTGATTGTTGGGCCCTGAGAAATAAGGTTCAAGACCTTATCGATGCCAAGGAAATACAGTTTGAGGCACCTGAAAGGCCCAACGTTGTGACTGCTCCTATGCCCCAGCATGGAGTAAATGCTATTGAGGAAGACCTGTATGCAGTTTCTGTGGATGATGTGGCTACCCCTTTATCGACTGTCAAGAGGAACCTGTTGCTAGCCGGTTTATTTCCGGGTTGTAGCAAGGGTTGCCTTCTGTGTGCTGTTTCCCCTGCTGGTTGTCCGTTGCTGAAGTCAGGCATCCAAAGCCTGATGGATAGCAAAGAAATTTTGTTCAATAAGACCGTTGTTCCTATTGTTCCTACTGCAGAAGTATCCATTGTCAACATCTTCAATAATCCTACCAAGGCTCCCCCGAGGAAGCCCGTCAAAATCATGTCTGTTGCACCTATTATCATTACTGTTCCGGGGCCCCTCCCCTATAAATCTGACAAGGCTGTCCCATAGCACTATGGGGCAGATGTGTATGTACTTGGAGTAAAGCAGGAGTTCAACCCTAGTACCGGTATCAGTAACATCACCGGTCCCGCTAAAGTTACTCGTAGTGGCAGGCTCTTCTCGCCTGACATTGCGCCACCAGTTATCTGAAGACCTCTTATCATTACGCCTACAAGTGCGCCTGTTCCCCCTTCTGATCAAGTTTCTACCCCTGCTGCCGAGTCATCTGACACTTGGGGCAAAGGGATTACTGATGTGCCTGCCCGGATGGAGGCACCGAAGACTGTTAATGTTGAAGCGTCACAGAAAGAGATGGAGGAAATCCTTAAGATCATCAAGAAGAGCGATTTCAACGTCGTCGAACAGTTGGGGCATACCCCCTCTAAGATCTCCATGCTATCATTATTGTTGTGCTCAGAGGCCCATGCCAAGGCCCTGATTTCCTTCCTAAAGACGGCCCATGTGCCACAGGAGACGTCTGCGGACCAATTTACTGACTGTGTGGCCAACTTGACCGCTGACAATGGTCTGGGTTTCTCTGATGCTAATCTGACCGCTAAGGGAAAGAACCACAACGATGCCCTACATGTCTCCATTGAATGCAGGGGCACTACTCTTGCACATGTGTTGGTGGACACCGGTTCTTCGCTGAATGTATTGCCCAAGAAGGCCTTAGACAGGTTGGATTGTGAGGGCCTGGAGTTGAAGCCTAGTAACATCGTTGTCCGAGCCTTTGACGGGTCGAAGAGGATGGTACATGGTGAAGTGGATATTCCGATTCGTGTTGGTTCTCAAGTATTTGATTCAATGTTCTATGTGATGGACATTCGTCCATCTTATTCCTGTTTGTTGGGTCGACCTTGGATTCACAAGGCTGGAGTTGTGACCTCCACTCTACACCAGAAGCTCAAGTACCCTGTCAGAGGGAAGATTGTCACAGTACAGGGGGAGGAGGAATACATGGTTAGTCATCTGAACTCGTTCTGGTATATAGAGATGGACGGGGGTTTCATTGAGACCCCCTTTCAACATTTCAAAGAGGTGCCTCCAACATTGGCGTCAGCTGAGACAGTGATTGAAGAAGACTTTCCTTTGAAGATGGCTTCCTTGAAGGATGCCCGGGCTGTGATTGAAAAAGGTGAATGTGCAAACTGGGGCAGGCTCCCTAATTTTACTCCTAAGACTGACAAGTTTGGGCTGGGTTTCACTGCAGAGGCTCAGAGGGTTGTACGCAAAGCAAGGATTGGAAGACCTCCCGTGTTCATCACCAACCCGGGAGTGAATGCTATTGAAGGCAATGCAGAGGAATCAGAGTTTGATAGCTGGATATACCCGACGACCGACGGTGGACTGAACAATTGGACTGCAAAAGACTACATACCTGTTACTTTTGTTACTCAGTAATGAATTCCTTTGTTTTTAAATTTGTAATGAACAATAAATTGAAACTTTCTGGCCCGGTGTCTTACCCGGGGCACCGTTGGCTTCATTTGTGAGGGCTTATTACTTGTCATTTCCATATATCATGAATAAAGACATTGGACGTTTTTCGCATTTCAAATCTTGTGCTCCTTTTCTTTCTTTCTTTATATATTGCAAAACGGCTATATTTACACACACTCACCTATACAGGTTTCAATCCACTATGGATCTCACTGATAACGACTCTGCTACTGCCAGTTATGACTTCGAAAATCCGATCAACTTAGCCGAAGACGAAGGTGAAGATGATTGCGAAGTGCCTGGTGAGCTTGCAAGACTGTTACTCCAGGAAGAGAGGGCCATTCAGCCACATGAAGAGCCAGTGGAAACGGTAAATCTGGGTACTGAGACAGACATAAGGGAAGTTAAAATTGGTGCCAATCTGGAGCTCAGCATGAAACAACGGTTGATTCAGATGTTGCATGATTATGTGGAAATATTTGCCTGGTCCTACGAAGACATGCCTGGGTTGGATACTGACATTGTGGTCCATCACCTGCCGACCAAGGAAGAATGCCCTCCGGTTAAGCAGAAGGTCCGCCGTATGCGTCCAGAGATGTCTGAGAAAATCAAAGCTGAGGTTATGAAACAACTCGACGCCGGTTTTCTTGCAGTGACTTCTTACCCTCAGTGGGTTGCCAACGTGGTTCCGGTACCGAAGAAAGATGGTAAGGTCAGAATGTGTGTTGATTACAGGGATCTGAACAGGGCGAGCCCCAAGGATGATTTCCCCCTACCTCACATAGACGTTCTGGTTGACAATACTGCTCAGCACAAGGTGTTCTCCTTCATGGATGGGTTCTCAGGTTATTATCAGATTAAAATGGCTCCCGAAGACATGGAGAAGATGACCTTTGTTACTCAGTGGGGTACCTTCTGCTACAAGGTCATGCCTTTTGGATTGAAAAATGCTGGGGCAACCTACCAATGCGCCATGGTTGCTTTATTTCATGACATGGTCCATCATGAGATTGAAGTGTACGTCGATGATATGATTGCAAGGTCCCAAACTGAGGAGGAACACCTTGACCATCTACAGAAGCTGTTTGACCGTCTGAAGTTGTACAAGCTGAGGTTGAACCCGAACAAATGTACTTTTGGGGTGATATCTGGAAAATTGTTAGGCTTCGTCGTGAGCGACAAAGGTATTCAAGTGGACCCTGCCAAGGTTAAAGCCATACAAGAGATGCCAGTTCCCAAGACAGAGAAAGAGATCAGAGGCTTTCTAGGACGTCTGAATTACATTGCCCGATTCATCTCGCACCTAACTGCTACTTGTGAACCAATCTTCAAGCTGCTGAAGAAAGATCAAGTGGTACGTTGGAGTGATGAATGTCAGGCCGCTTTCGACAGAATCAAAGAGTATCTCCAAGAACCACCCATTCTTATGCCACCGGTTGAAGGGAGACCTCTGATACTATACCTGACAGTACTTGACAACTAAATGGGGTGTGTGCTGGGGCAGCATGACGAGTCTGGCCGAAAAGAGCACGCCATCTATTACCTTAGCAAAAAGTTTACTGACTGTGAGACCCGATACTCACTGCTCGAGAAAACTTGCTGCGCTTTGGTATGGGCTGCTCGCCGGCTGAGACAGTATATGCTAACTCACACTACTCTGTTAATATCAAAGATGGATCCGATCAAGTACATATTCGAAAAGTCTGCTCTGTCTGGAAGAATAGCAAGATGGCAGATGATCTTGACAGAATACGACATCCAGTACACGACTCAGAAAACTATCAAGGGAAGTGTATTGGCAGACCATTTGGCACACCAGGCAGTAGATGACTATCAGTCAATGAACTTTGAATTTCCTGACGAGAGCATCATGGTAGTGACTGATTGTGAAGTACCTGGACCGGATGAAGGACCTGAGGAAGGATCCCGATGGTCTATGCACTTTGACGGAGCCTCCAACGCTTTGGGTAACGGTATCGGCGCTGTGATCATATCCCCAAAAGGAACTCATACTCCACTTACTGCCCGACTATGTTTCAACTGCACTAGCAACATGGCGGAGTATGAGGCATGCATCATGGGTCTGCAAGCTGCAATTGACTTAAGGATCAAGTTTCTGAGTGTCTTCGGAGATTCCGCTCTCGTGATCAATCAGATCAAGGGCGAGTGGGATACGAAACACCCAAACCTTATTCCTTACAAAGAATGTTTGTTGACATTGATCCCCCATTTCACAGAGATAACTTTTGAACACTTCCCAAGAGAGGAGAATCAGTTGGCGGACGCGCTGGCTACGATGTCTTCTATGTTCAAAGTCAAATGGGACAATGAGGCTCCCCGGATCATTATCTGGAAACTGGACGAACCGACATATTGTTGTGATCTTGAGGCTGAGACAGTAAATGAAAAACCCTGGTATCATGAGGTGAAGAGGTATCTGGAAGCTCAAGAATACCCTGAAGGTGCATCCATCAATGACAAGAAGTTTCTGAGAAGGTTCGCAGCGAAGTTCTTCCTCAGCAACGGCATTCTATACAAGCGAAACCATGATTCAACTTTACTGCATTGTATGGATAAGACTGAAGCAGAAAGGATCATGGCAGAGCTGCATGAAGGTACTTTCGGAACACATTCCAGTGGACACACCATGGCAAAGAAAATCCTTCGGGCAGGATATTTCTGGTCCACAATGGAAGCCGGCTGCTACCAACACTCTTGGACATGTCATAAGTGCCAGATTTATGCAGATAAGGTGCAGGTTCCTCCAGTCCCTCTGAATGTCTTAACTGCACCTTGGCCTTTTGCAATGTGGGGCATTGATATGATCGGCAAGATTAAACCTACGGCATCCAACGGGCATCGCTTCATCCTGGTGGGGATCGATTACTTTACAAAGTGGGTTGAAGCAGCTTCCTACGCTATGGTAACCAAGAACGTCGTGGCACGGTTCATTCGGCATAACCTGATCTGTCGATACGGCGTCCCGGAAAGGATCATTACGGACAACGGTACCAATCTTAATAACAAGATGATCACTGAGCTCTGCGATCAATTCAAGATACAGCACCACAACTCTTCTCCTTACCGGCCGAAGATGAATGGGGTTGTAGAAGCGGCGAACAAGAATATTAAGAAGATTGTGCAGAAGATGACAGTGACCTACAAAGATTGGCACGAGATGTTACCATTCGCTCTTCATGGGTACCGTACCTCAGCAAGAACGTCAACCGGGGAAACTCCTTTTTCCTTGGTCTACGGCATGGAGGCAGTCTTGCCTATCGAAGTCTAGATACCCTCTCTCCGGATAATGAAGGATGCAGGCCTGAACGAAGATGACTGGATCCAGACTCGACTTGATCAGTTAAACCTAATCGACGAAAAGAGACTCACTGCTATTTGTCATGGTCAAACGTACCAAAAACGGATGATCAGGGCATTTAACAAGAAAGTAAGACCACAAGAGTATCAAGTTGGGGACCTGGTAATCAAGCGCATCATTCTTCCTCAAAGTGATCCCAGGGGAAAATGGACCCCCACATACGAAGGGCCATTTGTGGTTAAACATGTGTTCTCAGGAGGAGCCATGATCCTAACCACCATGGATGGTGACGACCTTCCTCACCCCGCCAATGCAGACATAGTAAAAAGATACTACGCATGATAAAAGACCCGCTAGGTTGACATACCTAGGCAAAAATTAGGGCTTCCCGGCGAACCAAAAGGGTTCGGGCAAAAATAAGGGATGAAATGAAAAAAATCTGTACACCCGGCAAGTCGAAAACCTGAAAAGGCGGCTTGGGCAAAAATGGGTATCCCGGTGGACTGAAAACCCGAAAGGGAGGTCCAGGCAAAAGTTAGGGATAAGCGTAATACTATGTCTCATTGGATCACCTTGCATCCAGAATCCGGCATCAACTATCAAGTTCAGACGGCATCGATCGATCAGCTTCATCTCCAACTGAGCAACCAAGTGATGAGACGCTCGAAGATATAAAGGCGATAGCAGAGTTGGAACCCAGTGGGATTATCTTTCTTCACATAGCTGTTTTGTTTTCCTTTTTTACAAAATTGTATAAACTCTGTTTGTTCGGCGGCGTCCTCTTACTAGGACGTCAGCCTCTTGTACATAAACGCCTATTTACAGGCAAATTCAAAAATCAATACAAATTCACTTTTCAGATCAATTGCCAATTGTTTTTTCCTTTTTTCTGTTTTGTTTTGCGAAGAACGTCCAATGATCAATTGTGATATATGCATTTGACACTAATTGCTAACTCATAAATATTTGCATACGAAACAAAGGATTAATTACAGGTAACATCAGAAACATGGGCAATAATGAGGTGTCTAAGCAATCTAATTGCTCTGTCCACCAAGGTACCAAGGTAAGTTCGGCTGAAGAATGTAACCCAGATACCTTCACTCTCCACAGAGTAAGATAAGGATCAGCAATACTCTCCCCCGAGCAAAGTTGGTCTCCCGTCAGCCCTAAAAAGGCACAGTATTCCCCAGCAAGTCAGCGATACTCTCCCCAAGCAGAGTTAGCCTACAGTCAGCCTCAAGGAAGTCGGATATCCCCAGAAGATCTCAATATTCCCCAGCGGAGTATACAGATTTTCCTAAGCAAGCATCCCCGGCAGTCTTAATATAAGATTGTTCCCCGGTGGAATACAAACACCCCAGTGGAGCCACTTCCCCAGTATAGTCAAAAGTTTCCCCAGGAGAGTCCAATCAATCTCCCCAGTAGGAAGCTTATCCCCAGTAGATTCTGGAAGCTTATCACCTGCAGAGTACGAACGCATCTCCCGGACTTTATTCAAAGGTTATTTCCCCACCAGGATATAACTGGGTTATCCTCAGCCAGTTGCCACGGAAAGATCGTCCCCGACGAAGTCTTCCTATCCCCAGCGGAGTTCATCTTCCAACATAACTCAACAATGGTATCCCCAGCGGAGTTATCATCAACATCTCAGCAAAGTACCTCTCTTTCCCCACAGAGTTCACTCCCCGCAGAGTAATCTATTCGCCAAGTTTATTCCCCAACGGAGTCATCTTCTCCTACCGGTATTCTTGCAACCATCATCCCCAGCGGAAACAAAAAGCTCTATTCTTCAAACATCAGCCCAGGAATTAATTTCCCGGCATCCGTCAAGGATTTATTTTCCGGGACGAAAACACAATTCATAAACATTTACATACATAATGCATGCATATACGCATCATGAACATACAATCTCATTTATTCTGAGAACATCACGCATGTCATACATCATGACATTGCATACAACAAACGTTTTGTCTTTTTCAGGGCAAAAGTCAATACAAAGATGATTACTATCAACTGTCGCAACTGAAGATCCGATTCCTGTATATTGCCAGGGTGTATCTGTTGATGACTAATTCCAGACTCGATTCCTGTATCTTGCCAGGGCACGTCTGAAGAGTTTGAAGATCTGATTCCTGTATCTTGCCAGGGTGTATCTGTAGACGACTATATTCCAGACTCGATTCCTGTATCATGCCAGGGCACGTCTGAAGAGTTTGAAGATCTGATTCCTGTATCTTGCCAGGGTGTATCTGTTGACGACTAATTCCAGACTCGATTCATGTATCTTGCCAGGGCACGTCTGAAGAGTTTGAAGATCTGATTCCTATATCTTGCCAGGGTGTATCTATTGACGACTAATTCCAGACTCGATTCCTGTATCTTGCCAGGGCACGTCTGAAGAGCTTGAAGATCTGATTCTTGTATCTTTCCAGGGTGTATCTGTTGACGACTAATTCCAGACTCGATTCCTGTATCTTGCCAGGGCACGTCTTAAGAGTTTGAAGATCTGATTCCTGTATCTTGCCAGGGTGTATCTGTTGACGACTAATTCCAGACTCGATTCCTGTATCCTGCCAGGGCACGTCTGAAGAGTTTGAAGATCCGATTCCTGTATCTTGCCAGGGTGTATCTGTTGACGACTATATTCCAGACTCGATTCCTGTATCTTGCCAGGGCACGTCTGAAGAGTTTGAAGATCCGATTCCTGTATCTTTCCAGGGTGTATCTGTTGACGACTAATTCCAGACTCGATTCCTGTATCTTGCCAGGGCACGTCTGAAGAGTTTGAAGATCTGATTCCTGTATCTTGCCAGGGTGTATCTGTTGACGACTAATTCCAGACTCGATTCCTGTATCCTGCCAGGGTACGTCTGAAGAGTTTGAAGATCCGATTCCTGTATCTTGCCAGGGTGTATCTGTTGACGACTATTTTTCCAGACTCGATTCCTGTATCCTGCCAGGGCACGTCTGAAGAGTTTGAAGATCCGATTCTTGTATCTTGCCAGGGTGTATCTGTTGACGACTATATTCCAGACTCGATTCCTGTATCTTGCCAGGGCACGTCTGAAGAGTTTGAAGATCCGATTCCTATATCTTGCCAGGGTGTATCTGTTGACGACTAATTCCAGACTCGATTCCTGTATCTTGCCAGGGCACGTCTGAAGAGTTTGAAGATCCGATTCCTGTATCTTGCCAGGGTGTATCTGTTGACGACTAATTCCAGACTCGATTCCTGTATCTTGCCAGGGCACGTCTGAAGAGTTTGAAGATCTGATTCATGTATCTTGCCAGGGTGTATCTGTTGACGACTAATTCCAGACTCGATTCCTGTATCTTGCCAGGGCACGTCTGAAGAGTTTGAAGATATGATTCCTGTATATTGCCAGAGTGTATCTATTGACGACTAATTCCAGACTCGATTCCTGTATCCTGCCAGGGTACGTCTGAAGAGTTTGAAGATCCGATTCCTGTATCTTGCCAGGGTGTATCTGTTGACGACTATTTTTCCAGACTCGATTCCTGTATCCTGCCAGGGCACGTCTGAAGAGTTTGAAGATCCGATTCCTGTAACTTGCCAGGGTGTATCTGTTGACGACTATTTTCTGGATTCGACACCTGTATCCAGCCAGGACACATCCACATAAAGAGTTTGAAGATCAACTCCTGTAACAGGCCAGGTAATTATCTTTCTTTCTCAGCTACGCAAGTTCTCGCTAAGGAATCTCTTACGCGATCGACACCTAGATGGCATCTATAAGCCCATCCACATACCAACAGTCTCCAAATGGCATCTATAAGCCCATTCCTGACAAGGTTCTGTCACATCTCCAGATGGCATCTATAAGCCCATCCAACTATCCGTTACACCTCCAAATGGCATCTATAAGCCCATTCCCTACATCACACTGCTGATATTCTACTATGTGAGTGCAAATTTTTGGGCACTTTAGTGTTCAATCATCTTCCACCTTTGGATTACGAAAGGCACGCCATCTAATCTACATCCTCAGGTTTAAGAAGATTGAACAGGGGCAACTGTTGTACCCCAAAATTTGCCCTCCCATATTCTTCAATATTTGCCAAGATCAAGCTTCAAAATCCCTCAAAGGTTGCACAGTCCAATTGCCTCCTGACACAGTCAAAATTAGGGTTTTGGTTCCTGAAAATAAATTGAGGTTTCCAAGGGTCCAATCAAGTCCCACATGCTTATATACATTGTCAAGCATCCATATGTCAAGTTTCAAGACTCACAGCATCAAATTGCACAGTCAAAAACCCTAATTGCTCCACAGTCAACTGCAGGGGCAAAATGGTCATTTGACAGTCAAAAGTCAAAAATTTTGGTCAACATCTTATTTTGAAGCCACAATCATCATTTGATCAATTCTTGATCATGATTCCACAAGCATGGCTCAAAAAGTCTCAAAGATGCAAAAGTTTCTATTTTTGGACAGTTGAAAAGTCAACTGCAAATTGACCAAGGCATAACTTCCTCATGGTTTATCAGAAAAATCCCATCCAAAGCGCATTTTGAATGGGATGACATTTCCTACAACTCATCTTCACACTCCAAGTCCAAGAAATGCTCTCATAAAAAGTTATCAATTTCAACATTATAGGTCATTTTCAAAAGTCAACAAAAAGGCACTTTAAGTCAAAGACCATAACTTGAGATTTGTAAATCAAAATGACATGGGACCAAAGACATTGGTTAGAGGAATTCAAGACCTTTCCAAAATGTCCAAGAACATATTCATAGCTTCAAAATTGAGCAAGATATGCATTGGAGAAGTTGGGAAATTTTTGGGAACTTTCAAAAGTCAACTTTGCCTAAAACACTTCAAATTTGCTAATGGGCCTCAAATTCTTCCTTGAATCATTACCCAAAGCCTATGAACGACCCATTGAGCTCAAAATAATTTATTTTCTTATTTTTAATTAATTAATTGGATTTATATTTATATTAATTCATTTAATTAGTTTTTATTATAAGAAAATTCAAAGATATGATTTTGTAGATCTTTTGTGCAGCAAATCAAATTAGGGCAAGTTGGCAAAGTCGTTTCTCATCCAAGGGGACAAGATCTTCCATAATTGGCAAGGTTTCATTGAAAAAAAGATTGAAATTTCATGATTGAAAATCAAATATTCAAGTCATAAATTCATGGATTCATGGGCTTGTTTTTGACCTAATTCTGATCACATACTTATGCATAACCTAACCCTACTCATACATACACGAAGAAGCTGCTGAAAACTCATAACCAATTTGCAAAAAATAGAGAAAAAGCTTGAAACTGATTTCATAGTTGCAGGATAATTCAAGGCCTAAAGTCTATTCCAACACCATGCTGACATTGCCAGGAAGCGTTTGCAATCAAGAACTAGCCCAAACGCGCAAAGAATCATCCCCACGAAGTCACACGGTTTGCTTTGTTTTCCAATTTGACATATCATGATTCATGTGCTTTTAATTGGTTTTCTTGTTTGATTTACACTAATAGGTACCTTCTGAAGCGATTGGTATAAGTTAATTGACCTAACGCTGCCTGAATCCAAATCTACCATGAACGAAAATTAGGTTTTCAGAAGCTTCAAATTAGGGCTTTAAGTATCAGGAAAAATTGGACTAAGCCATGACCATGGTTGAATTCGTCAAGGCCAGACGAATTCAACCAACATCTCGCGCTCAATTTATGTTGATTCCTCTTCTATTCACTATTTTTCACTATTCCACTTAGTGGGGGTTTAAAACCCCCGCTACTTGTTTCATGTTTGCAGGAAGAACAAGGAATAAGATGGACGTGGCATGACACTACTGGAAGATTTGAACTTTAGCGCGTTTTTAACGTTTGCAGCATAATTGACCTTTTTTTCATATATTACATTTATTGTTTATTATGTATACAAACGCGTTGCCTAGCTCAGATGGTGGATGACACGCTTGGCAAGCATAGGGACCTGGGTTCGATTCCCAGGTCCCCCATATATTCTTCATAATTTTTGTTCTAACACGTTCAGGTACATCACTCATCCAATATCCCACCATGCATCCTCACGCCTAAGGCTGCCACGCGCTTATGATGATCAATCTGAAGGCCACAGAAGGAGGTCTATCATACGCCTGGGTCAACCAACGTGCACATGATCCCTGAAAAGTCAGCAACGCCTTTGTTCTAATGGGCCAGAATTCCACAAACACCTCCACATGGGCCAGACACCCCCTTTGTTTGTATTTGAAATTTAATTTTCTTTTCTTTTTAATTCTTTTATTTGTTTTAATTATTTTTATTTAATTCACCTAAAATAATTTTCTTTTCATAATAAAAACAGAAAAATCAAAAATACAAATATATTTAATTATTATTAAATTCATCACTAACATATTGTTGTACCCCAAAATTTGCCCTCCCATATTCTTCAAGATTTGTCAAGTCAAGGTCACAAAATTCTCCAAGGGGCTATGCAGTTCAACTGTCTCCTAGACAGTCAAAACTAGGGTTTGTGTCCTGATCAAGAAAATGAAGATTTCAAAGGCCCAATCAAGTCTCATATGCTTACAAATGTGGTCAAACATCCTCATGTCAAGTTTCAAGGCATTCAGCTCAAAATTGCACAGTCAAAACCCTAGATTGCACTACAGTCAACTATAGGGGCAAAATGGTCATTTGACAGTCAAAAGTTCAAATTTTTGGTCAATATATCATTTTGAAGCCACAAACATCATTTGATCAATGCTTGATCATGATTCTCAAAATTTGGCTCAGAAAATCATCAAGATGCAAAAGTTGCTATATTTGGACAGCTGAAAAAGTCAACTGAAATTGACCAGGGCATAACTTTCACATGGATTATCAGAAAAATTCCATCCAAAGCTCATTTTTAAGAGAAAGACATTTCCTACAACTCATCTTCATACTTCAAGTCCAAGAAATGCTCTCACAAAAAGTTATCAATTTCAACATTATAGGTCATTTTCAAAAGTCAACAAAAAGGGACTTTAAGTCAAAGGCCATAACTTGAGATTGTTAAATCAAAATGACATGGGAGCAAAGGCATTGGTTAAAGGACTCAAAGACCTTTCCAAAATGTCCAAGAACATGTGAAAAGCTTAAATATTGACCAAGTTATGCCTTGTGGAAGTTGGGAAATTTTTGGAAATTTTTGAAAGTCAACAATGATGCAAATGATCCAAAAATGCTAATGGGCCCATTTTTCTTCCAAGTTCCTTCATGCCAAGCCTATGCACGACCACTAGGCCCAAAGGGAAGTATTTTCATATTTTTTAATTATTTATTTGAATTTATATTAATTTATATTCATTTAAATCATTTTTAATACATGAAAAATATAAACCTAACCTAAAAAAATCTTTTTATGCATGATTTGGCTTCTATAATTCGTGCACATGCTAATAGGGAAAGATTTGGTGCTGATTGAAACCTAATTGACACAAAAACCATGAAAAAAGATTCAAAAAGATATTAAGGAAATCAAATATTGAAAACAATGAATGCCTTGGATTTGGATCAATTTTTCCAACCTAATTGCTTCCTTACATATACAGGAATGAAAACCTAATGCAAGAAGACTAAAAGCTGCGCAGAAAATCAACAAACAAACTTGAAAAATTGGTTGAAAAACTCAAATCTGATTTCAAGGTTATAGGGCGATTCAAGGCTCCATTCTTGTCTCAATAGATTCCTTGGCACTTCCTGGACATATTCCAACCATTAGCATCAACTCAGACGCCCTGAATTGGTATCAAGAATCCGGACTATACCTTGAAATTTTTGAAATCGTACAGCATGATTCCATCATCTTTTTGCATTTTTCTTTGTTGATTCATGTTCATAATGGTGTTTCTAAGCTAACTACTGCGTTTAATTACATTATTTTGCCCTATATGCCAATTCACCATTAGAGATGCCTAGGGTTCCGAAACTTTCAAATTGGGCGTTCTCAATTCTTATAAAATTAAGACGTACCAATGCTATGACTGAAATCTACAGGTTGAGACGAAGAAGACAGGATGCTCGCGCTCAATTTATGAGCATTCAGGACCTAATCGCTATTTTGGAAACACGCATATATTGAGGGGGTTCAAAACCCCCGTTAAAACGTTTGTTATTTTTTTAGGCAGAAAGAAACGCGAAGAAGACGAGTACATGGCACCATCTGAGTGGCTGTTTCAAATTTTGCGCGCGTTCCAAGCGTGGTTCCACTTTTCTTTTATATTATTTGTATTATATTATATGTTAAATGTGATTGAAACGGCTCAGTGGCAGGGACATACGTTGGTAACATCAAAGACCTGGGTTCAAGTCCCAGGTCTGGCAAATGCTCAATATTATTTTTCAATAGTTAATCCTATGCAGCGTTCACGTCCCAGTATACCATGGACCTCAAAGCATGACCATCCACGCGTCCTACACAACCAGATCAACGACCACGATGCAAAGAACATGCTAGGACCAAGTCAACACGCTGGCATACGAACTGGAAAAGTCAATGAATTCACAATAACTGGGCCAGAATTCCCAGGCCTGTACCTCACAATCTGGGGCTACACCCCACCCTGGTTTGCCTTCCCTAATCTTTTATTTATTTTTATTCTTGTTTTAATAATTACTTTTATTTAAGTATGTTTATTTAATTAATAATTTTTAATCAAAACATAAAAACATTATAAAAATCAGAAAAGACCAAAAAAATAATAAATATGTATATTATAATTATTTTTAAACAAATGCTTGTAAATATTTAGTTTAATTAGGTTATAGTTTTAATCTTTTTAATAAAAAATCCAAAAAAAATAGAATTTAGGTTTAATAACTTTTTATTTTCTTTTTTAATTTTCCCCTTTTTCAGAATAGTAATATTATTTGTTTATTTTCATAAATTAAAAATTGCATGTAAATTAACTTAGATATTAAATTAGGTTAAAAATTCAACCTTTTTCATAATAAACTTAAATAAAATATTAGAATTAGGGTTTAGCATTTTAATTTTAATTAATTTTTCTTTTTTCTTTTAAATCTAAAAAGCACAAAATACCAAAAAACATCTAATCATTTAATTTTTAATTCTCATTAAACTTTTAATATTTTGCAAAAGGGTCCAACGCCCGTCGTTTCAATTATTCTGTTTCGCGCATTTATCTTATGTCGTTTAATTATAATTATGTAAATCTCCCAAAGCCATGTAACTTTAATTTCTCGTACTTTTATTTTATTGCTTTCTTTATCTTTTCTGTCAAATCGGGTTCTGAATTTAGGCGATGTGGACCCGCGCCATTTGTAATAGCCTTAGATTTATTTTTCGCAAACTTTCTAACTGTTAAATATGCATGCAAGAATGAATGGCCCTAATTAAAATCAAGCGTAGATCACAAATAAACATGACAAGACAAATAACTGAAACATGACACACGATTCGCACACACCACCCCTAGGGTACGCCTCACTGTTGCCTTTCGAAAGGTGATCGTCGAGTAGAGGATGTCTTAGTAAGTCCTCATGATCCGGGAACCTGGCATGAGGGTAGCTTCTAAGGTATCTTCCTATTGCTCTAGTGATCACCATGTCCCGCACCTTCGAATTGACCCGAACACCTCCAATGGTGGTGCTACCTACCTCTCAATGGTGGGATAGCACTACTTTAAGGACATCTACACAGACGAATTCCTTAGGGTAGGTAGGTTCTCAAGGATACTTGCTCTAATCTCAAAACAAACTCAAAAGACTTTTCACACTGACACATTTTCAAAAGCTTTCAAAGCAAACTTTTCAAACACTCTGACGTACGAGTCGATCTGAAATTTTTCAAAGAAACTTTTTTTAACCCACATTGAAAAGCAAGCAAACATTTTGAAAACACATTGAGCAAGTATCTAAGAGCCCATGGATAACCATGGATAGAAAGGGTGCTAACACCTTCCCTTTCTATAATCTACCTCCCGAACCGAGAGCAATCTCTATAAGGAATTTTTCTGTGTTTTTGTCCTTTCCATTTGGAGAAAATAAAAGACGGTGGCGACTCTTGCTTCCGCGACATTTCGCGAACCAGCGTTAAACAGTCAGTTCCAGATCCACCGATCACAGAACTGGCGACTCTGCTGGGGAGATATCTTAAAGTGAGGTGTACCTTAGGGCTAAGTCATAACTGTGTTTTCACTTGTATTGTTTTGCTTGCTTTACTATTGTGGGTTGCATCGGAGATACATAGATCCTAACCCGGATCTGGGGAGACCCTGTTTAGGTAGCATAAGCTGTGAGGGACCTGTCCGGCGTAGACCGACACAGGTGAAGCAGTGGCTACGTTGGTGTGGCACCTTAGTCTGTACCGATATCCCTTGTGTTGCAACAAGGAGAGTATGGGTCTTCTAAGGAGTCATTAAGCACCAACAACCTTAGAACCTTAATTGACACAACTTGGCCTTTAGAACAGTAGCAGTATGCTACGCCCATTGAGGCTAAACTCTCGTGATGGTTCTGGCCGCAAGAAAAGATTGCGATGCTGGAGTTATGACCGATTGAGGGTAGTCAATGATATTGGGATCCTCTAAAAACCCGGTTACTTTTGATTAGGACAGGTATGAACCAACAAACTGAAAGAGGGTAGTACCTAGACCTCATGCTGGCCTAAACTTTAAGGGCTTCTCTTGTGTGACCTGTGTGCCTTCGTACTTGACTATTTGCATGCTTGTTACCTGACATTTGTTTCTTGCAGGTTTCATTTATAGTCCTTAACTGGGACTCATGACAGGGTATCCTAAGTTTCTTGCAGGTTTTGGTTTGCAGTCCTTAAGTTGGACTCATAACAGGGTTACTCACATTACCCCATGCATAGCATGACATCATACCATTGCACACCATTGCATACATCCTAACCCGTTTCAAGGATCTCAAGGGCTTGTGATGCAGGTCATGATAAATCAAACATCTAGCCAGGGGCAAAGAGGATTTATTTTCCTCTAGCCAAGGGTGTCAGGGGCTATGACCCACTGGATATGGTGAGCCTTTGACCCTTGAAGAAGGGCTCTCTACACCAGGAAGTTCCTTCAATCAAGTTGCCAATTCCAAATGCTAACAAAGTTTCTCTGTTTACCCCGCGAGGTCCTTGAAATCATTGCATGCATGTCATACACATCATTACATAACATGTATCTTTGTTGCAGGTCACTTACCCTTCTCGCTGTTTATTTCAGCAATGGCCTTCCAACCAGACAACAGGGATCTTCTGGCTCAAGAGACTCGGTTCGGGGAAATTCTTCTGAATCTATCCAAGGGGCAGGAGGAACTAAGGACACTTCTCATGGGGACCTTCGTCAGGAACAATGCTGAGGATGAAAGGCTGAAACGTCTACAAGCCGAGGTAGACACATTGAAAACCCAGATGCTAGGGCAAAGGGCCCTCATTCAAGGTTTAGCTCAGGAGCAAGGAGAGCTGAGGGCCATGATCAGTCAGCTTCATCAAGACATAAAGCGACCAACCCAAGTCAGGGACCCAGTCATTAACCAACTTCCAAGAAGTCAAAGGGTTGGGCCTCTCCAAGCTGCTATTACTTCACAGGTCCAACAACGACCTCGCCCAGAACAACGGGCTGATCAGAGCAAACCAGACAAGCCTAAAAGGCAGTACACCAAAATCAACATGTCGCTGGATCAAGCCCTGCAACAAATGTTGAAGGCAGGGCTGATCACCTTAAGGGCTCCTCTTCGGAATCCAAACACTTCTGCTCCTAACTATCATCCCAATGATAGGTGCGCATACCATTCTGATAGCCCGGGGCATACTACGGACAACTGCTGGCCTCTCAAAAACAAGATTCAAGACATGATCGACGCTGGAGAGATTCAGTTTGAAGTACCTGAGACTCCGAACATAATCACTGCTCCCTTGCCAAATCATGGCTAGGATTGAGAAATTTTTGTTCATTCGAATGTTCAAGTTGCAATTTTCTTGTGTTTAAACATTTATCCATGTTAAAACATTGTTATTCCATTAATGCATCGCTTATGTCTATTTTTGAATCAATATATTCGCATTCACTATATGCAAACTATTTTCATATTTTTTCTGATGTCAACTCTTGATCTAAAATTCTAAGCCTCTTGAGGGAGGATGACGAAAATGATACCACGATCTTTACAGTATGCTTTTGAACAGACCCCGCTGATGAGGTACAAGCATTGTTTCAATTCCTAAACACTGGAGTAATAAGGAAGATAATCCCTCGTCAACCCCTCTGAGCCAAAGAAGTAGGAGTTTTTCTTTTCGAAATTTAAAACCCTTAATCATAACCTGGGGCAGGGTAGTTCTCTCAATTAATCCAAGTGCATAACGAATGGCACCAAAGAGATCCTTACGAAAAAAGACAGTGATGGTTCCGAATAATCAAGAAGGACAGGCAGTCATTACATCTCTCAAAATAAAAAAGCCCATTAAGTCAAAACCCATGAAGGAGACTTACAAAACTGGGGCATCCCGCTGACTGTAATTCCAAAAAAGGAAACAGTTCAGGCAAAAAAGGAAAGGGATAACAAAAATCAAAAAGAAAGAGGTCATACAAACCCTCAACAAAAGGAATGACTGCCCATTCAAAATAAATCATCAATATCCGAACCATCACTGGAAAATCAGAGCAAAGACTCAAACAAGGTCTAACGTATGATCAACTGAGTTTAGGTTTGGAGAACATCACGAAGAGCGGGTGGGTACAAATAAAATTTGAGCCTTTATCCTTTGTTTCTTAAACCGTGAACCAGGCCACGTTATAACCCTTAAAAGTCCTAGCTGAAGCATGGGTTAGTTCGAAAGCATACTGTTACGAAAGGTATCCTGACTCCTTAAGGCTTACGGTAAATACGGAGTTGACATCACGTTTTACAAACATTCACTTGTTTTATGAAAAAAAAGAGGAATGCATTTTCAAAATCTTCGAGACAGACATAAGCGTTGCATTTTTAACATAACTTTGTTTGCATATGACTTTTTGTTTGAACAGCATAGAAATTCGCACGACGAATGCCTAGTGAACAAAAGTGCTTCCAATCAAGGGGCACGGCATGATCATGGTCTACCATCTGGGGCAATCCAGTCAAGATTCAGAGAATCTCTCAAAGGTCAAACAGCCTGGGGCAAATCTCCGCCGGAGTCACTTGGGGCATTTCAACAACAAATCTCGCCTGATCAAACATCTTCTGGTGACAAAACACTTCTAAACAGGGGCAACTCCCTACTTTCTGAGAACGGACATAGTCGGAAAAATACTACGCACAATCAAAGACCCGTTAGGCTGATATGCCTAGGCAAAAATTAGGGCTTCCCGGCGAACCAAAAGGGTTCGGGCAAAATGAAGGGATGAAATGAAAAACATCTGTACACCCGGCAAGTCGAAAACCTGAAAAGGCGGCTTGGGCAAAAAATGGGTATCCCGGTGGACTGAAAACCCGAAAGGGCAGTCCAGGCAAAAGTTAGGGATTAAAGCGTACGACTATATCCTGCCATCTGCCTACCTGAAGAAGGTTTGACCCCCAACAATGATCAGCATCCCACAGGTGCCTTCCACATTAGAAACAGGGGCAATGAAGAGTTGTCTAAGCAATCGGATTGTTCAAAGGTATCAAGGTAGCTCCCGTCGAAGAACATAACCAATACGGTTCAATACTTCCCCAGGAGAGTCCAATCCAGCTTCCCCAGGAAATTTGGAATTCATATCCCCAAGCAGTAAGCGTATCCCCAGTAAGTTACGGAAGCTTACCCCTCACAAAACACGAACGCGTCTCCCGGCTTTATTCAAAGAGTTATTTCCTCAACAGGATATAACTGGGTTATCCTCAGCCAAAAGCCACGGAAAGAGCATCGTCGACAGAATCTTCCTATCCCCAGCGAAGTCCATTCATACTTCCAATACAGCAAGGTATCCTCAGCGAGTCATCCTCAACAATTCAGCAAAAGCATCTCCCCACAGAGTATTTCTTCCCAGCATGGTCGCTAGAATATCTTTTTCTCCCCGCAGAATCCTCCATTCGCCAAGTTTATTCCCCAACGGAGTTGTCTTCGTCTATTGGAATTCTTGCAACTATCCTTCAACACCAGCCCAGGATACGACTTCCCGGCACCCGTCAAGGATTTATTTTCTTAGACAAACATACATTCATAAAACGTCGCATATATCATTATAGCATGCATAGACGCATCATATCACCTCAATCTCATTTATTTTTGAGAACATCTTAAAATCATACAATTCATGCATTATGACATTGCATACAACTAATTCGTCACTTTTTCAGGAAAGAACGATCAACAGATAAAAGTCTTTACCCGCTGAGGTAGTAATCGTCCCAGATTCCTTCATCATTCCGCTGAGGTAGTAATCGTCAAAGATTCCTTCATCATATATTTGGAGTAGCAATCGTCCCAGATTCCTTCATCGTCCTGTTGAGGTAGTAATCATCCCAGATTCCTTCATCATCCCGCTGAGGTAGTAATCGTCCCAGATTCCTTCATCATTCCGCTGAGGTAGTAATCGTCAAAGATTCCTTCATCATATATTTGGAGTAGCAATCGTCCCAGATTCCTTCATCATCCCGCTGAGGTAGTAATCGTCCCAGATTCCTTCATCATATATTTGGAGTAGCAATCGTCTCAGATTCCTTCATCATCCTACTGAAGTAGTAATCATCCCAGGTTCCTTCATCATATATTTGGAGTAGCAATCGTCTCAGATTCCTTCATCAAAAAATCCCTATGATTCCCTCTCCAACGGTGTGTGAGGTAGTAATCCCTTTTTCAGATGTTTCCCTCTCCGGCATGAGCGTGAGGTGATATTCTCTTATGGTCCCCTCTCCAACGGCGAGTGAGGTGGTAATTCCTTCTTCAGATGTTTCCCTCTCCGGCATGAGCGTGAGGTGATATTCTCTTATGGTCCCCTCTCCAACGGCGAGTGAGGTGGTAATTCCTTCTTCAGATGTTCCCCTCTCCGGCATGAGCGTGAGGTGATATTCTCTTATGGTCCCCTCTCCAACGGTGAGTGAGGTGGTAATTCCTTCTTCAGATGTTCCCCTCTCCGGCATGAGCGTGAGGTGATATTCTCTTATGGTCCCCTCTCCAACGGCGAGTGAGGTGGTAATTCCTTCTTCAGATGTTTCCCTCTCCGGCATGAGCGTGAGGTGATATTCTCTTATGGTCCCCTCTCCAACGGCGAGTGAGGTGGTAATTCCTTCTTCAGATGTTCCCCTCTCCGGCATGAGCGTGAGGTGATATTCTCTTATGGTCCCCTCTCCAACGGCGAGTGAGGTGGTAATTCCCTTTCAAGATGTTTCCCTCTCCAACGGCGAGTGAGGTGATATTTCCTTCCAGATTATAATTTCCTATAGTTCCCTCTCCAACGATGAGTGAGGTGACTCCCTTTGAGATTATAATGTCCTTCGGTTCTCTTCCTGACACTACGAAGATGGTAATTCTCACCAAGATTTTCTCAACGAGCGTTGTTGAGGTTGAAATCATTCAGGATTCTCTTACCATCCATGCTAAGGCAGTAACCATCCCTGGTTCATTCATCAGCGTTTGAAGCTCCAGACTCAGCTCCTGTAACCAGTCAGGACACATCTATACCAAGCATCCAAAATCAGCTCCTGCAGCGTGTCAGGTACTCATTTTCTCTCTTGCAGGTATGCAGGTTCTCGCTAAGGAATCTCTTACGCGATCAACATCCAGATGGCATCTATAAGCCCATCATCCTATCCAAGCAACATCCAAATGGCATCTATAAGCCCATTCCCTCATCATCATTGCTACTATGTGAGCGCAAATTTCTGGGCACTCTGGTGTCCAATCATCTTCTACCCTCGGATTACGAAAGGCACGTCAGCCAATCTGCATCCTCAGGTCTAAGAAGATTGAACAGGGGCAACTGTTGTACCCCAAAATTTGCCCTCCCATATTCTTCAAGATTTGTCAAGTCAAGGTCACAAAATTCTCCAAGGGGCTATGCAGTTCAACTGTCTCCTAGACAGTCAAAACTAGGGTTTGTGTCCTGATCAAGAAAATGAAGATTTCAAAGGCCCAATCAAGTCTCATATGCTTACAAATGTGGTCAAACATCCTCATGTCAAGTTTCAAGGCATTCAGCTCAAAATTGCACAGTCAAAACCCTAGATTGCACTACAGTCAACTGTAGGGGCAAAATGGTCATTTGACAGTCAAAAGTTCAAATTTTTGGTCAATATATCATTTTGAAGCCACAAACATCATTTGATCAATGCTTGATCATGATTCTCAAAATTTGGCTCAGAAAATCATCAAGATGCAAAAGTTGCTATATTTGGACAGCTGAAAAAGTCAACTGAAATTGACCAGGGCATAACTTTCACATGGATTATCAGAAAAATTCCATCCAAGGCTCATTTTGAAGAGAAAGACATTTCCTACAACTCATCTTCATACTTCAAGTCCAAGAAATGCTCTCACAAAAAGTTATCAATTTCAACATTATAGGTCATTTTCAAAAGTCAACAAAAAGGGACTTTAAGTCAAAGGCCATAACTTGAGATTGGTAAATCAAAATGACATGGGACAAAAGGAATTGGTTAAAGGACTCAAAGACCTTTCCAAAATGTCCAAGAACATGTGAAAAGCTTAAAAATTGACCAAGTTATGCCTTGTGGAAGTTGGGAAATGTTTGGAAATTTTTGAAAGTCAACAATGATGCAAATGATCCAAAAATGCTAATGGGCCCATTTTTCTTCCAAGTTTCTTCATGCCAAGCCTATGCACGACCACTAGGCCCAAAGGGAAGTATTTTCATATTTTTTAATTATTTATTTGAATTTATATTAATTTATATTCATTTAAATCATTTTTAATACATGAAAAATATAAACCTAACCTAAAAAAATCTTTTTATGCATGATTTGGCTTCTATAATTCGTGCACATGCTAATAGGGAAAGATTTGGTGCTGATTGAAACCTAATTGACACAAAAACCATGAAAAAAGATTCAAAAAGATATTAAGGAAATCAAATATTGAAAACAATGAATGCCTTGGATTTGGATCAATTTTTCCAACCTAATTGCTTCCTTACATATACAGGAATGAAAACCTAATGCAAGAAGACTAAAAGCTGCGCAGAAAATCAACAAACAAACTTGAAAAATTGGTTGAAAAACTCAAATCTGATTTCAAGGTTATAGGGCGATTCAAGGCTCCATTCTTGTCTCAATAGATTCCTTGGCACTTCCTGGACATATTCCAACCATTAGCATCAACTCAGACGCCCTGAATTGGTATCAAGAATCCGGACTATACCTTGAAATTTTTGAAATCGTACAGCATGATTCCATCATCTTTTTGCATTTTTCTTTGTTGATTCATGTTCATAATGGTGTTTCTAAGCTAACTACTGCGTTTAATTACATTATTTTGCCCTATATGCCAATTCACCATTAGAGATGCCTAGGGTTCCGAAACTTTCAAATTGGGCGTTCTCAATTCTTATAAAATTAAGACGTACCAATGCTATGACTGAAATCTACAGGTTGAGACGAAGAAGACAGGATGCTCGCGCTCAATTTATGAGCATTCAGGACCTAATCGCTATTTTGGAAACACGCATATATTGAGGGGGTTCAAAACCCCCGTTAAAACGTTTGTTATTTTTTTAGGCAGAAAGAAACGCGAAGAAGACGAGTACATGGCACCATCTGAGTGGCTGTTTCAAATTTTGCGCGCGTTCCAAGCGTGGTTCCACTTTTCTTTTATATTATTTGTATTATATTATATGTTAAATGTGATTGAAACGGCTCAGTGGCAGGGACATACGTTGGTAACATCAAAGACCTGGGTTCAAGTCCCAGGTCTGGCAAATGCTCAATATTATTTTTCAATAGTTAATCCTATGCAGCGTTCACGTCCCAGTATACCATGGACCTCAAAGCATGACCATCCACGCGTCCTACACAACCAGATCAACGACCACGATGCAAAGAACATGCTAGGACCAAGTCAACACGCTGGCATACGAACTGGAAAAGTCAATGAATTCACAATAACTGGGCCAGAATTCCCAGGCCTGTACCTCACAATCTGGGGCTACACCCCACCCTGGTTTGCCTTCCCTAATCTTTTATTTATTTTTATTCTTGTTTTAATAATTACTTTTATTTAAGTATGTTTATTTAATTAATAATTTTTAATCAAAACATAAAAACATTATAAAAATCAGAAAAGACCAAAAAAATAATAAATATGTATATTATAATTATTTTTAAACAAATGCTTGTAAATATTTAGTTTAATTAGGTTATAGTTTTAATCTTTTTAATAAAAAATCCAAAAAAAATAGAATTTAGGTTTAATAACTTTTTATTTTCTTTTTTAATTTTCCCCTTTTTCAGAATAGTAATATTATTTGTTTATTTTCATAAATTAAAAATTGCATGTAAATTAACTTAGATATTAAATTAGGTTAAAAATTCAACCTTTTTCATAATAAACTTAAATAAAATATTAGAATTAGGGTTTAGCATTTTAATTTTAATTAATTTTTCTTTTTTCTTTTAAATCTAAAAAGCACAAAATACCAAAAAACATCTAATCATTTAATTTTTAATTCTCATTAAACTTTTAATATTTTGCAAAAGGGTCCAACGCCCGTCGTTTCAATTATTCTGTTTCGCGCATTTATCTTATGTCGTTTAATTATAATTATGTAAATCTCCCAAAGCCATGTAACTTTAATTTCTCGTACTTTTATTTTATTGCTTTCTTTATCTTTTCTGTCAAATCGGGTTCTGAATTTAGGCGATGTGGACCCGCGCCATTTGTAATAGCCTTAGATTTATTTTTCGCAAACTTTCTAACTGTTAAATATGCATGCAAGAATGAATGACCCTAATTAAAATCAAGCGTAGATCACAAATAAACATGACAAGACAAATAACTGAAACATGACACACGATTCGCACACACCACCCCTAGGGTACGCCTCACTGTTGCCTTTCGAAAGGTGATCGTCGAGTAGAGGATGTCTTAGTAAGTCCTCATGATCCGGGAACCTGGCATGAGGGTAGCTTCTAAGGTATCTTCCTATTGCTCTAGTGATCACCATGTCCCGCACCTTCGAATTGACCCGAACACCTCCAATGGTGGTGCTACCTACCTCTCAATGGTGGGATATCACTACTTTAAGGACATCTACACAGACGAATTCCTTAGGGTAGGTAGGTTCTCAAGGATACTTGCTCTAATCTCAAAACAAACTCAAAAGACTTTTCACACTGACACATTTTCAAAAGCTTTCAAAGCAAACTTTTCAAACACTCTGACGTACGAGTCGATCTGAAATTTTTCAAAGAAACTTTTTTTAACCCACATTGAAAAGCAAGCAAACATTTTGAAAACACATTGAGCAAGTATCTAAGAGCCCATGGATAACCATGGATAGAAAGGGTGCTAACACCTTCCCTTTCTATAATCTACCTCCCGAACCGAGAGCAATCTCTATAAGGAATTTTTCTGTGCTTTTGTCCTTTCCATTTGGAGAAAATAAAAGACGGTGGCGACTCTTGCTTCCACGACATTTCGCGAACCAGCGTTAAACAGTCAGTTCCAGATCCACCGATCACACATATTTTTTGTAAATAAACTCTAACAACTAATTTAGTTTAATTTAGGTTTTAAACTTTAATCTTTTTCTTAATAAATAAAAAATATATAGAATTAGGTTTTTTTTGACATTTTCATCTCTTTCTTAATTAATTACTTTCCTCATTATTTATTATTATTATTAATTACTATTTATTTTTGTAAAAAAACATGTACATTAATTAATTAGTAAATTAGGTCAATTTTGACATTTTCTTTAATAATTAAAACAAATCTAGATCTAGGGTTTCCTTTTAATTTTATTTTCATAAATACCAAAAAGCATAAAAAACATTCTCTTTCTTTAATTAAATAATTATTATGTATTAATTTAATTTAATTTCAAGCAAAGGGTCAAAACCCTCGGACGTTCAATTTATTCTTTTCGCGCATTATTTTCTTTTGAATATTATGTAACTGCTCAAGGATGTAATAGTAATTAGGTTTACCGCATTTATTTACTTTCCGCATCTTTTATCAAAAACGGGTCTTTGTACTTTGGCGATGTATAGACCCGCGCCTTGTAATAGCGTAGCTTTTATCTTTCCGTCTTTTAATTTTCCGCACTCTTAAATTCTAAATTGCATGAAAGAATGTATGTTAATTAAAAACAAGCGTAGCTTACAATGCCATGATCAAAGATAAATATTAACATGAAAACAACATACAAATACACACACCACTTCTAGGGTACGCCTCACTTGTTGCCTTCGAAACGTGGTCGTCAAGTATAGGACGTTTTAGCGGTCCTTATGTCCATGATCCAGTTGCCTCGAAACAGTTGCCTCGAAACAAGTTGCCTCGAAACAGTTGCCTCAGAACGGTTGCCTCGGATTAAAAAAGGATCAAGGACATAAGGGTAGCTTCTAAGGTGTTCTATTGTTGCTTCGGTGACCACACTGTCTCCATAATCGAATTGACCCGAACACCTCTAACGATGGTGCTACCTACCTCTCAATGGTGGGATGGCACTACCTTAAGGACATTTACACAACCTAATTCCTTAGGGTAGGTAGACGACTCATGGATACTTGCTCTTTTCAAAAACAAACAAAAATCTTTTCACACTGACACATTCAAAAGCTTTCAAAACGATTTTTCAAACACTCTTGAGGACTGATACAAGAGTCATTCAGAAATCTTTCAAAGAAACTTTTTCAAACCCACTCACATTTTGAAAAGCAAACATTTTGAAAACATAAGAGCAAGTATCTAAGAGCCCATGGATAACCATGGATAGAAAGGGTGCTAACACCTTCCCTTTCTATAAATCTACCTCTCGAACCGAGAAACGTTCTCATAAGGAATTTTGTTGTGCTTTTGTCCTGTCCATGTTGGAGAAAATAAAAGACAGTGGCGACTCTTGCTTCCGCGACATTTTGCGAACCAGCGTTAAACAGTCAGTTCTAAATCCACCGATCACAGCGGGAATGGGCTTAGAGATGCCATTTGGAGATGGGCTTAAAGATGCCATCTGGAGGGATGACAGAATCTTGTCGAGGATGGGCTTAAAGATGCCATATGAATGTTTGTTGAACTGCAATGTGACTGGTCAGAAGAATGAGGATCAAAATGGTATCCGTGTCTGGAATGCATTTGAACTGTATCTGGAGACTGAGTTTGTATGAGCAAAAGAAATGGCCTCCGTGTCTGGGGCGTATCCGAGTTGTAACTGCGTTTGAAGGAAGAATGAATATCAAAATGACTGTCGTGTCTGGAGTGTATCTGTATTGTATCCGGGTAACAGGGAAATATCTGTATGGAGCAACTGCGTGCTGGGGACAAATTCTGAATGAGTGACAGAATGGCAACCGTGTTTGGAGCGTATCTGAAACTGTATCTGAAGTTGAAAGTTGTATGAGTAGCAGAATGACTTCCGTGGAGAAGTGTATCTGAAACTGTAACTGGGATTGAGATCCGTATGAGTAACAGAATGACTTCCGTGCCTGGAGTGTATCTGAAACTGTAACTAGGATCTAAATAAATGACAGAATGACTTCCGTAACGAACGCACTGGGGAGAATCAAACTGCTGTTGTAAAGGTCAGAATGGTATCCGTGTTTGGAATGCATTGAACCTTGAGGCGGATAAGTGAATCTGAATGAGAGATAGAATGGCTGCCGTGTCTGGAGCGTATCTAGTCTGTATCTGATTGTTGTAGTCTGAATGAGTAGCAGAATGACCGTTGTGTCTGGGGTGTATCTGTACTGTATCTGACTTGAAATTCTGAATAAGTAATAGAATGACCTCCGTGTCTGGGGTGTATCCATACTATATCTGAATAAATTCTGAATGAGTAATAGAATGACCGCCGCGTCTGGGGTGTATCCATACTGTATCTGAATAAATTCTGAATGAGTAATAGAATGATCGTCGCGTCTGGGGTGTATCCATACTGTATCTGAATAAATTCTGAATGAGTAATAGAATGACTGCCGCATCTGGGGTGTATCCATACTGTATCTGAATAATTGTTAATGATAGCCTTTTAATCTTATCCTGAAAAGGATGAAATGTTAGCTAAAACACAAAGTTATGTTGCATGACATGTATGATGCAATATATATGTTATGTCAATGTTTATGATATAAATGCGCATGTAAGCTGAAGAGTTGTCTTGTTGAGGATAGATGAATCATGGATGGCTGGAGATAAAAGAATCTTGACTGCTGTGGGAAAGTGAGTCCTTAACTGCTGTAGGGGATTGAAAATCCTTTGATTGTTGAAGATGAGACATCCTTGTTGACTACTGCTGGAGAATCAGGAGCTTGGGTTGTTTGCCAATCTACTGGGGGTTCCTGAATTGAGGAGATCTCCACTGGGGAACATCTGAATATCCTGTGAGGAACTGAGAATGAGAGTCTTCACTCTGCTTGGGGAATGCAAGATCTTCAATTGTTGAGGGATCTTAGGACCACTGCCGGGGATTGGAACTCCTTGGTGACTTGTAGGGAATGAGAATTCTGATGATCTCTACTGGGGAGTCCAGAATCTGGTAGGCTTATGCTGGAGAAGTAAGATTGGGAATCCTCAGTTTGGTGAGAAGTATTTCAGGGGGGAGAAAGTTCACTAGTCTGGTTCCACTGGGGATTGATGGTTGGAAAAAAATTTAGCTCCACTGGGGATTGGATTTTCAGATTTTAAGGCTCCACCGGGGATACTGAAACTTAACTCTGAGGGGGATTGAGTTCTGGAAGGCTCTCTGGCTGGGGAAATCAGTTTTGAGAAAGCTTCTGTTCTGCTGAGGATCCTAAGGTTTAACTCTGTTTGGGGAATCAAGTTCTGGATTGAGGATTGAGGAATTTGGAGTTTAAGTCTGCTGAGGATTCCTTCTGAAAGGGCATCAAGATATCTATCTGTACCTTCAACCTATCAGCAATCATCTTTCTGATTTGTAAGGAAAATGATTACGTTCAAATGCATATGCCTATTTAACAAAACATTGGACGTTTCTCAAAATAAAACATAAATGTAGAAAAGCAAAAGAAGACAAAGCAAATTTCTGTATCTGGAAAAGTATTTGTGTTGACTTTCTATGAGTATATTTGTACAAAGGAGACAGCCATCCTAGTAAGAGGATGTCGTCGTAAAAATTGAAAGATTTATACAAAAGAAAGATGTCTATGTGAAACAATTCCATGGGATCCCCATTCTGCTATAGCCTTCACAACTTTGAATATCTGTCCATTCAATGCTTCGTCCGCCGATGACTGGATTGATCAGAAGCTTGGAGCTGGTTGATGAAGAGATTGTCTTTAGAGTGATCCGACGAGACATAGTCATACACTTTAATTCCCTAACTTTTGCCTGAATCGCCCTTTCGGGTTTTCGATCCACCGGGAAACCCTTTTTTGCCCAAGCCGCCCTTTCGGGTTTTCAACTTGTCGGGTGTACAGATTTTTTTGTTTTATCCCTAATTTTTGCCTGAACTGCCCTTTCGGGTTTTCGGTTCACCGGGATGCCCATTTTTGCCTAAGCCGCCCTTTCGGGTTTTCGACTTGTCGGGTTATTTTATGCGTAGTATCTTTTGACTATGTCTGCGCTCGCAGGGTGTGGCAAATCGTTGCCGTCCATGGTGGTCAGAATCATTGCACCACCAGAAAATATACTCTTGATCACAAATGGTCCTTCGTAAGTAGGAGTCCACTTGCCCCTGGGATCACTTTGCGGTAATATAATCCGCTTGATTACGAGATCTCCTACTTGATATACTTGACGTCTGACTTTCTTGTTGAAAGCCTTGATCATCCGTTTTTGATACGTCTGACCATGGCAAACAGAAGCGAGTCGCTTCTCGTCGATCAAATTGAGTTGATCAAGTCGGGTCTGAATCCAATCATCTTCATTCAAACCTGTATCCTTCATAATCCTTAAGGAAGGAATATGAACTTCCATGGGTAAGACAACTTCCATGCCATATACCAAAGAAAATGGGGTTGCCCCTGTTGAAGAACGTGCCGTGGTACGGTATCCATGAAGAGCAAACGGTAACAACTCATGCCAGTCCTTGTAAGTGACTGTCATTTTCTGAATGGTCTTTTTGATGTTTTTGTTCGCAGCTTCAACAACACCATTCATCTTCGGCCGATAGGGAGATGAATTGTGATGATAAATCTTGAACTGTTCGCACAATGCGGTGATCATAGTATTGTTCAGATTTGTACCGTTGTCTGTAATGATCCTGTCGGGAACACCATACCGGCATATGAGGTTTTGCTTGATAAAGCGGGCAACCATATTTTTAGTAACAGAGGCGAAGGAAGCTGCTTTGACCCATTTGGTGAAATAGTCAATGGCAACCAGGAAGAAGCGATGTCCGTTGGATGCCGTGGGCTTGATCTCTCCAATCATGTCAATGCCCCACATTGCAAATGGCCAAGGAGCTGTCAGAACGTTGAGAGGAACTGGAGGAATATGAATATTGTCAGCGTAAACTTGACATTTGTGGCAAGTACGGGAATGTTGATGGCAGTCAGCCTCCATGGTAGACCAGTAATAGCCTGCCCTTAGGATCTTCTTAGCCATTGTATGCCCGCTCAAGTGAGTGCCAAATGTACCGCTGTGTATCTCAGTCATGATTAACTCTGCTTTAGCTTTATCCACACATCGGAGTAAAACACAATCATGGTTGCGTTTATAGAGGATGTCGTTGCTCAGGAAGAACTTGGCAGCAAATTTCCTCAGGAACTTTTTGTCATTTACGGAAGCTCCTTCAGGATACTCTCTAGCCTGGAGATACCTTTTGATTTCATGGAACCAGGGTTGTTCCACTACTTCTTCAATATTAATCTCATGACAATGCGCAGGTTCATCCATTCGCTCGATGGTTATTTGGGGAGCCTTATTATCCCAGTCGAGTTTAAACATGGAAGACATCATGGCCAGAGCATCTGCTAGCTGATTCTCTTCTCGCGGGAAATGCTCGAAGGTGATTTGCTCAAAATGAGGCAACAATGTCAGGACATGTTCTTTGTATGGGATACGATTAGGATGTTTAGTATCCAACTCTCCTTTGATTTGACTGATAACCAAAGCCGAGTCCCCAAATACGATCAAAGATTTGATCCCCAAGTCTATAGCAGCCTTGAGACCAAAGATGCAAGCTTCATATTCAGCCATGTTGTTGGTACAACTGAAGCAAAGTCGGGCCGTGAAAGGTGTGTGGCAACCTTCTGGGGAAATGAGTACCGCACCGATACCGTTTCCAAGTGCATTTGAAGCACCATCAAAGTACAGGGTCCATCGGGATCCTTTTTCAGGTCCGTCATTAGGTCCGTTACCTTCAATGTTGTCCAAATTCATGATGTCCTCGTCCGGGAAGTCGAATCTCATGGATTGATAATCTTCGATAGCTTGATGAGCTAGATGATCAGCTAGTACACTCCCTTTTATAGCTTTTTGAGTAGTATATTGGATGTCATACTCAGTTAGGATCATTTTCCATCTAGCGATTCTTCCAGATAGAGCAGGCTTCTCGAAGATATACTTGATAGGATCCATTTTGGAAATCAACAGAGTGGTATGAGTCAGCATATACTGCCTTAGTCGGCGAGCAGCCCATACCAAAGCGCAGCAAGTTTTCTCGAGCAGTGAGTAGCGAGTCTCACAGTCGGTAAACTTTTTGCTAAGGTAATAAATGGCATGCTCTTTTCGACCAGACTCGTCATGCTGGCCCAACACGCACCCCATTGAGTTATCCAACACGGTCAGATACATGATCAGCGGCCTTCCTTCGACGGGTGGCATCAGAATAGGAGGTTCTAGCAAATACTCCTTGATCTTATCAAAAGCAGCTTGGCAATCGTCGTTCCATTCGACTACCTGATCTTTCTTCAATAGTTTGAAAATTGGCTCACAGGTAGACATCAGATGAGAGATGAATCTGGCAATATAGTTCAGGCGCCCCAAGAACCCTCTAACTTCCTTTTCGGTACGGGGAGCAGGCATTTCTTGTATTGCTTTCACTTTCGCTAGATCGACCTCAATGCCCTTGTTGCTGACAATAAATCCTAGAAGTTTACCAGACCTAACTCCAAAGGTGCACTTACTTGGATTCAGCCTGAGTTTGTACTCCTTCAACCTGGCAAACAGATTTTCCAGATGTTCAAGGTGTTCCTCCTTTGTTTGTGATCGCGCTATCATATCGTCTACGTAAACTTCGATCTCATGATGTATCATATCATGGAACAAAGCCACCATGGCGCGCTGATAAGTTGCCCCTGCGTTCTTCAGTCCGAACGGCATCACCTTGTAGCAGAAGGTACCCCATTGTGTAACAAAGGTTGTTTTCTCCATGTCCTCGGGGGCCATTTTGATCTGGTTGTAGCCCGAGAATCCATCCATGAAGGAAAACACCTTGTGCTGAGCCGTGTTGTCAATCAAGATGTCGATGTGCCGTAGCGGAAAATCATCTTTAGGACTAGCCCTATTCAAATCCCGATAGTCCACACACATTCTAACCTTGCCGTCTTTTTTAGGTACTGGCACAATGTTAGCAACCCATTGTGGATAGGATGTAACAGCCAGAAAACCAGCATTGAATTGCTTCATTACTTCTGCTTTAATCTTCTCAGACATGTCGGGCCTCATTCGGCGGACTTTTTGCTTGATCGGTGGACAATCCTCTCTTGTAGGGAGACGGTGAACCACGATATCTGTGTCTAAACCCGGCATGTCTTCATAAGACCGGGCAAAGATTTCGACGTACTCATTCAACAGCTGTATCAAACGCTCCTTGACACCTGGTTCCAGATTGGCACCCACTTGTATTTCCTTCCAGTCTTCCTCTATTCCTAAGTTGACAGTTTCCAACAACTCTTCGTGAGACAAGATGGCCCTTTCTTCTTGCTGTAGAAGTCTGGCTAGCTCTCCTGGTATTTCACAATCTTCGTCATCTTCATACTCAGCCTGATTGACCAGATTTTCAGAGTTATTGAAGGACATAGCAGAATAGTCACCCCTAGAATCCAGAGTGGATGGGTACCTGCATTTGTGAGTGTGGGTGTGTGTAAGGGATAGCCATCCTTAAACAAACAAAAATGCAAAAGGAAAGAAAATGAACATAGCAGTTTATCAATAAAAACGTCCAATGAATCATTAAACATGGCATATGAATATGAAGATAATCAAAACCCTTACAAATGGACCTACATGCCCCGGGCAAGGCATGAGGTGAAAAAGTAGCGTGCAGATTGTTCAAAAGTAATTATTACAAACCAACAGGAAATGTTTGACAGATAATTACTGATTAATAAAAGTAATGGGGACGAAGTCTTTCGCCTCCCAGTTGTGTAGTCCTCCTTCGATGGTTGGGAAGATCCAGTCTTCAATGTTGGCCTCTTCGTCTTCACCTTCCAAAGCATTGATCCTATAAGGAGAAATCTTGATGGGTGCTCGTTTAACTTTTGAACGGCGCATAGCTTTCTGCCCTGCAGCAGTGAATCCTAATCCAAACTTGTCTGTTTTGTGGGGAATATCAGGCAACTGCCCCCATGTTGAGTTCTTCCCTTCCTTCATCGCAGCCTTCGCGTCTTTTAGAGATGCCATCCTGGCCACCTGCTTTGGTACCTCAGCTACCACTTTTGCTACTGCCACTTCAGGAGAGACTTCCTCGAAGTGCTGGAATGGTGTTTCAATGAATTCGCCCTCCACCTCTACATACCGAAAGGAGTTCAAGTGGCTGACCATATATTCCTCTTCACCGCGCACGGTTATGATTTTTCCTTTGACGGGGTATTTCAGCATTTGATGTAAGGAGGAGGTAACGGCCTCAGCATTGTGTATCCATGGCCTCCCTAGTAAGCAAGAGTATGACGGACGGATGTCCATCACATAGAAAGTTGAGGGGAACACTTTTGTGCCTACTTTAATGGGAATGTCAACCTCCCCATGTACCATTCTCTTTGACCCATCAAATGCCCTTACAATGATATTACTTGGCCTTAGCTCCAAGTTTTCACAAGCCAATCGATCGAGAGCCTTCTTAGGCAGCACGTTCAGAGAAGAACCGGTGTCGACCAAAACATGGGCCAGAGTAGTTCCTTGGCATTCTACTGACACATGTAAAGCGTCATTGTGCTTTCTTCCTTTTGGGGTCAGGTCAGCATCAGAGAAACCTAAGCCGTTGTCTGCGGTAAGGCTGGCCACGCAATCTTGGAATTGATCGGCTGAGGTTTCCTGGGGCACATGGGCTGTCTTCAGAAATTTTATCAATGCTTTGGCGTGCGCCTCTGAACAAAGTAGTAATGCTAACATGGAGATCTTCGAGGGGGTTTTCCCCAGTTGCTCTACCACGTCATAATCACTCTTTTTAATTATCTTCAGAATCTCCTCCATCTCTTTCTTAGAGGTTTCAGGGATGACCAAAGGTTGAGCCCTCATCCTAACGAGCTCATCTTGGTTCCCTTTCCCCTTATCAGCAGAAGTAGGAGGGACAACAACAGGAATAACAGCTTCTTCAATCAACAGGGTTCTTGCGGAAAGTTTTATCGGTGCAGGAATAACTTTGGCAGCAGCTGAGGGTCCAAAGATTGCCTTTGGGGGGGCAATCTCTGGAGAAAATATTCTCCCACTTCGGGTGATCTTGCTTGTACCGGCAATGTTTCCAATGCTGGCATCTTCTTCATCAGAGCTTCCCTCGGTCATCTCAACTTGTTTAACACCATGGTAGTAGATTTCTCCACCGTAATTCCATGGTATTGACTTGTCAGAACTATAGGGGACAGGCCCAGGCATAGTTATTTTCAAGGGAACAATCTTTGTAGAGGATGTAATCTTAACAGGCTTTTTGATGGCCTTGGAAAGATTGGTGGAAATGGTGATTATTGAAACATCTCCGATAGGGGTTGAAATAGCAGGAACCTTTTCAAAAAGAATTTGTTGACTATCCATCAGGCCTTGGATGCCTTTCTTCAGCAATGGACAGTCGATTGGTAGAGAGGAGCAACAGTAGCAATCTTCTTTACATCCTGGGAATATCCCAGCTTTCAACAGATTTAACTTGATTGTTAACAGCGGAGTCATTAGGTCATCAACATCAGAAACATACAGATCTTCTTCAATAGCATGGACATTTCGACCATGCTTCAGCATTGGAGCGGATATTACGTTTGGCTTCTCTGGAGCATCAAACTCAACCTCTTTTGCATCTATCAAGTCTTGAATTTTATTCTTTAGCACCCAACAATTATTGATGTCATGTCCGGCGCTATCAGAATGGTAGGCGCATTTGGCATTGGCATGATAGTATGGAGATGTGGTGTTAGGGTTTTTCGGTGCCTCCTTTAAACCAGTCAGATTCAACTTCAATAAATGTGGAAGAACTTGCGCAGGTGTCATATTGATGCGGGTGAACTGTCGTTGTGGCCGCTCTACCCGTTGCTGATTTGGTCTGGGCTGATTGTCACGAGGCCGATCATTTGATGAATTTTGGATCATCACGGCCCCCACAGTCGGCCGGCGCTCAGTTCTTCCTACTCTTCTCTGAGAGTATACAACAGCCGCTTCCTTCTTCGCCGGAAATGATTTCTTAACAGTTGTAGATGCAGAGGCATCCTTTTGAATCTTCCCATTCTTAATACCGGCTTCCACCTGCTCGCCAGTCAGAATTAATTCAGTAAACCCTGCGGAAGAGCTACCAATCAAATGGTTGAAGAACAGGCCAGATAGGGTCCCCAGGAACATATTAACGAGTTCTCTATCAGAAAGAGGTGGCTGCACTCTCCCGGCCAAATCACGCCATTTCTGGGTGTATTCCTTGAATCCTTCATTTGAGGCCATTCCCATACTCTGTAACTGAGTACGGGTCGACGCCAAGTCAGAGTTATATTGATATTGGCGATAAAAGGCAGCTTCCAAGTCTTCCCAACTGTGTATCTCTGACCTCTCAAGCTTGTAAAACCAGTCTAGCTGAGTACCAGACAGGCTATCCTGAAAGAAGTGTACCCAAAGGTTTTTGTCGGATGTATGAGGTTGAATTCTTCGGACGTACGACCTTAGGTGCATCTTTGGGAAAGATAGACCGTCATACCTTGCAAAGATTGGCACCTTAAACTTCGGAGGGATCACAATTCCAACAATTAATCCCAAATCTTCGAAATCTAAGCCGGGAACTCTTTGCAGCTCCATAGCTGCCAGCCTATCCTCCAAGTTTTTGTATTTGTCGTTGGCCGGCGGGTATTGTTGCTCTGAGTAGTCTTCATCTTCTTCAGCCTCTTCTTCTTCAGCTTCGGATTCAGAAGGTAGTGCAGCCGCTTTTCCTTTACTGGTTTCCTCTTCAGATGCGGAGGGAAATTCAAGAACTCTTCTGGCTTCACCCTCAAACCTTCTTCCCAGGGTAGCTACCCCCACTCTTTTCTTCTTCTTTTTCACTTTCTCTTTGTTCCCAAGCAGTGCTTTTAGATCCTCCTGACCCTTTGCCAAGGTCATTAGGAGATGTTGAAACTGTGAGTTTTGAGATTGCAGATCTTTGATCGTCTGTTCGAGATCCATCTTATTGAAATAAACAGCAGAAAGATAAGGAAACCTGGTGTGGGGACCTGCTTATGCACATGATGAATGATATGTTTATTTATGCAATGCATTCAAGGATTTAGAAATTCAAAATTGTTGCAAACAAAAAGAACACACGTCATATTAATAAGAAGAAATTTTGTCAGTACATAAATGCCCCATGGGCCAAATATTACAAAAACTTCTCAAGGTAAAAAGACGTTGTGCATCCTCTTTGGTGCGATGTAAGTGTTGAGGGTCTCTTCCTCATGAAGTCGGCGGGTAAGCTCCAAAACCTTCTTCTCACTAGCATAGAAGCTGGCTTCAAAAGTATTTCGCTCTTCCTTGAGTTGGATCCAACTCTTCTGCATCTCCTCCCATGATGTTGGCATGTCAGGATATAGGATGGTGTAGGGAACCTCTCCTTCCTTAACGGGCTCTTTAATCAAAGGGAGAGTATGAGGGTAAGGCATCATAAGACTCTGGGCTCTGGTTCGTACCCACTTGAGATAAGGCTTAAGAGGGATGGAGTTCTTATGCCCCAGTGTCTTGCTATCTACCTTGTTAGGCCTCCTCCAAGCTCTGATGAATCTTTGGCGAAGTCCTTGCGCATCGTTGTCGAAGTCAAAAACTAGGTCATGAATCAGCATGTCATGAGGGCCATCCCTCCGTGCATATCCAAATTGTCTCAAAGCTAGACAAGGGTTGTAGGTAATGCCTCCTCTAATGCCAAGTAATGGAACATTAGGGAACTCTCCACAATGATCGACGATGATGACATTTTCTCTGGACCGAGAACACCAATGTACATCAGAGTGTGTGAGGGTCATCAATCGTTGTGACCACCTTAAGCCTTGGTCATTCTTCAAAACAGACTGTGGAAAGTGCGAAATAAACCACCTTGCAAGGAGGGGAGTACAGCACATGAGAACACCCCTCTTTCTCATTGTTCGTGTGTAAAATGAGTGGAGGATGTCCCCAAGCAATGTTGGTATGGGATTCCTGGATAGGAAAATCTTGACGGCGTTGACATCTATAAGCTGGTCAGGATTTGGGAACAAGACCAACCCATAAATGAGGAGTGCCATAATTTCTTCAAAGGCTTGTAAATCCAATGAATTCCAACACTCTTGTGCCTTCTCAAACAAGAATTTTGCCAAGAAGCCTTTGACGCCACTTCTAGTTTCCCAATGCCCCTTGATGTCAGATGGTTGCAAGTGTAGTGCTTGAGCAACATCTTCAGGCTTTGGTTCTTTTTCCGTACCGTTGTAGGGTAGTTGATTAAGAATAGGAATTCTCAGGATTTGAGAAAATTCCTCCAAAATGGGCACCAATTGGTAGTCGGGGAATGTGAAACAGTGGTGAAGGGGGTCAAAGAACTGGAACAACACTTTCACCAAGTCCTCTTCAATGTTGGTGTTGACTAGGCTGAGCAGTCTACCATGTCTTTCACTGAAGGGAGAGCTTTCTGGAATTCTGGATGTGAGCTCCTTGAGTTGAGGAGGGATTCTCACAAGGTTGACTTGGATAGTTTTCCTGCGAAGAATTTCCATGACCTACAAAACAAGAAAAAAGATGAAGATCTAAACCCTTGAAATGGTTAGTGGATGCATATGATGCTTTATGATGTTCATGATGTATGCACAAACATATGTACAAGCAATTCACACAAAACCCTAGTTTCAGGCTTGCATGAGGTCTCATAGGTAAGTACCCTCTTGAGTGTAGTTGGCTAAAAAACCTGTCCTATTAATAGTAACCGGGTTCTAAGGAGCTCAATATCATTGGATTGCTTTCCATGTTCATTGTTTTGGTTTAGCCACTTAACTAGCGATCAAAATATTCCAAGAAAACAACCCTCAATGAGTGTAGTATCGAGTATCTACCAACTTCGGACTGCACCAAAGCCGGTCATCTCACTACCTCTAATAAAAGGCCAAGATGGTCAAGTAAGGTTCTAGGTCATTAGTGCTTAGTGAGATCACTCAGCGGCCCCGTACTCTCCTTGATTGAACTCAAGGGTTACCGGTACTCACAAATATGTCGCACTAATATAGCTATTGCTTCGACCGTGTCGGTATACCCCGCATAGTTTCCAAAACATATTGCTATCTATGAATGTTTCCCCAAATCCGGGTGTAGGATTTCAAGCCCAAACAAGATAACCAAGATGTAAAGCAATCAAAGCAAACAATTAGTCATGCAAAAGGGTGATCTACGCCCTAAGGTTACTCCACTTTTAAAATAATCCCCAGCAGAGTCGCTGGTTCTGTGATACGGTGGGAGAACTGACTTGAGGTTTTGCGTTTGTATTCGCAAATATTTCGGTTTAGCAAGAGTCTCCACCGACTTTTTATTTTATCCTAAGGAAAGGTTAAAAAGCACAGGAAAAACTTTTGAGATGTTTTCTTGGGTTCGGGGAGTAGATTATAGAAAGGGAAGGTATTAGAACCCTTTCTATCCATGGTTATCCATGGGCTCTTAGTTACTTGCTTAGATCACTTGCTTTGCATTTTCAATTGTTTGGAATGGTGATTTGTATGTGTGTTTGAAAGATGTTTTGAAAAGAGGCCATCGTCGTGGCAACCTTTGTAATGATTCTTGTTTGAATGTATACAAAGGTGTTTGTCTTTTTGAAAGGTTTTCAATATTTTGAAAGTTGTTTTGAAATTGTGTTGTGGAGTGTGTTTTGAAAAATAGCAAGGATGTTTTGCAAGATTTTTGATCAAGTAACTAAGAGTTGTCTACCCTATTTTACTCAAAGATCTTTCTTATGTTTTTAACCCTTTTAACAGTGTTGTTTCACCATTGTATTTGGTGAACAACCTTGTGTTAGGATGTAAACGGGACAGGCACGGGTCATCGTATAGACCATGATAGCAATTTTGCAAAGTATCTTATCATTTTTGAGGGACTAACATCATTTTTGTAAGGCAACTTTGGATAGCGTCGTCGAGGGACTATGATCTTTTGATTTTGTTTGTTTTACCAAGATACTTTGCATGCGTAACATGGCCCATTTTTGAAGGCAACAAGTGGATGTAACCCTAGGGGTGTTAGTGTGCAAGTGTGTTTTATTGCATACAAGAGTTTATCTTTGAATTAGGATTTTCTATTTCATTGATTTTATCTTGCCATACACATCCTAATTACTAGCAATAAAAAGCAGAAATATAAAATCCTACGCTATTACAACAATTAGGGGGTGGGGATACACATTTGTACATGGGGTGGTTCAACGAGAAAAATAGACAAGAAAAGAAAATAACAAAAACAAGATAGAGAGAAAGAGAGAGGGAGCCAGCGTGCTGCTGAGAGGTCATCAGAAGTTCTGACTCAGGCCCGCTGCCAAATGATCAACCTTTTGGTTAAACTGTATGAGTCAGAACTTCTGACTCTGGCACCTGCAAAACAGAAACCTGTTAGTGGGAAGATCAGAAGTTCTGACCCCCGTGCGCTGCAAGACAAAAGTTTGTTAGTGGGGAAATCAGAAGTTCTGATCCTACTGGAAATACAATAATTCTCAGAAGTTCTGATATTATTGACAGCAGAACAGGCTTCAGATGTGCTAACGTCAAAGTCAGCACTTGGCTTCTCCCTGTGCTAATCAGAACATCTACAACTTTGTTATTTTTCCATAAAACAGAAAACATGTTTGGAACAGCTTCAGCAAATGTCAAAGTGTTTCAGGGGACATAACCAACAAGGTCACAGGAAGGTTCTATGTTGGCTCAAAACGTTCTGAGGTAAACGTTCTGAGGTATGAAAATCCTCAGAACACAAACAGCAACAATATGATATTTACATTATGTTCATTTGAGCATGCAAAGCTGATGATGCTTAGCAGCGTGATGAAGGTCAGCAGGTGCTTACCTGGCTGTTGGAAAAGTTTGTGGATGAGAGCTAGCTTTTGGCTCTGATGGTGTTCTGGACAGGTCCTCTTTGAAAGGGGTGGATGAAGGTGTATGTATATGTATGGTCATAGGTTGAAAGGGTGTTATTTAGTCACACATAAAACTGGGTATTGATGAAGTTTGAAGGTAAGAAATTCAAAGTTATGAAACACTGGAGATTTTGGCAGAGTTTCACAACACTTTCTTGCTAAAAATTTTTGTGTCTCTTCTAGCAACTTTTCTGTTTTTGGACGCTTTTTCAGTGGACAATGGTTCTCTATTTATAGGCAAAGCTCTTGTGGATTTCTTGAACATTAAAGGCGCCAACAGAGGTTGAATTGTTCTTTGAAAGAAATTCCTGGGAAGTTGTGATAACAGATAGCCTTTCAGCCTAGGCTGGAGCAGCAGGCATGGATTGGGGAGAAGTGACCTCTTAGGTGGACGGTGGCGCGTAGACCCATGCCTGAACCTGCATAAAGGCGTTTACCAAGCCACACGTGAAGGGACTACTTGGATGAATGTTTAGGAGTGGTTGGGAGCATTAATGAGCATTAAATAGTGATGAGACTTATCAACACCAATATTCTGGTAATAGAAACAAAACTTTGAACCAGCAGTTCTGTTTTACCAAAAACAATGTAAACCATGCTCTGGTCTTGGCCTCCTGTTGTCTTAGCAAATTCTGGGGATTCTCCTGACTTTCTGACACGTTCCTTGGATTTGCTTCTGGAAATCCTGGACTTAGAGATTCTGTATCAGTGTAACACCCACTCTTCTGACCTTTTCATCTTCTGATTTCAGCATGTTCTGAAGGAGCCTTCAGACCTCCTTGCCTCCTTTGCGTTCCTTTAGAAAACTCTGACTGAACTTACGTAACTTTTGAAAGAGTCATGTTCTGTTTGAGGCTTACGTGTTGAACCACGTTTGCAACTTCTGAGTTGATGTAGCTGCTGAAGAGCCAACTTCTGACTGCGTTGAGCCAAGCTTGCAACTTCTGACCGTTTCTATCTGGAGTTTGGTCCAGAAGTTCTGAAGCGCCAATTTCTTCTTAAACACCCATTTTTTAGAGAAAAATTCCAAATGTTTAGAATTTAATTTTTCTCAAGATAAAAGTGTTGCCTTTAGAGCTTGTGTGATCATTTTGCTCTTGTAAATGGTTTGCTTGGGCAAAAAATGACAATTCAGGACTTGGATTTGTTTCAGAGGGACTCTGAGAATCCAAGATGATTTCCTGAAGAAAGAGAAGGCAAATTTTGGGGTACAACACCTATCTTTGGATGTAAACGAGATGGGCGTGGATCATCGTATAAACATGATTAGCAATGTTGCAAGGTATCTTAGCATTTTTCTTTAGGGACTAAGATCATTTTGAAAGGCAACTTAGATAGCGTCATCGAGGGACTATGATCTTGTATTTGCTTGTTTTGGCTAAGATACCTTACATGCGTAATATGGTCATTTTGTATAAGGCAACCAAGTGGGATAACCCTAGGGGTGCTTGTGTGCAAGTGTATTGTTTTCATGTTTGATTTTGTCTTGAATTAGGGTTTTCTAAGTATTGGTTTTAGTCTTTCTATACAAACCCTAATTACTAGCATTTGTATATAAAATGATAAATTACGGAATTTAAAGTTACTACGCTATTACAATACTTGTGGGAGGGGGGTATACAAATTGTGAATGGGGATTGTAAGAATATAAACCTAATTAATCTATTACAACCAAATTGAATTTGTACAAGAATTGAAATAAATAATGTACAAGATGGATAAATATGCAAGAATGTAAATGTGAAGAAAATGAATATTTTTATTTGAATTTTTTAGAGAAAAGGGATTTGTTTTAACCTAATTAATTAAAATAAAATTATTAATTAAAATAATAAAAAGTAAACCTAAATTTACTAGGAAAAGAAATTAAATAAAACTCTAATCTATTAATTGATTAAAAGAAATTAAGTTTAGAAGAAGAATATTTTTGTTATTTTTGTCTTAAAAATAATTTATAGTATTATAAAATATTTTTGGTCTTTTTATATTTTAAAATAATATATTTAAATGGTGTAAAAGAAAATAACTAAAAACCTAGTTTTTAAATTAAATTTACAAAACAATTAGTAAAATAAATAAAGTATGATTAAATAAAATAATTTTTGTGTAAAATAAATAAATAAACTTTATCAAAATATGAATGTAACGTTTTTATATTTTTTCTGATTTTTTAGTATTAGATAAAATATTTAAGAAAATAAATAAATAAATATGAGCAAAAGAAAATAAAATGGGCCAGGGGTGTGAGTAGCCAACAGGGGGTCAGCAGTAAGAAGAAAAAAAAAAGCCAAAGACTGTTAAGCCCAGGCGCATGTCCAAAAAAGTCAGAATGTGAGAAATATGCAAAAAAAAACCAAAAGGGTACCACTGGGGCTCGAACCCAGGTCCCTATAGTCACAGGCGCGCGCTTCTACTATTGGGGTGGCTATACATCCGTTTATATAAATAAAACAATAAATATATGATAGTAAACAAGTCAATGGCCTGAACTTCATCTTCAACCTCACGCCCAGCCAGAGTACCTACATCTTGTTCATCTCTCATCCATTTGCAAAAATGTAAACATGAATCTTGTAGCAAATTTCCTCACGATTTCAGAAATGCAAAGCAATAAAATTATAGATCAAAGATGAGCATGAATTTTAATGGCCCTAATCTGAACCCTAAAATATTTCAGAAACTTCAATCTTAAAATTCTCTAAGCTCAAGCAATATAAATGAAAACTATGGACATGGTTAGCTTTAGGGCAATGATATCTACATTTTTCATTCACAAATAAACAATTAATGATGCATGTATGAAGAGTTCAAAAGTCAGAAAACTTACCTTGCAAGAGGGTATCGTGTTTGAATTTTAAGTATCTTTTAGTGAGTTCCAATGATTGGATTAGCTTTCTCAAGTTCCCAGGAAGCTAATGTGATGCTTAGCTTGACCTGGAAGTTCTTGAGGAGTTCTGGAGAAGTCAAGGTGCAAGGTGTTGTTTTTGAAAATGGTGGATGATGATGGAGGTGTTACAGTGGTGTTGCAGGTGTTGGGGATTGTTTGTGTATGTTGTTTAGAAGCTTTTGAAAGTAAAAGGCCAAGAAACGCACGAGTAAATTTGGAGATTGGATTCAAAACTCAAAAATGACAAGTTTTAAAGTGTTTTTGGTGATTCTGTGTTCTTGGTGTTTTCAGGGCTTAAACATGCGTGGGATTTGTGGCAAATAACTTGTGTATGTATAAGCAAAGAGGTTTGAGTGCTTTAGAAAGTTAGAAGTACAAGTTACAAGCTAATTGTTAGGTTACTTGATTTTGAATAAAAGTGGAAAAACAAGTTTCAAGAGGAAGTACAAGCATGGGCTGGGTGATTGTAAGTGTCTAAACAAATTTCTCTTGAGTTATAAGACATGTATGATAAGAAGAGAACAAGTGCAAGGCTCAAGAACAAGTTTTGTACAAAAAAACTACTTTATCAAAATGGCATTGTGCACTTTCTTCCCAGCGAGACCATTTTGCTCTTTTTCACATTTTTGACTTTTTTTTCTGATTTTTGTTTGCAGGCGTTGGGCCCTTTGGGCATGGCATTTTTTTTGTTTTTGCTAGCATACACCCTGTTTACTTGTGACACCATCCTGTCCCATTTTATTTTTATTTATTTATTTTTATTTTAAATATATTTTCTAAAATACCAAAAAAATCATAAAATGTATAAAAATAATAGATTTATATTTTGACATAATTTAAATATTTTTTCTACATAAAAACTATTTTATTTATCACACTTTATTTACTTTTATTAATTTCCTTGTAAATATTAAAATAAAATTAGGTTATTATTTATTTAAATACACTTATTTTTAATATAAAAAAGACCAAAATATTTCATGACACCATATATTATTTTTAAGATAAAAATATAAAAAATACAAAAAAATACTTTTTCTTTAAACTTATTTTCTTTTAATCAACTAAAATAGATTTAGGGTTTCATCCAAAAAAATATTTTCTTAATTAAAATCTTTTCTTAAATAATTTATTTATTTAACTTAAGTTTAATTTAATTTAATTACTTTTTTTTAGGTCAAAACCTCCTTCATATTAAGAAACCAAACAAAAATCTTTTTCTTTGCATTTACAATTCTTGCATATTTATTTCATCTTGTATATTATTTATTCTAATTCTTGTACAAATTCAATTTGGTTGTAATAGATTAATTAGGTTTATATTATTGCAATCCCCATTCATAAATTGTATACCCCCCTCCCACAAATGTAGTAATAGCGTAATAACTTTACATTTCACAATTTATCGCTTTTACATAATATGCTAGTAATTAGGGTTTGCATGGAAAGAATAAAACAATCAAATAGAAAACCCTAATCCAAGACAAAAACAAGCATGAAAATGACACACTTGCACACAATCACCCCTAGGGTAAAATCCACTTGGTTGCCTTACAAAAATGGCCATATTACGCATGTAAGGTATCTTAGCAAAAATGAGCAAATACAAGATCATAGTCCCTCGATGACGCTGTTCAAAGTTGCCTTACAAAATGATCTTAGTCCCTCAAAAATAATGCTAAGATACCTTGCAACATTGCTCATCATGGCTATCACGCCTGTCCTGTTTACATCCAAAGGTAGGGTTGCTTACCAAATCAATGGTAAGACAACAATGTCAAAGGAAAAGAAAATGAACAAGAAATACATTTGAGTAGGTAGATTGCTCTTAATTACTTGCTCCATTTCAAAACAAACATCCTTTCTATTTTTAAAACAATCACATACACTTTCAAAACATCTTACAAAATTGAAAACATTTTCAAAAGATCAACATCTTTGTGTACATTCTTACGAACAAGAATCATTACAAATATTGCCTAAAACAATGGCCTCTTTACAAAATACTCTCAGAAACCACACAAAGCACAATTTCAAACAAAAGCAAGTGATCTAGCAAGTAACTAAGAGCCCATGGAAAACCATGGATAAAAGGGTGCTAATACCTTCCATTTTTATAATCTACCCCCCGAACCCAAGAAACAATCTCAAAGGTCTTTCCTGTGCTTTTTCACCTTTCCTTTTGGATAAAAGAAAAGTCGATGGTGACTCTTGCTAACCGCAACATTTGCGATAAAACGCAAAACCTTCAAGTCAGTTCTCCCACCGTATCACAGATGTCATTTCTGACTTTGTTTGTTTCTCGGTGAATCTTGCTCGATACTTACTTCTTGCTTCTCCAGTGATTTCGTCTGCTCTTGACGATTTGCTTACTTGTGGTAGTCACTGCTACTACCTTCGTACATCTTTGCACTTTACTACATTTCTTTACTGCTTTCTTATGCCATGAGAAGTAGGGATAGAGATGTATGACGAGGGTATTTGTTGCTGATCATGTCAGGAACCCCTCTTGTTTATTTAAAGACCCATTTAGGGTAATTCCGCATTGTATGCATTGTGTGCTACCTGTGTGTGGTTTGTTTAAAGCCCTACCTTTGAGTAGGTATTCTGCAGTGTGTTTATATTTGTGTCCGCACTATTCCCTATCCCTTATTGAAGTCCTCAAAAAGAGGCGAGTGGAGAGGGTTAGCAATCGACCCCTACATTTTCGTTCGTGTCATCCTTAGCTCGTGACGCACCATGATGCTTCGGAGTTGTGCTTGCTCATGTGTATCAAGTCGTCAAGTGGGGAAGGGTTCTACAATCGAACCCCCACACTTTATCAGGATTTCGCATTGGTCGATGATGATACTCCATGATCGTTCATATTGCCTTCTGTCGCCTATCTCGATCTCCTATATCTTGGTTAGGTTTTCAGTCGCTTTGGAAATCACATGTTATTTTTTCATCTCACTCCCGCTTGTTTGTCTCTGGTGATACGCTCCCCTTGGCTAAATAATTTCTCTTCTTTTCCTTACTCTTTTATGTGTGCACTCTTTCGAGCTTGCTGGCTTTCTCCTTGTACATATTATGTTCCCTTAGGATGTGCTTGCTCCTTTCGAACGCGAGTTAGACCTCAGGTTGTAAACCATGCATGCTAACATTAGGTAGACGTTTCCCTTTTTATTATCCAAACCTTAGGGCTACCATTGTATGATAACATTAGGTTAGAAATAGGTTAGTCTCCCTTAGACTATTTTCTTCCCTTTTTGTATCCTTGCATCTAAAACTAAAACTCTCTTTCTTAGCAAATCAAAAACATGATAATCACACTTAAACCCTTTTTCAAGGTAACAAAACACAAACCAACCAAATGTGGTATATTTCCTCAGGGGCGTAACTCAAAACCTTTTTCAAGTAAGGACATGATTAATTTACTTTTGTGCCAAAGCATAAGTCTCTAAAGGTCGAGCTGCGGCAGAAGACGGAATTAACATTGTCCATAAAAATACAAACAGACAAAAACATGTGAGCCAAACTACGGTAGCTCTGATTCCTCAAAAAGGATACGTAGGCATTAGGGTATGGCCCAAGCGAGTACCACTTTATTTTCCCTACATTATTTCCCCCTTTTTTGCATGCATTCTTTAGCAGTAGTAAACAGTAAGCATAGTTTAAGCACACCCATAAGATAGGAAACAAGAGTGGATACCATAGAGTACTACGGGCGTGTGGGGTGCTAATACCTTCCCCTCGTGTAACAGACTCCCTTACCCGATCTCTCAGTCGCAAGTCCGTGACTTCTCCCTTCTCAGGTTTTTTCGATGTTTACCTTTCACTTCATGCGGGATAAAAGACGTTCGATGGTGACTTCATTGTTTGATGATTTCCATCCAGTTGTTCAGCTGGCGACTTCACTGGGGATTGGTCGACCAAATTTTGGTCCATCCCGGAGTCGCTCCTAGCTCTTGTTTTCTTCTCTTTCGGTGTTTATTTATATTATTTATGGCTTATTCATTTTGTATATACCTGAGCATACGTATGCATTGCATTTTACTGTTTTCCATATACTACTGATGTATTATTTCTGCTTCTTGATTGGGTGGGTGTTACTATGAGATAAAAGGCCCAATACCTAGGCCTAGTGACAACCATAGGAACCCTAGGAATAGAGTGGAACATGAATGGCTAGTTGACTTAGGTTTCACTATTTCCACCATGTCGTCCATGCTCAGATGAGGTATAAATGAGGGGCTATCATTTTCACGTAGGTGATACAACGATAGTTTTTCAGGAGTACCCTCGATTCTGAGTTACAATTGCCTTACCCTGACCTAGTCTTCACCTGTGAGTGGGGAGGGAATTATTATCACATGTATAAATGGTGACTATGTTCAGATTGTTATTCATGTTCAGATGGTGACTATGCTCAGACAGTGACTATTGGTTCTAATGGTTATATTCTGGATTTCTGTTGGTGACTTATTCAGATGCTATATTTTGTTGGTGACCATATGGTTCTTGGATTTATTTTCCGAGTTCCTGACATATATATTTGGAAGTTCATTCGGGCCTTCGATATAGGTATTCCCAGCATGTTCAGAAAAGGCTCAACGGTATCTGATGTTCCAAAAGCCTTGATCCCGTACAATGGGAGATCTACATGGTACTTGGTTCTTGTATATGCAGAAGATATGTCGGACCTTTAATCTGAAAATATTCCTATGATTCAGAATAGTGCAGCAATCATATCCAGAAATGATGGAACTTTGATCCCATGTCTTTGCATACATAACATGGTTAACCACGTGCTCAATATACATGTTCTGTTATTTCCATAAAATCATATTTGTAAGTCTTGTGCTAAACTTTTCCATCCCTTACGTGTGTAAAATCAAAATCGTAACATGTAAATTCCTTGGAAATAATAGAACATGGCATGGAATTCACTCGTGCACCCCATGCATATTCATGTATCCATAACAGGTATTCGAAGATCGGGGATTCTTATTTAGACTTGGTGCTCTCTTCAGATGTTCAAACTTGATTTATTGTCACAAGCTCAGGGATCAGTTATGGAATAACTCTGCATGGTATACATGCAAGCTTTGGCCCGTGGTCAGAAATTTCTTCGAGAAGGAAGATAATTGATTGAAGACTCAGATAAGATAGGTCATGAAAGCTCTAATGATGATGTCAACAATCTTTCACCTACTGTCCCAGTAAAGGTTCTCTCTTCTCCTCGTCTTTTGGGGAATGCTTTCAACCATGGAGTGCTACACAATCTTGAGTTCTTGGAACATCTTATCAGCAGATGGTTCACATTTACTATAGGATATTATATTAGTGCTCGTTCATGATACCAACGTCATATGTGGTTACCATGTCGGGGCATCTGACTATTCAATCAGGGGAACTCTCTACAGCTTTGCGTTCCCTGATCGGTTTGATAGTAGCCAGTCTTTGTTCCCCTAGTGAATTCATGGGAAAAATCTTTTAATCAAAGACAGAAGAATCCTGATGAGCATGTTGATGCGATCCCAATGCATTGCATCCAGTTATTTCCTTACCTAGTAGAAGTGCAATTTGTGATACGGTGGCCAGAACCGGGACGGGTTTCCCTATTTTAAGGAATTTGCTGGTTTGCATTTTGCGTTTGTATTCGCAAAATGTCGTGGTAAGCAAGAGTCACCACAGACTTTTATTTTATCCAACAAGGAAAGGAAAAAAACACAGAAAAATTCCTTTTTCGAGATATTTCTGAGTACGGGGGGTAGATTATAGAAAGGGAAGGTATTAGCACCCTTTCTATCCGTAGTTATCTATGGGCTCTTAGGTACTTGCTCATCATTTTCAAAATTGTTTTCTTTGTGTTTGTGTGCTTTGAAAAGTTTTTTGTTTTGACTTCGATTTAACTCTTGCTTCTGTCTTCAAGAGTGTAATGAAGTGTTTTTGAAAACTTTATTTGTAAAGGAGTGTAAGTATGAGAAAGTTTGTTTTGATTGAGCAAGTACTTAAGAGCTAATCTACCTACTCGAAAAAAGAATCGTTCTATGCTTGTTTCCTTTAGACAATGCTATCCCACTATTTAGTGAGTAGGTAGCACTGTCGTTGGAGTTTTGAGGGTCAATTGAAAGGGACGTATGGTCACTAAAGCAACGTTAGGACGTCTTAGTAGTAACCCTAATATCTTAGATCAATTATCTGAGGCAACAATATCCGAGGCAACTTTTCCGAGGCAACTTTGATCTTTGGACAAAAGGATGACCACTAAAGCATCCTATACTCAATGACCGTTTACCGAAGGCAACCAAGTGGGAGTATATCCTAAGAGTGCGCATGTGCGAGTGATTCAATTTCAGATTATTTATCTTTGCATATTTTAGGGTTATCTAACCGTTTTAAAGTTTTTCACATACATTCTTGTCATGCATCCTAATATCATACATCTAAAAGTTAAATATTTGTGGAATTTAAAATGCGGAAATTAAACTACGCTATTACAAGGCTTCGGGTATTTACATAGCCAAAAACAAACCCTTGAAAATTTAAGCGGTAAATGAAAATAAAGTCCTAATTTAAACTATTACAACCTTGTGAGCAGTTACAATAATAGGGTAAAAATAATAAAATAAAACGCGCGATGAAAATTAGAACAAATGCGAACTAGGGTTTTTACCCTTCTATCCTAATTAAAAGAAAAAATGTTTTTGTGGTTTTTAATATTTTTTAAAGAAAAGAATTTAGGTTCTAAAAATAAATATACAAATTAATTAGTGATTAAATTAATTAATGAAAACAATTAAAATGGCCTATTTTTTATGTTTTGGTTATTTTTAGGAAAAATAATTAAATTAGAAATAAAAACCTAATTATTCTAATTAGTTTTAATTATTTGCAAAAAGAATTAAAATTATCTAAATTAACAAACCTAATTAAATTAATTAATTTTTTTAATAAAAATAAAATCTAGACCTAATTTATGAAAAGTAATATTTTTGTGATTTTTTGATAAAAAGAAAATAATTTAATTGGTTAGTAAAATAAATAAATAAATTAAATTAAATAAATATAAAATAATTAAAGAAAAGAAAAATGGGCCTGCAATATGGGGGTGTGAGAAGCATATTTTGGGCCCAAAAACAGGGAGGTCCGTTTGACTTTCCAGATCACTTGCTTCTGCGTTGACTAAGCTCCATGGTGCTCCTCCATTGCTGGCCATCGGATCTGGATCTCAAGCCACTTGGCAAGCTGGATTATGAGGACTTATGGTGGATCTTGGCTTTGTATACGCATGTGAACCTGAAAAAGAAAATAATATGGAGAAATTGGTGGACCTGGGACTCGAACCCAAGTCCTAAAGCAATTACCAACGCCACACTACCACTGCACCACTTGTGTTCGTTTGTACATAAGATAAATAATAATAATAATAATAATAATAATATGCAAAACAAATGAAATAATAAAAATATTAGCGCGAAATTCAAATGGACGAGTGACGGCTTGCCACGTCTTCGTCTCCTTCCTCTTTCCGTTGGTAAAAGTGAAACACTTTTACCTACGGACGTTTATCCGTCATTACAGGCCTGGTTCATCTCAAAATTCTCTATGGGCACAATAAATGAAAACTAAGGCCACCAATCGATTCGTCTGGACCTCCTGAGTACAGTGGTGGCCCTTTCATGGTCTAATTTAGCCTGTAAAAGAAAGTCCCAAATCGAAGTAAGCAACCCTAGCAATGGTGAAATCTTGTATAGGACATATAAATGAAATTAAACGATGCATAAAGCTTGCAAATGTTCCATGGATCAAGAATCTATAACTATTTCATGTTATAAGTACATGAATGATGCAATTCGATTTCAAGAATATTGCAATATCGTGACTGACTTTCAGTGTGTTAGAGGGCCTGGAAATGCTTGGTTTCGATTGCTTTCTCTTGCTGGGAATCTCAGGAAGTGATTGAGATAGCTAGGATGCCTTGAGGATGCCTGAAAATAGGAATTCGTGTTTGCACTTTCTTGGTATTTTTTCCAATTCTGTTCTCCTTGATGCGCCTCTTTCTAACCTAGTTTTTGGTCTGCCTTCGTTCTATATGTATCAAGGAATGCATTAGGGTTGATAGGCTGATCTCAATCTTCCTCCATCAATGAATTGGATCTTGATTTGATACACCTTAAAAATCTTTCCAAAAATGGCCTAATTCAATCTTTTTGTACACACCATGCCTTGATACGAATTTGAATACTTGCTAGCTGTAATTTAAGACCTGAAACAAGCACAAAATCTTTTGTTTTCAATATTTTGGATTTTCTCATGATTTATTTTGATTAAAATTGATTTAAATTAAATAAAAATCAAAATAAATAATAAAAACATTATAATGACAAGTGGAAATGGCTAGAGCTCGTGGACTATGTTGCCAACTCAAAACAAGTGAAAAAGATTGGGCCCATTTGGCAAAATTTGAAGTTTTAGGCATAGTTGACTTTTGGCAATTTTGAAAAAGGGGTCAATTTCACCAATGCATAACTTCCTCAATTTTGACTCTTTGGATGTGTTCTTAGACTTTTTAGAAATCTTGAGATGTCCTCTAAGCAACCATTTTGGTCTTATCTCAATTTGATATTCCATGCTCAAGTATGAAGCTTTTACAAAAAAGGTGTTTTTGTTGACTTTTCAAAATGACCTATAATGTCCAAATTCATAACTTCTTGTAAGTGCATATTTTGAACTTGGGATATGAAGATGGGTTGTATATAATGGAATCCTCTTCAAAATGAGCTTTGGATGGGTCATTTGTCATAAAGTATGAGAAAGTTATGCTTGGTCAAAGTTGAGTTGACTTTTCCTACAAAACCCTAATTTAGCAACTTTTGAGTCTTGATGAATTATGAGCAGTCATTGATGAATCATGATCAACCCTTGATCAAATGATGAAATATACTTCAATATGAGGATTTTGACCAAAAATCTTGAAGTTTGACTGTATGTAGGCCATAATTGACTTTTGCCCTAGCACAGTTGATTTTCAGGCCTTTGAGTAATTGACTGAGCAAATTTCCTCTGTAGGGATTGAAACTTGACATGGATGATCTTGAGAACATATTAGGACAATAGTGAGCATTTAGGACCCTTGGACTCAAGTGTCTTGATGCAACATGAAACCCTAATTTGAGGTAGACTGTCTTAGGAGAGAGCTTGTTTGGTCAACCCTTGGACTTCCTTGAGCAACTTGAGGATCTTTCTTGAAATGTTTTGAGAAATATGGAAGGGAAAATTTTGGGGTACAACAGCTGCCCCTGTTCAATCTTCTTAAACCTGAGGATATAGATTGGCTTTCGTGCCTTTCGTGATCCGAAGGTGGAAGAGGATTGAACACTAGAGTGCCCAGAAATTTGCACTCGCATGATGTGGTATCCGTCCTGCAATGTCGGGAATGGGCTTACAGATGCCATTTGGAAATTGCTGATGGGGGATGGTCTTAAATATGCCATCCGAAGGATTTCGATCGGATAAGAGATTCCTTAGCGAGAGCTTGTATACCTGTCGTTGAGGAAGATTCCGCTGGGAAAGGCTGATCTTTATTGAGAGAAGTAGAATTTTAGGAGCTTCGGTCGTCCGTTATTCTGCTGGTGAATCGTCTCTGTTTGAATTTTAGGAACTTCGGTCATCCGTATTCTATTGAGGAATCATCTCTGTCGAATTTTAGGAACTTCGGTCGTCTGTATTCTACTGAGAAACCATCTCTGTCGAATTTTAGGAACTTCGGTCGTCCGTTATTCTGAAGAGGTGAAAATGAATTACTATCTGGTCGTGATCCAGGCTTCATAGTAATAAGACTGACTATTATCTGGTCGTAATCCATGTTTTGCAACTTCTCAATTCTTATCTGGTCGTAATCCAGGTTTCAGAAGGAATTCAAATGTTATCCGGTCGCATCCGGGCTTTAACTTGAATTTAGGGCACACTAATATCCGGTCGACTCCGGGCTTCTTAGCAACTATCCAGGTAAATTGATATTCGTTCGAAATCCAAGCTTCGCAGGGTCTTGTACTGCTATCTGGTCGTAATCCAGGCTTCAGTCCTTTTATTGTTATCCGGTCGTAATTCAGGCTTCATGATGCTTTATACCATTATCTGGTCGAATCCAGGCTTCATGGTGTTCCATACTACTGTCCGGTCGTAATCCAGGCTTCACGATACTTTACTTCTTATTTGGTCGTAATCCAGTCTTCAGAAGAGATCAAATAGTTATCCGGTCATAATCCGGGCTTCCCTTTGGCTTTGGGCCTACTGATATCCGATCGTAATCCGAGCTTCATAGTATCTGGCCAGGTGAACGGCTATTTGGTCGTAATCCAAGCTTCACAGTATCCCTTACTGCTAACTGGTCGAAATCCAGACTTCACGGTGTTTTTAACCGCTATCTGGTCGTAACCCAAGTTTCATAGGAACTTGTATTGTTGTTTGGTCGTAATCCAGGCTTCACAATAACTTGTTGAGCTGTTATTCGGCCGTAATCCGGGTTTCACGGCTTGCTTTTAAGATACCATTATCTGGTCATAATCCAGGCTTTATGGTAGTCTGATACTGTTATTCGGTCGTAATTCGGGCTTCACTATATGCTGTAGAAATCAAGATACTATCCGGTCGTACCCGGGCTTCATAGCTTGAACTTTTGTGAGATTTTGATTGTATCTTTCCTGAAAGGTAAAGGTTAGCGGTATGTAATGCATGACATGTATCAAGCAATGATGTTCTCAAAATAAATGAGATTGTGTTGTATGATGCTTATGCATATGTCATGATGTATGGATATGTGATGTTTTCTGATGTTCGCTATCTGGGGAAAATAAATCCCAGATTGATGTTGGAGAAAACAAAAGTTGAATTCTTCGTTTCCGCTGGGGATAATGAATGAAGATGATTGTGAGAATAAACCTGTAGGATAGGATAACTCTGCTGGGGAATAAACTGACGAGGAAATGACTCTGTGGGGAGGACAAACTCTGTCGGAGGATCTGTTGATTTAGAAGAAATAAACTCGATTGGGGATGAACTACCGTTGCCGGTGATAATGAACCCTGTTGGTGATTGAGTTTCTGTTTATGAAAGGAATGAACTCCGTTGGGGATGATTTTCCAGTTGCGACTTCACTGGGGATAATCTTTTAGACTCTGTGATACGGTTGCCAGAACCTGACTGTTTTGAAATACTGGTTTGCGTTTTGCGTTTGTGTTTGCAAAATGTCGCGGTAAGCAAGAGTCGCCACCGACTTTTATTTTATCCAACCGGAAAGGAAAAAAGCACGGAAAAATTCCTTTTTCAAGATATTTCTGAGTACGGGGGTGTTGTACCCCAAAATTTTCCCTCCCATTTTTCTCAAGACATGTCAAGAATAATCTCCAAGTGGCTCAAGATTGCTCAAGAGTTGGACAGTCAAATCATCTCCTAAGACAGTCAACCTCAAATTAGGGTTTTGTGTTGCATCAAGGTCCTTGCATACAAATGACCTCAAGTCATCCCTAATGTCCTAATATGTTCTCAAGTTCATCCATGTCAAATTTCAAGCCTTGCAGAGGAAGTTTGGTCAGTCAATTGCTCAAGAAGTCCAAAAATCGACAGTGCTAGGGCAAAAGTCAACTGTGACCTATAAACAGTCAAACTTCAAGATTTTTTGTCAACATTATCATTTTGAAGGATAATTCATCACTTGATCAAGGTTTGATCATGATTCATCAAGGATTGCTCAAAATTCATCAAGATTCAAAAGTTGCTAAATTAGGGTTTTGTAGGAAAAGTCAACTCAACCTTGACCAAGCATAACTTTCTCATACTTTATGAGAAATGACCCATCCAAAGCTCATTTTTAAGAGGATGAAATTTCCTACAATACATATTCACACCCCAAGATCAAGAAAGGCACTCACAAAAAGTTACAAATTTGGACATTATAAGTCATTTTTGAAAGTCAACAAAAACACCTTTTTTTCCAAAGCTTATAACTTGAGCATGGAATATCAAAATGAGATGATACAAAAAGGGTTGGTTAGAGGACATCTCAAGGTTTCTAAAAAGTCCAAGAAAACTTCCAAAAGTTCAAAATTGAAGAAGTTATGCATTGTTGAAGTTGGGCATTTTTCCAAAATTGCCAAAAGTCAACTATCCCCAAAACTTCAAATTTTGTCAAATGGGCCCACTTTTTTCCACTTGATTTGATCTTTTAACACTACACACGTGTCCTATCTTCAGTCTTGTGTCTATTTAATAATTTTTATATTTTATTTGATTTTTATTGAATTAATTCATTTTAAATCAATTTAAATCCAAATAAAATCTAAATATTGATAACTTGGTATCTTTTTGATTGATATAGGTCTTAAATATCATCATGGACACAATAAAATCCGAATCAAGCCATATCATGAACAAAAAGATGGAATTTGGACATTTTTGGAAGCTTTTTAATGGTGAATCAAATCACATCTTCAAGCATCAATGCACAAAGATTCAAAGCCCAAAACCTGACCTAATTCACTCCATGTTACTTATACAATGCAAAGGCACGAAAATTAAGACCTAGAGGCTGCTAAATCACAAAGACAAAAACTTGAAAAAAGGCAAAAAAAGCTTGAAACTGAAATCCATTCTAGAGGCAGATTCAAGGTCAAATCTCAACGTAGACCTCTTGCTGGACATCCATTGAGTCTAAAGGAATCAAAAACAAGCTCTCTCCCTCCCTGAATCGCGTTGTAAGTCCCTCTGAAAATCACTCTGCACTTGAAATCGTATTCTCATATTCATGGGTTCTTTTTGCAAAATTTTTACACAAACATGTTTATCGTTCCATTTAGAAGCTTTTGGCATAATTTGATTGCATTTTCATAGCCTATAACCTCCTAGCCGATTCTAGGGTTCTTGGTTCTTGTTTTTGGGTATTTCAATTGCAGGCAAAATTGATGCTAATAATGGACATGGACATGATCAATGGAAAGAGACGAACACAACCATGTGTTTAGAATTAATTTCCATGGCATAGAGAAGATTTTAGGAGGGTCATATGGATTTTGCTGCGGATGAAAATCCGCAGGTAAAATAACCAGGTCTCAGTGGAGAAGAGGAAGACGTGCCCTCTCCCCATTGGCCCATTTATAATTTCGCGCTTATTTTTATATTTGCTGGCATGTTAATTGTTTTCCATAGAATAATTGTTGTTTATTACATTAACAAATGGAAGGCAGTGGTGTAGTGGCAAGCGCGTTATTCAGTGGCTCATAGGACCTGGGTTCGAATCCCAGGTCCACCATATTTGCATATTGCTATTTTTCTCCAGGAAATCCAATGTGCTTCAGCAAGTGTGGTCCATCATATTCCTTCATATCTCAAGGCGCCAGATGGCCCCCAGGCCAGATCTGGTGGCCAAGAATGAAAGTCCATCCTACACTCAAGTCAACACGCCACAGGGAATCATGGAAAGTCAGCCCAGGACAGCGCCTGTTGGGCCACTAAGCTGCTATTTTCACCATCCTTTTAGGCCCAACACCCCCTTTTTGGTTATTTCTTTTTCTTTTTCATTTTATTTATTTATTTGTTTTATATTTATTATTTTTATTATTTAAACTAACCAATTAAAATCTTTTTCTCATAAAATCAAAAAAACCAAAAAATATGTTTTATTTATTAAAATTAAATTCATCATTTTATTTTTGTAAATAAATTAATTCAATTAATTTAGTTTTGATTAGGTATAACTTTATTATTTTTGCAATAATTAAAATTAATTTAAATAAATAGGTTTTTATTAATTTTAATCAAATTTATTTTTATTTCCTTAAATATCCAAAAATCCAAAAATATCGTTTTTTTAATTTATTTATTTATTTTATTAACTTAGTTTATTTTAAATTCAAAAATAATAACAAAAAAACACTTTCTTTCAAAAAAGGGTCAAAACCCTAAAAATGCGCTCGATTTAATTTCTCGCACGCTATCCGTTTTGATCATATTATTGTAATTGCTTCTGGAATGTAATAGCTTTAAATAGGACCTTTAATTTTTGTTATCGCTTTATTTAATTTCCGCATTTTAATTTCAAGGGTTGTTTTTGGCGATGTAAATACCCGACGCCTTGTAATAGTTTAGATTTAATTTCCACAATTTAAATTCCGCAACTATAAATTGTTAGATGTTTGATAATAGGGAATGCATGATAAGATCGAATGTATGAACTTAAAATCGATATAGCTCACCCATGACATGTACAAAGATAAAATTAACCGAAATAACACACTCGCACATGTGCACTCTTAGGGTACACCTCACTTGGTTGCCTTCGTAAGTAGTCATTGAGTAGGAAGTTTTAGAGGTCGCCCTCTTGTCCAAAGATCATAGTTGCCTCGAAACGGTTGCCTTGAAAAAATGATCTAAGACATTAGGGTTACCGCTAAGGCGTCTTAACATTGCTTTAGTGACCACACGTCCCTAATCGAATTGACCCTTAAAACTCCAATGACGATGCTACCTACTCATCAATAGTGGGATAGCATTGTCTAAAGGACATTAGCACAGATTGATTCTTTCTTCGAGTAGGTAGATGGTTCTTAAGTACTTGCTCCTTCAAAGCAAAAACTTTTCGCACTTACACCTTTCAAAACAAAAACTTCTTTCAAACCTACAAACATAAAGAAAAGCAAATTTTGAAAACACTTTGAGCAAGTACCTAAGAGCCCGTGGATAACCACAGATAGAAAGGGTGCTAACACCTTCCATTTCTATAATCTACCCCCCGGACTCGAGAAACATCTCGAAAAAGGAATTTTTCTGTGCTTTTTTTCCTTTCCTTGTTGGATAAAATAAAAGACGGTGGCGACTCTTGCTTACCGCGACATTTTGCAAAAACAAACTCAAAACGCGAACCAGCATTCCAAAAACAGTCAGTTCTCTCCCACCGTATCACCGAACTGACGACTCTGCTGGGGAACCACTTATAAAGTGGGGTGTACCTTAGGATTAGATCATTGTGTTTTCAATTGTATGCTTTGTATGATTTATATTTTGTGGGCTTGTATCGGAGTTTCTATAGATCCTAACCCGGATTTGAGGGATACCCTTTAGGTAAGTAGCAATAAACTATGAGGGAGCTGTACGGCGTAGACCGATACGGTTGAAGCAGTAGCTACGTTGGTGTGGCACTTTAGTCTGTACCGATATCCCTTGTGTTGGAACGAGGAGAATATGGGTCTTCTAAGGGGTCATTAAGCACCAAATGACCTTAGAACCTTTAAATTGACCAACTTTGCCATAGAACAGTAGCAGTATGCTACACTCATTGGGACTAAACTCTCACGATGATTCCGGCCGCAAGAAAAGGTTGCTAAACTGGAATTATGAACGATTGAGGATAGCCAGTGATATTGAGATCCTCTAGAACCCGGTTACTATTTTTTAGGACAGGTTTAAACCAACTGAACTGAAAGAGGGTAGTACCTAAGCTCCTTGCCAGCCTGAAATCTAAGGGCTCTCTGTGTGACTTGTGTGCCTTTACCATGTTTGCTATTTGTGGATACTTGTGGTGTGCTTACTATCATGACATCATGACATCATAACATTGCATACATCTTGCATTGGAATAACCTATTTCAAAGATAGGAGGGATTCATCTTTGTTCTATTTTGTAGGTCATCATGATGCCCATGCATAGGAATACCATCCGGATCAATTTTGTTCAGGTTCCCACCTTGCTCAAAGAGTTGGTTGCAAAGATGCCTGATACTACTTCCTTCCTCAGAAGACATGGTTATCTTCTCAGTTTGGTCACCTCTAAATTGGACGAGCAGATGATGAGTGTTCTGGTCCAATTCTATGATTCGTTGTACCATTTCTTTACTTTCCAGGACTACCAGCTGGTTCCCACCCTAGAATAGTTCTCTGATCTGCTCGGTATCTCTATTCTGGAGCAGACCCCGTTTACTGGTTGGGAGAAGATTCTTAGGCCTAAAGAGATTGTTGCAGCCCTTCATTTGACAAAAGAGAAGGTAATAACTAATTGGGAAACTAGAAGTGGAGCAAAGGGCTTTCTGACTAAGTTCTTGGTTGGCAAGGCTAACTATTTCTGGGATAGTCTAGACTTCAAGGCATTCGAGGATATTCTGGCTCTTTTGATATATGGCTTGGTATTGTTTCCGAACTCTGAATCTTTTGTTGATGTTAATGCGATAAAGATCTTCATCTCTCGGAATCTGGTACCCACTCTCCTGGGTGACATTCTTCATCAGCTCTATGCTCGTACTGCCCGAAAGCGGGGAACCTTGATGTGCTATGCTCCGTTATTGACAAGGTGGCTTATTTCGCACCTTCCCAAGTCAGTACTGAAGAACAAAGAAGGCATGGGCTGGGCTTATAGAGTTATGTCTCTCTCTCATAATGACATCATCTGGACTCTCAAGGGTATGGATGAAGAGGCTATCATTGATCGTTGTGGGGAGTATCCCAATGTTCCACTGCTAGGAACCCATGGAGGAATTTCTTACAACCCATGCTTAGCTCTACGTCAGTTCGGGCGTGCCAGAAGAGAAGGACCTCAAGAGATGCTAATGCCTAGTATCATCTTTGATTTTCAAGGGGATAGCGACGAGCAACGTCGCAGATTCATAAGGGCTTGGGATAAAGTTCACCAATCTGATCCACATGAGCTGGGTCCAAAGACTTCACTTCCAATGGAGCCATATCTCAGATGGGTCCGTATCTGCGCCCAAAAGCTGGGTATGCCATATGAAGCCGTCCACCTATCATTGTTGAAGTTGCTAATGAAGAAGGGATTCTTCCGACCATCCTCCATCCCCATATGCCCACTGACATTGGGGCACTGAAGAGGTCTTGGATGCAACTGAGGGAAGAACGGGATTCTTACCGAGAGAAGTTCACCGAGCAAGAGCAGAAGATCCAAAGGTTGACTAGGCAATTGGAGAACGAGCGGATTCTCAATGACTATGTCCGCACCGATAAGAAGAGACCATGGGAGCATTGATTAACCTTTGATGATTTCCTTTCCAGTTTTTATTTACTTTTCAGTATTTCCATTCTTGTAACGCCTTAAGGGAAATTTGTTGAACAATTTGAATTCCAAAGTTTATCTAATAAAGTGTGTTTCCTTTCTTGTTTACAAATTTGAATCTCCCGATTGTCTTTAAGATCATAATCATACGCATTTCATCCCATGCACTTCATAAACAGGTACCCATTACAGGTCTCTTATCTTCTTCGCTGTTTATTTCAGCATTCATCATGTCTACTAAACCTTCAACTAAGCAAGCCATCAAGGCCCTCCAAGCCCATAATGCCCAATTCCAAGAGCTGTTCATAAATCTAGCCAAGGGTCAGCAAGATCTGAAGACCCTGATTCTGAAAGAGAAGAAGAAGAAGAAGAAGAAGAAGAAGAGGACAATCTTGTTTAACACAGGGCACAAGTTTGGAAACAGGCTACAGAATGAAGTTGATCTGACCACCTCATCTGGAGGGAAAGATAGTCAAGAGGAAAGGAGGGCTCCTAGCCCTGTGGTCTCTGACAACGAGACGGACTTCGATGAAGAACAGTATCCTCCTGTTGAGGATAGATACAAGCAACTGGAAGACCGGTTGAGTGCTATGGAAGTTCAGAAAGTGCCTGGTCTGGACATTGGTGATCTGGGTCTATCATCTGGGGTGGTAATTCCCCACAAATTCAAGGCACCTGCCTTTGCTAAGTATGACGGAGTTTCTTGTCCGAAGCTACACCTCTGGTCATACGTGAGGAAGATTCAGCCATACACCGCTGATAAAAACCTATGGATCCATTTCTTTCAAGACAGTCTCTCAGGGACTCAGCTTGAGTGGTTTTATCAGTTAGACGGAGCCAGTATTTGCAGTTGGGAAGATTTGGCTACTGCTTTCTACAGGAAGTACCAGTATAACTCCGACCTCGCTCCCACGCGTACCCAACTCCAGGGTATGTCCATGGAATGGGTGAAGGATTCAAAGATTATGCTCAGAAGTGGAGAGACCTCACCGGAAGAGTACAACCACCCTTGGCTGATCGGGAGCTTGTGAACATGTTTCTGGGGACCCTGTCTGGTCCATTTTTCAACCACCTGATTGGAAGCTCTTCGTCTGGGTTTACAGAGCTTATTTTGACCGGTGAGAGGATTGAGGTTGGTAAGATACAGAAGGGTGCCTCATCGGGCGCCGAGAAGAAGCCCTTTAAGAAAGAGTCTAGTGCTGTCTACAATGCGAGAAGACAGAATAGACCCGAACACTGTGAAGCTGTTAATGCGGTTGTTATTTCAAAACCTGTTGGTGCTCCTCAGTACAACAATCAACAGAAGGACGAGAGACCTCGAAGGCAATTCACCCGTCTCAGCATGACTTTGTCTCAGATTCTGCCACAGTTGCTGAAGACCAATCTGGTGATTCCAAAGGAAGCCCCAAAGAATCCAAATACAACATCACCGAGGTATAACCCTAATACCCGCTGTGCTTATCACTCTGATAGCCCGGAGCATAATACAGATGAATGTTGGACTTTGAAGAATAAGATACATGACTTAATTGATGCGAAGGAGATTGAGTTTGAAGCGCCCAAAAGACCTAATGTTGTGACTGCTCCTATGCCCAAGCATGGAGTGAATGCTATAGAAGAAGACGCATTTGTGGTTTCTGTGGATGATATTGTTACCCCTCTAATGACTGTAAAGAAGAACCTTTTGCTAGCCGGTTTATTTCCGGGTTGTGATGAAGGTTGCCGTATGTGTTCCGTTCTACCTACCTGTTGCCATCTTTTGAAATCAGGTATCCAACGCCTGATGGATAGTAAAGAGATTCTGCTTGAGAAGACTGTTGTTCCCTTAGTTCACACTAAAGAAGTTGCCATCATTACCATTTTCAACAATTCTTCCAAGGCTCCCTCGAGGAAGCCTGTTAGGATTACATCTATTCTGAGAATCGCACCTGTGATCATCACTGTTCCGGGGCCCATCCCCTATACCTCTGATAAAGCTGTCCCTTGGCATTACGGGGCTGATGTTTATTTTCATGGAGTTAAGCAACAGTTGGATGCTGATACTGACGTCAGCAATATTCTGGGACCTGCTAAAGTCACCCGCAGCGGAAGAGTTTTCTCACCTGATATCTCTCCACCAACGGCCCAAAGACCTGTTGTTATTACACCTGCCAGTGTACCTGCCACTATTCCTGTTCAAGTTCCTATTCTTACCCCTGTCGCCGAGTCATCTGACACTCGGGGCAAAGGGATCACCACTGATGTGCCTGCCCAAATGGAGGCACCGAAGATGATTACTTTTGAAGCTTCTAAACAAGAGATGGAAGAGATTCTGAAAATTATCAAAAAGAGTGATTACAATGTAGTTGAACAGCTGGGGAAAACCCCGTCCAAGATTTCTATGTTGCCACTGTTGCTATGTTCAGAGGCCCATACCAAGGCTCTGATTACCTTCTTGAAGACTGCCCACGTGCCACAAGAGATATCAGCTGATCAGTTTACAGATTACGTGGCAAAATATTACTGCTGATAATGGGTTGGGTTTCTCTGACGCTGACTTGACTGCTAAGGGGAAGAATCACAACGATGCCTTGCATGTCTCCATTGAATGCATGGGCACTACTCTTGCACATGTATTGGTGGATACTGGTTCCTCATTAGACGTCTTGCCTAAGAAAGCTCTAGACCGGTTGGATTGTGAAGGGTTGGAGCTGAAGCCAAGCAACATCGTTGTCAGGGCCTTTGATGGGTCTAAGGATGGTGCATGGAGAAGTTGATATCCCAATTAAAGTTGGTTCTCGGGTTTTCAATTCTACATTCTATGTGATGGACATTCGGCCATCTTATTCTTGTTTGTTGGGTCGTCCATGGATCCACAAAGCCGGGGCCGTAACCTCAACGCTCTACCAGAAGCTAAAGTACCTGGTCAAAGGGAAGATTGTGACAGTGCAAGGAGAGGAAGAGTACATGGTTAGCCACATCAATTCTTTCTGATATGTAGAGATGGATGAGGAGTTCATTGAGACCCCCATTTCAGCATTTTGAAGAGGTTCCCCAGATGCTGGCGTCAGCTGAGACTGTTGTTGAAGGTTCTCCTATGAAGATGGCTTCCCTCAAGGATGCCCGGGCTGTTGTTGAGAAAGGTGGGTGTGCAAATTGGAAACGACTCTCTGATTTTACACAGAATACTAACAAGTTTGGTTTGGGTTTCACTGCAGAAGCTCAAAGGGTTGTTCGAAATGCAAGGATCGGAAGACCTCCCGTGTTCATCAGCAACTCAGGAGTGAATGCCATTGAAGATGATGTGGAAGAGTCTGAGTTCGACAGCTGGATCTATCCTACGACCGATGGTGGACCAAGCAACTGGACAGCAAAGGACTTCATCCCTATTACTTTTGTTACCCAGTAATGAAACTTTTTGTTTTGAATATGTAACAGACAATGTTTTAAATTTTACGGCCCGGTGTCTTACCCGGGGCACCGTGGCTTCATTTGTGAGGGCTTTATGTGTTTCATTTTCAGATATCATTAATAAAAGCATTGGACGTTCTTGCATTTCAAATTTTACGCTCCTTGTTTTTCTTTATTATATATTGCAAAACAGCTATTTTACACACACTCACATATACAGGTCCACATCCACTCTGGATCTTACTGGTAACGACTCTGCTACTGCCAGTTATGACTTTGAAAATCCGATCAACTTAGCCGAAGATGAAGGTGAAGATGATTGCGAAGTGCCTGTTGAACTTGCAAGACTGTTACTCCAAAAAGAGAGGGCCATACAGCTGCACGAAGAGCCGGTGGAATCAGTGAATCTGGATATAGAAGAGGATAAGAAGGAAGTTAAGATTGGTGCAAATCTGGAGCTTAGTGTGAAGCAACGGTTGATTCAGATGTTGTGTGACTATGTTGAGATCTTCACCTGGTCTTATAAAGATATGTCGGGGTTGGATACTGATATTGTGGTTCATCGCCTGCCTACCAAGGAAGAATGTCCTCCAGTGAAACAGAAGGTCCGCCGAATGCGCCCAGAGATGTCCAAGAAAATCAAGGCTGAAGTTATGAAACAGTTTGATGCCGGTTTTCTAGCGGTTACTTCTTACCCTCAGTGGGTGGCCAATGTGGTTCCAGTGCCGAAGAAGGATGGTAAGGTTCGAATGTGTGTTGATTATAGGGATCTGAACAGGGCAAGCCCCAAGGATGACTTCCCTCTACCTCATATTGACGTTTTGGTTGACAACACCACTCATCATAAGGTATTCTCCTTCATGGATGGTTTCTCCGGTTATAATCAGATTAAGATGGCTCCCGAAGACATTGAGAAGACGACTTTTGTTACTCAGTGGGGTACCTTTTGCTACAAGGTCATGCCTTTTGGACTAAAGAATGTTGGGGCAACATATCAGCGTGCCATGATTGCTTTGTTTCATGACATGATCCATTATGAGATAGAGGTATATGTCGATGATATGATTGCAAGGTCCCAAACTTAGGAAGAACACCTTGACCATCTGTAGAAGCTGTTTGACATGTTGAAGTTGTATAAGCTGAGGTTAAACCCGAACAAGTGCACCTTCGGGGTGAGATCTGGTAAGAAACTGGGTTTTGTCGTAAGCGACAAAGGTATTCAAGTGGATCTGGCAAAGGTGAAAGCTATACAGGAAATGCCAGCTCCCAGAACAGAGAAAGAAGTCAGAGGTTTTCTGGGACGTCTGAATTACATTGCCTGATTCATCTCGCACCTGACTGCTACTTGTGAGCCAATCTTCAAGCTACTGAAGAAAGATCAAGTAGTACGTTGGAACGATGAATGTCAGGCCGCTTTCGAAAGGATCAAAGAGTATCTCCAAGAGCCACATATTCTAATGCCTCCAGTTGAAGGGAGACCTCTGATCTTATACTTGACAGTACTCGACAACTCAATGGGGTGTGCGTTGGGGCAGCATGACGAGTCTGGCCGAAAAGAGCATGCTATTTATTACCTTAGCAAAAAGTTTACCGACTGTGAGACCTGATACTCACTGCTCGAGAAAACTTGTTGCGCTTTGGCATGGGCTGCTCGCCGGCTGAGACAGTATATGCTAACTCACACTACTCTGTTAATTTCAAAGATGGATCCAATCAAGTATATCTTTGAAAAGCATGCCTTGTCCGGAAGAATAGCAAGATGGCAGATGATATTGACTGAGTATGACATCCAATATACGACCCAAAAGGCAATCAAGGGGAGTGTGTTGGAAGACCATTTGGCACATCAGGCAGTGGATGATTACCAGTCTATGAACTTTGAATTCCCGGACGAGAATATCATGTTGATAACTGATTATGAGACACCTGGACCGGATGAAGGAACTGAGGAAGGATCCCGATGGTCTATGTACTTTGATGGAGCTTCAAACGCTTTGGGTAATGGCATTGGCGCTGTGATCATATCTCCTAAAGGCTCTCATACTCTGTTTACCGCCCGACTATGTTTCAACTGCACCAACAACATGGCGAAATATGAGGCGTGTATTATGGGTCTTCGAGCAGCAATTGACCTAAGGATTAAGTTTCTAAGTGTCTTCAGAGATTCTGCTCTCGTGATCAGTCAGATCAAAGGCGAGTGGGATATGAAACACCCAAATATTATTCCTTACAAGGAGTATGTGTTGACATTGCTTCCCCATTTCGAGGAAATAACCTTTGAACACTTCCCTAGAGAGGAGAATCAGTTGGCGGACGTGCTGGCTACGATGTCTTCTATGTTCAAGGTCAATTAGGACAACGAAGCTCCCCGGATTATCATTAAAAGATTGGACAAACCTGCACATTGCTGTGACATTGAGACTGAAGAGGTAGCAGAAAAGCCCTGGTTTCATGAAGTAAAGAGGCGTCTTGAGGCTCAGGAATACCCCGAGGGTGCATCTGTTAATGACAAGAAGTTTCTGAGGAGGTTTGCGGCGAAGTTCTTCATCAGCAATGGCATCCTTTATAAGCGTAACCATGATTCAACCTTACTGCATTGTGTGGATAAGAATGAAGCAGAAAGGATCATGGCAGATCTACATGAAGGTACTTTCGGAACTCATTCCAGTGGACACACCATGGCAAAGAAAATCCTTCGGGCAGGATATTATTGGTCCACAATGGAAGCCGACTGTTATCAGCATTCTCGGACATGTCACAAGTGCCAAGTCTATGCTGATAAGGTGCACATACCACCAGTCCTTCTGAACATCTTGACGACACCTTGGTCTTTCGCAATGTGGGGCATTGATATGATCGGCGAGATCAGACCTACAGCATCTAACGGGCATCGTTTCATCCTGGTAGCGATTAATTACTTTACGAAGTGGGTTGAAGCAACTTTCTTTGCTACTGTAACCAAGAACGTTGTGGCACGATTCATTCGGCATAATCTGATCTGTCAATATGGTGTACCAGAGAGGATCATTACGGACAATGGTACCAATCTCAACAACAAGATGATCACCGAGCTCTGCGAGCAATTCAAGATACAGTATCACAACTCTTCTCCTTACCGGCCGAAGATGAATGGGGTTGTTGAAGCAGATAATAAGAACATTAAGAAGATTGTGCAGAAGATGACAGTGACATACAAAGACTGGCACGAGATGCTACCATTTGCTCTTCATGGGTACCGTACCTCAGCACGGACGTCAATAGGGGCAACTCCCTATTCCTTGGTTTATGGCATGGAGGCAGTCTTGCCCATTGAAGTTCAGATACCCTATCTTCGGATCATGAAGGATACAGGTTTGAGCAAAGATGACTGGATTCAGACCCGCCTTGATCAGCTTAACCTAATCGACAAAAGAGACTCACTGCTATTTGTCATGGTCAGACGTACCAAAAACGGATGATCAAGGCATTTAACAAGAAAGTCAGACGACAAGAGTATCAAGTTGGGGACTTGGTAATTAAGCGCATTATTCTACCTCAAGGTGATCCCAGGGGCAAATGGACCCCTACTTACGAAGGGCCATTTGTGGTTAAGGACATTTTCTCAAGAGGAGCTATGATTCTAACCACCATGGACGGTGACGACCTTCCTCACCCCGTCAATGCAGACATAGTGAAAAGATACTACGCATAATCAAAGACCCGCTAGGTTGACTGGCCTAGGCAAAAATAAGGGCTTCCTGGCAAACCAAAAGGGTTCAGGCAAAAATAAGGGATGAAAATGAAAAAAAAATTATACACCCGACAAGTCGAAAACCTGAAAAGGCGGCTTGGGCAAAAAAGGGTATCCCGGTGGACTGAAAACCCGAAAGGGAGGTCCAGGCAAAAATTAGGGATCAAAGCATAACACTATGTCTCATTGGATCACCTTGCATCCAGACTTCGGTATCAACTATCAAGCTCGGACGACACTAGTCAGTCTGATTCATCTTCAACCAATAGCGAAGTGATGAGATGCTCGAGGACATAAAGGCAATAACAGATTTGGAACCCAGTGGGATTATTCACATAGCTGTTTTGTTTTCTTTTCACAAATTGTGTAAATTTTGTTCGGCGGTGTTCTCTTACTAGGACGTCAGCCTCTGGTGCAAAAACGCTTATTTACAGGCCAAACTTCAAAATCAATACAAATTCATTTTCATAGAAATTTCAAACTGTTTTTCCTTTATCTGTTTTGTTTTGCAAAGAGCGCCCAATGTTCATTTTTGATATATGAATTTGACATTAATTGATGCTCATAAATATCTACATGCGAAACGAAAGATAAATTACTGGTAATATCAGAAACAGGGGCAATAAGAATTGTCTGAATTGTGTGATTGCTCTGTCCACCAGGTACAAAGGTAGATTCAGCTGAAGAATATGGCTAAGATACCTTCACTCCCCGCAGAGTAAGATAGTAATGGTAGCTCTCCCCCAGCTGAGACTTGCAACTGGGAATGAACAAATCAGCAATACTCTCCCCAAGCAGAGTTAGTCTACCATCAGCACTAAAAAGGTCTTAATATTCCCCAGCGGAGTATAAGAATATTCCCCAGCAAGTATAAGAGTATCCCCAGCGGTCTTAATATTCCTCAACGGAGTATAAGAATGTTCCCCGGCAGAATACAAGATACCCCCAGTGGAGTCATATTTCCCCAGCACGGTCTGAAAAAGCTTCCCCAATGGAGTTAAAGCATCATCCCTAGCAGACTCTGGAAGTTTACCCTCAGCGGAGTACTAAAATAAATCTGCCCAGCCAAATTCAGAGGGTTATCCCCACAAGAGTCTAACAGGGATATCCCTAGCAAGTCGCGACTGAAAGATCATCCCCGGCGAAGTTATTTCTTCTCACCAAGCAGGAATTCACTCCTCAATAGACTCAGTATCACCAGCAACAGTAATCCATCCCCAGCGGAGTTTATCAGTGGAATCTTCAGCAGAGCATTTCTTCCCCACAGAGTAATTCCCCTCAGAGTAATCTCCTCATCAGTTTATTCCCCAGCAGAGTTATCCTCTCTTGCAAGTTTATCACCTTCGTTCATCATCCTCAGCAGAAACGAAGAATCCAACTTTACTCTCCAGCTCTCCGGGATTTATTTTCCCCAGCTAAAACATCACATTTCTATACATCATGATACATGCATATACACATCATACCATACAATCTCATTTATGTTGAGAACATCATTGCTTGATCCATCTCATGCATTACATATGACTGACCTTTACCTTTCAGGAAAGATGCAGTTAAATTCTCAACTATGTGGAAGACCTTGTCTAGACCAGTTAAATCGATTCCTAAATATTTTTCTGATGACAACCCAATCAAAAGAGACAAAACCAGTTAAATCGATTCCTAAAGATTTTTCTGAGGCCAATTTAGTCAAAAGAGACAAAACCAGTTAAATCGATTCCTAAAGATTTTTCTGAGGCCAATTCAGTCAAAAGAGACAAAACTAGTTAAATCGATTCCTAAAGATTTTTCTGAGGCCAATTCAGTCAAAAGAGAAAAAACCAGTTAAATCGATTCCTAAAGATTTTTCTGAGGCCAATTCAGTCAAAAGAGATAAAACGAGTTAAATCGATTCCTAAAGATTTTTCTGAGGCCAATTCAGTCAAAGGAGACATAACCAGTTAAATCAATTCCTAAAGATTTTTCTGATGCCAATCTAGTCAAAAGAGACAAAACCTCCTCTGGTCCAGTTAAATCGATTCCTAAAGATTTTTTCTGATGCCAATCCAGTCAAAAGAGACAAAACCTTCTCTGGTTCAGTTAAATCGATTCCTAAAGATTTTTCTGATACCAATCTAGTCAAAGAAGACAAAACCTCCTCTGGTCCAGTTAAATCGATTCCTAAAGATTTTTCTGATGCCAATCCAGTCAAAAGAGACAAAACCTCCTCTGGTCCAGTTAAATCGATTCCTAAAGATTTTTTATGATGCCAATCCAGTCAAAAGAGACAAAACCTTCTCTGGTTCAGTTAAATTGATTCCTAAAGATTTTTCTGATACCAATCTAGTCAAAGAAGACAAAACCTCCTCTGGTCCAGTTAAATCGATTCCTAAAGTTTTTCTGATGCCAATCCAGTCAAAGAAGACAAGACCTCCTCTGGTTCAGTCAGATTGCCGATAAGATCTCCCTGATTCGCATTCCAGTCGAAGTTCAGACCACCTACCAATAATTGTTAGAACAAAGTTTGAATCTACTACCCTAAGTTAAAGTTTTGATGATAACAAAATACAAGAACATATAAATTGTATGATTCATGTAAGACACATATGCTACCTAAAAATTATGTTTTGTTTTACAGAAACTCTGATGAGTATCAGCATAAGAATATCATCATCAGCATCAGAAGATGAATTATCAACATCAGCATCAGAGGATGATATATCATATGCCAGAATCAGAAGATCAAAGCATGTGCTTACGCTGAAGCTTGATGAACAGATATGCGCGTAACAATCTAAACTCTGATCAAGACAACAACAATTCATCAGCACCTAGCAGCGTCAGAATAAGCCAAAGCCAGAACACGCTTAATTGGCAACGGTACTGTGCATTCAAGATACTTTATTATCAACGACATTATTCCAGACAAAGAGCTGCTCAATATGGAAAGAATGTAATTGGCATTGAAACGGAATAACTGACTCCAACGTACCATTTTTCCAATGCTATATAAACAAGCAAGTAAGGAAAGAATTGGATAATGCTCTACAACTCTCTACACGCCCAAAGCTATTCATATTCATCCTCATTCTCAGTTTGCTAAAGCACCCAAATTACTTATTCTATTGTTTTAGCACTCCAGTTCTTATAAGCTTAATTTGTGTAATATCACAATTGTGATAAACAGTTTTGTAGAAAACATTCAACACACTTAGATTTCATTTATCTGTAAGAAAGTATTTCATTGAGAAACCAGTTTGTGGTTTTGACTCAAGAAGGCTTTAGCAGTTGTTAAAGCAGTTGTAATATTTAGTTGAATATAGTGGATTAAGACCTCGTTGGAGAGAGGCGAAATCACCTTGACGGGTGGACTGGAGTAGTTTGAGATCAAACAAACCAGGATAAAAATAACGTGTTGTCTGCATTTGATTTCAAGTTTTACAATTCAACCCCCCTTCTTGTGTTTTTCACTTCTTCAATTGGCATCAGAGCGCCTGGTTCTGAGCTAAAACACTTAACCGTGTCAGTACAAGATCCAGCGTCAGAAAAACACTATGGCAGGAACATATCAACACAGCAGCAATGACAACAATGAAGATAGAGACATATTCAGCGGCAAACCTCCAGTCTTTGATGGAGAGAATTTTGATTACTGGAAAGACAGAATCGAAAGCTTCTTTCTGGCACATGATGCTGATCTGTGGGACATGGTGACAGATGGATACATGCACCCAGTGAGTGCAAGCGGTCAGAAGATTGACAGGAAAGCAATGTCTGATCAACAAAAGCGTGACTTCAAAAATCACCACAAGGCCAGAACCATTCTTCTCAGCGCCATCTCTTACGCTGAATATGAAAAGATCTCTAACAGAGACACAGCAAAGAACATGTTTGACTCACTCAGAATGACGCATGAAGGCAACATTCAGGTCAAAGAAACTAAAGCTCTTGCGCTCATTCAGAAGTATGAGGCATTCAAAATGGAAGAAAGTGAATCCATTGAAACAATGTTCTCAAGATTCCAAATTTTGGTGGCTGGTCTCAAGGTTCTGGACAAAGGATACTCTACTGCTGATCATGTCAAGAAGATCATCAGAAGCTTGCCAAAACAGTGGAGGCCAATGGTTACAGCGCTGAAGCTAGCTAAAGATCTAAACAAAATTTCTCTGGAGGAACTTATCAGCTCTCTCAGAAGTCACGAGATAGAGCTAGAAGCTGATGAACCTCAGAAGCAAGGTAAGCCTTTAGCATTAAAATCTAACAGAAAATCTGACTCTAAAGTTTTGCAGGCAGTTGAAGAAACATCTGATGGGTCCTCATCAGAAGAAGACGAACTTTCCCTCCTCTCCAGAAGAGTGAACCAACTATGGAAGCAGAGGCAAAGGAAGTTCAGGAATCCCAGAAGATCTGATCAGAATGAGTCCTCTTCCAGATACAGAAGGTCAGACTCTTCTTCTGGATACAGAAGATCTGAAGGCTCTTCAGGAAGCAGAAAGCCAAACACCAAGGACATCACCTGCTATGAATGCAACGAGCAAGGACACTATAAGAGTGATTGTCCAAAGCTTCAGAGGGAAAAGCCCAAAAAGAAGTTTGGAAGAGAAAAGAAGAAAAGTCTCATGGCTACATGGGATGACTCTGACTCATCTGAAGCTGACTCAGAATCAGATGATGAGAGAGCAAACATAGCTCTCATAGCCAACATATCAGAAGATAGTGAAGCTTCTGAATCAGACTCAGAATCAGACACCGAAGAGGTATTTCCTGACTTTGCAATTAATTTTACTAAGGCTGAACTTGCTGAAAGCCTTAACGAAATTCTGGAAAGGTACCAGCAGATCAGAGTTAAATTCAGAAACCTGAAAAGGAATCTTGACTCTGACTCTGACAAAACTGAGAGTCTCAAATTGGAAAATTCTGAGTTGAAAAATAAAATTTCAAAATTAGAAAATGTTTTACAAAACTCTCAGAAGGAAACAATTTCTGAAACTCCCAGTAGCGCTGATGAGATCATCAAGGAGTATGATCATAGTTTTCAGAAGTTCCTTGCTAAAAGCATAGATAGAAGCAAAATGGCTTCAATGATCTATGGAGTTAGCAGAAACGGCAGAAAGGGAATAGGATACCAAGGTAAGGTTCCTACACCAAAGAATGCCATGGATTTAATTATTAAACGCACTCCTCTGAATTCACATTTTATGTATGGTCACACACGTGACATTAAATATACTAGTAGTAATTATTCTGTGAAACCAAAATTCAACCAGAGTTTTGGTAAAGCTAACAAATCAGGACCCAGGAAAATATGGGTACCTAAGGATAAAATAATACATGTTGCAGATATCTTTAGCAGCAAATCAGAAACACCAGTCATGGTACCTGGACTCTGGCTGCTCACGACACATGACGGGAAGAAGGCATATGTTCCAAAGCCTAGAACTTAAGCCTGGAGGCCACGTAGGCTTTGGAGGCAATCAGAGGGGAAAGATCATTGGCTATGGAACTGTAGGTAATGGAAATCTTCCCTCTATAAACAATGTTCTGCTAGTAGATGGATTAATGCATAATCTGTTATCCATAAGTCAATTAAGTGATAACGGTTATGATATAATATTTAATCAAAAATCATGTAAAGCTGTTAGTCAGAAAGATGGGACCATCCTATTTAATAGAAAGAGGAAAAACAACATTTATAAAATCAAACTTTCTGAACTAAAAAGTCAGAATGTAAAATGCCTTATGTCTGTTAACAACGAGCAATGGATCTGGCACAGAAGATTGGGGCATGTTAGTATGAGAAGAATATCTCAGATTAACAAACTCAATCTGGTCAGAGGACTTCCTAATCTGAAGTTCAATTCAGATGCTCTGTGTGAAGCATGTCAGAAAGGCAAGTTTGCAAAACCTTCTTTCAAATCTAAAAATGTTGTTTCTACCTCTAAGCCATTAGAACTTCTGCACATTGACTTATTTGGACCAGTTAAAACTGCTTCAGTAAGTGGCAAGAAGTACGGGTTAGTAATCGTAGATGACTATAGCAGATGGACATGGGTAAAGTTCTTAAGACACAAGGACGAGTCATACTCTGTGTTTGTCACCTTCTGTAACCAAGTTCAGAATGAAAAGGATCTTAGAATCGTTAAAGTCAGAAGTGATCATGGTGGAGAGTTTGAAAACAAAGATTTTGAGTCATTCTTTAATGACAAAGGCATTCTGCATGATTTCTCTTGTCCTAGAACTCCCCAGCAAAATGGAGTTGTAGAACGAAAGAACAGAACATTGCAAGAAATGGCCAGAATCATGATCAATGAGACAAACGTTGCTAAGATCTTCTGGGGAGAGGCAATAAACACCGCGTGCTACATTCAGAATAGAATCTCCATAAGACCTATTCTGGAAAAGACTCCATATGAATTGTGGAAGAACATAAAGCCCAACATTTCATATTTTCATCCATTTGGATGTACTTGTTTTATGTTAAATACAAAAAATTATTTGAACAAGTTTGACTCTAAAGCACAGAAGTGTATTATGTTAGGATACTATGAATGCTCAAGAGGGTACATAGTATACAATACAGAAACATAGATTGTGGAAGAATCAATCAGTGTTCGTTTTGATGATAAGCTTGACTCTGAAAAGTCAAAGCAGAATGAAGTTTTTGCAGGTATGGAAGTTGAATTTACAGGTTCTGAAGACAAGTCATCAGAAGCTTTAAATAAAGACACTCCTTCAACATCAGAAAGAGGCACTGCTAGCAATCCAGCAACATCTGTTGACCAACCTCAGAAAAGACTACCCAGAAGCAGCTTGGATCACCCAGAAGAAACTATCTTAGGAAGAAAGGAAGATCCAATCAGAACAAGAGCCAGCTTCAGAAACTCTGAGGAATCCCTCATGGGACTTCTGTCTCTGATTGAACCTTCTTCTATTGATGAAGCACTTCTGGACAACGACTGGATTCTAGCAATGCAAGAAGGTCTGAATCAATTCACCAGAAATGACGTGTGGGATCTAGTTCCCAGACCAAAAGGATTCAACGTTATTGGAACAAAATGGGTGTTCAGAAACAAACTGAACGAACAAGGTGAAGTCATAAGAAACAAGGCACGACTGGTAGCACAAGGTTATAGTCAGCAAGAGGGAATAGACTATACAGAAACCTTTGCCCCAGTCGCCAGGTTCGAATCTATCAGACTCTTAATTTTGTTTGCTGTTAATAAAGGCATCACTCTGTATCAGATGGATGTCAAGAGTGCATTCTTAAATGGATATATAGAAGAAGAGGTTTATGTGCACCAACCCCCTGGTTTTGAAAGTACAAAAAATCCAGAATATGTTTTCAAACTAAAGAAGTCACTATATGGTCTGAAACAAGCTCCCAGAGCTTGGTATGAAAGACTAAGTAACTTTCTGTTAGAAAAAGAATTCACCAGAGGGAAAGTGGACACTACCTTATTCTGTAAGTCAGTTAAGAATGACATCTTAATTTGTCAAATTTATGTTGACGATATTATTTTTGGATCTACTAATCCTTCTCTTGGAAGAAAATTTGCTAAGTGTATACAGGCAGAATTTGAGATGAGCCTCATGAGAGAACTGAAATTCTTTCTGGGAGTTCAGATCAATCAAAATCCAGAGGGAACTTACATTCATCAGAGCAAATATGTCAGATAACTTCTGAAGAAATTTGATCTCTCAGAATGTAAGTCATCAAAAATTCCAATGCATCCCACGTGCATTCTGGAAAGAGAAGAGGTAAGCAAAAAGGTAGAACAGAAGGTCTACAGAGGTATGATTGGTTCTCTTCTGTATCTGACGACTTCAAGGTCTGATATTCTATTCAGCGTAAGTATTTGTGCAAGATTCCAATCAGATCCTAGAGAATCTCACTTAACAGTTGTTAAGCGAATTTTCAAGTATCTGAAAGGTACTACTAATATGGGTTTATTTTATAATAAATCTAGTGATTACAGCTTAGTAGGTTACTGCGATGCTGACTTTGCTGGAGACAGAGTAGAGCGTAAAAGTACTTCTGGAAGCTGCCAGTTTCTGGGAGAAAATCTGATCTCTTGGTCCAGCAAAAGGCAATCCACAATTGTGTTATCAACAGTAGAAGCTGAGTACATAGCAACAGCTGGATGCAGCACACAAATACTCTGGATGAAAAGTCAGCTTGAAGACTTTCAGATTTTTTAGAGTAACATCCCTATACTCTGTGACAATACTTCTGCCATTTGCTTAAGTAAAAATCCTATTTTTCATTCTAGGGCTAAGCATATAGAAATAAAACATCATTTCATTAGGGACTATATTCAGAAAGGAATTTTGAACTTAAAATTTATTGATACAGACCATCAATGGGCTGATATCTTCACTAAACCACTTTCTGAAGATAGGTTCAACTTCATTCTGAAACATCTCAGCATGAAGCTCTGCCCAGAGTGAAAATGTTTTAATTTTATATATTAACCTTCAGAATGTGTTTTATTTTACTGTGAACTCCTGATCAATCTTCTTTCAGAAAGTTAGACATGCAGATTGTATCAGAGTCTATCCATAAAGATCTGAGCGTCTCATCTCAAGGATAGATGTGTTGTTCACCAAATCAAACAAGTGTCATCCAATCATCAGCAAATCTCTGAAGCAGAACACGCGTGCACGCTTCTGAGAAGGCAAAACGCTGATTGGATGCATTGAGACACATGTCTGGTAACCGTTCCAAATATCTTTCTCAAATCCCCCAAAATCAGCAAGCATTAAATGCGTGTAATCATGAGTTAAATTGTAATCATGAGTTAATTCTCTCTCTTAAAACCGTTTACGTTTTCAAAACATCTTTTGAAATCTATTTAAACGCCTTAACATCATTCATTAAAGATTTACCGTCTCTTGCAAACATCTAAATATTTTCTGCATTCTTACTTGTGTGTTCATCCTTTTCAAAGAAACCCCTTTTTCAAGCTTTTCTAAAAGAAACCCTAGTGTGAACATGGCAACTTCTAGCAATGTTTCTGCAGGTTCCCAGCAAGAGGCTTCATCTGAAAAATACCAGATTCCCTTCAGAACTCTACTTACTCCGGTGAAGAACTTGGAAGTTCTGTCTGAACTGATCGTTGATTTCAACAGTTTGAAAAAGAATGGCTTTGATTTGACTGAAGAAATTAGGGCACAAGGCTGGGAGAGGTATTTTGATAGGTTGGTGGGTCCAACATTCCCCATTCTGATTAAGGAGTTCTGGATTCATGCATCTGCTTCAACCCATCAGGTTACATCATGCATCATGGGAAAGAAGATAGTGATCACTGAGGATCACATTGCTAGGCTGATTGGATACAACGGTGGTGGCATCCGCTGTATTGACATGGCAAAAAGAGCTGGAAACACTGGCATAGTTGCTAGACAGATTTTCACTCATGGGGTTCCCAGCAGCAAGATTAGAGATTTGATGGATCAGCATAGAATCTGGGCAAAGATCATCTTGGGCTGCTTCAACCACAGGAAGCCCACAAGCTCTCTTGACTACATCAACATAGATCAGCAATTTCTGCTCTATTTTATTGCTAAGAAGACCAAGATCAACCTTGCTCATCTTCTGTTCAATCATCTGAAGACCAGCGTCAAGGAGACGAGAGAAGAGGAAAAGACTAAAAGGGATTGGATACCCTTTGGAAGATTAATATCAGATATTCTAACTGAGAATAGGCTGATAGAACACCTTACAGAAGCTCAGGAAATAAGCTCTCTGGAACCAGCGGTTGGCAAGCAGCTGAACGCCAAGAATCTGAAAAAGATGAAACTGATAGAGAATATCAGAAAGGAGCCCAGCGTCACTCCTCTTGCTGACATCACCAGCAGAAGAGTCCCTCTGAGCGACTTTCCCATATTCTCTGAGATTGACTCTAAACCAGTCATCGTTCTCAGATACTTGGATGCATGTAAAGCTGATGGCACAGATCCTGATCTGAACATCAAAGATCTGCACCAGCAAACTCCAGAGGTTACTTTGAAGAAGAATAAGAAGAGAAAGGCTGCTTCAGAAGGACCATCCCAGCAGACCCCAAAGAAGAGAGGTAATCTATCTGCTGTTAATGTTTTAAATTCATCTGTTGTTCCAACATTGATCCCAACCCCAGCTTCATATGAACTCCCAATTCCCATACCAACCATTGACGATACCGAACCAGAGTTTGATCCTTCTGAGTCACTAACTCTCAGGAGATCCCGCACCAAACCCTAAAATCCAAAACCCACAACATCAACAGAATCAGAACTTGATAAAGTTCTTTCTGAAATTGATCAACGTTCTTCCGCTCCCCTCTCAGAAAATCCAAACACTCAACCAGAAACTGCCCACTCACCTCAACCAGAACATACACTCTCACCCATACCAGAAATTCCACAACCTCCCTCTCCACAACCAGAAACTCCACCTCCCTCTCCATAACCAGAACTTAATCCACCTTCACCTCAACCATCATCTCCACAACCTGAGTCTCAACACTCTGAGTCTCACCACTCTGAACCTCAAACCCCTGAACCTCAATCACCTCAATCCTCTGAACCACAACCCTTGGCAATTCAACTGCCTTGTGGTACAACTGTAAACATACCCCAACTGCCATCCTCACCAGAAACTACCCCTCCTAATACTCCAAACAGTCCAATAATCATTTCTGATTCTCCCACTCCATCTCCCAAACAAAATACAGATGACCACAGCAAGACCTTCATTGACCTAACAGTCCTTGACCGCCTTGCTGACCTTAAAAACAAAATAGCCATTCCCAAACCCAAACAACTAGATGTTGGTTCTAGCATCTTGAAGTTTGAAACAGGAATGCAGAATTGGATTGCTTCTCTAAAGCAGGTTTGTCCTGGAATGATTGATCCTGCTGCTTCAGACCAACTCTGGACACAATTCAGAAATTGGGTACGCGCTGAAACCTTCAAGCTGCAAGACATAAACTATGAACGGGCTCAACAGAACTTCAGCAAGCTGTTGAAAGAAGTTGAAGGTCCACTCATGAGTCAGCTGCTGAAGGAGGAAGTGCTCTTTCTGGATAGTGAGCCATGGTCTGAAAAGCGTCCAGCTTCAAAAGTTCAACCAGCAGAAGATCAGACAATTCAAGCTGAAGATGTTAGTCAAGTAGAAGATGTTGCAGAAAGCTCTCAGAAGCATCCTGTTTTTGACGACTCTCAAGCTGCTTTGGACAGGCAGACTCTTGAAGAGCTGAAGCAGAATGATATTCGTCTGCAGCAAAGAATGGATGAGAATGATCAACGGATGAAGGAAAGGATGGATGTGCAAGATGGCAAGATTGATACATTAGTCAGCATGGTGCATCAGCAGAAGGAAACTGCTGATCAGATTAAGAACATGCTATAAGCTCTGTTCACACGCTTTCCACCCCAACCTTAGATTTTCATTCTTGATGTTTTCATTGTTTTCTTTCCATGTTTTCTGTACTATCTTCTAAGCTTTGAATTAAATATAAGAGTTTTTCTGCATTGATTGTTTTAACTATAATTACTTGCACTTTTTGATTGCTGACAAAAAGGGGGAGAAAAAGAATGATATTTTTCAATAACGGATTACTGAGACAAAAGTCTCAAACATTCTAACACTCTGATATACTTGAATGTTTCCTTGTTTTGCATAAGCTTACAGGTACAAGAAGTTAATTATCTCTGATACACTGAAGCTCTGCTTGAGTAAAGGAAAGATCCGATGCTCAAAGAAAGTAAAAGAAAGATCTGATGCTAAAGGATTCAAGGAATTAAAAAGGGAAGTAATAAACTCAGGGGGAGTCTTTCTGATCATAACTCTGATAGTTGTTTTCTTATCCCCTTAAGCTCTGATACCTTTTATTCCCCCTTATCTCTGATACCTACCTGTTTATCTCTAATACAATTTATTATTTGGTTATCTCTGATACTTTTCTCGTTAACTCTCAATTGAAAAAAATTCTAGTTTTTGTCATCATCAAAAAGGGGGAGATTGTTAGAACAAAGTTTGAATCTACTACCCTAAGTTAAAGTTTTGATGATAACAAAATACAAGAACATATAAATTGTATGATTCATGTAAGACATATATGCTACCTAAAAATTATGTTTTGTTTTACAGAAACTCTGATGAGTATCAGCATAAGAATATCATCATCAGCATCAGAAGATGAATTATCAACATCAGCATCAGAGGATGATATATCAGATGCCAGAATCAGAAGATCAAAGCATGTGCTTACGCTGAAGCTTGATGAACAGATCTGCGCGTAACAATCTAAACTCTGATCAAGACAACAACAATTCATCAACACCTAGCAGCGTCAGAATAAGCCAAAGCCAGAACACGCTTAATTGGCAACGGTACTGTGCATTCAAGATACTTTATTATCAACGGCATTATTCCAGACAAAGATCTTCTCAATATGGAAAGAATGTAATTGGCATTGAAACGGAATAACTGACTCCAACGTACCATTTTTCCAATGCTATATAAACAAGCAAGTAAGGAAAGAATTGGCTAATGCTCTACAACTCTCTACACGCCCAAAGCTATTCATATTCATCCTCATTCTCAGTTTGCTAAAGAACCCAAATTACTTATTCTATTGTTTTAGCACTCCAGTTCTTATAAGCTTAATTTGTGTAATATCACAGTTGTGATAAACAGTTTTGTAGAAAACATTCAACACACTTAGATTTCATTTATCTGTAAGAAAGTATTTCCTTGAGAAACCGTTTTGTGGTTTTGACTCAAGAAGGCTTTAGCAGTTGTTAAAGCAGTTGTAATATTCAGTTGAATATAGTGGATTAAGACCTCGTTGGAGAGAGGCGAAATCACCTTGACGGGTGAACTGGAGTAGTTTGAGATTAAACGAACCAGGATAAAAATAACGTGTTGTCTGCATTTGATTTCAAGTTTTACAATTCAACCCCCCTTCTTGTGTTTTTCACTTCTTCAATAATCTCCAAATGGAATCTGTAAGCCCATTCCCGACATCACAATGCTGATACTACATCATGCGAGTGCAAATTTCTGGGCACTCTAGTGTTCAATCATCTTCCACCTTCGGATCACGAAAGGCTCGAAAGCCAATCTATATCCTCAGGTTTAAGAAAATTGAACAGGTTCAGCTGTTGTACCCCAAAATTTTCCCTCCCATATTTCTTAAGACATTTCAAGAATAATCTCCAAGTGGCTCAAGATTGCTCAAGAGTTAGACAGTCAAATCATCTCCTAAGGCAGTCAACCTCAAATTAGGGTTTTGTGTTGCATAAAGGTCCTTGAAACCAAATGACCTCAAGTTCTCCCTAATCTCCTAATATGTTCTCAAGTTCATCCATGTCAAATTTCAAGCCTTGCAGAAGAAGTTTGGTCAGTCAATTGCTCAAGAAGTCCAAAAATCGATTGTGCTAGGGAAAAAGTCAACTGTGACCTATAAACAGTCAAACTTCAAGAATTTTTTGTCAACATTCTCATTTTGAAGTATAATTCATCATTTGATCAAGGTTTGATCATGATTCATCAAGGATTGCTCAAAATTCATCAAGATTCAAAAGTTGCTAAATTAGGGTTTTGTAGGAAAAGTCAACTCAACTTTGACCAAGCATAACTTTCTCATACTTTATGAGAAATGACCCATCCAAAGCTCATTTTTAATAGGATGCAATTTCCCACAATACATATTCACACCCCAAGATCAAGAAAGGCACTCACAAAAAGTTACAAATTTGGACATTATAGGTCATTTTTGAAAGTCAACAAAAACACCTTTTTTGCCAAAGCTTATAACTTGAGAATGGAATATCAAAATGAGATGAGACCAAACGGGTTGGTTAGAGGACATCTCAAGGTTTCTAAAAAGTCTAATAACCTTCCAAAAGTTCAAAATTGAAGAAGTTATGCATTGTTGAAGTTGGGCATTTTTCCAAAATTGCCAAAAGTCAACTATCCCCAAAACTTCAAATTTTGTCAAATGGGCCCACTTTTTTCCACTTGATTTGATCTTGTCACACTACACACGTGTCCTATCTTCAGTCTTGTGTCCATTTATTAATATTTCTATTTTATTTGATTTTTATTGAATTAATTCATTTTAAATCAATTTAAATCCAAATAAAATCTAAATATTGATAACTTGGTATCTTTTTGATTGATATAGGTCTTAAATATCATCATGGACATAATCAAATTCGAATCAAGCCATATCATGAACAAAAAGATGGAATTTGGACATTTTTGGAAGCTTTTTAATGGTGAATCAAATCACATCTTCAAGCATTAATGCACAAAGATTCAAAGCCCAAAACCTGACCTAATTCACTCCATGTTACTTATACAATGCAAAGGCACGGAAATTAATACCTAGAGGCTGCTAAATCACAAAGACAAAAACTTTTAAAAGGCAAAAAAGCTTGAAACTGAAATCCATTCTAGAGGCAGATTCAAGGTCAAATCTTAACGTAGACCTCTTGCTGGACATCCATTGAGTCTAAAGGAATCAAAAGCAAGCTCTCTCCCTCCCTGAATCGCGCTGTAAGTCCCTCTGAAAATCACTCTGCACTTGAAACCGTATTCTCATATTCATGCATTCTTTTTGCAAAATCTTTATACAAACATGTTTATCGTTCCATTTAGAAGCTTTCGGCATAATTTGATTGCATTTTCATAGCCTGTAACCCCCTAGCCGATTCTAGGGTTCTTGGTTCTTGTTTTTGGGTATTTCAATTGCAGGCAAAATTGATGCTAATAATGGACATGGACATGATCAGTGGAAAGAGATGAACACAACCATGTGTTTAGAATTAATTTCCATGGCCTAGAGAAGATTTTAGGAGGGTCATACGGATTTTGCTGCGGATGAAAATCCGCAGGTAAAATAACCAGGTCTCAGTGGAGAAGACGAAGACGTGCCCTCTCCCCATTGGCCCATTCATAATTTCGCGCTTATTTTTTTATATTTGTTGGCATGTTAATTGTTTTCCATATAATAATTGTTGTTTATTACATTAACAAATGGAAGGCAATGGTGTAGTGGCAAGCGCGTTATTTAGTGGCTCATAGGACCTGGGTTCGAATCCCAGGTCCACCATATTTTCATATTGCTATTTTTCTCTAGGAAATCCAATGTGCTTCAGCAAGTGTGGTCCATCATATTCCTTCAGATCTCAAGGCGCCAGATGGCCCCCAGGCCAGATCTGGTGGCCAGGAATGAAAGTCCATCCTACACTCAAGTCAACACGCCACGGGGAATCATGGAAAGTCAGCCTAGGCCAGCGCCTGTTGGGCCACTAAGCTGCTATTTTCACCATCCTTTTAGGCCCAACACCCCCTTTTTGGTTATTTCTTATTCTTTTTCATTTTATTTATTTATTTGTTTTATATTTATTATTTTTATTATTTAAACTAACCAATTAAAATATTTTTCTCATAAAATCAAAAAAACCAAAAAAATATGTTTTATTTATTAAAATTAAATTCATCATTTTATTTTTGTAAATAAATTAATTCAATTAATTTAGTTTTGATTAGGTATAACTTTATTATTTTTGCAATAATTAAAATTAATTTAGATAAATAGGTTTTTATTAATTTTAATCAAATTTATTTTTATTTCCTTAAATATCCAAAAATCCAAAAATATCGTTTTTTAAATTTATTTATTTATTTTATTAACTTAGTTTATTTTAAATTAAAAAATAATAACAAAAAAACACTTTCTTTCAAAAAAGGGCCAAAACCCTAAAAATGCGCTCGATTTAATTTCTCGCACGCTATCCGTTTTGATCATATTATTGTAATTGCTTCTGGAATGTAATAGCTTTAAATAGGACCTTTAATTTTTGTTATCACTTTATTTAATTTCCGCATTTTAATTTCAAGGGTTGTTTTTGGCGATGTAAATACCCGACGCCTTGTAATAGTTTAGATTTAATTTCCACAATTTAAATTCCGCAACTATAAATTGTTAGATGTTTGATAATAGGGAATGCATGATAAGATCAAATGTATGAACTTAAAATCGACATAGCTCACCCATGACATGTACAAAGATAAAATTAACCGAAATAACACACTCGCACATGCGCACTCTTAGGGTACACCTCACTTGGTTGCCTTCGTAAGTGGTCATTGAGTATAGGAAGTTTTAGAGGTCGCTCTCTTGTCCAAAGATCATAGTTGCCTCGAAACGGTTGCCTCGAAAAAATGATCTAAGACATTAGGGTTACCGCTAAGGCGTCCTAACATTGCTTTAGTGACCATACTTCCCTAATCGAATTGACCCTTAAAACTCCAACGACGATGCTACCTACTCATCAATAGTGGGATAACATTGTCTAAAGGACATTAGCACAGATTGATTCTTTCTTCGAGTAGGTAGAAGGTTCTTAAGTACTTGCTCCTTCAAAGCAAAAACTTTTCGCACTTACACCTTTCAAAACAAAAACTTCTTTCAAACCCACAAACACAAAGAAAAGCAAATTTTGAAAACACTTTGAGCAAGTACCTAAGAGCCCGTGGATAACCACGGATAGAAAGGGTGCTAACACCTTCCCTTTCTATAATCTACCCCCCGGACTCGAGAAACATCTCGAAAAAGGAATTTTTCTGTGTTTTTTTTCCTTTCCTTGTTGGATAAAATAAAAGGCGGTGGAGACTCTTGCTTACCGCGACATTTTGCAAAAAAAAAACGCAAAACGCGAACCAGCATTCCAAAAACAATCAGTTCTCTCCCACCGTATCACAGGGGGGTAGATTATAGAAAGGGAAGGTATTAGCACCCTTTCTATTCGTAGTTATCTACGGGCTCTTAGGTACTTGCTCATCATTTTCAACATTGTTTTCTTTGTGTTTATGGATTTTGAAAAGTTTTTGTTTTAACTTCGATTTAACTCTTGCTTCTGTCTTCAAGAGTGTAATGAAGTGTTTTTGAAAACTTGTTTGTAAAGGAGTGTAAGTGTGAAAATTTTTGTTTGGATTGAGCAAGTACTTAAGAACTAATCTACCTACTCGAAAAAAGAATCGTTTTATGTTCGTTTCCTTTAGAAAATTCTATCCCACTATTAGTGAGTAGGTAGCATCGTCGTTGGAGTTTGAGGGTCAATTCGAAAGGGACGTACGGTCACTAAAGCAATGTTAGGACGTCTTAGTAGTAACCCTAAAGTCTTAGATCATTTATCCGAGGCAACAATATCTGAGGCAACCATTCCGAGGCAACTATGATCTTTGGACAAAAGGAAGACCACTAAAGCATCCTATACTCATTGATCGTTTACCGAAGGCAACCAAGTGGGAGTGTACCCTAGGAGTGCGCATGTGCGAATGATTTAATTTTAGTTTATTTATCTTTGCACATTTAGGGTGATCTAACTGTTTTAAACTTAGTCATACATTATTGTCATGCAAACCCTAATTATTCATACATCTAACAATTAATTATTTGCGGAATTTTAAAATGCGGAAATTAAACTACGCTATTACAAGGCTTTGGGTATTTATATAGCCAAAAACAAACCCTTTGAAATTAAAGCGATAAATGTAAAAGTCCTAATTAAAATTATTACAAACTGTGAGCAGATACAATAATTGGGCTTGCTGAGAGTGTCAGGAACCGATTGGGATAGGCAACGAGTCTTAAGGATGCCCCGAAGTGCAAATTCGATCTCACACTTTTCTTGCTTTTTTTCAGTTTTGGTTCTTGCTCATGCGCCTGTTTCCAACTTTTTTTTAGGTCTGGCTTTGTTCTATATGTACCAAGGAATAGATTAGGGTTCCAAAACTGATCCAAATCTTTCTCCTTCAATGATTTTTGTTTTGATTTGATTCACTTCTAAGATCTTTCCAAACATGGCCGTTTTCAATCTTTTTGTCCACTCTAATGCCTTGCACGGATTTGAATTATTTTCTAGCTGTAATTGGAACCTGAAACAAGCACAAAATCTCTTACTTTCAATATTTTGGATTTGTTTTGATTTGTTTTGATTTAAATTAAATCAATTCAAACAAAAATCAAAATAATTAATAAAAATAAGATATGGACAATTGGAAAAGGCTAGAGCTCGTGGGCTATGTTGCCAACCCAAAACAAGTGAAAAAGATTGGGCCCATTTGGAAAAATTTGAAATTTTGGGGATAGTTGACTTTTGGCAATTTTGCAAAAAAGGTCAACTTCACCAATTCATAACTTTCTCAAATTTGACTCTTTGGAGGTATTCTTTGACTTTTTAGAAAGTTTGAGATGTCCTCTAGGCAACCCTTTTAGTCTCATCTCAATTTTATATTCCATGCTCATGTATGAAGCTTTGACAAAAAAGGTGTTTTTGTTGACTTTTCAAAATGACCTATAATGTCCAAATTCATAACTTCTTGTGAGTGCATATTTTGAACTTGGGAGCAGAATATGGATTGTAGGGAATTGCATCCTCTTCAAAATGAGCTTTGGATGGGTCATTTATCATAAAGTATGAGAAAGTTATGCTTGGTCAAAGTTGAGTTGACTTTTCCTACAAAACCCTAATTTAGCAACTTTTGAATCTTGATGAATTATGAGAAATCCTTGATGAATCATGATCAACCCTTTATCAAATGATGAAATATACTTCAAAATGAGGATTTTGACCAAAAATATTGAAGTTTGACTGTATCTAGGCCACAATTGACTTTTGCCCTAGCACAGTCGATTTTTGGGCCTTTGAGTAATTGACTGAGCAAACTTCCTCTGTAGAGCTTGAAACTTGACATGGATGATCTTGAGAACATATTAAGACATTTGTGAGCATTTTGGATCACTTGGACTCAAGTATCTTGATGCAACATGAAACCCTAATTTGAGATAGACTGTCTTAGGAGAGAGCTTGTCTGGCCAACCCTTGGTCTAACTTGAGCAACTTGAGGATCTTTCTTGAAACTTTTTGAGAAATATGGGAGGGAAAATTTTGGGGTACAACAGCTTCCCCTATTCAATCTTCTCAAACCTGAAGATTTAGATTGGCTTGTCTGCCTTTCGTGATCTGAAGGTGGAAGATGATTGAACACTAGAGTGCCTAGAAATTTGCACTCGCATGAAGTGGTAATTGTCTTATAATGTCGGGAATGGGATTACAGATGCCATTTGGAAATTGCTGACAAGGGGATGGGCTTAAAGATGCCATCTGAAAGAGTGTCAATCGCATAAGAGATTCCTTAGCGAGAGCTTGTATACCTGTCGTTGAGAAAGATTCCGCTGGGGAATGCTGATCTCTGTTGAAAGAAGTCGAATTTTAGGAGTTCCGGTTGTCCGTAATTCTGCTGGTGAGAATTTTAGGAACTTCGGTCGTCCGTATTCTGCTGGTGAGAATTTTAGGAACTTCGGTTATCTGTATTCTACTGAGGAAACATCTCTATTGACATTTAGGAACTTCGATCGTCCGTTATTCAACTGAGGAAAGCATCTCTATTGACATTTAGGAACTTCGATCGTCCGTTATTCAACTAAGGAAACATCTCTATTGACATTTAGGAACTTCGATCGTCCGTTATTCAACTGAGAAAAACATCTCTATTGACATTTTAAGAACTTCGATCGTCCGTTATTCAACTGAGGAAACATCTCTATTGACATTTAGGAATTTCGATCGTCCGTTATTCAACTGAGGAAACATCTCTATTGACATTTAGGAACTTCATTCATCTGTTATTTAATTGAGGAGAACATCTCTGTTGACATTTAGGGACTTCAGTCATCTGTTATTCAACTGAGGAAAACATCTCTGCTGACATTTATGAGCTTCAATCATCCGTTATTCAACTGAGGAATCATCTCTGCTGACATTTAGGAACTTCATTCATCCATTATTCAACTGAGGAAAACATCTCTGTTGACTTTTAGGAACTTCAGTCATCCGTTATTCAACTGAGGAATCATCTCTGCTAACGTTTAGGAACTTCAGTCATTCGTTATTCAACTGAGGAAAACATCTCTGCTGACATTTAGGAACTTTAGTCATCCGTTATTCAACTGAGGAAAACATCTATGTTGACATTTAGGAACTTCAGTCATCCGTTATTCAACTGAGGAATCATCTCTGCTGACATTTAGGAACTTCAGTCATCCGTTATTCAACTGAGGAAAACATCTCTGTTGACATTTAGGAACTCCAATCATCCGTTATTCAACTGAGGAAAACATCTCTGTTGACATTTAGGAACTTCAGTCCTTCGTTATTCAACTGAGGAAAACATATTTGTTGACATTTAGGAACTTCAGTCATTCATTATTCAACTGAGGAATCATCTCTGCTGACGTTTAGGAACTTCAGTCATCCGTTATTCAACTGAGGAAAACATCTTTGTTGACATTTAGGAACTTCAGTCATCCGTTATTCAACTGAGAAAAACATCTCTATTGACATTTAGGAACTTCAGTCATCCGTTATTCAACTGAGGAATCATCTCTGTTGACATTTAGGAACTTCGATCGTCCGTTATTCAACTGAGAAAAACATCTCTATTGACATTTTAGGAACTTCGATCGTCCATTATTCAACTGAGGAAACATCTCTATTGACATTTAGGAACTTCGATCGTCCGTTATTCAACTGAGGAAACATCTCTATTCACATTTAGGAACTTCAGTCATCCGTTATTCAACTGAGGAGAACGTCTCTGTTGACATTTAGGGACTTCAGTCATCCGTTATTCAACTGAGGAAAACATCTCTGCTGACATTTAGAAGCTTCAGTCATCTGTTATTCAATTGAGGAATCATCTCTACTGACATTTAGGAACTTCAGTCATCCGTTATTCAACTGAGGAAAACATCTCTGATGACATTTAGGAACTTCAGTCATCCGTTATTCAACGGAGGAAAACATCTTTGTTGACATTTAGGAACTTCAGTCCTCCGTTATTCAACTGAGGAAAACATATTTGTTGACATTTAGGAACTTCAGTCATCCATTATTCAACTGAGGTAAAGACTTCATAGCTTGAATTTTGGGAGAATTTGATTGTATCTTTCCTGAAAGGTAAAGGTTAGCTGTATGTAATGCATGATATGTATCAAGCAATGATGTTCTCAAAATAAATGAGATTGTTTTGTATGATGCATATATGCATGTGTCATGATGTATGGAAATGTGATGTTTTTAGCTGGGGAAAATAAATCCCGGATAGCTGCTGGAGAAAAGAGTTGAATTCTTTGTTTCCACTGGGGATAGCGAATGAAGATGATTGTGAGAATAATCCGGTAGGAGAAGATAACTCCGCTGGGGAATAAACTGATGAGGAAATGGCTCTGTGGGGAAGACATATTCTTCCGAGGATCTGTTGATTTGGAGGAGAATAATCTTAGCTGGGGATGAATTACCGTTGCCGGCGATGATGAACTCTGTTGGGAATTGAATTTCTGTTTGTGAAAGGAATGAACTCCGCCGAGAATGATTTTCCAGACTCCACTAGGGATAACCTTATAGGCTCTACTGGGGACAATCTTCCAGAGTCTACTAGGGATAATTCTCCAAACTCCACTAGGGATAATTTTCCAGTGCTGATGATAGATAAACTTTGCTTGGGGAGAATTTTACCGACTCATTCGCGGTTGCGAGCCTCAGCTGGGGAGAGTGGTGTCCTGTTTTGGACAGCTAACATCACTATCTTTTCTTACTCTGTGGGGAGTGAATGTTACTGGGACGCGTGCTGAGGATATGACGATGGTTTTGCATCGAGACTTTTCTGCCCCTGTATCTGCGGGAGAAGGTTCCTGCAGAGGCCTTGTGGATCGAGTACTATCCCAACCTATGAGTTTCTGGGTAACTTTCGGTCGAAATGATAAGTCTTCTTCTGGTAGGCAAGTGACAAGATGACGATACATAGTCGTACGCTTTGATCCCTAATTTTTGCCTGGACCGCCCTTTTGGGTTTTTAGTCCACCAGGATACCCTTTTTTGCCCAAGCCGCCCTTTCGGGTTTTCGACTTGCCGGGTGTACAGATTTTTTCATTTTTTCCCCTAATTTTTGCCCGAACCCTTTTGGTTCGTCGGGATGCCCTTATTTTTGCCTATGCCAGTCAACCTAGCGGGTCTTTGTTCATGCGCAATATTTTCTGACTATGTCCACGCTCTCAGAATGTAGGGAGTTGTCACTGTCGGTAGTGTTGTGTTGCCATACTACCAGAAGATGTTCGTTTGATCATGCAAGATTCGCTGCTGGAATTTATGTCCAGTGCGCTAAGTGATTCAGATGGAAATTTTCCCCTGTCTATTTGGCATCTTTGAGAGATTCCTTGAATCTTGACTTGACTGCCCCAGATGATGGACAATGATCATGCCGTGCCCCTTAATTGGAAGTGTTTTTTCCACTTGAGGTGATCCTTTTTATTGAGAAGGTTTTTGTTCACTAGATATTCGTCGTGCGAATTTCTCTGCTGTTGAGCAAATAGTCATATGCAAACAATGTTATTTTAAGAATGCAAAGCTTATGTCTGTCTTGAGAAAAAAAATTTGAAAATGCATTTTTCAGTAAAAACATGCAATTTTTGTGAAACGTGATGTTAACTTAGGATTTACAGCAAGTCCTACAGGAGTCAGGATACCTTTTGTAACAGTATGCTTTCGAACTAACCCTTGCTTCAGCTAGGACTTTTAAGGGTTATAACCTGGCCTGGTTCATGGTTTAAGAAACAAAGGATAAAGGCTCAAATTTTATTTGCACCCACCCGTTCTTCGTGATGTTCTTCGATCCTAAACTCAGCTAATTGTGCATTTAGATCCCGTTTGAGTCTTTGCTCTGATATTCCAGTGATGGTTCGGATATTGACAATTTATTTTGAATAGGCGATCATTTTCTTTTTGTTGAGGGTTTGTAAGACCTCTTTCTTTTTGGTTTTATTATCCCTGTCTTTTGCCTGAACTGTTTCTTTTTGTGATTACAGTCAGCGGGATGCCCCAGTTTTTTCTTAAGTCTCCTTCATAGGTTTTGACTTAATGGGCTTTTATTCTTTGAGAGATAATGACTGCATGTCTGCACGATTATAGGGAACCATCACCGTCTTCTGATTCAGAAGGACGTCTTTGATGCCATTCATTGTGCACCTGGATTAACTTAGAAAACTACCCTGCCCCAGGTTGTGATTAAGGGTTTTAATTCGTGTGAAAAGAAAAAACTCCAACTTCTTTGGCTCAAAGGGGTTGACGAGGGATTATCTTCCTTATAACTCCACTATTTAGGATTTGAAACAACGCTTGTACATCGTCAGCAGGGTCCGTTCAAAAGCATACTGTAGAGATTGTGGTATCGTTTTCGTCATCCTCCCTCTAAAGGCTTAGAATTTTTTAATTGAGAGTTGAACATCACAAAAATGAAAGTAATTTGAATATAGTGAATATGAATGTATTGATTCAAAACAGACATATGCAATGCATTGATAAAGTAACAAAGCTTGACGTGAATAAATATTTGAACAATCAAAAGAAAATTACAAATTGAAAATTCTAATGAACAAAAAGTCTTCTCGTCTGGTCTCGTCACTTCAGAGGATGTGCCTTGGAGGGATGGTAGAAGAACTCAGCCTGACCATCTTGTGTAAACTCCAGCACTCCCTTATCAACCAAGTCCTGAATTTTATTTTTCAATGCCCAACAGTCATCAGTATCATGCCCCGGGCTGTTGGAATGGTATGCACACCTAGCATCAGGATTGTACCTTGGGGAGGCTATGTGGGGATTTTGAGGAGGATCCCTTAACATCACCAGATTCAATCTCAACAGGTGTTGTAAATCTTGAGACAACGGCATGTTGAGCTCGGCGAACTTCCTTTTAGGTGTATCTGGCTTACTCTGATTAACCCGTTGCTTTTGGCATGGTTGTTGTTGGACTTGTGAGATGGTAGCAACTTGAAGTGGTCCATTCTTTACCAATCCAAACCCTTGTCTTTTTGGAGGCTGATTAATGACTTGGTCCCCGGCCTTGACTATTAGCTTCATACTTTTGTATCTATCTTGATAAAGCTGGTTGATAATGGTTCTCAGTTCTTCTTATTCTCGGGCTAAGCTTTGGATAAAGGCCATCTGCCCCAGCATCTGGGTTCGCATTGCATCTATCCCATCTTGCAATTGTTCCAGCCGTTCGTCCTTATTGTTTTCAGGACTTTCCTTGACCAAGTTCCCGACGAGGAGTGTTTTCAACTCTTCATGCCCCTTGGACAGGTTTAGGAATACGTCCCTGAACTGAGCTTCTTGAGTTTGAAGATCTTGGTTGTCTTGTTGGAGAGCCATTGCTGAAATAAACAGCGAGAACATGAGAGGCTTATACTGGGAGACCTGTTATGCAATGATATGTATGATATATGTATGCAATATTTTCAAGGATCTCGCGGGGTAAACAAGAAACTGTTAGAATTTGAATTTTGCAGCTTTGATTGAAGAAACTTCGTGTCATCAAGAGTCCTTCTTCAAGAGTCAAGCTCACCATATCGAGTGGGTCATAGCCACCGACTCAAATTATCATGTTTTGATCTCTAGATGACATTGGCTAGAGGAAAATAAATCCCCTTTGCCCGTTACTATACGTTTGATTTACCATAACCTACATCACAAACCTTTGAGATCCTTGAAATGGTTAAGGAAATGTTAAGGCATGATGTTATGATGTGTATGCTATGCGTTTAAGCAAATGCGAGGTGATGTAAGTAAGTAAATCCGGCAAGAAATCCAAGTTATTGGATAAGGACTGTAAACAAAACCTGCAAAGAACTCATGTTGTTAGATAACAAACATGTGCAAGTAGTTCAAGTTGAAAGCACACAAGTCACACAATAGCCCTTAAATTTCAGACTGGCATGGAGTTTAGGTACTACCCTCTTGTAATTTAGTTGGTTCAACCTGTCCTAGTAATAGTAACTGGGTTCTAGAGGTTCTCAATATCATTGACCATCCTCGATCGGTCATAATTCCAATTTAGCAACCTTTTCTTGCAGCCGGAATCATCGCGAGAGTATGGTCTCAATGAGTGTAGCATACTCTTACTTTTCTATGGCCAAGTTGGTCAATTATAGGTTCTAAGGTCAGTTGATGCTTAATGACCCCTTAGCATCCCCATACTCTCCTTGTTCCTCCATAAGGGATATCGGTACCAACTAAAGTGTCACACCAACGTAGCTACTACTTCAACCGTATCGGTCTACACTGTACAGTTCCCTCACAGTCTATTGCTACTTACCTAAAAGGTGTCCCCAGATCTGGGTTAGGATCTATAGTAACTCCGATACAAAGCCCACAAAGATAAAGAAAACAGATCAAACAATTGAAAACAATATGATGAACTATTCCTAAGGTACACCACACTTATTCATCCTCAGCAGAGTCGCCAGTTTTGTGATACGGTGGCCAGAACCGGACTGTTTTGAAATGCTGGTTTGTGTTTTGCATTTGTGTTCACAAAATGTCGTGGTAAGAAATAGTCGTCACCGACTTTTATTTTATCCAACCGGAAAGGAAAAAAGCACAGAAAAATTCCTTTTTTGAGATATTTCTGAGTACGGGGGGGTAGATTATAGAAAGGGAAGGTATTAGCACCCTTTCTATCTGTAGTTATCTACGGGCTCTTAGGTACTTGCTCATCATTTTCAAAATTGTTTTCTTTATGTTTATGGGTTTTGAAAAGTTTTTGCTTTAACTTCGATTTAACTCTTGCTTCTGTATTCAAGAGTGTAATGAAGTGTTTTTGAAAACTTGTTTGTAAAGGAGTGTAAGTGTGAAAATTTTTGTTTGGATTGAACAAGTACTTAAGAACTAATCTACCTACTCGAAAAAAGAATCATTCTATGTTCGTTTCCTTTAGACAATGCTATCCCACTATTAGTGAGTAGGTAGCATCGTCGTTGGAGTTTGAGGGTCAATTCGAAAGGGACGTACGGTCACTAAAGCAATGTTAGGACGTCTTAGTAGTAACCCTAAAGTCTTAGATCATTTATTCAAGGCAATAATATCCGAGGCAACCATTCCGAGGCAACTATGATCTTTGGACAAAAGGACGACCACTAAAGCATCCTATACTCAATGACCGTTTACCGAAGGCAGACAAGTGAGAGTGTACCCTAGGAGTGCGCATGTGCGAATGATTTAATTTCAGTTTATTTATCTTTGCATATTTAGGGTGATCTAATTGTTTTAAACTTAGTCATACATTCTTGTCATGCAAACCCTAATTATTCATACATCTAACAGTTAATGATTTGCGGAGTTTTAAAATGCGGAAATTAAACTACGCTATTACAAGGCTTCGGGTATTTACATAGCCAAAAACAAACCCTTTGAAATTAAAGCGATAAATGTAAAAGTCCTAATTAAAATTATTACAAACTGAGAGCAGATACAATAATTGGGCGAAATAATAATAAAGTGCACGATGATAAATTGAATCAATGAGAAATTAGGGTTTTAACCCTTCTATCCTAATGAAAAGAAAACTTGTTTTTTTTGTTGTTTTTAATATTTTCTTAAAAAATGATTAGGTTTTTTTAGAATTAAATGCAAAATTAATTAGTTATTAAATTAATTAATGAAAATAATTACATGACATATTTTTGGGTTTTTTTAATTTTAGGAAAGAAAAAAAATATTAAGTTAGTAATAAAAACCTATTTATTCTAATTAATTTTAATTATTTGCAAAAAGAATTAAAATTGTCTAAATTAATAAACCTAATTAAATTAATTTATTTATTTTATAAAAAATAAGATCTAGACCTAATTTGTGAAAAATAATATTTTTGTGGTTTTTTTAATAAAAAGAAAATAATTTTTGGTTGATAATTAAGTTATATAAGTTACTTAAATGAAATATAAAAAGAAAAAAAAGGATAAGAGATGGGCCTGAAAAATGGGGTGTGAAAAGCAATTTCCTGGGCCCAATTGAGTGAAATCTGTTTGACTTTTGAGATCCTATGTGGCGCGCTTGACTTGGCTTTTGGTGCACCTTCAATGGTGGCCATCAGATTTGGCCATCCAGCCACTTGGCATACCAGATCTTGAGGGAGTATGATGGGCATTAGGCTTGTACGCGCATTGGGTTGCCTGCAAGAAAATATGAAAATAACAAATGCTGGAGGCAGGGATCGAACCCCTGACCTCCAGCCTTCCAATGCCTTAAGCGCTGCTTGGCTACCACTGGGCCACTTTGCTTTCACTGTACATATAATGAATAATAATAATAATAATATACAAAAACGTGCATTAGTGGAGAACAAAAAGAAAATGCACGCTGACATTTGAATGGGCCAATGGTAGGGTGACAACTAATCGTCTCCTTCCTCTCTATGTGGGTAAAAGTTTCAGACTTTTACCTACGGACGTTTGTTCGTAGATATAAGCAATGCTTGTTCAAAAATCCTCCATGGGCCATATAAATGAAACCTAGCGCCATGGTTGAGCTCGTCTCATCATCCTGAACATGATGGTATCCTTCACCAAGGCTAATTTTCCCTGTAATCAAAATCCCTAAAACAGACTCTAAAACCCTAACAATGGCAATTCACGATTCAGTCCATTAAAATGCAATGGCTATTGTAGAAAGTTTGCAAATATTATGGTGATCAAGAATGTACAATTATTTTATGCTATAAGTGCAAGAACAATGCTATTCGAATTCTAAAAGATTGCAATACCGTGACGGACTTACAATGCGTTGTAGGGCTTGAAAACGCTTGCTTTCGATTGCTTTCGCTTGCTGAGAGTGTCAGGAACCGATTTGGATAGGCAACGAGTCTTGAGGATGCCTCTAAGTGCAAATTCGATCTCACACTTTTCTTGCTTTTTTTCAGTTTTGGTTCTTGCTCATGCGCCTGTTTCCAACTTGTTTTTAGGTCTGGCTTTGTTCTATATGTACCAAGGAATAGATTAGGGTTCCAAAACTGATCCAAATCTTTCTCCTTTAATGATTTTTTATTTGATTTGATTCACTTTTTAGATCTTTCCAAACATGGCCTTTTTCAATCTTTTTGTCCACTCTAATGCCTTGCACGGATTTGAATGATTTGCTAGCTGTAATTGGAACCTAAAACAAGCACAAAATCTCTTACTTTCAATATTTTGGATTTTATTTGATTTGTTTTGATTTAAATTAAATTAATTCAAACAAAAATCAAAATAAATAATAAAAATAAGATATGGACAAGTGGAAAAGGCTAGAGCTCGTGGGCTATGTTGCCAACCCAAAACAAGTGAAAAAGATTGGTTCCATTTGGCAAAATTTGAAATTTTGGGGATAGTTGACTTTTGGCAATTTTGCAAAAAATGTCAACTTCACCAATGTATAACTTCCTCAATTTTTACTCTTTGGAGGTATTCTTGGACTTTTTAGAAATCTTGAGATGTCCTCTAGGCAACCCTTTTGGTCTAATCTCAATTTGATATTCCATGCTCATGTATGAAGCTTTGACAAAAAAGGTGTTTTTGTTGACTTTTCAAAATGACCTATAATGTCCAAATTTATAACTTCCTGTGAGTGCATATTTTGAACTTGGGAGATGAAGATGGATTGTATTTAATTGCATCCTCTTCAAAATGAGCTTTGGATTGTTCATTTCTCATAAAGTATGAGAGAGTTATGCTTGGTCAAAGTTGAGTTGACTTTTCCTACAAAACCCTAATTTAGCAACTTTTGAATCTTGATGAATTATGAGCAATCCTTGATGAATCATGATCAACCCTTGATCAAATGATGAAATATACTTCAAAATGAGGATGTTGACCAAAAATCTTGAAGTTTGACTGTATGTGGGCCACAATTGACTTTTGTCCTAGCATAGTCGATTTTTGGGCCTTTGAGCAATTGATTGAGCAAACTTCCTATGTAGGGCTTGAAACTTGACATGGATGATCTTGAGAACATATTAAGACATTGGTGAGAATTTGGGATCACTTGGAATCAAGTATCTTGATGCAACATGAAACCTTAATTTGAGATAGACTGTCTTAGAAGAGAGCTTGTCTGGCCAACCCTTGGTCTAACTTGAGCAACTTGAGGATCTTTCTTGAAATGTTTTGAGAAATATGGGAGGGAAAAATTTTGGGTACAACAGAGTCTACTGGGGACAATCCTCCAGACTCCACTGGGGATAATTTTCTAGTGCTGACGTGGATAAACTCTGCTTGGGGAGAATATTGCCGACTCATTTGCGATTGCGAGCCTCAGCTTGGGAGAATTAGCACCATTGTCCTTCTCCTTACTCTATGGGGAATGAATGTACCTTCAATCGTTTTCTCCAACTAGGTCTATCCCTATACCTGGTAGATAGAGCAACTGTACAATTTGCACATTTCTTATTGCCCCTGTTTCTGATATTACGAGTAATCGTCTTTTGTTTCGCATGTAAATATTTATGAGCAGCAATCAATGTCAAATGCATATATCAAAAATGAACATTGGATGTTCTTGCAAAACAAAACAGAAAAAGGAAAACAATTTGAAATTTCTTTGTGAAAATGAATTGTATTGACTTTGAAGTTTGGCATGTAAATAGGCTTCTTTTGTACAAGAGGTTGACGTCCTACTAAGAGAACGCCGCTGAACAAATAGAATTTATACAATTTGTGACAAAAAAATAGCTATGTGAACAATCCCATTGGGTTCCAACTCTGCTAATGCCTTTATATCCTCGAGCATCTCATCACTTTGCTACTTGGTTGAAGGTAGATCAGATTGATTAGTGTCGTCCGAGCTTGATAGTTGATACCGAAGTCTGGTTGCAAGATGATCCAATGAGACATAGTGTTACGCCTTAATCCCTAATTTTTGTCTGGACCGCCCTTTCGGGTTTTCAGTCCACCGGGATACCCCTTTTTGCCCAAGCCGCCTTTTCAGGTTTTTGACTTGTCGGGTGTACATATTTTTTCATTTTCATCCCTTATTTTTGCCCGAACCCTTTTGGTTCGCCGGGAAGCCCTTATTTTTTCCTAGGCCAGTCAACCTAGCGGGTCTTTGATTATGCATAGTATTTTTTCAATATGTCTGCATTGACAGGGTGAGGAAGGTCGTCACCATCCATGGTGGTTAGAATCATAGCTCCTCCCGAGAAAATGTTCTTAACCATAAATGGCCCTTCGTACGTAGGGGTCCATTTGCCCCTGGGATCACCTTGAGGTATTATGATGCATTTGATCACCAGATCCCCAACTTAATACTCTTGTCGTCTGACCTTCTTGTTAAATGCCTTGATCATTCGCTTTTGATATGTCTGACCATGAAAAATAGCAGTAATTCTCTTTTCATCGATTAAGTTTAGTTGATCAAGTCAGGTCTGGATCCAGTCATCTTCACTCAAACCTGCGTCTTTCATAATCCGAAGAGAGGGTATCTGAACTTCAATAGGCAAGACGGCCTCCATGCCATATACCAAGGAATAGGGTGTTGCCCATATTGACGTCCGCGCTGAGGTACGGTACCCATGAAGAGAAAACGGTAACATCTCGTGCCAGTCTTTGTATGTCACCATCATCTTCTGCACAATTTTCTTGATGTTCTTATTAGCCGCTTCAACAGCCCCATTCATCTTCGACTGATAAGGAGAAGAGTTGTGATGTTGTATCTTGAACTGCTTGCAGAGCTCGATGATCATTGTATTGTTGAGATTTGTACCGTTGTCCGTAATGATCCTCTCTGGTACACCATATTAACAGATCAGATTGTGCCGAATAAACCGTGCCACGACATTCTTGGTTACGGTAGCAAAGGAAGCTGCTTCAACCCACTTTGTAAAGTAATCAATTGCTACCAAGATGAAACGATGCCCGTTATACATAGTAGGTCTGATCTCGCCGATCATGTCGATGCCCCACATTGTAAAAGGCCAAGGCGTTGTCAAGACGTTCAGAGGAACTGGAGGTATGTGCACCTTATCAGCATAGAATTGGCATTTGTGACAGGTCCGAGAATGATGATAACAGTCGGCTTCCATGGTGGATCAATAATATCCTGCCCGTAGGATTTTCTTTGCCATGGTGTGTCCACTGGAATGAGTTCCGAAAGTACCTTCATGTAACTCTACCATAATTCTTTATGCCTTGTTCTTATCCACACAACGCAGTAAGGTCGAATCATGGTTACGCTTGTAAAGAATACCATTACTGATGAAGAACTTCGCCGCGAACCTCCTCAGAAACTTCTTATCATTAACAGATGCGCCCTCAGGGTATTCTTGAGCCTCAAGATACCTCTTCACCTCGTGAAACCAGGTTTTATCTGCTACCTCTTCAGTCTCAATGTCACAACAATGTGCGGGTTCGCCCAACCTCTCAATGGTAATCTGGGGAGCCTCATTGTCCCACCTGAACTTGAACATAGAAGACATCGTAGCTAGTGTGTCTTCCAACTGATTCTCTTCTCTTGGGAAGTGTTCAAAGGTTATCTCTTCGAAGTGCGAAAGCAACGTCAACACATTCTTTGTAAGGAATAAGATTTGGGTGTTTCGTATCCCACTCGCCTTTGATCTGACTGATCACGAGAGAGGAATATCCGAATACACTTAAGAACTTTATCCTTAGGTCAATTGCTGCTCAAAGACCCATGATGCACGCTTCATACTCCGCCATATTGTTGGTCCAGTTAAAACATAATCGGGTGGTAAACAGAGTATGACAGCCTTCAGGAGATATGATCATGGCGCCAATGCCATTACCCAAAGCGTTTGAAGCTCCATCAAAGTACATAGACCATCAGGATCCCTCCTCAGGTCATTCATCCGGTCCAGGTGTCTCACAGTCAGTCACCAACATGATATTCTCATCCGCGAACTCGAAGCTCATAGACTGGTAATCATCCACTGCCTGATGTGCCAGATGATCTGCCAACACACTTCCCTTAATTGCCTTTTGGGTCGTGTATTAGATGTCATACTCAGTCAATATCATCTTCCATCTCGTTATTCTTCCGGACAATGCAGGCTTTTCGAAGATATACTTGATTGGATCCATCTTTGATATCAATAGCAGTCAGGTGTGAGATGAATCAGGCAATATAGTTCAGTCGTCCCAAAAAGCCTCTGACTTCTTTTTCGGTTCGGGGAGCTGGCATCTCCTGTATAGCCTTTACTTTTGTAGGATCCACCTGAATACCTTTATCACTAACGACAAAACCCAACAGCTTACCAGACCTCACTCCAAAAGTGCACTTGTTCGGGTTTAACCTCAACTTGTACAACTTTAACCTATCAAATAGATTCTGAAGGTGGTCAAGATGTTCTTCCTCAGTCTGGGACCTCGCAATCATGTCGTTAACATATACCTCAATCTCATGACGAATCATGTCGTGGAACAGAGCGACCATGGCGCGCTGATACGTTTCCCCAGCATTCTTCAACCCGAAAGGCATTACCTTGTAACAGAAGGTACCCCATTGAGTAATGAAGGTTGTCTTCTCCATATCCTTGGGAAATCATCTTTGGGGCTTGCCCTGTTCAGATCCCTATAGTCAACACACATTTGAACCTTACCATCTTTCTTCGGCACCGGAACCACGTTGGCAACCCACTGTGGGTAAGAAGTAACTGCTAGAAAACCGGCATCAAATTGTTTCATAACCTCAGCCTTGATTTTCTCGGACATCTCTGGGCGCATTTGGAGAACTTTCTGTTTCACAGGAGGACAATCTTCTTTGGTTGGCAGGCGGTGTACCACGATATCAGTATCTAACCCAGGCATATCTTTATAAGACCAGGCAAAGATCTCAACATAGTCCCGCAGCATCTGTATCAACCGTCACTTGACACTAGACTCCAGATTTGCACCGATCTTGACCTCTTTATTGCCTTTCTTTGTACCCAGATTTACTATTTCCACTGGCTCTTCATGTGGCTGTATAGCCCTCTCTTCCTGAATTAACAGTTTAGCAAGTTCACCAGGCACTTCGCAATCATCCTCACCTTCATCCTCGGCTTGGTTGATCGGACTTTCAAAGTCATAACTGGCAGTAGCAGAGTCGTTGTCAGTGGGATCCATAGTGGATATGGACCTGTATATGTGAGTGTGTGTAAGATAAATAACTGTTTTGATAAAGTGAAAAAAAGGAAAAACAAGGAGTGCAAAAATTTGAAATGCAAGAAAGCGTCCAATGCTTTATTGATGATATATGGAAATGACACATAATAAGCCCTCAAATAAAACCACGGTGTCTCGGGCAAGGCGCCGGGCCGTAAAGTTTTAAATTGTCTGTTACAAATCTCAAAACAAAAGTTTTATTACTGTGTAATAAAAGAAATGGGCACGAAGTCCTTCGCCGTCCAATTGCTTAAGCCATCGTTGGTAGTCGGATAAATCCAGCTGTCGAAATCTGACTCTTCATCATCATCCTCAATAGCATTCACTCTTGCGTCATGTTTTGGCATAGGAGAAGCGATGGCATTAGGTTTTTCCGATGCTTCAAACTCAATCTCTTTAGCTTCAATCAGATCCTGCACTTTATTCTTCAAAGCCCAACAGTTGTTCATATCATGCCCCGGGCTATCAGAGTGATAAGCACAGCGGGCGTTCGGATTATACAACGGTGATGTAGTACTTGGATTCTTCTGAGCCTCCCTTAGAGTCACCAAATTGGTCTTCAACAACTGCGACAGAATTTGAGATAGGGTCATACTGAGCCGAGTAAACTGTCTCTGCGGCCTGTCTACTCTTTGCTGAGTGTTGCGTTGTGGGGCAACAGTTGGTCTTGATATTACTACCGCATTAACCGCTTGGCGGCGCTCAGGTCGATTTTGGCTCCTCGAGTTGTAAACTGCACTAGATTCCTTCTTGAAAGGCTTCTTCTCTGTACTTGACGAAACACCCTTTTGTATCTTGCCACTTTTAATACTAGCTTCAACTCTTTCCCCGGTCATAATTAATTCAGTGAACCCAGACGATGAACTTCCGATCAAATGGTTGAAATATGGACCAGACAAAGTCCCAAGAAACATATCCACCAACTCCCTATCAGCTAGAGGGGGTTGGACTCTTCTCGCCAGATCTCTCCACTTCTGAGTGTAATCCTTAAAGCCTTCGCTTGTACCCATAGACATACCCTAAAGTTGGGTACGCGTGGGAGAAAGGTCGGCATTATACTGGTATTGCTTGTAAAAAGTCGCTGCGAGGTCCTCCCAGTTATGGACATTAGCTCCTTCCAGTTGATAGAACCATTCAAGTTGAGTCCCTGATAGACTATCTTGGAAGAAATGAACCCAGAGGTTCCTATCAACAGTATATGGTTGAATTTTTCTGACGTACGAGCGGAGGTGTAACTTCGGACAGGATACCCCATCGTAATTAGCAAAGACATGAGCTTTAAACTTGTGCGGGATCACGACCCCAGATGCCAAACCCAAATCTCCAAAGTCTAACCCAGGTACCTTCTGGACCTCCATTGCACTCAACCGGTCTTCAAGCTGCTTATACCTATCCTCAGCAGGAGGATACTGGTCTTCATCAAAATCTGTGTCATTGTCAGAAACCACAGGGCTAGGACCCTTCCTTTCCTCTTGATTCTCTCCCCCTCCTCCAGATGAATGAGATAAATCAGCTTCCTGTCGCAAATTGTTCTCGAATCTGTGACCCGTATTCAGCAGGACCACCCTCTTCTTCTTCTTCTTTTTGTCTTTCAAGATAAGAGTCTTCAAATCTTGTTGACTCTTGGCCAAGTTCAAAAATATCTCCTGGAACTGAGCATTCTGAGCTTGAAGAGCCTTGATAGCTTGATCAGTAGGTGTTTCAGAAGACATGATTGCTGAAATAAACAGCGAAGAGGATGAGAAACCTGTAATGGTACTTGTAATGAGGTGGATGGGAATGGAATGCGTATGAAATGATTTTAAAGACTTAGGGAGATTCAAGTTTGTAAACCAAAATAAAACACACTTTATTAGATTAAAACTTGAAACAATGTTTAACAAATGCCTTTAAGGCATTACAAAAGAAATACTAAAAAGCAAATCTAAACTAGAAACAATAAAAGACATCAGAACTCCCAAGGTCGTTTTCCTTTCGTGCTGACATAATCGTTGATTATCCTCTCATTCTCCAACTGCCTTATAAGCTTCAGGATCTTTCGTTCCTGCTCATGATACTTCTCTCTGTAGGTATCCCTTTCTTCCCTTAACTGGATCCAAGATCTCTTCAATGCCCCAATATCAGTAGGCATGTATGGATGGAGGACCATATAAGGAACCCCTTCTTCATCATCATGCTCTACAATCACCGGTAAAATAGCTTCATATGGCATCCCCAGATTTTGAGCACGGGCTCGAACCCACTGGAGATACGGTTGCATAGGGAGAGAAGTCTTCATTCCTAGCTCATGTGGTTCATACATGTTCACCCTGTCCCAGGCTCGTATAAACCTGCGGCGATGTCCCTCAACATCCCCCTTGAAGTCAAAAACAATGCTTGTAAGCAGCAACTCATGAGGACCATCCCTTCGAGCTCGTCCAAACTATCGTAAAGCCAAACAAGGATTATAGGTTATCCCTCCTCTAATTCCCAGCAATGGAACATTGGGGTATTCCCCACACCGATCAATGACAGCTACTTTTTCCATATCTTTAGTACTCTAAAGGATGTTCGTATGAGCAAGGGACATGATTCTGTAAGCCCAACCCATACCTTCCTCATTCTTCAATACAGATTTGGAGAGGTGAGAAATAAACCACTTCGCCAGCAGCGGCGTGCAACACAAGAGAGTTCCCCTTCTCCGCACAGTACGGGTATAGAGAGCATGTAGAATGTCACCTAAGAGAGTAGGCACTGGGTTACGAGACATGAAAATCTTGACTGCGTTCACATCGACGAAAGAATCTAGATTTGGGAACAGAACCAAGCCATAGATGAGGAGAGCCAGGATGTCTTCAAATGCTTGAAAGTCCAAACTATCCTAGAACTGTTGAGCTTGATCAATCAAAAACTTAGCCAAGAAACCTTTAACCCCGCTCTGAATCTCCCAGTTAGACACTACATCAGCCATTTTCAGATGTAGGGCTGAAGCAATATCCTATGGCCTAAGAGCTATCTCCAAACCTGTAAAGGGTGTCTGCTCTAGAATAGATATTCCAAGTAAATCAGAAAACTCCTCCAAAGTAAGGACCAACTGATAGTCCGGGAAGGTGAAACAGTGATGCAATGGGTCAAAGAACTGGAAAAGGACACTCATCATTTTCTCATCCAACTTGGAAGTGACCAGGCTAAGGAGATGACCATGTCTTCTAACAAAGGAAGAAGTATAAGGAACCTTTGAAACCAACTCTCTAAGCTGAGCAGGGATCTGCACGAAGTTGATTCGAATGGTATTTCTGCGCATAGAAGCCATGATCTGCAAAACAGAACAAAGATGAATCCCCTTGGTCTTTGAAATGGTTAGTCTAATGAAATATGCATGTGATGTCATGATGCATGATGTCATGATAAAAACACACCACAGGTATCACAGATAGCAAACATGGTAAGGGCAAACAAGTCACACAATAGCCCTTAAATTTCAGGCTGGAATGGAGTTTAGGTACTACCCTCTTGCAGTTTAGTTGGTTCAACCTATCCTAGTAATAGTAACTGGGTTCTAGAGGTTCTCAATATCACTGACCATCCTCCATCGGTCATAATTCCAGACACACAATCTTTTCTCGCAGTCGGAACCATATCGAGAGTATGGTCTCAATGAGTGTAGCATACTGCTACTTTCTATGGCCAAGTTGGTCAATTATAGGTTCTAAGGTCAGTTGATGCTTAATGACCCATATAGCAGCCCCATACTCTCCTTGTTCCTCCACAAGGGATATCGGTACCAACTAATGTGTCACACCAACGTAGCTACTGCTTCAACCGTATCGGTCTACGCCGTACAGTTCCCTCACAGTCTATTGCTACTTACCTAAAAGGTATCCCCCAGATCTGGGTTAGGATCTATAGTAACTCCGATTCAAAGCCCACAAAGATAAAGCGAACAAATCAAACAATTGAAAACAATATGATGAACTAATCCTAAGTGTGATACGGTGGGAGAACTGACTTGAGGTTTTGCGTTTGTGTTCGCAAATGTTTCGGTTTAGCAAGAGTCGCCACCGACTTTTTATTTTATCTAAAGGAAAGGTCAAAAAGCACAGGAAAGACCTTTGAGATGTTTTCTTGGGTTCGGGGGGTAGATTATGAAAAGGGAAGGTGCTAGCACCCTTTTCATCCATGGTTTTCCATGGGCTCTTAGTTACTTGTTTAGATCACTTGCTTTGCTTTTCCAATTGTTTGAAATGGTACTTTGTGTGGTTTTGAAAGTGTTTTGAAAAGAGGATATCGTTTTGGAAATCTTTGTAATGATTCTTGTTTGAAGAATGTATACAAAGATGTTTGTCTTTTGAAAAATGTTTCAATGTTTGAAAGTTGTTTGGAAATTGTTTTGAAATGTGTGTGTGTTTTTGAAAATAGGAAGATGGTTTGCAAATTGATCAAGTAACTAGGAGTTGTCTACCCTAATCAAAAGTCTTTCCTACACATTTTTAACCCTTTGACATTGTTGTTTTACCATTGTATTTGGTAAACAACCCTATCTTTGGATGTTTAAACGGGACAGGCGTGGGTCATCGTATGACCATGATAGCAATGGTGCCAAGTATCTTAGCAAGTTTTTAGGGACTAAGATCATTTTTGTTTAGGCAACCAAGATAGCGTCATCGAGGGACTATGATCTTTTGTTTTGTTTTGTTTTGCCAAGATACCTAGCATGCATACCATGTCCATTTTAAGGCAACAAAGTGGATGAAACCCTAGGGGTGCTTGTGTGCATTGTGTTGTCATTTTTCATGCATTTTAGTCTTGTATTTAGTCATGCTATTTGTTTTGGTTTTGGTCTTTGCATACAAAACCCTAATTTACTATCATGCATATAATACGGTAAATTGCGTAAAGTAAATCTAACTATTACAACAATATTATGGGAAGGGGGTACAAGTTTGAATAGGGGGATATTTCTCCTAATTTACTATTACAACCCAATTGAATTTATATACAATAAATAAATAAGAAAATATTTAAATGTGCAATAAAATGTAAATATGCAAAAAAATGTTTTGTATTAATTTTTATGCATGTAAAATAAATTTATTTAAGTATTTAAAAATAAGAAAATAAAAATGATTATTTTTGAAAAGGATGGAAACCCTAGTTTTTGTTTTTTAAAAGAAAATATATTCTAATATTATTTTATTCATTTATGTACAAGAAAACAAATAAAAATAATATATACAAAATGTTAAAAAAAAATATTGTATGAAAATATTATTTTAAGTGCATAAATAATAAAAATAAAATGTATGATAATTTTATACTATTTTACAAGTTTATTTAAGAAAAATAAAAGTATTAAACCTAATAAACTATTTACTATGCAAAAAATAAAATAAAAAAATATGAAAAAATGCAAAAAAAATAAAGAAAATATTTTTATGATTTTTAATGTTTAGGAAAAAATAAATAAAAGTCAGAAATGTGAAATATGCAAGAAAATATGAAAAATAAAAGAAATGGGCCAAGGGGGTGCAAATAACAAAATGGAGGGTGTGAAAAGTAGAAAAGCCAAGCCCAGGACCAGAACACACTTCATCCCTGTCCTCTGGCCAAAACGCGCGGCCCCTGTACTTCAAATCTGTTCTCTCTATTGCTTGCATGAAATCAAAAACTCACAACATGAAAGTTATAGCATTTTTAATCACGATTCCAACCATATAAAAAACTTGATCTAACTCTCAAATACCAGAGAGAATTTCAATGGCCCTAAATTTTAACCTAGTTTTTTCAGCATGTTCAACATCTAAATTCTCCTAGCTCGGTTAATATAAATAAGAACTATGCATATGTACAGTTCAAGCAACTTAAGGACTACATTTTTGCTTCACAAACCTAAGCCTAAGGATGTCTAAATAAGGAGATAGAAAGTTGGAAATTACCTTGTTCAGTTGAAGTTGAATATGGCAATGTAGCAACTTTGAGTGAGGCCTGAAAGTCTTTTGAACTTGCTTGATGTTCCCTCAACCTTTCCCAATGCTTAGCTTGCCTTGAACTTGCCTGAATGTCCCTGTAGAAGTCAACCTGCAAAGCTTCAAAATGAAAATGGTGAAGCTTGAAAATGAAGTTACAGTTGCTGAACAATGGCTTGGATAGTTTAGGTGTGATGTATGAAATATGTCTGAAGTGATTCAAGACAAAACGCACGAGGCAATTTGGTTTTGGCTTGGTGTTTGCAGAAGTGGCCCTGTTTTGACAAGAACTTATGATTTTGTGTTTTAGGGTGTTTGGGAGCTTGGAAAATCGTGTTTTGGCTTTGTTACAATATGATGAACTTGTTTCAAATGGTCACAAAGCTTGGTTTTAACAGATGCACAAGTTATGGACTTTTTGCAAGCTTACTTGCTTTTGAAGCAAAAGTTGAAGTGACAAAGGCCAAGGCTTGTACAGGCATGCTTAGAGTCTGCATAGGGTTGGTACAAACTTCCTGATATTCATGGACTTTGTTTGCTGCAAGAGATTGGGTCCAATGCGCAAGATAAACAAAATTGCATAAAGTGTGCTTTATCAAAGTAGCAATGTAACCTTTTTGTCATTTTTGGATTAAACCCTTGTACAAATCTCCAAAGATCAGAACAATGCCATTGTCCAATATATTTGCATTAAATGAAGGAGTGTAGAAAGGATTAGAACCTGTAGACCAAGTACAAGCCTGATCCAAACTGATTTGCAAGTTGTAACATGGTGCAAAATGCCTTGGACAAAAGTGAGAAGTGGCCATTTTCTTTCCTTCGATTCTCCCTAACCATAAATGATCTTGGAGAGTTCTTGGACATTTTGGAAAGCTTGTAACATGCTATACAATCAATATTTTAAATGAATTTTGAGATTCCACTTGTAACTATGTGAAAAGTTGCCATGAAGATAAGTTAAAATCCTGCCTAAACTAGGGCAAAATTTCACTAAGTTAAAAGTTTCATGGACCCCTATTCACAAAATCATAACTTGAGATCCAAGCATATTTTTGGAAAACTTTGTGAATAAAAGTTGTATATTTTGTGGAGTACTACAACTTTCATGTTGGAAGTTTTCATTGAATCCAATTGCATCATGGTGAAAAAGTTGGGAAAAGTTGGGAAAAAATAAGAAATTTTCATAACTTAGAAAATTTCTAAGTTATGAAAATTTTCAAACTTAAACCCTAATTTTCAAAATTAGGTTTCTTGGTGAACAAGTTTCATGTTTGACACATCTTGATGAAAAATGACCCTTGGCACTTGATTTTGACCAAAAAATCAAAGTTTGACTTTTCAGTGTACAGTTGATTTTTGATCAGTTGACTAGAAAATTTATCTGTCAATCCAATGCATTTGAGATCTTTTGAACCTTGTGATTAGGTAAAGATGATTCCATTGAGTCCTTGAAACCACGCTTGAACCCAATTTTCCATTGGCTAGGTGAAAAATCAGAAATTGCCCTTCTACAGTCAAAACCCTAAAAATGACCATTTTGCCCTTTTGATGATCTGATCAAATTTCTTGAGGAGTCGTGGTCCAAACTTGATTAAATGGTTCACATGAGTCTATAATGTTTATGTGGATAAAAAATTATGAGGTTTGACTGTAAATTGGCCACAATTGACTTTTTCGCAATACAGCTGATTTTTAAGTCAACTGTCCAATTGACTGGGCAAAAATTTGATTCAAGGCTTGAAACTTGGTATGAGCAATCTTAGAGGTCCAACATGAAGTATGAAAGTCACATGAGACATTGGAAGTCCAAAAATCCTTGTGCAAACTCCAACCCTAATTTCAGGTCATCAGTGCAAGGAGATGTCTTGAGCTGAGCAAACCCTAATCTGGTCTTGAGTCCAAAGAGTCTTGTGAGGAAAATCTTGATAAAGTGAGAGGGGAAATTTTGGGGTACAACAGCTGCCCCTGTTCAATCTTCTTGAACCTGAAGAGTTAGATTGGAGAGTTTTGTCGTTCATTACTCGAAGGTAAAAGATGATTGGACACTAGAGTGCCCGTAAATTTGTACTCGTCAAAGTATAGTTGAGGGAATGGGCTTAAAGATGCCATTTGGAGAGGTGACAGAATCTTGTCGGAGATGGGCTTATAGATGCCATCCAAGGATGTTTGTTGAACTGCATGTTGTAAGTCAAAAGAAATGAGTATCAGAATGGTATCCGCATTTGGAACGTATCTGAACTGTATCTGGAGACTGAGTCTGTATGAGCAATGGAATGGCGTCCGTGTCTGGAGCGTATCCGAGCTATAATTATATTTGAATCTGAATGAATAACAGAATGACTTCCGTGTCTGGAGTGTATCTGTATTGTATCTGAATCTGAATTCTGAATAGGCGACAGAATAGCATCCGTGTCTAGAGCATCTCTGAGCTGGGGAAAAAGTCAGAATAAGTGACATAATGGCAGTCGTGTATGGAGCGTATCTGGACTGTATCTGAAGTTTGAGATATGTATAAGTGGTAGAATGACTTCCGTGTCTGGAGTGTATCTGAACTGTAACTGGGATCTGAATAAGTGACAGAATGACTTCCGTGTCTGGAGTGTATCTGATCTTGACATTGATAGTTGAGTCTGAATGAGAAATAGAATGGCTTCCGTATCTGAAGCGTATCTAGTATGTATCTGATTGTCGAAGTCTGAATGAGTAGCATAATGGAATCCGAGTCTGGAGCGTATCCGTACTGTATCTTGACTTTGAATTCTGAATGAATAACAGAATGACTTCTATGTCTGGAGTGTATCCGTATTGGATCTGAATAAGAGATATTGAATGAGTAATAGAATGACTTCCGCGTCTGGAGTGTATCCGTATTGGATCTGAATAAGAGATCTTGAATGAGTAATAGAATGACTTCCGTATCTGATTCGCTGTATTGCCGAGGAAAATAAATCCTTGACAGTTGGGGATAATGAAAATCCTTGACTGCTGCTGGAGATTCAAAATCTTTAATTGTTGAGGATGAGAAATCCTTGGTGACTGCTTGGGGATTAAAGATCCTTGACAACTTCTGTGGGTATGTGAGAATCCTTCACTACTTTCCTGGGGATATAGGGATCCTTCAAGTATTTGGAGTTGGAGGATGATAAACATTCTATTGTGATAATAAAGCCAAGTGTTGTTTGAGAAACCTGCTTGGGGAATCCCGAGAACTTTGATGACTATGGCTGGGGATTACACAATGGGAATCCTTACTCGGCTGGGGAATAAGGAAACTTCTGATGATCTCTACGGGGAATTAAGAATGATAATCTTCAATCTCTTGGGGAATTTGAATCCTTGGGGATTTCATGCTGGGGAGTCAAGAATGAGAATCTTCGCTCTTTATGGGATTAAAAATTCTGACAAATTCATGTTGGGGAGTTATGGAGACTCTGGGAAATTCACTGGGGAATCAAGAATGAGAATCTTCATTCTGTTGGGGAGTGAAAACTCTATGGGGTGTAGCTATACTGCTGGGGAGTAGCTATCCTGCTGGAGAGTAGCTATCCTGCTGGAGAGTAAGTTCAGGACTCTGGGGGAAAAAGCTTATTCTTGTTTGGAAAAAGTTCAAGAGTTTGGGTTGTATGCCACTCTACTGGGGAATTATCCTAGTTTGGGGATAAGATAAAAGTTAACTGTTATCTGGTTGATTCTCAGACTTTAAGACAACTTGTTGGGGAATCCAGAGAAACTGGATGGTTTCTGTTGTGGATTGGTAGTTGGAAATTTTGACCTGACTGGGGAAGAAGGTTTCATCTCCGCTGAGGTCTGTAGTTCAAAGTTTTGCTCTGTTGGGGATTGGGAGTTTGAAGTTTTAACTCTGATGGGAATTAAGGGTTTGAAATTATAACTCCGTTGGGGATATGTATTTCAAGGTTTTAGCTCCGCTGAGGATCTAGATGATGTATTGCAGGGGATTTCTCTTGGAATAACCTAAAGACGTTTTCCTATACTTTCAACCTGTCAGTAACTATTATTTCCCATTTCGTTTATTTGTAAACATGTGATTATATTCAAATTCATATGCTCATTAATAAATCATTGGACGTTTTCAAATAAAACACAAGTGTAAAAAAGAAGAAAAAGGCAAATAGTTTTCTGCACTTTGAAGTATCTTTGTATTAACTTTGTGTAAATATTTTATACAAAGGAGACAGACATCCCAGTAAGAGAATGTTGTCATAAAAATGGGAGAAATTTATACAAAGAAAGATGGTTATGTGTGAAAATTCCATGGGGTTCCCATTCTGCTATAGCCTTCGTAACTCTGAATATCTTATCCATTTGTTGCTTCGTCCGAATATGATTGAGTTGATCAGAAGTTCGGAGCTTGTTTGTGAAGAGATTGTCCTTAAAGTGATCCAACGAGACATAGTCATACGCTTTAATTCCCTAACTTTTGCCTGGACCGCCCTTTCAGGTTTTCGATCCACCGGGAAGCCCTTTTTTGCCCAAGTCGCCCTTTCGGGTTTTCAACTTGCCGGGTGTACAAATTTTTTTTATTTATCCCTAATTTTTGCCTGAACCGCCCTTTCGGGTTTTTGATTCACCGGGATGCCCTTTTTTGCCCAAGTCTCCCTTTCGGGTTTTCAACTTGCCGGGTCATTTATACGTAATATCTTTTGACTATGTCTGCGTTTGCAGGGTGCGGCAGGTCATCACCGTCCATGGTGGTTAAGATCATTGCCCCACCAGAAAAGATGTTTTTGATCACAAATGGTCCTTCGTAGGTAGGATTCCATTTGCCCCTGGGATCACTTTACGGCAAGATGATGCGCTTGATTACAAGATCCCCGATTTGATATACCTGGCGCCTGACTTTCTTGTTGAATGCCTTGATCATCCGTTTTTGATACGTCTGACCATGACAAACAGCAGTAAGTCGCTTTTCACCAATCAAGTTAAGTTGATCAAACCGGGTATGAATCCAATCGTCTTCACTCAAACCCGCATCCTTCATGATTCTCAAGGAGGGAATCTGAACCTCAATAGGCAAAACAGCTTCCATGCCGTATACCAAAGAATAGGGTGTTGCCCCAGTTGAAGTGTGTGTCGTGGTACGGTACCCGTGCAAAGTAAACGGTAGCATTTCATGCCAGTCCTTGTAGGTGACTGTCATCTTTTGTATGATCTTCTTGATATTTTTGTTCACAGCTTCGACAACACCGTTCATCTTTGGCCGATAGGGAGATGAATTGTGATGTTGAATCTGGAAATGCTTGCACAAGGTGGTGATCATAGTGTTGTTAAGGTTTGTACCGTTGTCAGTGATGATCCTTTCAGGGATACCATACTGGTAAATAAGGTTCTGCTTGATGAAGCAGGCAACAACATTCTTTGTAACGGATGCGAAGGAAGCTGCTTCGACCCATTTGGTGAAGTAGTCAATGGCCACCAGAATGAAATGGTGTCCATTGGATGCTATAGGCTTGATCTCTCCAATCATGTCGATTCCCCACATAGCGAATGGCCAAGGAGCTGTTAAGACATTGAGAGGAACTAGAGGTATATGTACCTTGTCATAGATTTGACATTTGTGACAAGTCCTGGAATGTTGATGGCAGTCAGCTTCCATGGTAGACCAGTAATAGCCTGCCCGTAGAATCTTCTTAGCCATCGTATGTCCGCTAGAGTGAGTGCCAAAGGTACCATTGTGCAATTCAGCCATGATCTGTTCAGCCTCAATCTTGTCCACACAATGGAGTAGAATGCAATCATGATTGCGCTTGTATAGGATACCATTGCTCAAGAAGAACTTAGCGGAGAATCTCCTTAAGAACTCTTTGTCGTTGACTGAAGCTCCCTCAGGATATTCTTGAGCCTCGAGATACCTTTTGACTTCGTGAAACCAAGGTCGGTCCACTACTTCTTCGGTATTAATCTCGTGACAATGTGCAGGTTCGTCCATTCGCTCAATGGTGATTTGGGGAGCCTCATTATCCCAGTTAAGTTTAAAAATGGATGACATTGTAGCTAGAGCATCTGCTAGCTGATTTTCTTCTCGCGGGAAGTGCTCGAAGGTAATCTCCGCGAAATGTGGTAACAATGTCAAGACATGTTCTTTGTAAGGGATGAGGTTGGGATGTTTAGTGTCCCACTCTCCTTTGATCTGACTGATGACCAAAGCTGAGTCTCCAAACACAACCAAAGATTTGATTCCCAAGTCTATTACAGCCTTGAGACCAAAGATACAAGCTTCATACTCGGCCATGTTGTTGGTGCAGTTGAAGAAAAGTCTAGCTGTGAAAGGTGTATGGCAACCTTCTGGAGAAATGAGTATCGCGCCAATATCGTTTCCAAGTGCATTGGAGGCACCATCAAAGTATAGGGTCCATCGGTATCCTTGTTCAGGTCTGTCATATGGTCTGAGATCTTCAATATTGTCCAATGTCATAATGTCCTCGTCAGGGAAGTCAAACCTCATGGATTGGTAATCTTCGACAACTTGATGAGCCAGATGGTCAGCTAGCACACTCCCCTTTATAGCTTTTTGGGTCGTGTACTGTATATCGTATTCTGTTAGGATCATCTGCCATCTAGATATTCTTCCAGACAAAGTAGGCTTCTCAATGATGTACTTGATCGGATCCATCTTAGATATCAGCAAAGTGGTATGAGTCAACATATACTGCCTTAGCCGGCGAGCAGTCTATACCAAAGCGCAGCAAGTTTTCTCGAGCAGTAAGTATCAGGTCTCACAGTCGGTAAAAAAATTCTAAGGTAATAAATGGCATGCTCTTTTCGGCAAGACTCATCATGTTGGCCCAGTACGCACCCCATTGAATTCTCTAGGATGGTCAGATACATGATTAGCGGCCTTCCTTCGACAGGTGGCATCAATATAGGAGGTTCTAGCAAATACTCCTTGATTTTATCGAAAGCAACTTGACAGTCATCATTCCATTTAACCACCTAATCTTTCTTCAACAGCTTGAACATTGGCTCACAGGTAGATGTTAGGTGAGAAATGAACCTTGCAATGTAGTTTAGGCGTCCCAAGAAACCTATGACCTCCTTCTCAGTGCGAGGAGCAGGCATTTCTTGTATAGCTTTGACTTTGGCAGGATCAACCTCGATGCCTTTGTTGCTGACAATGAAACCCAAGAGTTTACCGGATCGGACTCCGAACGTACACTTGTTTGGATTCAGTCTGAGCTTGTACTCCTTCAACCTGACAAACAGCTTTTGCAGATGATCGAGGTATTCTTCTTCAGTTTGTGAACGGGCTATCATGTCATCTACGTAGACCTCTATCTCATGATGTATCATATCATGAAACAAAGCTACCATGGCGCGTTGATAGGTTGCCCCGGAATTCTTCAGTCCGAATGGCGTCACTTTGTAGCAGAACATACCCCACTGTGTAACAAAAGTAGTTTTCTCCATGTCTTTAGGTGCCATTTTGATCTGGTTGTAACCTGAAAATCCGTCCATGAAAGAAAACACCTTGTGCTGAGCTGTGTTGTCAACCAAGATGTCAATATACGGTAGTGGAAAATCATCTTTAGGGCTAGCCCTGTTTAAGTCTCTGTAATCCATGCACATTCTGACTTTGCCGTCCTTCTTAGGCATGGGCATAATGTTAGCAACCCATTGTGGATAGGAGGTAACAGCAAGAAATCCAGCATTGAACTGCTTCATAACTTCTGCTTTGATCTTTTCAGACATGTTGGGCCTCATGCGACGGAATTTTTGTTTAACTGGTGGACAGTCTTCTCTTGTAGGTAGACGGTGAACCATAATATTTGTATCAAGTCCTTGCATGTCTTCGTATGACCAGGCGAAGATCTCAACATATTCATGTAACAGCTGAATTAGGTGCTCTTTGACACTTGGCTCTAGGTTGGCACCCACTCTGACTTCTTTTCTGTCTTCCTCAGTACCCAAGTTGATTGTCTCTAACAGCTTCTCATGAGGTAGAATAGCCCTTTCTTCCTGTTGTAGCAGCCTAGCCAATTCTCCCGGCACCTCACAATCTTCCTCACCTTCGTATTTTGCATGGTAGACCAGATCTTCAGAGTCACTGAAGGCCATAGCATAATTGTTACCCATGGAATCCGGAATGGAAGGGTACCTGCATTTGTGAGTGTGGGTGTGTGTAAGGGATATCCACCTTTAAACAAATAAAATGTAAAAAGAAAGACAATGAACACAAAAGTTTATATGTGAAAACGTCCATGATTCATTAAAATGGCATATGAAGATGAAAAATCAAACCCTTACAAATGGACCTATGTGCCTCGGGTAAGGCACAAGTTTAAAAGTGTACGAATTGTTTTGAGAATTATTACAAACCAACATAAATGTTTGAAAGATAAATTACTGATTTATGAAAGTAATCGGAACAAAGCCTTTTGCTTCCCAGTTGCACAGTCCTCCGTCAATAGTAGGGAAAATCCAGTCTTCCAAGTTTTTCTCCTCTTCACTATCCTCCAAAGCATTGACTCCTTGATGGGTGATCTTCATTGGTGGCCCTCCGGCACGGGAGCGACGCACAGCCTTCTGACTAGCCGAAGTGAAACCCAAGCCAAATTTATCTGATTTTAAAGGAAAGTCAGGAAGCTGCCCCCAGATTGTGCTTCCTCCTTCTTCAATCACAGCCTTTGCATCTTTGAGAGATGACATACGAGGCACGGGTTTGGTAATCATGGGTACAGAAGACATTGTCTTGGTTGCCGCAATCTCCTAAGAAACTTCCTCGAAGTGTTGGAAAGGGGTCTCGATGAATTCACCATCCAATTCTACATAGCGGAAAGAATTTAGATGGCTTATCATGTATTCCTCTTCGCCGTGAACAGTTATGATTTTCCCCTGGACAAGGTACTTGAGCATTTGATGCAGAGAGGAAGTGACGGCTCCAGCATTGTGAATCCAGGGTCTTCCCAACAAGCAAGAGTAGGAAGGACGGATGTCCATCACATAGAATATGGAGTTGAAGGTTTCAGTTCCTACTTTAATCGGGATGTCCACCTCCCCGTGACCATCCTTTTAGAACCATCAAAGGCTCTGACAATGATGTTGCTGGGCTTCAAAGTTAGACCTTCACAATCCAGTCTATCCAAGGCTTTCTTTGGTAAGACGTTTAAATACGACCCAATATCAACCAAAACATGTGCTAGAGTAGTCCCTCTGCATTCCATCGAGACATGCAAAGCGTCATTATGTTTTCTCCCTTTAGATGTTAAATCGGCATCGGAGAATCCTATACCATTGTCAACTGTTAAGCTAGCTACACATTCCTGGAACTGATCCGCGGAGGTTTCCTGTGGCACGTGGGCCGTCTTCAAGAATCTGATCAAAGCTTTAGCATGAGCTTCTGAACAAAGTAGCAGGGTCAACATAGAGATTTTTGAGGGGGTTTTCCCCAGTTGCTCCACAATATCATAATCGCTTTTCTTGATTATTTTCAAAATCTCTTTCATTTCTTTTTGAGAGGTCTCAGGGATGACCAATGGCTGAGCCCTCGTCCTGACAGGCTCTTCTAGGATCCCTTTCCCTCTATCATCAGCAGCAGCAGAGGGGACAACCACAGGAGTTACAATTTCTTCAATAATTGGAGTTCTCGCATATATGTTGACCGGTACAGGGGTAACCTTAGGAGCAGATGAGGGTCCGAAGATTGCCTTTGGAGGGGCAATCTCCGGAGAGAAAATTCTTCCACTGCGGGTGATTTTACTCGTTCCAGCAATGTTCCCAATGTCGGAAGTCTCTTCATCAAAACTCTCTTCAGTTGATTCAATTTGCTTAATACCGTGGTAGTAGATTTCTCCACCATAGTTCCACGGTATTGATTTGTTGGACTTGTACGGGACGGGCCCTGGCATGGTTATCTTTAAAGGTACAGTCTTCGGAGCGGATGTAATCTTAACAGGTCTTTTGGAGACCTTGGAAAGATTGGCGGATATGGTTATTATTGAAATATCATTGACAGAGTCGGTGTAACAGGAGTCTTTTCAAAAAGGATTTCTTGGTTATCCATTAGGCGTTGGATGCCTAACTTCAACAATGGACAGTCGGTTGGTAAGGATGAACAAAGGTAGCAATCTTCTTCACAACCTGGGAAAATCCCATCCTTCGGCAAATTCAACTTGATTATCGGTAGCGGAGTCATCAAATCATCAACAGTAGCAACAAAAAGATCCTCTTCAACAACATGGGCATTGTGGCCATGCTTTGGCATTGGAGCAGATATTACATTCGGATTTTCAGGGGCGTCGAATTCAACTTCTTTAGCGTCTATCAAATCCTGAATCTTATTCTTGAGGGCCCAACAACTGTTGGTGTCGTGCCCCAGGCTGTCTGAATGATAAGCACACTTGGCATTCGCATGGTAGAACGGAGAAGTAGTATTCGGATTCTTTGGGGCTTCTTTCAAACTTGCAAGGTTTAACTTCAAGAGATGGGGTAGAACCTGAGCAGGAGTCATGTTTATCCGGGTGTATTTCCATACAGGCCTTTCCACTCTTGCTTGGTTAGTTACGGGTTGATTGTTTCTGGGCTGATTAGCTACAGACTTCTGAATCATTACGGCCCCCACCGCTGGCTGGCGCTCAACTCTTCCTTGACCTCTTTGGGAGTAAACAAATGATACTTCCTTCTTTGCTGGAAAAGTCTTTTTGATGGCAGTGGAAGCAGATGCATCCTTTTGAATTTTTCCGCTTTTGATTCCGGCTACAACTCTTTCACAAGTTAGAATGAACTCGGTGAACCCCACAGACGAACTTCCAATCAGGTGATTGAAAAAGGGGCCTGACAGTGTACCCAAGAACATATCTACAAGCTCTCTCTCAGATAGAGGTGGTGGTACTCGTCCCGCCAAGTCTCTCTGTGATACGGTGGGAGAACTCACTTGAGGTTTTGTGTTTGTTTTCGCAAATGTTTCGGTTGAGCAAGAGTCGCCACCGACTTTTTATTTTATCCTAAGGGAAGGTTAAAAAGCACAGCAAAAACCTTTGAGATGTTTTCTTGGGTTCAGGGAGTAGATTATAGAAAGGGAAGGTATTAGCACCCTTTCTGTCCATGGTTATCCATTGGCTCTTAGTTACTTGCTTAGATCAACTTGCCTTGATTTTCAATTGTTTGAAATGGTGCTTTCAATTGTTTGAAATGGTGCTTTGTGTGTGGGTTTGAAAAATGTTTTGAAAAGAGGCCAATGTGGTGGCAACCTTTGTAATGATCCATGTTGGGATGTATACAAAGGTGTATGTCTTTTGAAAAGTTTTCAATGTTTTTGAAAGTGTGTTGTGATGTGTTTTGAAAAAAATAGGCAAGTGTTTTTGTTTTTGCAAGTTTGGCAAGTAACCAAGAGCTATCTACCCTAAATTTCTCAAAGATCTTTGCTATGTTTTAACCCTTTTAACAATTTTGTTCCACCATTGTATTTGGTGGACAATCTTGTGTTAGGATATGAACGGGACGGGCGCGGATCATCGTTTAGACCATGATTGCAATGGTGCCAAGTATCTTTGGGCAATTTTTTCTTTAAGGGACTTGATCATTTTTTAGGCAACTTTTGAAAGCGTCATCGAGGGACTATGATCATTTGAATTGTTTTGTTTTTGCCAAAGATACCTAACATGCAATATGGCCCATTATTGAAGGCAACAAGTGGAATACCCTAGGGGTGCAAGTGTGATTAGTGTTGTCCATTTTCATGCTTGTTTATCTTGAATTTAGGTCAAACTATTTATTGTTTTTGATTTGCATACAAAACCCTAATTCTATCATGACATATTTAGAAAGCTTTTAAAGTGTGGAATTTAAAGGTCCTAAGCTATTACAACACAAATATGGGATGGGGGGTACAAATGTTCAAATGGGGAATATATAGCAAGAAATTTAAATCTAACTATTACATCCAAATTGAATTATACAAATTAATTAATTGCACAATAATTAAATAAATAAGATAAATATGCAAGATGCAAAAAATGATTTTTGTATGTATGTAAAAAAGTATTTTTTTTATGTGTCAAGTAAACAAAAATAAAAAGGTTTAATTTTTGGATTTTTTAGGTTTAGGGTAAAACCCTAATTTTGCTAAATAAAATAGTATTTATTATTTATTATATGCAATATTTATTAATTATGTACAAAAATAAATAAAAGGAAGTATATTGTAAAAAAGGTATTTTTTTTAAGTTAAATATTAATAAAAATAAAAAATGTATTATTTTTGTGTTTTTAACCTAAATAGACTAATAAATATATAAGTATTTATATTATTTATTAAATATATTAAATATGTACAAAAATAAAATATTTAATATTTACAAAATAAAGTATATTTTTTATAAAATATTTTCAAAGGTAAAATAAAAATCAGAAAATAAAAGTGTTTGTATTATTTTTAGTTATTTTAAATAAAAGTATATTTATGTTTATTTATATACAAAACTAAATGAAACCAAATAAATATCAAATAAAAATGTAAAAAATGTGGGAAAAATATTTTTAATATTTTTTATGCTTTAATAAAAAATAACAAATCAGAATCAAAAAGAAAAAATTAAAAATGACAAATAAAACTCAAAATGGGCCAGGGGGTGCATGTGAAATGCAGTGGTGCAAAAAGGAAAAGCAATCTCAGGCCCAGCCCAAGAGAGGTTGTCTTCAACCTTCAGACAAACGTTTGAAAATGCACGCGCTCTCTTGCCTCAACCACAACTCCTGATTCCTGGACTTTTAGCACAAACTTATAACATGAAAAATGTCAAGCATCAAGCCACGATTCCATACATACCAAAAACTTGATCTAACTCTCAGAAATGAGAGAGAATTTCTCCATCCCTAATTCTTAACCTAAGTTTTTGTCAATGTTCAGGTCTTAAATTCTCTCAGCATATGCAATATAAATGGAAAGTGAGGATATGAGTGGCTTCAGGGACATGAGTATGACACTTTTCATTCACAAACTTAAAGCTAACTCTTCCTAGATTGAGAGATAGAAGTCCATGAACTTACCTGTTCAACTTGGATCGTGTCTGGCAATGGAGGTACTTTCAGTGCAAAGTGAGGACTTGTGCAGCTTGCTTGAAGGTCAGGGATGCTTCTCCAACCTTTAGTTTGCTTTGAAACCAAATGAATCAAGCTATGGAAGTCAACCTGCAAAACAGAAAAAGTGAAAATGGTGAAGTTGGTTAGAGGTGTTACAGGTCGTGTCCAATGCTTGGGATAGTTTGTATATGTGGTATGGAGTGTGTATGAACTGGTTTTAGCAAAAATGCACGAGTGGATTGAGTTATGGAAGTCCAACTGCAGAGGTGACTCTGTTTTCTGCAGTAGGATGGTGTTTTGATGAATGATAAGGTTTGGAAGGTGGTTAGCTCGTGCCTTAGCTTAGGTTTGATATTTGGAATGTGTTTGACAAGTTTGTCTAAGCTTGTGGTTGCAGCAATGTGAGTTGTATATCAATATGCCAAGTTTCTTCTAATGTAAGTCAAAAATGCCAAGTTGGTTTCTAGGCTTATGCAGGCCCCTCAAATGTGCTGCAAAGCTTTGTCTTGATCAGTGGGATATATCCCTGAACTTGTGCCAAAAGGATTTGCATTGTACTTCTTGATTTGCAAACTTGACATAAAGCCATACTTTTCAAAAATGGATAATTTGCTTTTTCCATATTAAGGTTAATCTTTTGTGTAATGGCTTAATGGACAAGATAATGCTAGGACACAAAGGTTTTGCATTAAATTATTGAGTGTGGATGAGATAAAAGGCCTGTAATATAGCTTAGAGCATGCTGAGTTCAAATATGCAAAGTTATGGACATGGAAATGGCTCATGAACAAAGTGAGTTTTGCCCATATTGACAAATTTGATTCTCCCTAACCACAAGGGTGTTTGATGAGTTCTTGGACATTTTGGAAAGCTTGGAATGTGTAATACAATCCATATTTGTAATGCAATTTGAAATTCCAAGTGGAAGCATGTGAAAAGTGGCCATGAAGTTAGGCAAAAATCCTGCCTAAAATAGGTCAAAAAATTTCTAAGTTAAGAATGTTTTGCACCCTTGTTCCAAAAATCATAACTTGAGCTACAAGATTCTTTTGAGGAAACTTTGTGAATCGAAGTTGTATATTTTGCAATGGACTACAACTTTCATGTTTTGATCTTTGTTTGAATCCAAATGCATCTTGGTGAAAAAATGGGAGAAAGTTAGGAAAAAATTAGGGATTTTCATAACTTAGAAAATTTCTAAGTTATGAAAATTCATCATTTTAAACCCTAATTTGCAATTTTTGATTTCTTGGTGAATAAGTTTCATAATTTAACATGTTTTGATGAAAAATGAATCTTGACACTTGATTTTGACCAAAAAGTCAAAGTTTGACTTTTCAGTATACAGTCAAAAATTGATCAATTGACTGGAAAATTCATCTGTCAATCTTGTGCATTTGGGATCTTTTGAACTTGTTGAACATGTAAAGACAATTCCATGGGGTCCTTGAATCCATATGTGAGCTTGGTTTGCCATTGGCTAGGTCAAACAGTCAAAAATTGCCTTTGTGCAGTCAAAACCCTAAAAATGACCATTTTGCCCTTTTGGTGATCTGATCAAATTTCTTGTGGAATTGTGATCCAAACTTGATCAAATGGTTCATATGAGTTCATAATGTTGATGTGGGTCAAAAATCATGAGGTTTGACTGTCAATTGACCATAATTGACTTTTTCCCCAATACAGCTGATTTCTAGGTCAACTGTCCAATTGACTGGGCAAAACTTGGAATCAAGGCTTGAAACTTGGTATGGATAAACTTGGGAGTCCAATATGAAGCATGAAAGTCATCTTAGGCATTTTAGGTCAAAACATCTTTGTGCAAACACAAACCCTAATTTGGGTCAACAGTGCAAGGAGAAGTCTTGAGCAGAGGAAATCCTAACTAGATCTTGAGCTCCAAGGGTCTTGTGATGAGAGAATGTTGAGGAAATGGGAGGGAAAATTTTGGGGTACAACAGTTGCCCCTGTTCAATCTTCTTGAACCTGAAGAGTTAGATTGGCAAGTGCCTTTCGCGACTCGAGGGTAAAAGGAGATTGGACACTAGAGTGCCCGGAAATTTGCACTCGCATGCTGGAGTATTAGTAATGTGATGGCGGGAATGGGCTTATAGATGCCATTTGGAGATAGGATGGATAGGAGGATGGGCTTATAGATGCCATCTGGAGATATGACAAAACCTTGTCGGGAATGGGCTTATAGATGCCATTTGGAAGTGTTGATCGCGTAAGAGATTCCTTAGCGAGAACTTGTATACTTGAGAAAGAAAGATGGTTTCCTGGCTTGTTACAGGTGTTGATCTTCAGTCTCTTCATGCAGATGTGCCCTGGCTAGATACAGGAGTCGAATCCACAATTAGTTGCTCACAGATGTGCCCTGGCTAGATACAGGAATCGAATCCGGAACTTCAAAAGGTTGTTTACAGACGTGCCCTGGCTGGATACAGGTATCGAATCTCTAAACTCTTCATGCAGATATGCCCTGGCTAGATACAGGAATCGAATCCACAATCAAGTACTAACAGATATGCCCTAGCTGGATACAGGAATCGAATCTGGAACTTGTCGTCTTCAGATATGCCCTGACTGGATACAGGTATCGAATCTGGAAATTATCATCTTCAGATATGCCCTGGCTGGATGCAGGTATCGAATCTGGAAATTGTAAAAAGTTGGTAGAGATAACTTTCCTGGCTGGATACAGGTGTAAGCCTCTGACCTGAGAATGAAAGATAATTTCCTGGCCTGTTACAGGGGTTGATCTTCAAACTCTTCATGCAGATATGCCCTGGCTAGATACAGGTATCGAATCTACAATCAATCACTCACAGATGTGCCCTGGCTAGATACAGGAATCGAATCTGGAATTGCGATAGTTGATAGTAATCATCTTTGGATTGACTTTTCCTGAAAAGGCAAAACATTAGTTGTATGCAATGTCATGATGTGCATGATGCTCAAAATGAGATAGTGTTATATGCATTTTATCATGTACGTAAGCAGGATGTATGAAATGTGAAATGTTTATGAATGTATTTTTGTCTAGGAAAATAAATCCTTGACGACTGGCCAGGGAATCAAATCCTGGGCAGATGTTGAAGAGTAGAGTTCTTCGTTTCCGCTGGGGATGATGGTTGCAAGAATAAACCGGTAGGAGAAGATGACTCTGTCGGGGAATAAACTTGTCGGAGAGATTACTTTGAGGGGAATTACTCTGTGGGAAGAGATACTTCGCTGAGGTTTTGATGAGAGCTCCGTTGGGGATCTCAATGATAGACTCCACCGGGGATTTCAACGATAAACTCCGCTGGGGATTCTGCTGATAAGTTATGTTGGGGAATTTGATGAACTCTGCTGGGGATAGGAAGAACTTCACCGAGGACGATCTTTCCGTGGTTATTAGCCTGCAGGTGATTAGCTTCCAGAATCTACTGGGGATAAGCTTCAAGACCTGCTGGGGATAATGATTCAACTCTCCTGGGGAAACTTTTCAGACTGTACTGGAAAATGGTTCCACTGGGGTGTCTGTATTCCGCCGGGGAACAATCTTATATTAAGACTGTCGAGGATGCTTGCTGAGGAATGCCTATACTCCGCTGGGGAATATTGAGATCTTCTGGGGATACCCAACTTCCTTAAGGCTGACAGTAGACTGATCCTGCTTGGAGAGTATTGCTGACTTGCTAGGAGAATATTGTGCCTTTTCAGGGCTGATAGGAAACCAACTCTACTTGGGGAAAGTATTACTGAATCTTGCCTTACTCTGTGGGGAGTTGAGGTATCTTGGTCACGTTCTTCAGCCGAACTTACCTTTGGTACCTTGGTGGTCAGAGCAACTAGACTGCTTGGACAACTCTACATTGCCCCTGTTTCTGATGTCACCTGTAATCAGTCCTTTGTTTCTCATGCAACTAATCATGATTAGCAATTAATGTCAAATGCATATATCAAGAATGAACATTGGACTTTCTTCGCAAAACAAAACAGAAAAAGGAAAAACAATGGATAATTTGTCTGAGAAATTGAACTTGTATTGATTTTGAAATTTGCCTGAAAATAGGCGTTTTTGTACAAGAGGTTGACGTCCTAGTAAGAGAATGCCGCTGAATAGCAAAATAGAGTTTATACAATTTTGTGAAAAGGAAACAAAACAGCTATGTGACCAATAATCCCACTGGATTCCAACTCTGCTATCGCCTTTATGTCTTCAAGCGTCTCATCACTTTGCTGCTTAGTTGAAGATGAAGTTGATTGATCGATGCCGTCTGAGCCCGATAATTGATGCCGAATTCTGGATGCAAGGTGATCCAACGAGACATAGTGTTACGCCTTATCCCTAACTTTTTCCTGGACCGCCCTTTCGGGTTTTCAATCCACCGGGATACCCATTTTTGCCCAAGCCGCCTTTTCAGGTTTTCGACTTACCGGGTGTACAGATTTTTTTATTTTATCCCTTATTTTGCCCGAACCCTTTTGGTTCGCCGGGAAGCCCTTGTTTTTGCCTAGGTGTGTCAACCTAGCGGGTCCTTAATTCATGCGTAGTATCTTTTTACTATGTCTGCATTGGCGGGGTGAGGAAGGTCGTCACCATCCATGGTGGTTAGAATCATGGCTCCTCTTGAGAAGATATGTTTAACCACAAATGGACCTTCGTACGTAGGGGTCCATTTTCCCCTGGGATCACTTTGAGGAAGAATGATACGCTTGATTACCAGGTCTCCGACTTGATACTCTTGTCGTCTGACTTTCTTGTTAAATGCCCTGATCATCCGTTTTTGGTACGTCTGACCATGACAAATAGCAGTGAGTCTTTTTTCGTCAATTAGGTTTAATTGATCAAGTCGAGTCTGGATCCAGTCATCTTCGCTCAAACCTGCGTCCTTCATTATCCGGAGAGAGGGTATCTGGACTTTAATAGGCAAGACTGCCTCCATGCCATAGACCAAGGAAAAGGGAGTTGCCCCTGTTGACGTCCGTGCTGAGGTAAGGTACCCATGAAGAGAAAACGGTAACATCTCGTGCCAATCTTTATAGGTCACTGTCATCTTCTGCACAATCTTCTTAATATTCTTATTCACTGCTTCTACAGCCCCGTTCATCTTCGGCCGGTAAGGAGAAGAGTTGTGGTGTTGTATCTTGAATTGCTCGCAGAGCTCAGTGATCATCTTGTTGTTAAGATTGGTACCATTGTCCGTAATGATCCTTTCAGGTACACCGTATCGGCAGATCAAGTTGTGTCGAATGAACCGTGCCACGACGCTCTTGGTTACGGTAGCGTAGGAAGCTGCTTCAACCCACTTCGTGAAGTAATCAATCGCGACTAGGATGAAGCGATGCCCGTTGGATACCATAGGTCGGATCTCGTCGATCATATCAATGCCCCACATTGCAAAAGCCCAAGGTGCTGTCAAGACGTTCAGAGGAACCGGAGGAATATGCACCTTATCAGCATAGATCTGGCATTTATGACAAGTTCGCGAGTGTTGATAACAGTCGGCTTCCATTGTGGACCAGAAATATCCTGCCCGAAGGATTTTCTTTGCCATGGTATGTCCACTGGAGTGTGTTCCGAAGGTACCTTCATGCAACTCTGCCATGATCCTTTCTGCTTCAGTCTTATCCACACAACGCAGTAAGGTGGAATCATGGTTTCGCTTGTAGAGAATGCCATTGCTGAGGAAGAACTTTGCTACGAACCTTCTCAGAAACTTCTTGTCGTTAACGGATGCACCCTCGGGGTATTCTTGAGCTTCCAAGTACCTCTTCACTTCATGATACCAGGGTTTCTCTGTTACCTCTTCGGCCTCAAGATCACAGCAATATGCAGGTTCGTCCAATTTCCAGATAATGATCAGGGGCGCCTCATTGTCCCATTTGACTTTGAACATAGAAGACATCGTAGCCAACGCGTCTGCTAACTGATTATCCTCTCTTGGGAAGTGTTCAAAAGTTATCTCCTCGAAATGGGGAAGCAATGTCAGCACATACTCCTTGTAAGGAATAAGATTTGGGTGTTTCGTATCCCACTCGCCTTTGATCTGATTGATCACGAGAGCGGAATCTCCGAAGACACTCAGAAGCTTGATCCTTAAGTCGATTGTAGTTTGAAGACCCATGATGCATGCCTCATACTCCGCCATGTTGTTGGTGCAGTTGAAGCATAGCCGAGCGGTGAGTGGAGTATGAGTGCCTTTGGGGGATATGATCACAGCGCCGATACCATTACCCAAAGCGTTTGAGGCTCCGTCAAAGTGCATAGACCATCGGGATCCTTCCTCAGGTCCTTCATCTGGTCCAGGTACTTCACAATCAGTCACTACCATGATATCTTCGTCTGGAAATTCAAAGTTCAACGACTGGTAATCGTCCACCGATTGGTGTGCCAAATAGTCCGCCAATACACTTCCCTTGATTTCTTTTTGAGTCGTGTACTGGATGTCATATTCCGTCAAGATAATTTTCCATCTTGCTATTCTTCCGGACAGAGCAGGCTTTTCGAATATGTACTTGATTGGATCCATTTTTGAAATCAATAAAGTAGTGTGAGTCAACATATACTGTCTCAGCCAGCGAGCAGCCCATACCAGAGCGCAACAAGTTTTCTCGAGCAGTGAGTACCGAGTCTCACAGTCGGTAAACTTTTTGCTCAGGTAATAAATGGCGTGCTCTTTTCGGCCAGACTCGTCATGCTTCCCCAGCACACACCCCATTGAGTTGTCAAGTACTGTCAAGTATAGTATTAGAGGTCTCCCTTCAACCGGTGGCATAAGGATGGGTGGTTCTTGGAGATACTCTTTGATCTTTTCGAAAGCAGCCTGACATTCATCGTTCCAACGTACTACTTGATCTTTCTTCAGCAGTTTGAAGATTGGTTCACAGGTAGCAGTTAGATGTGAGATGAATCGGGCAATGTAGTTCAACCGTCCTAGAAAGCCTTTGACTTCTTTCTCTGTCTTGGGAGTTGGCATCTCTTGTATGGATTTCACCTTGGCAGGGTCCACTTAAATACCTTTGCCGCTTACGATGAAGCCTAGCAATTTTCCGGATCTCACCCCAAAGGTGCACTTGTTTGGGTTCAACCTCAGCTTGTACAACTTCAGACGGTCAAACAGCTTCCGTAGATGGTCAAGGTGTTCCTCCTCAGTTTGGGACCTTGCAATCATATCATCGACATACACTTCTATCTCGTGATGGATCATATCATGAAATAAAGCAACCATGGCACGTTGGTAGGTTGCCCCAGCATTTTTCAACCTAAAAGGCATGACCTTGTAGCAAAAGGTGCCCCACTGAGTAACGAAAGTGGTCTTCTCCATGTCTTCAGGAGCCATCTTGATCTGATTATAACCGGAGAAGCCGTCCATGAAGGAGAATACTTTATGTTGAGCAGTGTTGTCAACCAGGACGTCGATATGAGGCAGAGGGAAATTATCCTTAGGGCTTGCTCTGTTCAAATCCCTGTAATCAACACACATCCGGACCTTACCATCCTTTTTCGGCACTGGAACCACGTTGGCAATCCACTGAGGGTAAGAAGTCACTGCCAGAAACCCGGCATCAAATTGTTTCATAACCTCAGCTTTGATTTTCTCGGACATTTCTGGACGCATATGGCGGACCTTTTGTTTTACCGGAGGGCAATCTTCCTTGGTAGGAAAGTGATGAACCACAATGTCGGTATCCAACCCAGGAATGTCTTCGTAAGACCAGGCAAAGATTTCTACATAGTCATGCAGCATCTGAATCAACCGTTGTTTCACACTGAGCTCTAGGTTGGCACCAATCTTGACTTCCTTTATGTCTGTCTCAGTACCCAGATTTACCGTTTCCACTGGCTCTTCATGTGGCTGAATGGCCCTCTCTTCCTGGAGTAGAAGTCTTGCAAGTTCACCAGGCACTTCGCAATCATCTTCACCTTCGTCTTCGGCTAAGTTGATCGGATTTTCGAAGTCATAACTGGCAATAGCAGAGTCGTTACCAGTGAGATCCAGAGTGGATTGGAACCTGTATAAGTGAGTGTGTGTAAATATAGCTGTTTTGCAATATATAATAAAGAAAGAAAAGGAGCGCAAGATTTTGAAATGCAACAAACGTCCAATGTTTTGATTAATGATATATGAAAATGTCATACAAAAGCCCTCACAAATGGAGCCACGGTGCCCCGGGTAGGACACCGAGCCATAAAAGTTTCAACATATTGTTTGTTACAAATTGAAAACAAAAGAGTTCATTACTGAGTGACAAAAGTAATAGGTGTGAAGTCTTTGGCAGTCCAGTTGCTTGGTCCGCTGTCGGTTGTTGGGTAGATCCAGCTGTCGAATTCAGATTCCTCCACTTCGTCTTCAATAGCATTCACTCCTGGGTTGGTGATGAACACAGGAGGTCTTCCAATCCTTGCTTTACAAACAGCCCTCTGAGCCTCCGCAGTGAAGCCCAAACCAAACTTGTCGGTCTTTGGAGTGAAGTCAGGAAGTCGGCCCCAGTTTGCGCATTCACCCTTCTCAATCACAGCCCGGGCATCCTTTAAGGAAGCCATCTTCAAATGAGGGTCTTCAATCACAGTTTCAGCCGACGCCAATGTCTGAGGCACCTCTTCAAAGTGTTGAAAAGGGGTCTCAATGAATTCCCCATCCATTTCTATGTATCGGAACGAGTTTAAGTGGCTGACCATATATTCTTCCTCCCCTTGAACTGTAACAATATTTCCTCTGACTGGGTACTTAAGCTTTTGATGTAATGTGGAGGTCACAGCTCCAGCCTTGTGGATCCATGGGCGACCCAGCAAACAAGAGTAGGATGGACGGATGTCCATCACATAGAAAGTTGAATCAAAGACTTGAGAACCAACCCTGTTTGGAATGTCAACTTCACCATGTACCATCCTTTTCGAACCGTCAAAGGCTCGGACAACAATGTTACTAGGCTTGAGCTCCAAACCCTCACAATCCAATCTGTCTAGGGCCTTCTTGGGCAATACGTTCAATGAAGAACCGGTGTCTACCAACACATGGGCGAGAGTAGTGCCTCTGCATTCAATAGAGACATGCAGGGCATCATTATGGTTCTTTCCTTTTGCAGTCAGATCGGCGTCAGAAAAGCCCAGACCATTATCAGCAGTCAAGTTGGCCACACAATCAGTAAATTGATCAGCAGATGTTTCTTGTGGCACATGGGCCATCTTCAGGAAGGAGATCAGGGCCTTGGCATGGGCCTCCGAACACAATAACAGTGATAGCATAGAAATTTTAGAGGGGGTGTGCCCCAACTGCTCAATAACATTGAAATCACTTTTCTTGATAATCTTGAGGATCTCCTCCATCTCTTGCTGGGAGGCTTCAACAGTGGTTGTCTTCGGTGCCTCCGTCAGGGCAGGCAAATCAGTAGCAATCCCTTTGCCCCGAGCGTCAGATGACTCGGCAGCAGGGGTAGAAACAGGAACTTGATTAGGAAGTGGAACATGCACACTTGCAGGTGTGATGATAAGAGGTTTATGAATAGATGGTGGTGCGATATCTGGTGAGAACAGCCTACCACTGCGAGTAATTTTGGCAGGCCCGGTGATATTACTGAAACCGGTACTCGTATCAAACTCTTGCTTTACTTCAAGCACATAAACATCTGCCTCATAGTGCCACGGGACAGCTTTGTCGGACGTATAGGGGAGGGGCCCCGGAACAGTGATGATGATGGGAGCAATCTTCTGAGTGGACATGATTTTGACAGGCTTCTTTGAAGGAGCCTTGGGAGGTTTGTTGAAAATAGTGACAATAGAAACTTCTTCGGCGGGGACAGCAGAAACAGTAATCTTCTCGAACAAGATTTCTTTGCTATCCATCAGGCTTTGGATACCTGATTTCAGCAAAGGACAGCCAAAAGGCGAAATAGCACATAGAAGGCAATCTTCACCACATCCCGGAAATAAACCGGCTAGCAATAGATTCCTTTTAACAGTCGATAACAGAGTAACAATCTCTTCCACGGAGGCTACATATCGGTCTTCTTCCACAGCATTCACTCCATGCTGGGGCATGGGAGCAGTCACAACATTGGGCCTTTCGGGCGCCTCAAACTGTATTTCCTTAGCATCAATAAGGTCTTGAACCTTATTCCTCAGAGCCCAGCAATTGTCCGTAATATGCCCGGGGCTATCAGAGTGATAAGCGCAACGGGCATTGGGGTTGTATTTTGGAGAAGCTGTGTTCACTACTTTCGGAGCTTCTTTGACAGTTACCAGATTGGTTGACAGTAGTTGCGGCAAAATCTGAGACAGGGTCATACTGAGCCGAGTGTACTGCCTTTTGGGTCTCTCACCCCTTTGTTGATTATACTGCTGAGGAGCAGCAACAGGCTTTGAAATTACCAATGCATTGACAGTCGGGCGGTGTTCCGGCTTAACTTGTCTTCTAGGACCATAAACAACACTAGCTTCCTTCTTGAAAGGCTTCTTCTTAGTACTCGCAGCGGCACCTTTCTGTATCTTCCCCGACTTGATATCAGCTTCTATCCTCTCACCAGTCAATATCAAATCTGTAAACCCAGCAGAATAATTACCAATCAGATGGTTAAAGAATGGACCAGACAAGGTCCCAAGGAACATGTCAACAAGTTCACGGTCAGTCAGTGGTGGTTGCACCCTGCCAGCCAAGTCTCTCCACTTTTGCGCATACTCCTTGAATCCTTCGCCCGTCCCCAGTGACATACCCTGAAGTTGGGTACGCGTGGGAGCGAGGTTAGAATTGTACTGATATTGTTTATAAAATGCCGTAGCCAAGTCTTCCCAGTTTCGGATACTGGCTCCATCCAGCTGATAGAACCATTCGAGTTGAGCCCCTGAAAGGCTATCCTGAAAGAAATGGATCCAAAGGTTCTTGTCTGCGGTGTAAGGTTGGATCTTCCTTACATATGATCTGAGATGCATTTTCGGGCAGGATAGCCCGTCATATCTTGCAAAAGCTGGCACTTTGAACTTCGGGGGGATGACAATTCCAGCAACTAATCCCAAATCTTCGAAATCTAAGCCGAGAACTCTCTGCAGCTCCATAGCTGCCAACCTGTCTTCCAAGCCTTTGTACATATCATCGGCGGGCGGGTATTGTTGATCAGAGTAGTCTTCGTCCTCTTCAGCCTCCTCTTCTTCAACCTCGGATTCGGAAGGTACCGCAGCCGCATTCCCTTTACTGGTTCCCTCTTCAGATGTAGGGGGAAATTCAAGCACTCTTCTGGCTTCACCCTCAAACCTTCTTCCTAGGGTAGCCACCCCGATTCTCTTCTTCTTCTTTTTCACTTGCTCTTTGTTCCCCAGCAGGGCTTTCAGATCTTCCTGACCTTTAGCCAAGGTCATCAGGAGTTGTTGAAACTGTGAATTCTGAGACTGCAAGTCCTTGACCGTCTGTTCGAGATCCATCTTACTGAAATAAACAGAAGAAAGATAAGGAAACCTGGTGTGGAGACCTGCTTATGCGCATGATGAAAGATATGCTTATGTATGCAATGCATTCAAGGATTTAGAACATTCAAAATTGTTGCAAACAAAAAGAACGCGCGTCATATTAATAAGAAGAAATTTGTCAGTACATAAATGCCCCATGGGCTAAATATTACAAAAAACTTCTCAAGGTAAAAAGACATTGCGCATCCTCTTTGGTGCGATGTAGATGTTGAGGGTCTCTTCCTCGTGGAGTCGGCGGGTAAGCTCCAAAACCTTCTTCTCACTGGCGTAGAAGCTGGCTTCAAAAGTGTTTTGTTCCTCCTTGAGTTGGATCCAACTCTTCTGCATCTCCTCCCACGATGTAGGCATGTCAGGATATAGGATGGTGTAGGGAACCTCTCCTTCCTTAACAGGCTCTTTAATCACAGGGAGAACATGAGGATAAGGCATCATTAGACTCTGGGCTCGGGCTCGTACCCATTTGAGGTAAGGCTCAAGGGGGGTGGAGTTCTTGTGCCCCAGTGTCTTGCTGTCAACCTTGTTAGGCATCCTCCAAGCTCTGATGAATCTTTGGCGAAGTCCTTGCGCATCATTGTCGAAGTCAAAAAATAGGTCAGGAATCAACATGTCATGAGGGCCATCCCTCCGTGCATATCCAAATTGTCTCAAGGCTAGACAAGGGTTGTAGGTAATGCCTCCCCTAATTCCAAGTAATGGAACATTAGGGAACTCTCCACAATGATCGACGATGATGACATTTTCTCTGGACCGAGAACACCAATGTACATCAGAGTGAGTGAGGTTCATCAACCGTTGTGACCACCTTGATCCTTGGTCATTCTTCAAGACAGATTGTGGAAGGTGCGAAATAAACCACCTTGCAAGGAGAGGAGTACAGCACATGAGAACACCCCTCTTTCTCATTGTTCGTGTGTAAAATGAGTGAAGAATGTCCCCAAGCAATGTTGGTATTGGATTTCTGGATAAGAAGATCTTGACGGTGTTGACATCTACAAGCTGGTCAGGATTTGGGAACAAGACCAACCCATAGATGAGGAGGGCCACAATTTCTTCAAAGGCTTATAGATTCAATGCATTCCAACACTCTTGTGCCTTCTCAAACAAGAATTTTGCTAAGAAGCCTTTGACACCGCTTCTAGTTTCCCAATGTCCCTTGATGTCAGATGGCTGTAGGTGTAGTGCTTGAGCAACATCTTCAGGCTTTGGTTCCTTTTCTGTACCGTTGTAGGGTAGTTGATTAAGGATAGGAATTCTCAGGAGTTGAGAAAATTCCTCCAAAGTGGGCACCAGCTGGTAGTCGGGGAAAGTGAAACAGTGGTGAAGAGGGTCAAAGAACTGGAACAGCACCTTTATCATGTCCTCTTCAATGTTGGTGTTGACTAAGCTGAGCAGTCTACCATGTCTTTCACTGAAGGGAGAGCTTTCCGGAATTCTTGATGTGAGCTCTTTGAGTTGAGGAGGGATTCTCACAAGGTTGACTTGGATAGTTTTCCTGCGAGGAACTTCCATGACCTACAAAACAAGAACAAAGATGAAGATCCAAACCCTTGAAATGGTTAGTGTATGCATATGATGCTTTATGATGTTCATGATGTATGCCCAAACATATGTACAGGCAAATCACACAAAACCCTAGTTTCAGGCTTGCATGGGGTTTCATAGGTAAGTACCCTCTTGAGTGTAGTTGGCTTAAAAACCTGTTCTATAAATAGTAACCGGGTTCTAAGGAGCTCAATATCACTGGATTGTTTTCATTGTTCATTGTTTTGGTTTAGCCACTTAACTAGCGACCAAAATATTCCAAGAAAACAACCCTCAATGAGTGTAGTATCGAGTATCTACCAACTTCGGACTGCACCAAAGCCGGTCATCTCACTACCCCTAATGAAAGGCCAAGATGGTCAAGTAAGGTTCTAGGTCATTAGTGCTTAGTGACATCACTCAGCGGCCTCGTACTCTCCTTGATTGAACTTAAGGGTTACCGGTACTCACAAATATGTCGCACTAATATAGCTATTGCTTCAACCGTGTCGGTATACCCCGCACAGTTTCCACAATGTATTGCTATCTATGAATGTTTCCCCAAATCCGGGTGTAGGATTTCAAACCTAAACAAGAGAGCCAAGATGTAAAGCAATCAAAACAAACAATTTAGTCATGCAAGAGGGTGATCTAAGCCCTAAGGTTACTCCACTTTTAAGAATCCCCAGCAGAGTCGCCAGTTCTGTGATACGGTGGGAGAACTGACTTGAGGTTTTGCGTTTGTTTTCGCAAATGTTTCGGTTGAGCAAGAGTCGCCACCGAATTTTTATTTTATCCTAAGGGAAGGTTAAAAAGCACAGCAAAAACCTTTGAGATGTTTTCTTGGGTTCGGGGAGTAGATTATAGAAAGGGAAGGTATTAGCACCCTTTTTATCCATGGTTATCCATGGGCTCTTAGTTACTTGCTTAGATCAACTTGCCTTGATTTTCAATTGTTTGAAATGGTGCTTTCAATTGTTTGAAATGGTGCTTTGTGTGTGGGTTTGAAAAATGTTTTGAAAAGAGGCCAATGTGGTGGCAACCTTTGTAATGATCCATGTTGGGATGTATACAAAGGTGTATGTCTTTTGAAAAGTTTTCAATGTTTTTGAAAGTTGTTTTGAAAGTGTGTTGTGATGTGTTTTGAAAAAAATAGGCAAGTGTTTTTGTTTTTGCAAGTTTGGCAAGTAACCAAGAGCTATCTACCCTAAATTTCTCAAAGATCTTTGCTATGTTTTAACCCTTTTAACAATTTTGTTCCACCATTGTATTTGGTGGACAATCTTGTGTTAGGATGTGAACGGGACGGGCGTGGGTCATCGTTTAGACCATGATTGCAATGGTGCCAAGTATCTTTGGGCAATTTTTTCTTTAAGGGACTTGATCATTTTTTAGGCAACTTTTGAAAGCGTCATCGAGGGACTATGATCATTTGAATTGTTTTGTTTTTGCCAAAGATACCTAACATGCAATATGGCCCATTATTGAAGGCAACAAGTGGAATACCCTAGGGGTGCAAGTGTGATTAGTGTTGTCCATTTTCATGCTTGTTTATCTTGAATTTAGGTCAAAGTATTTGTTGTTTTTGATTTGCATACAAAACCCTAATTCTATCATGGCATATTTAGAAAGCTTTTAAAGTGTGGAATTTAAAGGTCCTAAGCTATTACAACACAAATATGGGATGGGGGGTACAAATGTTCAAATGGGGAATATATATAGCAAGAAATTTAAATCTAACTATTACATCCAAATTGAATTATACAAATTAATTAATTGCACAATAATTAAATAAATAAGATAAATATGCAAGATGCAAAAAATGATTTTTGTATGTATGTAAAAAAGTATTTTTTTTTATGTGTCAAGTAAACAAAAATAAAAAGGTTTAATTTTTGGATTTTTTAGGTTTAGGGTAAAACCCTAATTTTGCTAAATAAAATGGTATTTATTATTTATTATATGCGATATTTATTAATTATGTACAAAAATAAATAAAAGGAAGTATATTGTAAAAAAGGTATTTTTTTAAGTTAAATATTAATAAAAATAAAAAATGTATTATTTTTGTGTTTTTAACCTAAATAGACTAATAAATATATAAGTATTTATATTATTTATTAAATATATTAAATATGTACAAAAATAAAATATTTAATATTTACAAAAAAAAGTATATTTTTTATAAAATATTTTCAAAGGTAAAATAAAAATCAGAAAATAAAAGTGTTTGTATTATTTTTAGTTATTTTAAATAAAAGTATATTTATGTTTATTTATATACAAAACTAAATGAAACCAAATAAATATCAAATAAAAATGCAAAAAATGTGGGAAAAATATTTTTAATATTTTTTATGCTTTAATAAAAAATAACAAATCAAAATCAAAAAGAAAAAATTAAAAATGACAAATAAAACTCAAAATGGGCCAGGGGGTGCATGTGAAATGCAGTGGTGCAAAAAGGAAAAGCAATCTCAGGCCCAGCCCAAGAGAGGTTGTCTTCAACCTTCAGACAAACGTTTGAAAATGCGCGCGCTCTCTTGCCTCAACCACAACTCCTGATTCCTGGACTTTTAGCACAAACTTATAACATGAAAAATGTCAAGCATCAAGCCACGATTCCATACATACCAAAAACTTGATCTAACTCTCAGAAATGAGAGAGAATTTCTCCATCCCTAATTCTTAACCTAAGTTTTTGTCAATGTTCAGGTCTTAAATTCTCTCAGCATATGCAATATAAATGGAAAGTGAGGATATGAGTGGCTTCAGGGACATGAGTATGACACTTTTCATTCACAAACTTAAAGTTAACTCTTCCTAGATTGAGAGATAGAAGTCCATGAACTTACCTGTTCAACTTGGATCGTGTCTGGCAATGGAGGTACTTTCAGTGCAAAGTGAGGACTTGTGCAGCTTGCTTGAAGGTCAGGGATGTTTCTCCAACCTTTAGTTTGCTTTGAAACCAAATGAATCAAGCTATGGAAGTCAACCTGCAAAACAGAAAAAGTGAAAATGGTGAAGTTGGTTAGAGGTGTTAAAGGTCGTGTCCAATGCTTGGGATAGTTTGTATATGTGGTATGGAGTGTGTATGAACTGGTTTTAGCAAAAATGCACTAGTGGATTGAGTTATGGAAGTCCAACTGCAGAGGTGACTCTGTTTTCTGCAGTAGGATGGTGTTTTGATGAATGATGAGGTTTGGAAGGTGGTTAGCTCGTGCCTTAGCTTAGGTTTGATATTTGGAATGTGTTTGACAAGTTTGTCTAAGCTTGTGGTTGCAGCAATGTGAGTTGTATATCAATATGCCAAGTTTCTTCTAATGTAAGTCAAAAATGCCAAGTTGGTTTCTAGGCTTATGCAGGCCCCTCAAATGTGCTGCAAAGCTTTGTCTTGATCAGTGGGATATATCCCTGAACTTGTGCCAAAAGGATTTGCATTGTACTTCTTGATTTGCAAACTTGACATAAAGCCATACTTTTCAAAAATGGATAATTTGCTTTTTCCATATTATGGTTAATCTTTTGTGTAATGGCTTAATGGACAAGATAATGCTAGGACACAAAGGTTTTGCATTAAATTATTGAGTGTGGATGAGATAAAAGGCCTGTAATCTAGCTTAGAGCATGCTGAGTTCAAAAATGCAAAGTTATGGACATGGAAATGGCTCATGAACAAAGTGAGTTTTGCCCATATTGACAAATTCGATTCTCCCTAACCACAAGGGTGTTTGATGAGTTCTTGGACATTTTGGAAAGCTTGGAATATGTACTACAATCCATATTTGTAATGCAATTTGAAATTCCAAGTGGAAGCATATGAAAAGTGGCCATGAAGTTAGGCAAAAATCCTGCCTAAAATAGGTCAAAAAATTTCTAAGTTAAGAATGTTTTGCACCCTTGTTCCAAACATCATAACTTGAGCTACAAGCTTCTTTTGAGGAAACTTTGTGAATCAAAGTTGTAGATTTTGCAATGGAATACAACTTTCATGTTTTGAGTTTTTTTTTAATCCAAATGCATCTTGGTGAAAAAATGGGAGAAAGTTAGGAAAAAATTAGGGATTTTCATAACAGAAAATTTCTAAGTTATGAAAATTCTTCATTTTAAACCCTAATTTGCAATTTTTGATTTCTTGGTGAATAAGTTTCATAATTTGACATGTTTTGATGAAAAATGAATCTTGACACTTGATTTTGACCAAAAAGTCAAAGTTTGACTTTTCAGTATATAGTCAAAAATTGATCAATTGACTGGAAAATTCATCTGTCAATCTTGTGCATTTGGGATCTTTTGAACTTGTTGAACATGTAAAGACAATTCCATGGGGTCCTTGAATCCATATGTGAGCTTGGTTTGCCATTGTCTAGGTCAAACAGTCAAAAATTGCCTTTGTGCAGTCAAAACCCTAAAAATGACCATTTTGCCCTTTTGGTGATCTGATCAAATTTCTTGTGGAATTGTGATCCAAACTTGATCAAATGGTTCATATGAGTTCATAATGTTGATGTGGGTCAAAAATCATGAGGTTTGACTGTCAATTGACCACAGTTGACTTTTTCCCCAATACAGTTAATTTCTAGGTCAACTGTCCAATTGACTGGGTAAAACTTGGAATCAAGGCTTGAAACTTGGTATGGATAAACTTGGGAGTCCAATATGAAGCATGAAAGTCATCTTAGGCATTTTAGGTCAAAACATATTTGTGCAAACACAAACCATAATTTAGGTCAATAGTGCAAGGAGAAGTCTTGAGCAGAGGAAATCCTAACTGGATCTTGAGCTCCAAGGGTCTTGTGATGAGAGAATGTTGAGGAAATGGGAGGAAAAATTTTGGGGTACAACACTCTCCATTTCTGGGCATACTCTTTGAAACCTTCATTAGAGACCACGCCCATACTCTGTAATTGAGTACGGGTTGGTGCTAAGTCCGCATTATATTGATACTGCTTGTTGAAGGAGGCAGCCAAATCCTCCCAATTATGCATATCAGACCTCTCTAGCTGGTAGAACCAATCTAACTGCGTCCCCGACAAAATGTCCTGGAAGAAATGGACCCACAGGTCTTTGTCAGAAGAATGTGGTTGAATTTTCCTGACATAAGATCGTAGGTGCATCTTTGGGCAGGACACCCCATCGTACTTAGCAAACAGTGGCACTTTGAATTTATGAGGGATTACAATTCCAAACACCAACCCTAGCTCTTCAAAGTCCAGCCCAAGCACTCTCTGCACTTCCATAGCTGCCAGACGTTCTTCCAGATTTTTGTATTTGTCATCTGCAGGAGGATACTGCTGTTCAGAATAGTCCTCATCCTCCTCCTCTTCAGCCTCAGATTCAGATAGCACTACAGTTCCTTTACCCTTTCCTTCCCCCTCTTCAGCTGTTGATGGAAAATCTAAGGCCCTTCTGGTTTGACCTTCAAATCTTCTGCCCAGGGTAGCCACACCAGCCCTCTTCTTCTTCTTTTTCTCTTTTTCCTTCTCTAACAGGGTTTTGAGCTCCTCTTGACCCTTAGCCAAGGTCATGAGTAGCTGTTGAAACTGTGAATTTTGCGCTTGCAAGTCTTTGACCGCCTGTTCTATATCCATCTTACTGAAATAAATAGCAGAGAGATGAGGAAACTTGGTGTGAAGACCTGTTTATGCATATGATGAATGACATGTATTCATGTAATGCATTCAAGGATTCAAAAATTCAAATTTATTTTAAACAAAAAAGAAACACACGTCATATTAATAAGATAGAATTTGTTAGTACATCAATGCCCCATGGGCAAAATAATACAAAATTCTAAGGTAAAAAGATATTGTGCATCCTCTTTGGTGCAATGTAGGTGTTGAGAGTCTGCTCTTCGTGAAGTTGACGAGTAAGTTCCAAAACCTTCTTCTCACTGGCGTAGAATTGGGCTTCAAAGGTATCGCGTTCTCCCTTGAGCTGTATCCAACTCCTTTGTAAATCTTCGAGTGATGTTGGCATGTCAGGATGTAGGAGGGTGTATGGAACCTCTCCTTCCATAACAGGCTCTTTAATCACAGGGAGAATGTAGGGGTAAGGCATCATAAGACTTTGGGCGCGGGTTCGTACCCACTTGAGGTAAGGCTCAAGGGGGATAGAATTCTTGTGTACCAAGGTCTTACTGTCCACCTTGTTGGGCATCCTCCAAGCTCAGATGAACCTTTGTCGGAGTCCTTGATCATCGTTGTCGAAGTCAAAAACCAAGTCTGGAGTCAGCATGTCATGTGGGTCATCCCTTCGGGCGTACCCAAATTGTCTCAGAGCCAAGCAAGTGTTGTAGGTGATGCCTCCCCTAATGCCAAGTAGAGGGACATTAGGGAATTCTCCACAACGGTCAATGATGATGACATTCTCTTTTGATCGAGAACACCAATGAATGTCTGAATGGGTAAGAGTCATCAATCATTGTGACCACCTCAAACCTTGCTCATTCTTCAAAATTGATTGGGGAAGATGAGAAATAAACCATCTTGCCAGTAGAGGAGTGCAACACATGAGAACACCTCTTTTTCTCATTGTTCGAGTGTGAAAAGAGTGGAGGATATCCCCAAGCAATGTAGGCACCGGGTTGCGAGATATGAAGATCTTGACAGCATTCACATCTATAAGCTGATCAGGGTTTGGGAACAAGACCAACCCATAGATGAGAAGAGCCATAATCTCCTCAAATGCTTGCAGGGCTAGAGAATTCCAACAGTCTTGGGCCTTCTCAAACAGGAACTTTGCCAAGAAACCCTTGACACCACTTCTGGTTTCCTAATGACCTATAACATCAGATGGTTGCAAGTGTAGGGCTTGAGCAACATCTTCAGGCTTTGGGTCTCTTTCTGTACCGTTGAAGGGTAGTTGATGGAGAATAGGAATCCTCAAGAGTTGAGAAAATTCCTCCAAAGTAGGCATTAGCTGGTAGTCAGGAAATGTGAAGCAGTGGTGTAGGGGGTCAAAGAACTGGAAGAAAACTTTCACCATGTCTTCCTCTATGTTGGAGTTGACCAAGTTGAGAAGTCGACCATGTCTTTTAGTGAATGGAGAATTCTCTGGGATCTTGGAAGCTAGCTCCTTAAGTTGAGGACGAATTCTCACAAGGTTGACTTGGATAGTTTTCCTGCGGAGTGAATCCATTACCTACAAAACAGGAACAAAGATGAAAATCCAAATCCTTGAAATGGTTAGTGGATGCATATGATACTTAATGATGCCTATGATGTTATGCACAAGTATATGTACAAAAAAATCACACAAGTTCCTAGTTTCAGGCTTGCATGGGGTTTCATAGGTAAGTACCCTCTTGAAGTTTAGTTGGCTCAACCTGTCCTAGAAATAGTAACCGGGTTCTAAGGAGCTCAATATCACTGGATTATGTTTTGTGTTCATTGTTTCAATTTAGCCACTTTACTGGCGACCAAAATATTCCAAGAAAACAACCCTCAATGAGTGTAGTATCGAGTATCTACCAACTTCGGACTGCACCAAAGTCGGTCATCTCACTATATCCTAAAAGGCCAAGTTGGTCAAGTAAAGGTTCTAAAAGTCCATTAGTGCTTCATGACATCACTCAGCGGCCCCGTATTCTCTTTGATTGACTCAAAGGCTACCGGTACCCACAAATATGTCGCACTAATATAGTTATTGCTTAGACCATGTCGGTATACCCCGCACAGTTTCCACAATGTATTGTTATTTACCTATGAATGTTTCCCAAATCCGGGTAGAAGATTCAAACCCAAACAATAGAACCAAAGTCTAAAGCAAACAAGTCAAACAAGGTAAGCATGTAAAGGTGATCTAAACCCTAAGGTAACCCCACTTTTAGAATTTATCCCCAGCACAGTCGCCAGTTCTGTGATACGGTGGGAGAACTGACTTGAGGTTTTGTGTTTGTGTTCGCAAATGTTTCGGTTTAGCAAGAGTCGCCACCGACTTTTTATTTTATCCAAAGGAAAGGTCAAAAAGCACAGGAAAGACCTTTGAGATGTTTTCTTGGGTTCGGGGGGTAGATTATGAAAAGGGAAGGTGCTAGCACCCTTTTCATCCATGGTTTTCCATGGGCTCTTAGTTACTTGTTTAGATCACTTGCTTTGCTTTTCCAATTGTTTGAAATGGTGCTTTGTGTGGTTTTGAAAGTGTTTTGAAAGAGGCCATCGTTTTGGCAATCTTTGTAATGATTCTTGTTTGAAGAATGTATACAAAGATGTTTGCCTTTTGAAAAATGTTTCAGTGTTTGAAAGTTATTTGGAAATTGTTTTGAAATGTGTGTGTTTCTGAAAATAGCAAGGATGGTTTGCAAATTGATCAAGTAACTAGGAGTTGTCTACCCTAATCAAAAGTCTTTCCTACACATTTTTAACCCTTTGACATTGTTGTTTTACCATTGTATTTGGTAAACAACCCTATCTTTGGATGTTTAAACGGGACGGGCGTGGGTCATCATATGACCATGATAGCAATGGTGCCAAGTATCTTAGCAAGTTTTTAGGGACTAAGATCATTTTTGTTTAGGCAACCAAGATAGTGTCATCGAGGGACTAAGATCTTTTGTTTTGTTTTGTTTTGCCAAGATACCTAGCATGCATAGTGTGATCGGTGGGAATGAGAACTGACTGTTTTTTAATGTTGGTTCGCGTTTGCGTTTGTTTTTGCAAAGTGTCGCGGTAAGCAAGAGTCGCCACCGTCTTTTATTTTATCTAACAAGGAAAGGACAAAAGCACAGAAAAATTCCTTTTCGAGATTTTTCTCGGGTTCGGGAGGTAGATTATAGAAAGGGAAGGTGTTAGCACCCTTTCTATTCGTGGTTATCCTCGGGCTCTTAGGTACTTGCTCACTATGTTTTCAAAAGTTTGCTTTTCTTTGTGATTGTGGGTTTTGAAAAGAGTTTGTTGTTTTGAAGAGAGTGTAAGTGCGAAATGTTTTGTTTTGTTTAAAAGAGAGCAAGTACTTAAGAACATCTACCTATTGAAGAGTAGGTAGCACCGTCGTTGGATTTTTTCGGGTCAATTCGATTTTAGGGACGTGTGGTCACTAAAGCAACGTTAGGACGCTTTAGTGGTAATCCTAATGTCTTAGATCATTTTTATCGAGGCAACCATTTCGAGGCAACTTATGATCTTGGGACAAAAGGACGACCTCTAAAACATCCTATACTTAATGACCACACTCGAGGCAACCAAGTGAGGTGTACCCTAGGAGTCGCATCTGCAAGTGTGTCAATTTTCAGTTATATTATCTTTGCACATCATGGTGAGCTACTATTGATTTTAAGTTAAGAGTTAATCTTGTCATGCATAGCCTAGTTAGCATACATCTAAACAGTTAATATATGTACAGGAATTTAAAGTGCGGGAATTGTAAATCCTACGCTATTACAAGGCTTCGGGGAGGGGGATTATTTACATGTCCAAAAATTGGGGGAATAAAAAAACGGTAAAGTGTAAAAAGCCTTAGTCAAGCTATTACAAACCAATAAGCAGTTACAATAAAATAAACGCGCGTGAATCTAAAAAATCCTAAGAATAAGAACTCTTTTTTGTTGTTTTATTTTATTTTTTGGGAAAATGCTAAATGTTCAATTAAGTCAAATTTAATTAATTAAAAAAAGATTAAAATTAACTCCAAAACATACTTAATATTTTTTTGCATTTTTTTATTTATGAAAAGGATTGAATTTAAATAAATCCTAAGTCTACTGATTTTAAAATTGGAGAAAATATGTTAAAATAATTAACTAAATTAAATCCTAATTCTAAGTTACTTATTTTTATGATTTTATGTTGATTAAAAAAAACAAACTAAAAGAAATAAACAAAAACAAAGTAAACAAAGTACAAATGGGCCAGGCAGCAAAACAAGAAAAATATAATTCTGGAGGCCTGGGTCGAAAGAGGTGCAGGCTGTCTTTCGAACCAGTGAAGAGGCTGGATCGAAGGTGCATGAGGGGATGCACTCTGAGGGTGTTCGATCTGGGTATGTCATCCTTCGATCTGGAAGTCCTGGGTCCAATTCGAAGCTAAGCCGCTAAGCTTCGAAACTCTGAACAGGATCCTGAGAATGTATTTCCTGTAAGAAACGAAACACATGTTAAAGGTCCAGGGGGGATTTTACCCCCCTGATTCGAATCTCCCCCTTATTCGCACCTGCTGAATCTGGGTCTGGGTTTGTTTTATCCTGGGATTTGAAGGAGAAACTCATATTGTGCCCAAGCAATGGCACAATCTCATCTCTACGTTGTAGCTTATATGTGGCACATTAAATCATTCACAAACAGCAGTAATAACATGAATATGCAATCAGAGATCGAAATGATTTTGAGATTTGATTTCTTTACCAAACAGAGGTGCTTTGATCTGTAGTTCTGAGGGTGAAGGTGTTCACTGGGTGGCAGCTTTGGCTTGTGCAAGGATTGGGTATGGTTTCCTGGAAGTGCTGATGACCTTTGGCAGCGTATCTCCAAGTTCTCTATTTTTCTGTATATTTTCGCGTGTTTTTGCAACACTTGTGATCTCTTTATATAGAGGGGGTGGAGGGGACAGGAAGACAAAGGTTTAAATGACCTTGATTATGTGTTTGACAACCATGAATGAGAATTTGTAACGTTAATTATGTGTTTGAAAGCCATGAATGAGAGTTTGTAACATTGGCTAAACACATGGGATCCTGTCCCTTTTTTAATTTTGAATGACATGTAACTGGCCTTCGAATGCTCCCTTTCGAACGGGTTAATGACCTCCTTCGAATGCTTTTCGAAAGCTTCTTCGAATGGACCTTTTGAATGCTTCTTCGAATGGACCTTTTTGGAATTCCAATCGAAGGACACTTTTATAATGCCAATCGAAGTACTTGTCTAAAATTCCAATCGAAAGGCTCCTTTAGAACACCAATCAAAGGGTCTTTCAGAATTCCAATCGAAGTGCTTGTCCATAATGCCAATCGAAAGGCTCCTTCAGAACACCAATCGAAGGGTCTTTCAGAATGCCAATCGAAGTACTTGTCCATAATGCCAATTGAAAGGCTCCTTCATAACACCAATCGAAGGGTCTTTCAGAATGCTAATCTAAATGTACTTAAAGCACCAATCAAAATTTTTCCTTTTCCTTAGGCAAGAGTTTGTGATCAACCATGCAGGGGGAAGACTTTGGGAAACATGAGAGGGCAAATTTTGGGGTACAACTGTTGCCCCTGTTTAATCTTCTTAAACCTGGGGATGTAGATTGGCTTGTGTGCCTTTCGTGATCCGAAGGTGGAAGATGATCGAACACTAGAGTGCCCAGAAATTTGCACTCGCATGGTGTAGTATCAGCATTGTGATGTTAGGAATGGGCTTACAGATGCCATCTAGAGATTGTTGGTAGGAGGATGGGCTTATAGATGCCATCTGCAGGAGTGTCGATCGCATTAGAGATTCCTTAGCGAGAACTTGCATACCTGTTGTTGTAGAAAATTCCACTGGGGGAGTCTAACTTTGTTGAGATTTAGGAACCTGTCTGTACTTCAACTGAGAGAATGCTTCAGCTGAGTTTTAGGAATCTGTCCATAATTCAATTGGGGGGAAACATCTTCATCAAGATCTAGGAACTGTCTCGTGCCCACCGGGAGTATACCGTTGAGGTTATAGAACTTGTCCACACTATGACGGAGGAAAACATCAAGATCTAGGAACTGACTCGTGCTCAATGGAGTATACCGTTGAGGTTATAGTACTCGTCCACACTATGACGTAGGGAAACATCTTCATCAAGATCTAGGAATTGTCTCGTGCCCACCGGGAGTATACCATTGAGGTTATAGAACTTGTCCACACTATGACGGAGGAAAACATCAAGATCTGGGAACTGACTCGTGCTCAATGGAGTATACCGTTGAGGTTATAGTACTCATCCATACTATGACGTAGGGAAACATCTTCATCAAGATCTAGGAACTGTCTCATGCTCAATGGAGTAAACCGTTGAGGTTATAGAACTTGTCCACACTATGACGGAGGAAAACATCAAGATCTAGGAACTGACTCGTGCTCAATGGAGTATACCGTTGAGGTTATAGTACTCGTCCACACTATGACATAGGGAAACATCTTCATCAAGATCTAGGAACTGTCTCGTGCTCAATGGAGTAAACCGCTGAGGTTATAGAACTTGTCCATACTATGACGGAGGAAAACATCAAGATCTAGGAACTTACTCGTGCTCAATGGAGTATACCGTTGAGGTTATAGTACTCGTCCACACTATGACGTAGGGAAACATCTTCATCAAGATCTAGGAATTGTCTCGTGCCCACCGGGAGTATACCGTTGAGGTTATAAAACTTGTCTACACTATGACGGAGGAAAACATCAAGATCTAGGAACTGACTTGTGCTCAATGGAGTATACCGTTGAGGTTATAGTACTCGTACACACTATGACGTAGGGAAACATCTTCATCAAGATCTAGGAACTGTCTCGTGCTCAATGGAGTAAACCGCTGAGGTTATAGAACTTGTCCACACTATGACGGAGGAGAACATCAAGATCTAGGAACTGTCTCGTGCTCAATGGAGTAAACCGCTGAGGTTATAGAACTTGTCCACACTATGACGGAGGAAAACATCAAGATCTAGGAACTGACTCGTGCTCAATGGAGTATACCGTTGAGGTTATAGTACTCGTCCATACTATGACGTAGGGAAACATCTTCATCAAGATCTAGGAACTGACTCGTGCTCAATGGAGTATACCGTTGAGGTTATAGTACTCATCCATACTATGACATAGGGAAACATCTTCATCAAGATCTAGGAATTGTCTCGTGCTCAATGGAGTAAACCGCTGAGGTTATAGAACTTGTCCATACTATGACGGAGGAAACTGTCGAGATTGAGAACCTTATCTGAAATTCAACCGATGATAATTCAATTGAGATTTAAGGACTGGTCAGATCTTCGACTAAGCTGAGAACTTTAGTTGTATCTTTCCTGAAAGGTAAAGGTCAGTCATATGCAATGCATGATATGGATCAGGCAATGATGTTCTCAAAATAAATGAGATTGTATTCGTATGATGCGTATATGCATGTATCATGATGTATGGGAATATGATGTTTTAGCTGGGGAAAATAAATCCCGGAGCTGCTGGAGAATAGGGTCGAGCTCTTCGTTTCCGTTGGGGATGTTGAACGAAGATGATTGTGAGAATAAACCTGCAAGAGAGGAGGACTCCGTTGGGGAATAAACTTGATGAAGAGATTACTCTGAAGGGAAATACTCTATGGGGGAGAGATGTTCTGCTGATGATTTTAATGATAACTCCGCTGGGGATTCCATTGATAAGCTCTGTTGGGGATTTCAATGATGAACTCTGCTGGGGATGAATTACCGTTGCTGGTGATATTGAACCTGTTGAGGATAGAAGTTCTGCTTGGGGAAAGAAAGAACTTCTTTGGGGATGATCTTTCAGTTGCAACTTGTTGAGGATAACCCAGTTAGACTCCTGTGAGGATAACCTTCTGAATTTGGCTGGGGAGATACATTTGTATTCTGCAGGGGACAAGCTTCCAGAATCTACTGGGTAAGATGATTCAACTCTGGCGAGGAAGCCTTTTTAGACTGCGCTGGGGAAATGGCTCCACTGGGGGTATCTTGTATTCCTCTGGGAAACATTCTTATACTCTGTTGAGGAATATTAAGACTGTCGGGGATGCTCTTACGCTTGCTGGAGAATGTCTTTATACTCCGTCGGGGAATATTAAGACCTTCTGGGGATACCCGACCTTTTCAGGGCTGATGGTAGACCAAATCTGCTTGGGGAGAGTATTGCCGACTCGTCCGTAGTTGCAAGTTTTAGCTGAGAGAGCTATCATTACTGTCTTATCCTGCGGGGAGTGAAGGTATCTTAGCCATATTCTTCAGCTGAATATATACCTTGGTACCTGGTGGACATAGCAACTAGACCGTTCAGACAATTCTTATTACCCCTACTTCTGATATCACCCGTAATTTGTCTTTTGTTTCGCATGTAAATATTTTATGAGCAGTAATTAATGTCAAATGCATATATCAAAAATGAACATTGGACGTTCTTTGCAAAACAAAACAGATAAAGGAAAAACAATTTGAAATTTGTTTGAAAATGAATTTGTATTGACTTTGAAGTTTGGCCTGTAAATAAGCGTTTTGTACAAGAGGCTGACGTCCTAGTAAGAGAACGTCGCCGAACAAATAGAATTTATACAATTTGTGGAGAAAAAAAATAGCTATGTGAATAGTCCCACTGGGTTCCAGCTCTGCTATTGCCTTTATATCTTCAAGCATCTCATCACTTTGCTACTTAGTTGAAGATGAATCTGATTGACTGGCGTCGTCCGAGCCTGATAGTTGATACCGAAGTCTGGATGCGAGGTGATCCAATGAGACATAGTGTTACGCTTTAATCCCTAACTTTTGCCTGGATCGCCCTTTCGGGTTTTCAGTCCACCGGGATACCCATTTTTGCCCAAGCCGCCTTTTCAGGTTTTCGACTTGCCGGGTGTACAAATTTTTTTATTTTCACCCCTTATTTTTTCCCAAACCCTTTTGGTTCGCCGGGAAGCCCTTATTTTTGCCTAGGCCAGTCAACCTACCGGGTCTTTGATTATGCATAGTATCTTTTTACTATGTCTGCATTGACGGGGTGAGGATGGTCGTCACCATCCATGGTGGTTAAAATCATCGCTCCTCCTGAGAAGGTGTTCTTAACCACAAATGGCCCTTCGTAAGTAGGGGTCCATTTGCCCCTGGGATCACCTTGAGGTAGAATGATGTGCTTGATTACCAGGTGTGATCGGTGGATCTGGAACTGACTGTTTAACGCTGGTTCACGAAATGTCGCGGAAGCAAGAGTCGCCACCGTCTTTTATTTTCTCCAAATGGAAAGGACAAAAGCACAGAAAAATTCCTTATAGAGATTGCTCTCGGTTCGGGAGGTAGATTTATAGAAAGGGAAGGTGTTAGCACCCTTTCTATCCATGGTTATCCATGGGCTCTTAGATACTTGCTCATTTGTGTTTTCAAAATTGTTTGTTTGCTTTTCAACTGTGGGTTTAAAAAAAGTTTCGTTTAAAATTTTAGTTCGACTCTTGTATCAGTCCTCAAGAGTGTTTGAAAAGTTGTTTTTGAAAGCTTTTTGAAAAGTGTCGGTGTGAAAATAAGTTTTTGATTTGTTTTGAAATTAGAGCAAGTATCTACGAGTTCTCTACCTACCCTAAGGAATTAGTCTGTGTAAATGTCCTTAAAGTAGTGCCATCCCACCATTGAGAGGTAGGTAGCACCACCGTTGGAGGTGTTCGGGTCAATTCGAGGGTTCGGGACATGGTGATCACCAGAGCAATAGGAAGACACCTTAGAAGCTACCCTCATGCCATGTTCATGGATATGAGGACTTACTAAAACATCCTCTACTCGACGACCACCTTTCGAGGGGCAAGGCAACAGTGAGACGTACCCTAGGGGTGGTGTGTGAATTGTGTGTCATTTTCAGTTATGTTCATCTTGTCATGCATTTGTGATCTACGCTTTGTTTTTATTTTTGGCATCCATTCTTTCATGCAAGTTATTAACAGTTAAAAGATGCGGGAAGATAAAAGTCCTACGCTATTACAAATGGCGCGGGTCTACATCGCCAAATTAATCCAAGACCCGATTTGAATAAAATAAAATGCGGAAAGATAAATGTCCTAATTAATCTATTACAAGGCTTTGGGGTAATTACATGAAATTTATAAAGAAGAAATAAAATAAGCGCGCGAAACGAAATTATAATCGAAAGCGAGGGCGTTTGACCCTTTTAAAGAAATTGAATTGAAATTATGCAATTAATTAAGTTTAAATAAAAGAAATAAATTTTTTGGAGTTTTTTGTATTTATGGAGTTAAGAAAATTAATGGAATTAAAAAGTTACATAAAACCCTAATTCTAAACTATTTTTAATTTATTAAAAAATGTTTAAGTTTGACCTAGTTTTAACCTAATTATTTAATGATAAATTTATTTACAAAATAATTAATAATTAAATATGGTAAAAGAAAAGAAAAAAAATAATAAAAGCATTAAAACCCTAATTTCTACATTTTTTAGTTTATTCAAAAAATATTAAAATTAAACCTAAAATTAGAACTAAATTAATTATTACATTTATTTACAAAATAAAACATTAGTGAATTAAATAATAAAATATATTTTGATTTTTTGACTTTCTGATTTTTTTGGTATTTTTTGTGTTATAAAATTATTTTTATGGAATTAAATAAAATAATTAATCAAAAGAAAAAAAAAGGAATTAAAAAAAGGAAAAAAAATGCAAACCATTGGGGGTTTTCTGGCCCAGTAGGAGGTGTATGCGCAGTAATTTGGCCCATTTGAAGGAGGCCCTTTTGACTTTTCTGGCTTGCATATGGATGTGTTGACTGATGTGTATGGTGGACTCCAGATCATGGTCATTGGATTGATGTTGTGGGACGCGTGGCCAGCTTGAGCGTAGGGTGCATGGTGGACTTCTGAAGGGAACGCTGCATGGAAATATAGAAAGCAAAATAATATTGAGAAGGGAGGGGACCTGGGAATCGAACCCAGTTCCCAATGCTTGAGGGACACCTCACTTACCAACCAGCCAAGCGCGTTCGTTTGTAGTATTAGTGGAACCTGATGCATATGAGAGAGAACGAGTGCTATTGATGTAAAACAAAAATTAAGCGCGAACGTTTGAATGGCCCTATCACGTGAAGACACCTAATCTTCTTCTCCGTTTTCCTGTAACAAAACGCGTTAGATAGCGGGGGTTTTAAACCCCCACTAAATGAAGCCACGAATAATAGTGAATAGGGCCTGGTTCATCATAAATTGATCGCGAGGCATGGCTTTGAATCGTCATGAGCTTCTAGTTTCAATAGTGCCATTTAGGTTGGCCAATTTTTCCTCAAGCATAAAGCCCCAATTTATGGTTCCTGAAACCCTAAAAAATAGCCATGGCAATTTTCTATACAAGCAATGTTAATTCAATTCAATGATACCATGAGTTTCAGTGAGTCCATATTAGTGTAAAACAAGCATTAGAATGTATGAATATGGCATATAAATCAAAACACGAATATGCACAATATCAAGAACAAGACGGCTTCGTTCTACCGATTCTTGAGGTGAGAGACTGTGGTTTTGATTCAGAAAGTTTCCTTGATGCCTTGGCAAGCTATTGGAATGATTATTTTGCTTTGAATTGCACTGGAACTGTGTTTTCAGTTTTGAATTTTTTGATAAAAATGCAAAGTTTGTATGTTCTCCTGAGCGCAGCTTCCAGGTTCTTTTCATTAGGGTTGTGATCTGTATATGTATGTGGGACGAATTAGGGTAGAAATTTGAGTCCATAAACCTTTGCATTGATGAATCAAATATTTGATTTTTAATGTAATCTTTTCAATCTTTTTTCATGCCTTTTTGATACCAATCATGGCCAAATCTTTCCATATTGACTGTGCACGAAATCTTGGAGTTATGATAGACCTATTAGCTGCATAAAAAGATTTAAAATGCATGCTTAAGTATTTTTGTCATATTTTTTTAATTAAATGAATTAATGGTGATAAAAATTCAAATAAATAATAAAAAATGATGAAATAACTCCCCTTTGGGTCAATGGGTCGTGCATAACTTTTGGATAATGATTCTTGGAAGAAATTGTGGCCCATTAGCAATTTTGAGGCATTTGAAGCAAAGTTGACTTTTCAAAATTCCCAAAACTTTCCCAACTTCCACAAGGCATATCTTGCTCAATTTTTAAGCTTTTATCATATTCTTGGACATTTTGGAAAGGTCTTGAAGTCCTCTAACCAATGCCTTTGGTCCCATGTCATTTTGATTTACCAATCTCAAGTTATGGTCTTTGAATTAAAGTGCCTTTTTGTTGACTTTTGAAAATGACCTATAATGTTGATATTGATAACTTTTTGTGAGAGCATTTCTTGGACTTGAAGTGTGAAGAGGAGTTGTAAGAAATGTCTTTCTCTTCAAACTTAGCTTTGGATGGAATTTTTCTGATGAACCATGTGGAAGTTATGCCTTGGTCAAGTTACAGTTGACTTTTTCAATTGTCCAAATATGGAAACTTTTGCATCTTGAGACTTTTTGAGCCATACCTTGAAAATCATGATCAAGAATTGATAAAATGGTGTTTCTGGCTTCAAAATAAGATGTTGACCAAAAATTTGGACTTTTGACTGTCAAATGACCATTTTGCCCCTACAGTTGACTGTTGAGCAATTAGGGTTTTTGACTGTGCAATCTTGTGCTGCGAGTCTTGCAACTTAGCATATGGATGCTTGACCATGTTTGTAGGCATGTGGGACTTGATTGGACCCTTGAAAACTTCAATTTCTTTGCCAGAACCAAAACCCTGGTTTTTGACTGTTAGGAGGCCATTGAACTGTGCAACCCTTGGGGAGATTTTGAAGCATGTTCTTTGCAAATCTTGAAGAATATGGGAGGGCAAATTTTGGGGTACAACAGTTGCCCCTGTTCAATCTTCTTAGACCTGAGGATGTAGATTGGCTGACGTGCCTTTCGTAATCCGAAGGTGGAAGATGATTGAACACTAGAGTGCCCAGAAATTTGCGCTCCCATAGTAGTGTGATGGTGGGAATGGGCTTATAGATGCCATTTGGAGATTGATGGATAGGATGATGGGCTTATAGATGCCATGCTGAGAGGTGATGGATAGGTGGATGGGCTTATAGATGCCATCTGGATGTCGATCGCGTAAGAGATTCCTTAGCGAGAAGTTGCGTACCTGAAAAAAGAAAATGATTACCTGGCCTGTTACAGGAGCTGGTCTTCAAACTCTTTGTGTAGATGTGCCCTGACTGGTTATAGGAATTGAATCTGGAGCTTCAGAAGGTAATGAATGAACCAGGGATGGTTACTATCTCAACGGGATGGTGAGAGAACCTTGGACGATTACTATCTCAACATGAACGATGAGAGAACCTTGGACGATTACTACCTCAACAGGAACGCTGAGAGAATCTGGGGCGATTACTACCTCAACAGGAACACTGAGAGAATCTTGGATGTCTTCTACTGGGATAAGAATCAGGGAGATCTTAGGGTCGATCTGACTGAACTGGAGAAGGCCTTTGACTGGATAAGAATTAGGAAAATCTTAGGGTCGATTTAACTGAACCAGGCTAGGTCTTGGAATCTTCAACTGGATAAGAATCAAGGAGATCTTAGGGTCGATCTGACTGAACCAGAGAAGGCCTTTGACTGGATAAGAATCAGGAAAATCATAGGGTCGATTTAACTGAACCGGACAAGGTCTTGAAATCTTCAACTGGATAAGAATCAGGGAGATCTTAGGGTCGATCTGACTGAACCAGAGAAGGCCTTTGACTGGATAAGAATCAGGAAAATCTTAGGGTCGATTTAACTGAACCGGGCAAGGTCTTGGAATCTTCAACTGGATAAGAATCAGGGAGATCTTAGGGTCGATCTGACTGAACCAGAGAAGGCCTTTGACTGGATAGGAAAATCTTAGGGTCGATTTAACTGAACCGGACAAGGTCTTGAAATCTTCAACTGGATAAGAATCAGGGAGATCTTAGGGTCGATCTGACTGAACCAGAGAAGGCCTTTGACTGGATAAGAATCAGGAAAATCTTAGGGTCGATTTAACTGAACCGGGCAAGGTCTTGGAATCTTCAACTGGATAAGAATCAGGGAGATCTTAGGGTCGATCTGACTGAACCAGAGAAGGCCTTTGACTGGATAAGAATCAGGTAAATCTTGGGGTCGATTTAACTGAACCGGCCAAGGTCTTGAAATGTAGCTGAGAACTTAACTGGATCTTTCCTGAAAGGTAAAGGTCAGTCATATGCAATGCATGATATGGATCAAGCAATGATGTTCTCAACATAAATGAGATTTGTAAGATATGATGCATATATGCATGCTATAATGTATGGAAATGTGATGTTTATGAACATATGTTTTCGTCCTAGGAAAATAAATCCTTGACGGATGTCGGGAAGTCATATCCTGGGCTGATGTCGGAGAATAGTGCTTTGTTGTCTCCGCTGGGGATGATGGTTGCAAGAATACCGGTAGGAGAAGATACTTCGTTGGGGAATAAACTCGGCGAATGGATTACTCTGCGGGGAGAAAACTATTCTAGCGATCTTGCTGGGGAGCAATACTCTGTGGGAAGAGAGGTAATTGCTGGGATGTTGATGATGACTTCGCTGGGGATACCATTGTTATGTTGGAAGTGTTTAATAGACTCTGCTGGGGATAAGAAGACTTCGTCGGGGACGATCTTTCCGTGGCTTTTGGCTGAGGATAACCCAGTTATATCCTGGTAGGGAAATAACCTTTGAATACAGCCGGGGGACTCGTTCGTGCTCTGTAGGGGGGAGAAGCTTCCAGAATCTACTGGGGATAAGCTTCCTGCTTGGGGAGATGGATTCCAACTTTCCTGGGGAAACTGGATTGGACTCTCCTGGGGATACTTTGAGATGTACTGGAAGTAGCTCCACTGAATGTTTGGTATACCGCCGGGGAACAACCTTAGATCAAGACTGCCGGGGATGCTTGTTAAGAATATCTGTATGATGCGCTGGAGAATGTTGAGATCTGCTAGAGGATACCCAACTTCCTTAAGGCTGATAATGTAGCTTTGCTTGGGGAGAGTGTATTGACTAGCTGGCTCACTCTCTGGGGATTTAAGACGTATTGGTTATGTTCTTCGGCTGAACTTACCTTGGTACCTTGGTGAATAGAGTAATTAGATCGCTTAGACAACTCATTATTGCCCCTGTTTCTAATGTTACCTGTAATTAATCCTTTGTTTCGTATGCAAATATTTATGAGTTAGCAATTAATGTCAAATGCATATATCACAAATTGAACCTTGGACGTTCTTCGCAAAACAAAACGGAAAAGGAAAAACAATTGGCAATTTTAACTGAAAAGTGATTTTTGTATTGATTTTTGAATTTGCCTGTAAAATAGGCGTTTATATACAAGAGGCTGACGTCCTAGCAAGAGAACGCCGCCGAACAAAAGAGTTTAATACAAATTGTACAAAGGGAAAACAAAACAGTTGTGTGAAAAGAAATAATCCCACTGGGTTCCAACTCTGCTATCGCCTTTATATCTTCGAGCGTCTCATCACTTGATGACCTAGTTGACGATGAAGTTGATTGATCGATGCCTTCTGAACTCGCTGTAGATACCGGATTCTGGATGCAAGGTGATCCAATGCGACATAGTATTACGCTTTATCCCTAATTTTTGCCTGGACCGCCCTTTCGGGTTTTCAGTCCACCGGGATACCCATTTTTGCCCAAGCCGCCTTTTCAGGTTTTCGACTTGCCGGGTGTACAGATTTTTTTCATTTCATCCCTTCATTTTGCCCGAACCCTTTTGGTTCGTCGGGAAGCCCTAATTTTTGCCTAGGTATGTCAACCTAGCGGGTCTTTTTTATGCGTAGTATCTTTTTACTATGTCTGCATTAGCGGGGTGAGGAAGGTCGTCACCATCCATGTTGGTTAGAATCATGGCTCCTCCTGAGAACACATTTTTAACCACAAATGGCCCTTCATACGTAGGGGTCCATTTTCCCCTTGGATCACTCTGAGGAAGGATGATACGCTTGATTACCAGATCCCCAACTTGATACTCTTGTGGTCTGACCTTTTTGTTAAATGCCCTGATCATCCGTTTTTGGTACGTTTGACCATGACAAATAGCAGCAAGTCTCTTTTCGTCAATCAGGTTTAGTTGATCAAGTCGTGTCTGGATCCAATCATCTTCACTCAGATCTGCATCCTTCATTATCCGGAGAGAGGGTATTTGCACTTCGATTGGTAAGACTGCCTCCATACCATAGACCAAGGAGAAAGGAGTTGCCCCGGTTGACGTCCTTGCTGAGGTACGGTACCCATGTAGAGCGAACGGTAACATCTCGTGCCAATCTTTATAGGTCATTGTCATCTTCTGCACAATTTTCTTAATATTTTTATTTGCTGCTTCTACAGCCCCATTCATCTTCGGCCGGTAGGGAGAAGAGTTGTGGTGCTGTATCTTAAACTGCTCGCAGAGCTCAGTGATCATCTTGTTATTGAGATTGGTACCGTTGTCTGTAATGATCCTTTCAGGGACGCCGTATCGACAGATTAGATTATGCCGAATGAACCGTGCCACAACGTTCTTGGTTACCGTGGCGTAGGAAGCTGCTTCAACCCACTTCGTGAAGTAATCGATTGCTACCAGGATGAAGCGATGCCCGTTGGATGTCGTAGGTTTAATCTCGCCGATCATATCTATGCCCCACATTGCGAACGGCGAAGGTGCTGTTAAGGCATTCCGAGGAACTGGAGGAACATGCACCTTGTCTGCATATGTCTGGCATTTATGGCATGTCCGAGAGTGTTGGTAGCAGTCGGCTTCCATTGTGGACCAGAAATACCCTGCCCGAAGGATCTTCTTTGCCATAGTGTGTCCACTGGAATGTGTTCCGAAGGTACCCTCATGTAGCTCTTCCATGATCCTTTCTGCTTCAGTCTTATCCACACAACGCAGTAAAGTCGAATCATGGTTTCGCTTGTATAGAATGTCGTTGCTGAGGAAGAACTTTGCTGCGAACCTTCTCAGAAACTTCTTATCGTTGACAGATGCACCTTCAGGGTATTCCTGAGTTTCCAAGTATCTCTTTACCTCATGGTACCAAGGTTTCTCAGTCACCAATTCAGTTTCAAGATCACAACAGTATGCCGGTTCGTCCAGTTTCCAGATGATGATCCGGGGAGCCTCATTGTCCCATTTGACCTTGAACATAGAAGACATCGTAGCTAACGCGTCCTCCAACTGATTCTCCTCTCTCGGAAAATGTTCAAAGGTTATCTCTATGAAGTGGGGGATCAAAGTCAACACACATTCTCTGTAAGGAATAAGATTCGGATGTTTCGTATCCCACTCTCCTTTGATCTGATTGATCACGAGAGCAGAATCTCCGAAGACACTCAGATACTTGATCCTTAGGTCGATCGCAGCTTGAAGACCCATGATGCATGCCTCATACTCCGCCATGTTGTTGGTGCAGTTGAAACATAGTCGGGCAGTGAGTGGAGTATGAGTGCCTTGGGGGGATATGATCACAACGCCGATGCCGTTACCCAAAGCGTTGGAGGCTCCGTCAAAGTGAATAGACCATCGGGATCCTTCTTCAGGTCCTTCATCCGGTCCAGGTACTTCACAATCAGTCACTATCATGATGCTCTCGTCTGGAAACTCGAAGTTCATTAACTGATAATCGTCTACTGCCTGATGTGCCAAGTGGTCTGCCAATACACTTCCCTTGATAGCTTTCTGAGTTGTGTACTGGATGTCGTATTCTGTCAAGATCATTTGCCATCTTGCTATTCTCCCAGACAGAGCAGGCTTTTCAAATATGTACTTTATTGGATCCATCTTTGAGATCAACAAGGTAGTGTGAGTCAGCATATACTGTCTCAGCCGGCGAGCAGCCCATACCAAAGCGCGGCAAGTTTTCTCAAGCAGTGAGTATCGGGTCTCACAGTTGGTAAACTTTTTGCTAAGGTAATAAATGGCATGCTCTTTTCGGCCAGACTCGTCATGCTGCCCCAGCACACACCCCATTGAGTTGTCAAGTACTGTCAGGTATAGTATCAGAGGTCTCCCCTCAACCGGTGGCGTAAGAATGGGTGGTTCTTGGAGATACTCTTTGATTCTGTCAAAAGCAGCCTGACATTCATCATTCCAACGTACTACCTGATCTTTCTTCAGCAGTTTGAAGATTGGTTCACAAGTAGCAGTTAGGTGGGAGATGAATTGGGCAATGTAATTCAGGCATCCTAAAAAGCCTCTGACCTCTTTCTCTGTCTTAGGAACTGGCATCTCTTGAATAGCTTTAACCTTGGCATGGTCCACTTGAATGCCCTTGTCACTTACAACGAAACCTAGCAACTTTCCGGATCTTACCCCGAAGGTGCACTTGTTCGGGTTCAACCTTAGCTTGTACAACTTCAGACGGTCAAACAATTTCTGCAGATGATCAAGGTGTTCTTCCTCAGTTTGGGACCTTGCAATCATGTCGTCAACATACACCTCAATCTCATGATGGATCATGTCATGAAATAAGGCAACCATGGCACGTTGGTAGGTTGCCCCAGCATTTTTCAGTCTAAAAGGCATGACCTTATAGCAGAAGGTGCCCCACTGAGTAACAAAGGTAGTTTTTTCCATGTCTTCAAGTGCCATCTTGATCTGATTATAGCCTGAAAAACCATCCATGAAAGAGAACACCTTATGCTGAGTAGTATTGTCAACAAGGACATCAATATGAGGTAGAGGGAAGTCATCTTTAGGGCTGGCCCTGTTCAGATCCCTGTAATCGACACACATTCTGACCTTACCATCCTTCTTTGGTACCGGCACCACATTAGCAACCCACTGAGGGTAAGAAGTCACTGCAAGAAAACTGGCGTCAAACTGTTTCATAACTTCGGCTTTGATCTTCTCAGACATCTCTGGACGCATACGGCAGACCTTTTGCTTAACCGGAGGGCAGTCTTCCTTGGTAGGCAAATGATGGACCACAATATCAGTATCCAAGCCAGGCATGTCTTCGTAGGACCAGGCAAAGATTTCCATGTAATCATGTAACATCTGAGTCAACCGTTGCTTCACGCTGAGCTCTAGGTTGGCACCAATCTTAACCTCCTTTATGTTCGTCTCGGTACCCAGATTTATTGTTTCCACTGGCTCTTCGTGTGGTTGAATTGCCCTCTCTTCCTGGAGTAACAGTCTTGCAAGCTCGCTAGGCACTTCGCAATCATCTTCACCTTCTCTTCGGCTAAGTTGATCGGATTTTCGAAGTCATAACTGGCAGTAGCAGAGTCGTTACCAGTGAGATCCAGAGTGGATTGAAACCTGTATGAGTGAGTGTGTGTAAATACAGCTGTTTTGCAACATATAAAGAAAGGAAAGAAAGAAAAGGAGCATAAGATTTGAAATGCGAGAAAACTTCCAAGGTCTTTATTCATGATATATGAAATGACAATTAATATACCCTCACAAATGAAGCCACGATGCCCCGGGTAAGACACCGGGCCATAGAGTTTTAATTCAATGTTTATTACAGATAAGAAAAACAAAGGAGTTTATTACTGCGTAACAAAAGTAACAGGAGTGTGATCTTTAGCAGTCCAATTGGTCAATCCACCATCAGTCGTCGGGTAAATCCAGCTATCGAACTCTGACTCTTCTACTTCATCTTCGTCCCCAACAGCATTCACTCCTGGATTGGTGGTGAGCACAGGAGGTCTTCTGGTTCTAGCTTTGCGCACAGCCTTCTGGGCCTCTACAGTAAAACCCAATCCAAACTTATCAGTTTTAGGTGTAAAATCAGGGAGCCTGCCCCAGTTAGCACATTCACCTTTCTTGATTATAGCCCGGGCGTCCTTCAAGGAAGCCATCTTCAAGGGAAAGTCCTCTTCAACCACTGTTTCTGCCGCTGCCAATGTTGGAGGTACCTCTTCAAAATGTTGAAAGGGGGTTTCAATAAACTCCCCGTCCATCTCAATATACCTGAAGGAATTCAAATGGCTCACCATATACTCCTCCTCTCCCTGCACAGTGACAATCTTCCCTCTGACGGGGTACTTGAGCTTCTGGTGTAGGGTAGAGGTTACCGCCCCAGCTTTGTGGATCCAAGGTCGACCCAGTAGACAAGAATACGATGGACAGATATCCATCACATAGAAAGTTGAGTCGAATACTTGAGAACCCACACGAATAGGAATGTCTACCTCTCCATGAACCATCCTCTTAGAACCGTCAAAGGCTCTGACAATGATGTTGCTAGGTTTCAGCTCTAGGACCTCACAATCCAACCGGTCTAAGGCCTTTTTGGGTAGCACATTCAGGGAAGAACCAGTGTCCACCAACACGTGCGCAAGAGTAGTGCCTCTGCATTCAATAGAGACATGCAGGGCGTCATTGTGGTCCTTTCCCTTAGCAGTAAGGTCAGCATCCGAGAAACCCAAACCATTGTCGGCTGTCAAATTGGCTACGCAATCAGTGAACTGGACTGCAGATGTCTCCTGTGGCACATGGGCCGTCTTGAGAAATGAAATCAAGGCCTTAGCATGGGCCTCTGAGCACAGCAGCAAGGAGAGCATAGAGATCTTGGAGGGGGTATGCCCCAGCTGTTCAACAACATTAAAGTCACTCTTCTTGATTATTTTCAGAATTTCCTCCATCTCTTGTTGGGAGGCCTCAGCATTCACAGATTTTGGTGCCTCCATCCGGGCAGGCTCATCTTCAATCCCTTTGCCCCGAGCATTAGACGACTCGGCGGCAGGGGAAACAACTTGATCAGAAATGGGAACAGGTGCACTTGCAGGTGTTATAACGAGAGGTCTTCGAATAGCTGGTGGCGCAATGTCAGGAGAGAAGAGCCTGCCACTGCGGGTTACTTTGGCTGGACCAGTGATATTGCTGATGCTGGTACCAGTGTTGAACTCTTGCTTTATTCCATGTACATACACATCTGCCCCATAGTGCCATGGGACAACCTTATCAGATTCATAGGGGAGAGGCCCCGGAACAGTAATCATAATGGGTGCGACAGTCATGATTTTAACCGGCTTCCTTGGGAGAGCCTTGATCGGATTATTGAAAATGGTAATAACAGATACTTCTTCCACCGGAACAAACTGAACAGCAGTCTTCTTGAACAGAATCTCTTTGCTATCCATCAGGATTTGGATGCCCAACTTCAGCAAAGGACAACCAGAAAGGGAAACAGCACAGAAAAGGAAACCTTCACTACAACCCGGAAATAAACCGGCCAGCAGTAGGTTCCTCTTAACGGTCATCAGAGGAGTAGCTACATCATTCACAGAAACGGCGTACACATCTTCATCAACGGCATTTACTCCATGCTGGGGCATAGGAGCAGTCACCACATTTGGCCTCTCAGGCGCCTCAAATTGTATCTCTTTTGCATCAATAAGGTCTTGCACCTTATTCCTTAAGGCCCAACAGTCATCAGTGGAATGCCCCGGGTTATCGGAATTATAAGCACAGCGGGCATTTGGATTGTACTTGGGCGAGGCAGTATTCACAACCTTCGGGGCCTCCCTGACAGCCACTAGGTTGGTGGACAGCAACTGCGGCAAGATTTGCGACAAGGTCATACTCAGCCGGGTAAACTCTCTTCTAGGTCTTTCAGCCCTTTGTGGATTGGTTTGCCGAGGAGCGGCAGCAGGCTTTGCAATCATCACCGCGTTGACAGATTGGCAGCGCTCTGGTTTCTCTTGCCTCCTAGGCCCATATACAGCACTGGCCTCCTTCTTAAAGGGTTTCTTCTCAGAACTTGAAGATGCACCCTTCTGAATTTTACCGGACTTCATTCCATCCTCTATCCTCTCCCCAGTCAGAATAAGATCAGTGAACCCTGCAGACGAGTTACCGATAAGATGATTGAAGAATGGCCCAGAGAGGGTCCCCAAGAACATATCTACCAGCTCACGGTCAGTCAACGGAGGCTGCACCCTGCCAGCCAGATCCCTCCACTTCTGTGCATACTCTTTAAAACCTTCGCTTGATCCTAGCGACATACCCTGGAGTTGGGTACGCGTAGGAGCAAGGTCGGCATTATATTGATATTGCTTGTAAAAAGCAGTAGCCAACTCCTCCCATTTACGAACTTTGGTCCCATCCAGCTGATAGAACCATTCGAGATGAGTCCCTGAAAGACTCTCCTGGAAGAAGTGGATCCACAAATTCTTGTCCACTGAGTACGGTTGAATCTTCCGCACATAAGATCTGAGGTGTAGCTTGGGATAAGACGCCCCGTCATACTTGGTGAAAGATGGTGCCTTAAACTTGTGAGGAATAATCACACCAGTAGATAAGCCCAAGTCTCTGAAATCCAGCCCAGGCACTTGTTGGATCTCCATTGCATTCAGTCTGTCTTCCAACTGCTTGTACCGGTCTTCAGCAGGAGGATATTGTTCCTCATTAAAGTCAGTCTCGTTGTCAGAGACTACTGGACTTGAAGCCTTTCCCCCCTGGGGACTGCCTTTGCCTACAGAAGAACCAGCCTCTTCATTCTGCAGAGTGTTGCCAAACCTTCGGCCCGAGTTGAAAAGAACAGTTCTCTTCTTCTTCTTCTTCTCCTTCTTCAGGAGTAAAGCCTTCAGCTCTTCTTGGCCTTGAGCCAAACCCATGATCAGCTCCTGAAATTGCGCGTTCTGCGCCCTAAGGGCCTTGATAGACATCTCGGTTGATGATGAGTCAGGGTTCATGATGCTGAAATAAACAGCGAAGAACGGTAAGCAACCTGAAAAGAAGAAAACCTGCTATGCACATGAGGAATGATATGTGTTTATGCAATGCATTCAAGGGTTCGAAGATTCAAATTTGTTGTAGACAAAAAGGAACACACATTATCATTAAGGAAATAATTGTTCAGTACATCAAAGCCTCACGGGCACATATTACAAAGCAAATCAATCCCAAAAGACACTACGCATCCTCTTTGGAGCTATGTAGGTGTTGAGATTCCTCTCCTCGTGCAATAGGCGGGTGAGCTCCAAGACCTTCTTTTCACTAGCATGTAGACTGGTCTCAAGAGAATTTTGTTCTTCCTTAAGCTGGATCCAGCTCTTCTGCATTTCTTCCCAGGACGTGGGCATGTCAGGATGTTGAATGGTGTAGGACACCTCTCCTTCCAAGACTGGATCTTTGATCACAGGGAGCACATGAGGATAAGGCATTATTAACTTCTGGGAGCGGGCTCGTACCCACTTGAGATAAGGTTCCAATGGGATGGAATTCCTGTGCCCCAGTGTCTTGTTGTCTATCTTACTGGGCATCCTCCAAGCTCTGATAAATCTCTGGCGAAATTCTTGTGCATCATTGTCAAAGTCAAAAACTATGTCAGGAATTAACATGTCATGAGGGCCATCCCTCCGAGCATAACCAAACTGTCTCCAAGCCAGGCATGGGTTGTAAGTAATACCTCCTCTGATTCCAAGTAAAGGAACATTAGGGTACTCCCCGCAACGATCAATGATAGTGACATCCTCTCTGAATCGGGGGCACCAATGTATATCTGCATGTGTAAGAGTCATCAACTGTTGTGACCATCTCAAACCCCGCTCGTTCTTCAAAACTGATTGTGGAAGGTGCGAAATAAACCACCTTCCCAGGAGATGAGTGCAGCACATAAGGACACCTCTTTTTCTCATGGTTCGAGTGTAACATGAGTGAAGGATGTCCCCCAGCAACATAGGTATGGGATTCCTGGACATGAAGATCTGGACAGCACTGATATCCATAAGCTGATCTGGGTTAGGGAACAACACCAAACCATAGACAAGGAGGGCCACAACTTCTTCAAAAGCTTGTAAGTCAAGGGAGTTCCAACATTCCTGGGCCTTTTCAAACAGAAACCTGGCTAAGAACCCTTTGATGCCACTTCTAACTTCCCAATGTCCCTTGAGGTCAGATGATTGTAGGTGTAAGGCTTTATCAATCTCTTCAAGCTTGGGTTCCTTTTCCGTACCGTTATAGGGTAGTTGATCAAGGATAGGGATCTTCAGAAGCCGGGAGAACTCTTCCAATGTAGGCACCAGTTGATAATCCAGGAAAGTGAAACAATGATGCAGAGGGTCAAAGAACTGGAACAGGACCTTTATCATATCTTCCTCAATGTTGGTATTGACCAATCTGATGAGTCTTCCATGTCTTTCACTGAATGAAGAGCTCTCGGGAATCCTGGATATAAGCTCCTTAAGCTGAGGAGGGATCCTTACAAGGCTGATTTGAATTATCTTTCTGCGAACAGTTTCCATGTCCTACAAAACAAGAACAAAGATGAAGATTCGAACCCCTGAAATGGTTAGTCAATGCATATGATGCTGGATGATGTCATGATGCTATGATTAAACACACCACAAATATTTACAAAGGCAAACATGTAAGGCACACAAGTCACACAAGACAAGCCCTTAGAGTTTAGGCCAGCATGGGGTCTGGGTATTACCCTCTTGAAGTTGGTGGGCTCAACCTGTCCTATTAGAAGTAACCGGGTTCTAAGGGTCCCAATATCACTGGATTGCTTTCATTGTTCATCGTTTCGATTTAGCCACTGAACTGGCGACCAAAATATTCCAGGAAAGCAACCCTCAATTGAGTGTAGTATCGAGTATCAACCAACCTCGGACTGCACTAAAGTCAGTTATCTCACTACCCTAAAGAGGCCAAGATAGTTCAATTAAGGTTCCTAAGGTCAGTTGATGCTTCACGACACCACATGGAGGCCCCGTACTCTCCTTGACTGAACTCAAGGGTTACCGGTACACACCAAAGTGCCACATCAACGTAGCAGACTGTTTCAACCATGTCGGTATACCCCACACAGTTCCCTCACAGCCTTGTTGCTACTTTCTAAGAAGGTATCCCCCAGATCCGGGTTAGGATCTATAGAACTCCCAAGACGGTCCCCACAATTTAAAGCAAACAATTCAAAGCAATTGAAAACACAAGTGATCTTAGTCCTAAGGTACACCTCACTTTATAAGAGTCCCCAGCAGAGTCGCCAGTTCTGTGATCGGTGGATCTGGAACTGACTGTTTAACGCTGGTTCGCGAAATGTCGCGGAAGCAAGAGTCGCCACCGTCTTTTAATTTCTCCAAATGGAAAGGACAAAAGCACAGAAAAATTCTTTATAGAGATTGCTCTCGGTTCGGGAGGTAGATTTATAGAAAGGGAAGGTGTTAGCACCCTTTCTATCCATGGTTATCCATGGGCTCTTAGATACTTGCTCATTTGTGTTTTCAAAATTGTTTGTTTGCTTTTCAACTGTGGGTTTAAAAAAAAGTTTCGTTTAAAATTTCAGTTTGACTCTTGTATCAGTCCTCAAGAGTGTTTGAAAAGTTGTTTTTGAAAGCTTTTTGAAAAGTGTCGGTGTGAAAAGAAGTTTTTGATTTGTTTTGAAATTAGAGCAAGTATCTACGAGTTCTCTACCTACCCTAAGGAATTAGTCTGTGTAAATGTCCTTAAAGTAGTGACATCCCACCATTGAGAGGTAGGTAGCACCACCGTTGGAGGTGTTCGGGTCAATTCGAGGGTTCGGGACATGGTGATCACCAGAGCAATAGGAAGACACCTTAGAAGCTACCCTCATGCCATGTTCATGGACATGAGGACTTACTAAAACATCCTCTACTCGACGACCACCTTTCGAGGGGCAAGGCAACAGTGAGACGTACCCTAGGGGTGGTGTGTGAATTGTGTGTCATTTTCAGTTATGTTCATCTTGTCATGCATTTGTGATCTACGCTTTGTTTTTATTTTTGGCATCCATTCTTTCATGCAAGTTATTAACAGTTAAAAGATGCGGGAAGATAAAAGTCCTACGCTATTACAAATGGCGCGGGTCTACATCGCCAAATTAATCCAAGACCCGATTTGAATAAAATAAAATGCGGAAAGATAAATGTCCTAATTAATCTATTACAAGGCTTTGGGGTAATTACATGAAATTTATAAAGAAGAAATAAAATAAGCGCGCGAAACGAAATTATAATCGAAAGCGAGGGCGTTGGACCCTTTTAAAGAAATTGAATTGAAATTATGCAATTAATTAAGTTTAAATAAAAGAAAGAAATTTTTTGGAGTTTTTTGTATTTATGGAGTTAAGAAAATTAATGGAATTAAAAAGTTACATAAAACCCTAATTCTAAACTATTTTTAATTTATTAAAAAATGTTTAAGTTTGACCTAGTTTTAACCTAATTATTTAATGATAAATTTATTTACAAAATAATTAATAATTAAATATGGTAAAAGAAAAGAAAAAAAATAATAAAAGCATTAAAACCTTAATTTCTACATTTTTTAGTTTATTCAAAAAATATTAAAATTAAACCTAAAATTAGAACTAAATTAATTATTACATTTATTTACAAAATAAAACATTAGTGAATTAAATGATAAAATATATTTTGATTTTTTGACTTTCTGATTTTTTTGGTATTTTTTGTGTTATAAAATTATTTTTATGGAATTAAATAAAATAATTAATCAAAAGAAAAAAAAAAGGAATTAAAAAAAGGAAAAAAAAATGCAAACCATAGGGGGTTTTCTGGCCCAGTAGGAGGTGTATGCGCAGTAATTTGGCCCATTTGAAGGAGGCCCTTTTGACTTTTCTGGCTTGCATATGGATGTGTTGACTGATGTGTATGGTGGACTCCAGATCATGGCCATTGGATTGATGTTGTGGGACGCGTGGCCAGCTTGAGCGTAGGGTGCATGGTGGACTTCTGAAGGGAACACTGCATGGAAATATAGAAAGCAAAATAATATTGAGAAGGGAGGGGACCTGGGAATCGAACCCAGGTCCCAATGCTTGAGGGACACCTCACTTACCAACCAGCCAAGCGCGTTCGTTTGTAGTATTAGTGGAACCTGATGCATATGAGAGAGAACGAGTGCTATTGATGTAAAACAAAAATTAAGCGCGAACGTTTGAATGGCCCTATCACGTGAAGACACCTAATCTTCTTCTCCGTTTTCCTGTAACAAAACGCGTTAGATAGCGGGGGTTTTAAACCCCCACTAAATGAAGCCACGAATAATAGCGAATAGGGCCTGGTTCATCATAAATTGATCGCGAGGCATGGCTTTGAATCGTCATGAGCTTCTGGTTTCAATGGTGCCATTTAGGTTGGCCAATTTTTCCTCAAGCATAAAGCCCCAATTTATGGTTCCTGAAACCCTAAAAAATAGCCATGGCAATTTTCTATACAAGCAATGTTAATTCAATTCAATGATACCATGAGTTTCAGTGAGGCCATATTAGTGTAAAACAAGCATTAGAATGTATGAATATGGCATATAAATCAAAACACGAATATGCACAATATCAAGAACAGGACGGCTTCGTTCTACCGATTCTTGAGGTGAGAGACTGTGGTTTTGATTCAGAAAGTTTCCTTGATGCCTTGGCAAGCTATTGGAATGATTATTTTGCTTTGAATTGCGCTGGAACTGTGTTTTCAGTTTTGAATTTTTTGATAAAAATGCAAAGTTTGTATGTTCTCCTGAGCGCAGCTTCCAGGTTCTTTTCATTAGGGTTGTGATCTGTATATGTATGTGGGACGAATTAGGGTAGAAATTTGAGTCCATAAACCTTTGCATTGATGAATCAAATATTTGATTTTTAATGTAATCTTTTCAATCTTTTTTCATGCCTTTTTGATACCAATCATGGTCAAATCTTTCCATATTGACTGTGCACGAAATCTTGGAGTTATGATAGACCTATTAGCTGCATAAAAAGATTTAAAATGCATGCTTAAGTATTTTTGTCATATTTTTTTTAATTAAATGAATTAATGGTGATAAAAATTCAAATAAATAATAAAAAATGATGAAATAACTCCCCTTTGGGTCAATGGGTCGTGCATAACTTTTGGATAATGATTCTTGGAAGAAATTGTGGCCCATTAGCAATTTTGAGGCATTTGAAGCAAAGTTGACTTTTCAAAATTCCCAAAAATTTCCCAACTTCCACAAGGCATATCTTGCTCAATTTTTAAGCTTTGATCATATTCTTGGGCATTTTGGACAGGTCTTGAAGTCCTATAACCAATGCCTTTGGTCCCATGTCATTTTGATTTACCAATCTCAAGTTATGGTCTTTGACTTAAAGTGCCTTTTTGTTGACTTTTGAAAATGACCTATAATGTTGAGATTGATAAATTTTTGTGAGAGCATTTCTTGGACTTGAAGTGTGAAGAGGAGTTGTAAGAAATGTATTTCTCTTCAAAATGAGCTTTGGATGGAATTTTTCTTATGAACCATGTGGAAGTTATGCCTTGGTCAAGTTACAGTTGACTTTTTCAACTGTCCAAATATGGAAACTTTTGCATCTTGAGACTTTTTGAACCATACCTTGAAAATCATGATCAAGAATTGATCAAATGGTGTTTGTGGCTTCAAAATAATATGTTGACCAAAAATTTGGACTTTTGACTGTCAAATGACCATTTTGCCCCTATAGTTGACTGTTGAGCAATTAGGGTTTTTGACTGTGCAATCTTGTGCTGTGAGTCTTGCAACTTAGCATATGGATGCTTGACCATGTTTGTAGGCATGTGGGACTTGATTGGACCCTTGAAAACTTCAATTTCTTTGCCAGAACCACAACCCTAGTTTTTAACTGTTAGGAGGCCATTGAACTGTGCAACCCTTGGGGAGATTTTGAAGCATGTTCTTTGCAAATCTTGAAGAATATGGGAGGGCAAATTTTGGGGTACAACACCAGGTTCCCAACTTGATACTCTTGTCGTCTGACTTTCTTGTTAAATGCCTTGATCATTCGTTTTTGGTACGTCTGACCATGACAAATAGCAGTAAGTCTCTTTTCGTCGATTAGATTCAATTGATCAAGTCGGGTCTGGATCCAGTCGTCTTCACTCAAACCTGCATCCTTCATGATCCGAAGAGAGGGTATTTGAACTTCAATGGGCAAGACTGCCTCCATGCCATAAACCAAGGAATAGGGTGTTGCCCCTATTGACGTCCGTGCTGAGGTACGGTACCCATGAAGAGCAAATGGTAACATCTCGTGCCAGTCTTTGTATGTCACTATCAACTTCTGCATAATCTCCTTAATGTTCTTATTAGCTGCTTCTACAACCCCATTCATCTTCGGCCGATAGGGAGAAGAGTTATGATGTTGTATCTTGAATTGCTCGTAGAGCTCAGTGATCATTTTGTTATTGAGATTGGTACCATTGTCTGTAATGATCCTCTCCGGTACACCGTATCGGCAGATCAGGTTGTGCCGGATGAACCGTGCCACGACGTTCTTGGTTACAGTAGCAAAGGAAGCTGCTTCAACCCACTTCGTAAAGTAATCAATCACTACCAGGATGAAACGATGCCCGTTGGATGCCGTAGGTCTGATCTCGCCGATCATATCAATGCCCCACATTGCAAAAGGCCAAGGTGCCATCAAAACATTCAGAGGAACTGGAGGAACATGCACCTTATCAGCATAGACCTGGCACTTGTGACATGTCCGAGAATGCTGATAACAGTCGGCTTCCATTGTGGACCAGTAATATCCTGCCCGAAGGATTTTCTTTGCCATGGTATGTCCACTGGAATGAGTTCCGAAAGTACCTTCATACAGCTCTGCCATGATCCTTTCTACTTCAATTTTATCCACGCAACGCATTAAGGTTGAATCATGGTTACATTTGTAAAGAATGCCATTGCTAATGAAGAATTTTGCCGCGAACCTTCTTAGAAACTTCTTGTCATTAACATATGCACCCTCGGGGTATTCTTGAGCTTCGAGGTACCTCTTCACTTCATGATACCAAGGTTTTTCTGTTACCTCTTCAGTCTCAAGATCGCAGCAATGTGCAGGTTCATCCCATTTCTAAATAATGATCCGGGGAGCCTCGTTGTCCCACTTGACTTTGAACATAGAAGACATCGTAGCTAGCGCGTCCGGCAACTGATTCTCCTCTCTTGGGAAGTGTTCAAAGGTTATCTCCTCGAAATGGGGAAGCAACGTCAATACATACTCCTTGTAAGGAATAAGATTTGGGTGTTTCGTATCCCACTCTCCTTTGATCTGACTGATCACGAGAGAGGAATCTCCAAAGACACTCAGAAACTTAATCCTTAGGTCAATTGCTGCTCGAAGACCCATAATGCAGGATTCATACTCTGCCATATTGTTGGTGCAGTTAAAACATAGTCGGGCAGTAAATGGAGTATGAGAGCCTTTAGGAGATATGATCATAGCGCCAATGCCATTACCCAAAGCGTTTGAAGCTCCATAAAAATGCATAGACCATCGAGATCCTTCCTCAGGTCCTTCATCCGGTCCAGGTGTCTCACAATCAGTCACTACCATGATATTCTCGTCTGGAAATTCAAAGTTCATAGACTGGTAATCATCCACTGCCTGGTGTGCCAAATGGTCTGCCAATACACTTCCCTTGATTGCTTTCTGAGTCGTGTACTGGATGTCATATTCGGTCAAGATCATCTTCCATCTTGCTATTCTTCCGGACAAGGTAGGCTTTTCGAAGATATACTTGATTGGATCCATTTTTGAAATCAACAGAGTAGTGTGAGTCAACATATATTGTCTCAGTCGGCAAGCAGCCCATGCCAAAGCGCAACAAGTTTTCTCGAGCAGTGAGTATCGGGTCTCACAGTCGGTAAACTTTTTGCTAAGGTAATAAATAGCATGCTCTTTTCGGCCAGACTCGTCATGCTGCCCCAGCACACACCCCATTGAGTTGTCAAGTACTGTCAATTATAAGATTAGAGGTCTCCCTTCCACTGGTGGCATAAGAATAGGTGGCTCCTGGAGGTACTCTTTGATTCTTTCGAAAGCAGCCTGACATTCATCGTTCCAACATACCACTTGATCTTTCTTCAGCAGTTTGAAGATTGGCTCACAAGTAGCAGTTAGGTGCGAGATGAATCGGGCAATGTAGTTCAGTCGTCCTAGAAAGCCTCTGACCTCCTTCTCTGTCTTGGGAGCTGGCATCTCTTGTATGGCTTTCACTTTGGCAGGATCCACTTGAATACCTTTGTCGCTTACGACGAAACCCAGCAGTTTACCAGACCGTACCCCGAAGGTGCATTTGTTTGGGTTCAATCTCAGCTTATATGACTTCAACCTGTCAAACAGCTTTCGTAGATGGTCAAGGTGTTCCTCCTTAGTTTGGGACCTTGCAATCATATCATCGACGTATACTTCAATCTCATGATGGATCATGTCATGAAATAAAGCAACCATGGCACGCTGATATGTTGCCCCAGCATTCTTCAACCCAAAAGGCATGACCTTGTAACAAAAGGTACCCCACTGGGTAACGAAAGTGGTCTTTTCCATGTCTTCAGGAGCCATTTTGATTTGATTATAACCGGAGAAACCATCCATAAAGGAGAATACCTTGTGCTGAGCAGTATTGTCAACCAGAACGTCGATGTGAGATAGAGGGAAGTCATCCTTAGGGCTTGCCCTGTTCAAATCTTTGTAATCAACACACATTCTGACCTTACCATCTTTCTTCGGTACTGGAACCACATTGGCGACCCACTGAGGGTAAGAAGTTACTGCTAGAAAACCGGCATCAAACTGTTTCATAACTTCGGCCTTGATTTTCTTAGACATTTCTGGACGCATACGGCGAACCTTCTGTTTTACCGGAGGACAGTCTTCCTTGGTAGGCAGGCGATGAACCACAATGTCGGTATCTAACCCAGGCATATCTTCGTAATACCAGGCAAAGATTTCCACGTAGTCATGCAGCATCTGAATCAACCGTCGTTTCACACTAAGCTCCAGATTTGCACCGATCTTGACTTCTTTTTTGTCTGTCTCAGTACCCAGATTCACTGTTTCTACTAGCTCTTCATGTGGCTGAATGGCCCTCTCTTCATGGAGTAGTAGTCTTGCAAGCTCACCAGGCACTTCGCAATCATCTTCACCTTCATCTTCGGCTAAGTTGATCGTATTTTCGAAGTCATAACTGGCAGTAGCAGAGTCATTACCAGTGAGATCCATAGTGGATTGAGACCTGTATATGTGAGTGTGTGTAAAATAGCTGTTTTGCAATATGTAATAAAGAGAGACAAGGAGCACAAAATTTGAAATGCGAAAACGTCCAATGCTTTTATTAATGATATATGAAAATGGCATACAAAAGCCCTCACAAAATGAAACCACGGTGCCCCGGGTAAGACACCGGGCCATAAAGTTTCAAAACATTGTCTGTTACAAATTCGAAACAAAGAGTTCATTACTGAGTAACCAAAGTAATAGGGATGAAATCTTTTGTTGTCCAGTTGTTTGGTCCACCGTTGGCCGTAGGATAGATCCAGCTGTTGAATTCAGACTCCTCCACGTTATCTTCGATGGCATTTACTCCCGAGTTGCTGATGAACACAGGAGGCCTTCCAATCCTTGCACTTCGAACATCCCTTTGAGCTTCTGCAGTGAAACCCAACCCAAACTTGTTAGTCTTCTGAGTGAAATCAGGAAGTCGGCCCCAGTTTGCATACTCACCCTTCTCAATAACATCCCGGGCATCCTTTAAGGAAGCCATCTTCATAGGAGAATCTTCCATCACAGTCTCAGCTGATGCCAATGTCTGAGGAACCTCTTCAAAGTCTTGAAATAGGGTCTCAATGAACTCCCCATCCATCTCTACGTACCGGAACGAGTTGAGGTGGCTGACCATATATTCCTCCTCCCCTTGTACTATCACAATCTTCCCTCTGACCGGGTACTTCAACTTCTGGTGGAGCGTTGAGGTTACGGCTCCAGCTTTGTGGATCCACGGACGACCCGGCAAACAAGAATAGGATGGCCGAATGTTTATCACGTAGAATGTAGAATTGAAGACCTGAGAACCAACTTTGATTGGAATATCAACCTCACCATGCACCATCCTCTTAGACCCATCAAAGGCCCGGACAACAATGTTACTCGGCTTTAGCTCCAAACCTTCGCAATCCAGCCTGTCTAGAGCTTTCTTGGGCAAGACGTTCAACGAGAAACCAGTGTCAACCAACACATGTGCAAGAGTAGTGCCCCTGCATTCAATGGATACATGCAGGGCATCATTATGGTTCTTCCCTTTAGCAGTCAGATCAGCGTTGGAGAAACCCAAACCATTATCAGCAGTTAAATTGGCCACACAATCGGTAAATTGATCAGCTGATGTCTCTTGTGGCACGTGGGCCGTCTTTAGGAAGGTAATCAGAGCCTTGGCATGGGCCTTGAACATAACAGCAGCGATAACATAGAAATCTTGGATGGGGTTTGCCCCGGTTGCTCAACTACATTATAATCACTCTTCTTAATAATCTTCAGAATCTCTTCCATCTCCTGTTTGGAAGCTTCAACAGCGATGGTCTTTGGCGCCTCCGTCTGGGCAAGCATATCAGTGGTGATCCCTTTGCCCCGAGCGCTAGATGACTCAGTGACAGGGGTAGGAACAGGGACTTGATCAGAGATGGCAACAGGTACACTTGCAGGCTTAATGACAACAGGTCTTCGGAAAGCTGGTGGAGCAATATCAGGTGAGAAAAGTCTACCGCTGCGGGTGACTTTAGCAGGTCCTGTAACGTTGCTGACGCCGGTATCAGCACCGAACTCTTGCTTAACTCCAAGAACATAAACATCTTCCCCATAGTGCCAAGGGACAACTTTTTCAGAGGTATAGGGGATGGGCCCCGGAACAGTGATGGTTATAGGTGCGATCTTCGAAATAGATGTAATTCTAACAGGCGTCCTCGAGGGAGCCTTGGAAGAATTGTCGAAAATGGTAATGATGGAAACTTCTTCAGAATGAACGGGTGGAACATCAGTCTTCTCAAAAAGAATCTCTTTACTATCCATCAGGTTTTGGATACCTGACTTCAGAGATGGGCAACCAGTAGGTAAAGCAGAACACATATGGCAACTTTCACCACAGCCCGGAAATAAACCGGTGAGCAACAGGTTCTTCTTGATAGTCATCAGAGGGGTAACAATATCATCCACAGACATTACAAACAAGTCTTCCTCTACAGCATTCACTTCATGCCTGGGCATGGGAGCAGTTACAACATTAGGCCTCTCGTGCGCCTCGAACTCAATCTCTTTTGCATCAATTAAGTCTTGCACCTTATTCTTCAAAACCCAACAATCGTTTGTATTATGCCCCGGGCTATCAGAGTGAAAAGCGCATCGGGCATTAGGGTTATACCTTGGTGACATTGTATTTGGATTCTTTGGAGCTTCTTTTAGGGTCACCAGATTGGTCTTTAGCAATTGTGGCAGAATCTGAGACAAAGTCATACTGAGACGAGTGAATTGCCTTCGAGGTCTCTCGTCCCTTTGTTGGTTGTGATGCTGAGGAGCACCGACAGGTTTTGAAATAACAACTGCATTGACAGCTTGGCGGTGTTCAGGTCTATTCTTTCTTCTTGAACTGTAGACCGCACTGGACTCTTTCTTAAACGGTCTCTTCTCGGTGCTCGATGAGGCACCCTTCTGTATCTTCCCATCCTTAATACTAGCTTCAATCCTCTCACCAGTCAAGATAAGGTCTGTAAACCCAGCTGAAGAGCTTCCAATCAAATGGTTAAAGAATGGACCGGACAGGGTCCCCAAAAACATATCAACAAGTTCACGATCAGCTAAAGGTGGTTGCACCCTTCCGGCAAGGTCTCTCCATTTTTGAGCATACTCTTTAAATCCTTCACCCGTCCCTATTGACATACCCTAGAGTTGGGTACGCGTAGGAGCGAGATCAAAATTATACTGATAATGCCTAAAGAATGCAGCATCCAAATCCTCCCAGTTGCGGATACTGGCTCCGTCCAACTGATAGAACCACTCAAGCTGAGTCCCTGAGAGACTGCCTTGAAAGAAATGGATCCATAAGTTCTTATCAGTAGTGTAAGGTTGGATCTTCCTCACATATGACCGGAGGTGCAGCTTTGGACAGGAAGCTCCGTCATACTTGGCAAAGGCAGCTGCCTTGAACTTATGGGGAATCACCACCCCAGATGATAAACCCAAATCTCCGAAGTCCAGACCGGGCACTTTCTGTACTTCCATAGCATTCAAACGGTCTTCCAGTTGTTTGTACTTATCCTCAGCAGGAGGATACTGTTCTTCATCATAGTCCGTCTCGTTGTCGGAGACCATAGGGCTGAGAGCCCTCCTTTCTTGTGGACTGTCTTTCTCTCCAGACGGGGTGGCCAGATGAATTTCATTCTGCAGCCCGTTTTCGAACCTGCGTCCGGTGTTGAACAGGATGGTCCTCTTCTTCTTCTTCTTCCTCTCTTTCAGAATCAGGGTCTTCAGGTCCTGCTGACCCTTAGCTAGGTTCATGACCAACTCTTGAAATTAGGCATTCTGGGCCTGGAGGGCCTTGATAGCTTGCTCAGTGGAAGGTTCAGCAGACATGATGATTGCTGAAATAAACAGCGAAGAAGATAAGAGACCTGTAAAAGGGTACCTGTTTATGAAGTGCATGAGATGAAATACGTATGATTTATGATTTCAAAGACAATCAGGATTCAAATTTGTAAACAAGAACGGAAACACACTTTATTAGATTTAACTTCAGAATTTAAATTGTTCAACAAATTGCCCTTAGGCGTTACAAGAATGGAAATACTGAAAAGTAAATAAAAACTGTAAAAGAAATCATCCAAGGTCTATCAATGCTCTCATGGCCTCTTTTTCTCAGTGCAGATATAATCATTCAGGATCCGCTCGTTCTCCAGTTGCTTAGTCAGCTTCTGGATCTTCTGTTCTTGTTCATTGAACCTCTCCCGATAAGAATCCCATTCTTCCCGCAGTTGCGTCCAAGACCTCTTCAGTGTGCCAATATCAGTGGGCATATGAGGATGGAAAATAGTTGGAACAACCCTGTTGTACCCCAAAATTTGCCCTCGCATTTTTCCACAAGAAATCACAGCTTCGGACTCTTCCTGATTTTTCAGATTGGTTCAAGAATCGGTCAAACAGACTTTTCTTATCAGTCAGACAGAATTAGGGTTCTCTTTGATTTTAAGCAGTTCTGACAGATTGTTAGGGTTTGGTTGAGTTGGCTCAGGTTTTGATCGGGCGGACGTTTCTTTGACATTTAATCAAGAACTAGGGTTTGTGCGCGCAGAAAGAATTAATTTTACAGTTCTTTTCAGTTTACTCTGAGATTTGGATTGAGGCATTTGAATCAAGAAATTGCAGTGTTTTGTTTAATCAGTAAAGGCTAAGGCATTTGATTTGAGAAGAGATAAAAGCTGAGGTACTTAAATTGAGAATCTACAGTGTTTGATTTGATCAGTAAAAAGATAAATATCTGGATATTGGTTTGATTAGCTGTGCATTGGATATTTGAAGCGCCAGACGTTTATTAATTATTTCTTTTTTCTAAAGTCAGAATAATTGGATTTATTTCCAATTGTTTTAATTTAAGATATTCAAATAATTAAGTTAAACAATTGAAAGGAAATAAAAAGAATTAATTGATCAAAAGAGGATTTTTATTCACCTTTAATGGTTTGTTACAATCTATTATTTGAACAACGGTAAATTTATTTACATCATTGTTTATAATAATAATGTTACAAATAATTAAATTGAAACTATCCTAAATTCCTAAAGTCTTCATCTTCTATCTAATGCCTCCTCTTTCGCTCCATTTGATTGTTTATCTGCAAAACAAAGAAAAGAAAGAAAAGTCAAAGCAGATAAATTAAAAAGACAGACAGTAATTTAAAGATTCATCATTAAAGGCAACTGGCCGGAATCAGTTTGCCCTCTCTGCAAATCACGAGATTTCTCCCGGTTCACAGAGAGGGATGAAAAATGCGTGCAAAAGAAAAAGATATGAAATGCACAAAAGTATAATTTTCACAAATTCAAAAGGGGTCAAACAAAACTGCATAGTTCATGGTTCAAGTTTGTCAAAAGCTGCATAATTCCAAAAGTTCTAAACCAAGGATAATAGGCAAACTGAACTAAGCCAACAAAGTCCAAACTGAGTTCCAATTTCAAACTAAACCAAAAAGCTGCCCAAAGATATAGAAATATCTCAAGATATCAAGAAGTACAAAATGTTGTCATTAAAGTATGCAGGAAAGAAGAAAGTATGCAGAGTAAACCAATATTGCAAGCAAGTTTCAATGTCATCATGTTCAGGCCAGCTACCTTTTCAGTAAAGGACAATATAAGCAATATTAAATGCTTAAAAAACTGTCAAGAGAGAGGAGAGAGAGAGTGAAAGAAGGAGGCTTACAGGGCTCAGGCTTTAGGCAAGAAAAGATATAAAACAAAACTGTAATAACACAGTACACACCAGGCAGAAACAAGAAAAACAAAAGGAGATACAAACAAAACTGTAACAAGAACACAGAGCTGCTCAAGAACCTGCATAAGCCATAACCTGTCAACCAAAATACCACAGCCTAAGCCAGTAAAACAAACCTGAAGCATCAAGCTTCAAGACAAAAACCTCACAACAAATCAGACCTGCATAAAGCCTAAAACACCCAACCTGTCAAGCCAAGCCTAAAACACCCAACCTGTCAAGCCAAGCCTTAAACACCCAACCTGTCAAGCCTAGCCTTAAAAACATAAACAACATATCAAAACCTCACCAAGACCCAACATATCAACCTGTAAAGACAAAGCCCTCAAGCATCAAACTGTCAAGCCCTTTCCAAAACCAGCTTCCAAACCAACACGAACCCTCAGAACATTGTCATCATTGGGTTAACATACAGGGGCACAACATATTCAATAGCATACCAAATATCCAAGCATACAGCAGCAGAAGGCAACAAGAAGAGGATAAAGAAGCATCAGTATAACCAAACATACCAACAAAATCCACCACAACAATATTCCCCAAATGTCTCAGCATATCAAACACTAAGCAGTTCTAAGCAACCACGCCCTCAGAGTGCAATCATCATAGAGCCCTAATACTCATAAACATACAACTATACTCAACAACACCATCATCAAGGCAACTCAAGCACAACATATCAATTAATCTCAGAGCAATAACATCATGTTCAGAGGCAACAGAAGCGAGTAAAAGAGAAGAAGATAAAGAAGCATCACAGGGTACACAGGCAACTCAGAAGGGCAAACAGCATAAGAGAGAAAGAAGTGTCAAAGCTAGGGTTCTCAGTACCTTCATCATCAAACCAAGAAAAACGAATACAAAAGTACCAGGGTTCCAAGCAAAGCGCGCATCCTCACCGCTTCCTCCGCCCTCCGCCATCCTCGACGCCTCTGATTCATCCTCCTCCGTCTCCAAGATCGAAGGTAGTATAACTTCTTTTCTTCCCTTTCATGATCCTCAAACAGAAAACAAAATAACAAACATTTAAAATCAGCACACGAAGAAGCAATACATGCAAAATTATAAAACATAAAACCCTAAAAGGGAAGGGAACGAAATCGTTACTTTTTCTCTCGTTTTCGTGTTGCCCAACCATGGAGGGAAGAGGACGAACAATGGCGTATGGTGGCCAGGGATGAAGAAGGCATCAGTAGCTAAGCATGTTTTGAGAAGATGAACAGAAGTGAAGAGGTGAACGGCGCCTCTCTGTATTACAAACCCTAGCTTTCTCCAAATGAACAAATTATGAGAAACCCTAAAAAAACATGTTGTGAGGTATCTTGGGCCTTGCCCCGTTCATGAGCCTAAAGCCCAAATAAAATCAGGCGAGCACCCCCCTTTTGCTTCTGTTTCCCTTGTTTCAGCTTGGGCCTAAAACCCTTAAAGCCCATTCTATCTTTCCCTTCATTTTTTATCCTTTGTAAATACTTATAAACTAACATCTTTTCTATCATTTTTATTTTCATAATTTAAACTAATATATACTATTTTTGTTTATAAGTAAAATAATACATTGATTTCTTTTCTTGTAAAAAAATCTTACTAATATTGTTTACCCTATTTAATATATAAATATTAGATTTCCTTTATTATTAGGTTTAAACAACTTTTTTTTTACTTTTTGAACCTTTTTCTTAAATTAATAAAAAGAACCTTTGTACATAATTAACTTAAAAAAACATTAACATTAATATATGAAAAAAGTAGAATTCCTTAAAAAAAACATTTTCTTTTCTTTTTCTTAAAATATTTTGTTTGTACATATTAACAAATATCCAAAAAGAATTAAATAAACAAAACACTTAATTTTTTTATTAAGTTCACATTTTTTGAACTTGTAAATAATCATACACTTACACAAATACATTTACAATACGCATTTTATCCTTTTTTATACATTGATACATTTGCTTGTCCCATTTTTACATGGCTATTGCTTTACATTTGAGATGGCGATTGATTCGATTTGGTTGTAATTATTTGGATACTACTCTCCTCTAAGTCTCATCCCTCATTTGTATACTTGTACCCCCACTCCCGGATACTATTTTGTAATAGCGTAGACTTTAAATTCCCGCAATTTACCACTTTCAAATATACCATGGTTAGACCTAGGGTTTGTATGTACATAAAATCAAACGCTAGATAACCTAATACAAGACAAATACATGAAATCAATACACAATCACACTTGCACCCCTAGGGTAATCCCACATGTTGCCTTCCAAAATGGGCCATGCTTGCACGTCGAGTTTCTTTGGCAAAACAATTCGAATGATCATAAGTCCCTCGATGACGCTTTCGAAAGTTGCCTAATCAAAAATGATCATAGTCCCTTCAAACAAATTGCCAAAGACACTTGGCACCATTGCATTCATGGTCCATACGATGACCCGCGCCTGTCCCGTTAAACATCCTAAACGCAAGATTATCCACCAAATACAATGGTGGAACAAAATTGTTAAAAAAGGGTTAAGACATGAGAAAAACCTTTGAGTAAACTTAGGGGTAGACAAAACTCTTAGTTACTTGATCAACTTGCAAAAACACTTGCCTACTTTTCAAACCACTCCACAAACACTTTCAAAACAAACTTTCAAAAACATTTGAAACATCTTTTCGAAAAGATACACACCTTTGTATATACTCAAACACGAGTCATTACAACGGTTGCCGAAACAAAGGCATCTATTTCAAAACATTTTCAAAACACAAATACACACACCATTTCAAGCAATCAAAAAATCAAAGGCAATTGATCTAAAACCAAGTAACTAAGAGCCCATGGATAACCATGGATGAAAAGGGTGCTAATACCTTCCCTTTTCATAATCTACCCCCCGAACCCACGAAACATCTCAAAAGGTTTTTCCTGTGCTTTTTAACCTTTCCTTTAGGATAAAATAAAAAGTCGGTGGCGACTCTTGCTAAACCGAACAAGTGCGAATACAAACGCAAAAACTCAAGTCAGTTCTCCCACCGTATCACAGAACTGGCGACTCTGCTGGGGATTTATCTAAAAGTGTGGTTACCTTAGGGTTTAGATCACCTTTACATTCTTGCTTTGATTTCCTTGATTGTCTTATCTTTTGGGTCCTTGTTTGGGTTTGTTGTAAATCTTACACCCGGATGGGCACCTTTTTAGGTAAATTGCAATAAAACTGTGAGGGAACTGTGCGGGGTATACCGACATGGTTGAAGCAGTAAGCTATGTTAGTGTGACATACTTATGAGTACCGGTAACCCTTGAGTTCAGTCAAGGAGAGTACGGGGCCACTGAGTGATGTCGTGAAGCACTAACGAACTCTTAGAACCTTAATTGACCATCTTAGCCTTTTTAGGGGTAGTGAGATGACCGACTTTGGTGCAGTCCGAAGTTGGTAGATACTCGATACTACACTCATTGAGGGTTGTTTTCTTGGAATATTTTGGTCGCCAGTTAAGTGGCTAAACCAAAACGATGAACACAGAAAACAATCCAATGATATTGAGCTCCTTAGAACCCGGTTTCTATTTTAGGACAGGATGAGCCAACTAACTTCAAGAGGGTACTTACCTACAACCCCGTGCAAGCCTGAACCTAAGGACTTGTTTGCTATGTGTGAATATGATTGCCTGTATATACACTTACTTGCTTTCGCATACATGTACATAACATCATAACATCATACCATAGCATTTTCAATAACTATTGTACCCCAAAATTTGCCCTCCCATATTTCTCAAAACATTTCAAGAAAAACTCACAAGTCCAACCCGGCGCGTCATATTCAGGTATTCTTTCGCCAAGATATCTCTGATAACGTATTCTCAAATTCAGGTTCGGCTCAAGAGTCAATTCTTTAAAGAAGGTATCCGAATGTGTGAGTTTTCTCGAAGAAATATGGTGAAAAAGTGTGCTGAAAGTGCAGTTTTTACGCGCTAAAAAATTCATAACTTGAAGATCGTGGCTCGTTTTGAACCCGTTCCGGTGGCCAAAATTCCGTCTTGACATTATCTACGTTTTCATCTCTCACGGCTGGAAGCCAATTTCGATCATAAGGTCTTCAAAAATGTGGATTTATCAAGTATTTTCATACAGAAAATTTGTGATAGAAGTTTATTTGCGTCATGTTCAGAAAATCATAACTTGGTCGATTTTCATCGTATCGAGCTGGTTCCGGTGCCAAAATTTCACAAATTGAGTTGGATACATTTTCACAGAAGGTATTGAGTTCAAACGGTATTCAAAAGGCCTTCGTTTTTTGCTCAGAGTGCGTGACACGCTGAAAATCCTGAATGCTGAATATTATTTCATCTGAGCCGAAACTTCGAAAATTCATAACTCGGTCAATTTTTATCGGATTGGACTCATATTTTTACACAAGGTCACTGACTCATAGATCTACAACTTTGCTTCAAAAGTCGAGACCAAATTATGCACCAATCAATACCAGTTTTTTTATTGAAGAACGTGTCAGAGTCGACACTGGAGCCCAAAATAAGTTTGTCTGAGCTGAAACTTCAAAAATTAATAACTAATTCACCGTTTATCCGATTGAGTCGATTTTCGGACAGGAGTTAGTTCTCGATATCGGCTACATTTTGTTTTCACATTTCAACTTCAAAAATGGCACTTAAGTCCCTGCGATTTAGCCTGGAAAGTGACGAACTCAAGTGAACATTGGAGGCCCAATTGCACATTCAAAGCCCATTTTCTTTACCCTAATTTCTATTATATAATCACCTTCTTTTCACACAAACCAGAGAGGAGAAAAAGAGAGAAAAAACCTGGCCACAATACTGTCAGAATATCAAATTCTTTCAAGAACTCTAAAACCTTGAAATACTTATTACAAATCCCTCTCTCACTACAAACAAGCCATCACAGTTACAAACCAACACCTCACTACTTCTTCAGTAAGGATAAGGCTGGCTTGATCTCCATGATCCTAATTTTCCAGTAAGGCATAAAAGCATTCAGGTCACTAATTTTCCAGTAAGGGTAAGATTGATTTGATCATGATCAAAAGGGTATAATCATTCATACATGCCATATTGTGCCTAAACATTAAATTTCTTCATATATTGACTTTATTTGCATTTTATGATTTTATTTAATGTGTTCATGAGATTCAACACTGCAGATTTAGACAGAATTCCATGCAGGTTTATTAAGGAACATTGAGGCCAAAACACAAATGGCCAAAAGCCAAAAGCCAAATGGCCAAAAGCCAAAAGCCAAATGGCCAAAGTAGAAAAACTTATGCATGACACCAATACATGGCGAGACAGACATCCTAGAAGATTAAGAAACGTTGAGGCCAGAACATAAATGGTCAACAGCCAGAACACAAATGGCCATGAAACCCAATCCAATGGCCAAAGAATGCAGACCACGGTACTCAAGAGTCAATGAACACGCACGTGATGCCAGAAAGTCAAACAATGCTTTTTGTCTAATGAGCCAGATTTCTCACAAAAAACCCTCCCTTTGAGTCTGAATACCCTCCATGGTTTGCACATTTTTATTTTTTTATTTGATTTTCCTTTTTATTCTTTTAATTGTTTTCAATTGTTTTCTTTAATTTCATAAATTAATTTTCATAAGATAAAAAATCAGAAACTAAAATATATTTAATTATTATTATTTCACTATTAATTTATTTTGTAAATAAACTTTAATAATTAGTTTAGTAAATTAGGTTTTAAAACTTTAATCTTTTTCTCAATAAATTAAAATATGTAGAAATTAGGTTTTTTAATTTTTTATCACTTTTCTTAATAAATAATTTTTTCTTATTATCATTATTATTAATTACTAATTTATTTTGTAAATAAACATGTACATTAAATATTTAGTAAATTAGGTTAAACTTTAATATTTTTTTTTAATAATTAAAAACAACTTAGAATTAGGGTTTCTCTTGAATTTTAATTTTCTTTATTTCATAAATACAAAAACCATCAAAAAAAACATTTCTTTTCTTTAATTTAATAATTAATTAACTTTTCATTCAATTTAATTCCAAAAGGGTCCAACGCCCTCGCTTCCAATTTTAATTCCAATTCGCGCATTTTTTTTTATTTCGTATAATATTAATGTAATTCTCCCAAAGCCGTGTAATTTTATATTTCTCGCATTTTATTTCTTTATTTTATGTCAAATCGGGTCCTGGATTAAATTTGGCGATGTGGACCCGCGCCTTTGTAATAGTTTATGAATTTTATCTTTCCGCAATTTTTTAACTGTTAAATAATGGCATGCAAGAATGAATGATGAAATAAAAACAAACGCATAGATCACTTTGACAAAAGACAAAAATAAATGAAAACGACACACAAATCACACACCACCCCTAGGGTACGCCTCACTGTTGCCTTGCCTCTCGAAAGGTGATCGTCGAGTAGAGGATGTCTTAGTAAGTCCTCATGATCCGGGAACCTGGCATGAGGGTAGCTTCTAAGGTGTCTTCCCATTGCTCTGGTGATCACCATGTCCCAAACCTCGAATTGACCCGAACACCTCCAACGGTGGTGCTACCTACCACTCAATGGTGGGATGGCACTACTTTAAAGGACATTTACACAGACGAATTCCTTAGGGTAGGTAGATGACTCTAGATACTTACTCTAATTCAAAACAAAACAAATCAAAAATACTTTTCACACCAACACATTTTCAAAAAGCTTTCGAAAGCATTTTTCAAACACTCTTGAGGACCGATACAAGAGTCGAACTGAAATTTTCAAAGAAACTTTTTAAAACCCACAGTTGAAAAGCAAACAAACCATTTTTGAAAACACAAGTGAGCAAGTATCTAAGAGCCCATGGATAACCATGGATAGAAAGGGTGCTAACACCTTCCCTTTCTATAATCTACCTCCCGAACCGAGAGCAATCTCTATAAGGAATTTTTCTGTGCTTTTGTCCTTTCCATTTGGAGAAAATAAAAGACGGTGGCGACTCTTGCTTCCGCGACATTTCGCGAACCAGCGTTAAACAGTCAGTTCCAGATCCACCGATCACAATAACCATTTCAAGGATCTTGAGGGTTCTTTTGATGCAGGGTTACGCTGAACCAGACGTCTACCAAAGGGCAAGAGGTTCCTCCTCTAAACAAATGCCATCAAAGATCAAGTGCAACAACTTGAATCAGGGGCTATGACCCACTTGACATGGTGAGCTTGATTCTCGTGGAAAGACCTCCACCGGTGCAAAAGTCTCCAATCAAAGATCAGAGTTCAACCTCTAACATTCTCTTGTGTTTACCCCAAGAAATCCTTGAAAACATGCATCCACGTATCATGCATTGCATCTTGACAGTTTTTCCTTTTTCAGGTTTCCTTACTCTCATACTGTTTATTTCAGTAAGAGATGGCTCTAGAAAGGACTGTCAAGGATATCCAGGACCAGACTGCTCAGCTGCAGGAAATGTTCTTGAACTTGTCTCTGGGGCAAGAAGAAATGAAAGCTCTCCTCACCAAGGGCTTGGTCCAGGAGACTTCAAACAGTGCCAGGAGTGATCAGATTGCGGAGCTGCAGTTTGATTTGGCAACATTGAGGATCCAAGTGATGGGGCAGCTGGTGGGCCAGATGTCTCTCATCCAAGACTTGTCTCAAAGACAGGAGGAACTCAGAGTTCTCGTCCACCAACTGCTTCGAAACAACCAACTGGGGCAAACATATGAGGTTGAAGAGAAAGCCACCGCTCAACCCCCATCCACTCAAGAAGACAAAGGGAAGGCTCCTTTGCTTGCTTCAGGGTCACAAGCCCAGCAACAACCTCGCCAGCGTCAACGGGGTAATCGGCGTAATCAAAATGCATCGGGAAGACAGTTCACGGAGACTGACATACCGTCATATCTGATACTAGAGCGCTTGTTAGAGGTCAATCTGACCGCTTTGAGGGAGCCTACCCGGAAGCCCAATACCTCCGCTCCTAACTATCATCCCGACGCATTTTGTGTTTACCACTCCTACAGCCCGGGACACGACATTGACGACTGTTGGGCCTTGAAGAACAAGATTCAAGATCTGATCGACATTGGAGTGCTGAGGTTCATGCCAGACGTCGAAATGAAAATCTTCCGTTAAGGAGTTCTCCACCTGAAGTGACAAAGCTCAAGCTGAAAGACTTTTGCTTCATTTTGAATTTTCAAAGTTGTAATTTCTTTTGTTTTCAAACAATTATCGGTTGATGTTGAACTCTGTTTCATTAATGCATTGCATATGTTTGTCTTTAATTCATCCATTCGTTTTCACTACTCTTATGCTTTCTTTATGATATTTAACTCTTGATAAAAAGCTGCAAGCCTTTAGAGGGAGGATGACGAAACAATACCATAATCTCATACAGTATGCTTTTGAACAGACCTTGTTGATAATGTACAGGCATTTCTTTCAATTCCCAAACACTGGAGTTATAAGGAAGATAATCCATATTCAAACCCTTCGAGCCAAAGAAGTAGGAGTTTTCTGTTCTAAACAAATCGAAACCTTTGATATAAACCTGGGGCAGGGTAGACTCTCAGTTAATTCAAAAAGGATGCGCATTGAAGTCGCAAACTCTCAGTTCGTAACACAACGAATGAAGTCAAAAAAGAAAAGCATTCCCTTGGAATCAAAAGACAGTGATGGTTCCCTATCATATAGGCAGTCAATCTCTCAAAAAGAAAAAGCCCACCGAGCCAAAACCTGCAAAGGAGGCTTAGGAAAGCTGGGGCATCCCGCTGACTGTAATCTCGAAAACGGGAACAGTCAGGCAAAAGTTAGGGATAACAAATCAAAATCAAAATAGAGAGGTCGTTACAAATCCTCAACAACATGAAAAATGTTGCAAAAGAAAAAGAGATAATGACTGTCTCCCAATTCAACTGGTGAACCATCACCCCAAAAGTCGTTCCAAACTCAAACAGAGTGCGACGCATAATTAACTGAGCTTAGGTTTGAAGAACATCACAAAGAACGGGTGGGTACAAATACACTTTGAGCCTTTATCCTTTGTTTCTTAAGCCGTGAACCAGGCCACGTTACAACCCTTTAAAAGTCCTAATTGAAGCATGGGTTAGTTCGAAAGCATACTGTTACAAAGGTATCCTGACTCTTGTAAGGCTTTGCTCTAAATCTTGTGTTGATTTGTCTTATGAAAAGTTTTCTGTAAAAACGCATTTTTCAAAACTTCGAGACAAACATAAAGTTTGCATTGCTTGAATATCACTGTTCGCATTTGGCTTTTGTTTGACAGCGAAGAAATTCATACAGCGAATGTTCGGAGGAACAAAAACTCTCTCAGTGAGTTAAAATCACTTCAAAAGGACGACACTTCCATTACAAGTCTCCTATCAACAAGGGGCATGGCATGTCACCATCCAATTAACCTGGGGCAGTCCAATCAAGGTTTCAACAGATCTTTCAAAGTTCAGTTAACCTGGGGCAGTCCAGTCAAGGTTTCAACAGATCTTTCAAAATTCAGTTAACCTGGGGCAGTCCAGTCAAGATTTCAAGAAATCTCTCAATTTGCAGAGTAACCTGAAGACTCCTTCATCATCACTTGGGGCATTCGAATGTCAAAAGTGTCCAAAGTTTTCCTTCATCATCTGCTGGAAATTACAACCACCAGCAGATCAACTATCACAAATTCCAGATTCGATTCCTGTAACAAGCCAGGAAAATATCTGTGGACGACTGATTGTGGATTAACACCTGTAACAAGCCAGGAAATTATCTACATCACCACTTGGGGAATTCGAATGTCAAAAGTGTTCAACAATTCCTTCATCGCCTGTTGGAAGATACGGTCCAGATTTGCTCCAGACACGGTTGCCATTTTATCACCTTTCTTAAGTTCCAGATCAACACCTGTAACAAGCCAGGAAAATATCTGTGGACGACTGATTATGGATTAACACCTGTAACAAGCCAGGAAATTATCTACATCACCACTTGGGGCATTCGAATGTCAAAAGTGTTCAACAATTCCTTCATCGCCTGTTGGAAGATACGGTCCAGATTTGCTCCAGACACGGTTGCCATTCTGTCACCTTTCTTAAGTTCCAGATCAACACCTGTAACAAGCCAGGAAAATATCTGTGGGCGACTGATTGTGGATTAACACCTATAACAAGCCAGGAAATTATCTACATCACCACTTGGGACATTCAAATGTCAAAAGTGTTCAACAATTCCTTCATCGCCTGTTGGAAGATACGGTCCAGATTTGCTCCAGACACGGTTGCCATTCTGTCACCTTTCTTAAGTTCCAGATCAACACCTGTAACAAGCTAGGAAAATATCTGTGGGCGACTGATTATGGATTAACACCTGTAACAAGCCAGGAAATTATCTACATCACCACTTGGGGCATTCGAATGTCAAAAGTGTTCAACAATTCCTTCATCACCTGTCGGAAGTTATGGTCGTCAAAGATCAATTTCTCGCAAAATTCAAGTTATGAAGCCTGGATTTGACCGGATAGTACCTTGATCTCTACAGCACATTGTGAAGACCGGACTACAACCGGATAACAGTGTCAGACTACCGCAAAGTCTGGATTACGACCAGATAGTGGGATCTCCTGAATTCAAGTTATGAAGCCCGAATTTGACCGGATAGTACCTTGATCTCTACAGCATATTGTGAAGACCGGATTACGACCGGATAACAGTGTCAGACAATCGCCAAGCCTGGATTACAACCGGACAGCAGTCAAGAGTACTACGAAGCCTGGAATCGACCAGATAGTGGTATATCTTTAACACAAGCCGTGAAGCCCGGATTTGACCGGATAACAGCTTGGTAAGCTATTGTGAAGCCTGGACCACGACCAAATAGCAATACAAATTTCTGTGAAGCCTGGATTACAACCAGATAGCAGTTAACCCTCAAGAGTGAAGACCCTCATCCTTAAAACCTCAGAAGATTGGTATACTCCCAGTTTCTGACCGTTAACAGAACGAAGATTTCCATCACCTCATCATGAAGCAACCCTACACAGGTTCCTTCTCAAAATCAAAAGATTATTGGAATCCCCAGCCAGAGAGCCTCACAGAATCTAATTCCCCTCCAGAATCAAGTTTCAATATCCCCAGCGGAGCTAAAACTTCCAACTATCAATCTCCAAGCGGAGTAAAGACTCTCATTTTCAGGTCCCCACAGAATATTCGAATATTCTCCAGTGAAGATCTCCTCAAGACAGGAATCCCCCAGTAGATTGGCATACAACCCAAGCTTCTGATTCCCCAACAACAGCCAAGGAATTATTTTCCCCGGCAGCAGTCAAGATTCTTATCTCCAGTCATCCAGGATTCATCTATCCTCAGCAAGACAGCTCGTCAGCTTACCTGCGCATTCATCACATTCATATCATCAACATTGATGTAACATACATTGCATCATGCATCATGACATTGCATACAACTAATTCTTCACTTTTTCAGGAAAGATCAGTCGATAGACAAAGATCATCATCTTCCGAGATTCTTTCTAGAAATAGTTCAGATGTGACCCCAAACACGGCGACATTCTAATACTTATTCCAGATTCATCCAGATGCAGTTTTACACGGACTCATCATCAGGAAACCCTACACTAGTTCCTATTCAAACCCAGATGCAGGTTTACACGGACTCATCATCAGGAAACCCTACGCCGGTTCCTTCTTCACTTCAAGACTTCTGAAAACAGTTTACGGACGCTTCCCAACAACGGATGTTAATCTATCACTTGTTCAGATGCAACTTTTGAAAACAGTTTACGGACGCTTCCCAACAACGGATGCTACTCTATTGCTTATTCAACTCCAACTCCTGAAAACAGTTTACGGATTCTCCAAACATGGATGTCAATCTATCGCTTGTTCAGACCCCAGTTCAGAGACGTTCCAAAACATGGATACCTTTCTGATACTCGTACACTCAAAGGACATGCAGTTCAACATTTCCAAATGGCATCTTTAAGTCCATTTCCAGATGGCATCTATAAGCCCATCCTCCTCAACAAACACTTCCAAATGGCATCTTTAAGCCCATTTCCAGATGGCATCTATAAGCCCATCCTCCTATCAGCAGTCACCAGATGGCATCTTTAAGCCCATCACCAAATGGCATTTATAAGCCCATCCTCCTATTAGCAGTAACTAGATGGCATCTTTAAGCCCATCACCAAATGGCATCTTTAAGCCCATTCCCTCCACCATCACATCACCAAGTGCAAATTTTAGGGCACTCTAGTGTCCAATCTCCTTTTACCCTCGAGTCGCGAAAGGCAAACTTGCCAATCTAACTCTTCAGGTCCAAGAAGATTGAACAGGGGCAACTGTTGTACCCCAAAATTTGCCCTCGCATTTTTCCACAAGAAATCACAGCTTCAGACTCTTCCTGATTTTTCAGATTGGTTCAAGAATCGGTCAAATAGACTTTTCTTATCAGTCAGACAGAATTAGGGTTCTCTTTGATTTTAAGCAGTTCTGACAGATTGCTAGGGTTTGGTTGAGTTGGCTCAGGTTTTGATCGGGCGGACGTTTCTTTGACATTTAATCAAGAACTAGGGTTTGTGCGCGCAGAAAGAATTAATTTTACAGTTCTTTTCAGTTTACTCTGAGATTTGGATTGAGGCATTTGAATCAAGAAATTACAGTGTTTTGTTTAATTAGTAAAGGCTAAGGCATTTGATTTGAGAAGAGATAAAAGCTGAGGTACTTAAATTGAGAATCTACAGTGTTTGATTTGATCAGTAAAAAGATAAATATCTGGATATTGGTTTGATTAGCTGTGCATTGGATATTTGAAGCGCCAGACGTTTATTAATTATTTCTTTTTTCTAAAGTCAGAATAATTGGATTTATTTCCAATTGTTTTAATTTAAGAAATTCAAATAATTAAGTTAAACAATTGAAAGGAAATAAAAAGAATTAATTGATCAAAAGAGGATTTTTATTCACCTTTAATGGTTTGTTACAATCTATTATTTGAACAACGGTAAATTTATTTACATCATTGTTTATAATAATAATGTTACAAATAATTAAATTGAAACTATCCTAAATTCCTAAAGTCTTCATCTTCTATCCAATGCCTCCTCTTTCGCTCCATTTGATTGTTTATCTGCAAAACAAAGAAAAGAAAGAAAAGTCAAAGCAGATAAATTAAAAAGACAGACAGTAATTTAAAGATTCATCATTAAAGGCAACTGGCCGGAATCAGTTCGCCCTCTCTGCAAATCACGAGATTTCTCCCGGTTCACAGAGAGGGATGAAAAATGCGTGCAAAAGAAAAAGATATGAAATGCACAAAAGTATAATTTGCACAAATTCAAAAGGGGTCAAACAAAATGCATATTTCATGGTTCAAGTTTGTCCAAAGCTGCATAATTCCAAAAGTTCTAAACCAAGGATAATAGGCAAACTGAACTAAGCCAACAAAGTCCAAACTGAGTTCCAATTTCAAACTAAACCAAAAAGCTGCCCAAAGATATAGAAATATCTCAAGATATCAAGAAGTACAAAATGTTGTCATTAAAGTATGCAGGAAAGAAGAAAGTATGCAGAGTAAACCAATATTGCAAGCAAGTTTCAATGTCATCATGTTCAGGCCAGCTACCTTTTCAGTAAAGGACAACATGAGCAATATTAAATGCTTAAAAAACTGTCAAGAGAGAGGAGAGAGAGAGAGTGAAAGAAGGAGGCTTACAGGGCTCAGGCTTTAGGCAAGAAAAGATATAAAACAAAACTGTAATAACACAGTACACACCAGGCAGAAACAAGAAAAACAAAAGGAGATACAAACAAAACTGTAACAAGAACACAGAGCTGCTCAAGAACCTGCATAAGCCATAACCTGTCAACCAAAATACCACAGCCTAAGCCAGTAAAACAAACCTGAAGCATCAAGCTTCAAGACAAAAACCTCACAACAAATCAGACCTGCATAAAGCCTAAAACACCCAACCTGTCAAGCCAAGCCTAAAACACCCAACCTGTCAAGCCAAGCCTTAAACACCCAACCTGTCAAGCCTAGCCTTAAAAACATAAACAGCATATCAAAACCTCACCAAGACCCAACACATCAACCTGTAAAGACAAATCCCTCAAGCATCAAACTGTCAAGCCCTTTCTAAAACCAGCTTCCAAACCAACACGAACCCTCAGAACATTGTCATCATTGGGTTAACATACAGGGGCACAACATATTCAATAGCATACCAAATATCCATGCATACAGCAGCAGAAGGCAACAAGAAGAAGAGGATAAAGAAGCATCAGTATAACCAAACATACCAACAAAATCCACCACAACAATATTCCCCAAATGTCTTAGCATATCAAACACTAAGCAGTTCTAAGCAACCACGCCCTCAGAGTGCAATCATCATAGGGCCCTAATACTCATAAACATACAACTATACTCAACAACACCATCATCAAGGCAACTCAGGCACAACATATCAATTAATCTCAGAGCAATACCATCATGTTCAGAGGCAACAGAAGCGAGTAAAAGAGAAGAAGATAAAGAAGCATCACAGGGTACACAGGCAACTCAGAAGTGCAAACAGCAAAAGAGAGAAAGAAGTGTCAAAGCTAGGGTTCTCAGTACCTTCATCATCAAACCAAGAAAAACGAATACAAAAGTACCAGGGTTCCAAGCAAAGCGCGCATCCTCACCGCTTCCTCCGCCCTCCGCCATCCTCGATGCCTCCGATTCATCCTCCTTCGTCTCCAAGATCGAAGGTAGTATAACTTCTTTTCTTCCCTTTCATGATCCTCAAACAGAAAACAAAATAACAAACATTTAAAATCAGCACACGAAGAAGCAATACATGCAAAATTATAAAACATAAAACCCTAAAAGGGAAGGGAACGAAATCGTTACTTTTTCTCTCGTTTTCGCGTTGCCCAACCATGGAGGGAAGAGGACGAACAATGGCGTCTGGTGGCCAGGGATGAAGAAGGCGTCAGTAGCTAAGCATGTTTTGAGAAGATGAACGGAAGTGAAGAGGTGAACAGCGCCTCTCTGTATTACAAACCCTAGCTTTCTCCAAATGAACAAATTATGAGAAACCCTAAAAAAACATGTTGTGAGGTATCTTGGGCCTTGCCCCGTTCATGAGCCTAAAGCCCAAATAAAAGCAGGCGAGCACCCCCCTTTTGCTTCTGTTTCCCTTGTTTCAGCTTGGGCCTAAAACCCTTAAAGCCCATTCTATATTTCCCTTCATTTTTATCCTTTGTAAATACTTATAAACTAACATCTTTTCTATCATTTTTATTTTCATAATTTAAACTAATATATACTATTTTTGTTTATAAGTAAAATAATACATTGATTTCTTTTCTTGTAAAAAAATCTTACTAATATTGTTTACCCTATTTAATATATAAATATTAGATTTCCTTTATTATTAGGTTTAAACAACTTTTTTTTACTTTTTGAACCTTTTTCTTAAATTAATAAAAAGAACCTTTGTACATAATTAACTTAAAAAAACATTAACATTAATATATGAAAAAAGTAGAATTCCTTAAAAAAAACATTTTCTTTTCTTTTTCTTAAAATATTTTGTTTGTACATATTAACAAATATCCAAAAAGAATTAAATAAACAAAACACTTAATTTTTTTATTAAGTTCACATTTTTTGAACTTGTAAATAATCATACACTTACACAAATACATTTACAATACGCATTTTATCCTTTTTTATACATTGATACATTTACTTGTCCCATTTTTACATGGCTATTGCTTTACATTTGAGATGGTGATTGATTCGATTTGGTTGTAATTATTTGGATACTACTCTCCTCTAAGTCTCATCCCTCATTTGTATACTTGTACCCCCACTCCCGGATACTATTTTGTAATAGCGTAGACTTTAAATTCTCACAATTTACCGCTTTCAAATATACCATGGTTAGACCTAGGGTTTGTATGTACATAAAATCAAACGCTAGATAACCTAATACAAGACAAATACATGAAATCAATACACAATCACACTTGCACCCCTAGGGTAATCCCACATGTTGCCTTCCAAAATGGGCCATGCTTGCACGTCGAGTTTCTTTGGCAAAACAATTCGAATGATCATAAGTCCCTCGATGACGCTTTCAAAAGTTGCCTAATCAAAAATGATCATAGTCCCTTCAAACAAATTGCCAAATACATTTGGCACCATTGCATTCATGGTCCATACGATGACCCACGCCTGTCCCGTTAAACATCCTAAACGCAAGATTGTCCACCAAATACAATGGTGGAACAAAATTGTTAAAAAAGGGTTAAGACATGAGAAAAACCTTTGAGTAAACTTAGGGGTAGACAAAACTCTTAGTTACTTGATCAACTTGCAAAAACACTTGCCTACTTTTCAAACCACTCCACAAACACTTTCAAAACAAACTTTCAAAAACATTTGAAACATCTTTTCGAAAAGATACACACCTTTGTATATACTCAAACACGAGTCATTACAACGGTTGCCGAAACAAAGGCGTCTATTTCAAAACATTTTCAAAACACAAATACACACACCATTTCAAGCAATCAAAAAATCAAAGGCAATTGATCTAAAACCAAGTAACTAAGAGCCCATGGATAACCATGGATGAAAAGGGTGCTAATACCTCCCCTTTTCATAATCTACCCCCCGAACCCACGAAACATCTCAAAAGGTTTTTCCTGTGCTTTTTAACCTTTCCTTTAGGATAAAATAAAAAGTCGGTGGCGACTCTTGCTAAACCGAACAAGTGCGAATACAAAGACAAAAACTCAAGTCAGTTCTCCCACTGTATCACAAACCCCGTCTTTATCAGCAACTTCAAGAGTAATAAGCCTGACAGCTTCGTATGGCATACCTAACTTCTGGGCACGGATGCGGACCCATATGAGGTATGGCTCCATTGGCAGAGAAGTCTTTGGTCCCAACTCATGTGGGTCAGATTGGTGAACTCTATCCCAAGCCTTGATAAATCCACGACGCAGCTAGTCACTATCTCCCTGGAAATCAAAGATGATATGAGGCATCAACATATCATGAGGCCCTTCTCTTCTGGCTCTTCCAAACTGGCGGAGATCTAAACATGGATTATAAGAAATTCCTCCATGGGTTCCGATCAATGGAACATTAGGATACTCTCCACAACGATCAATGACAGTCACCTCATCCAAGCCTTTGAGAGTCCAGATAATGTCATTATTAGTAAGAGACATTATCCTATGAGCCCAGCCCATTCCTTCTTTGTTCTTCAGTACAGACTTAGGGAGGTGCGAAATAAACCACCTCGACAATAAAGGAGCACAACACATCAAAGTTCCCCGCTTTCGGGCAGTACGAGCATAGAGCTGATGAAGGATATCACCCAAGAGAGTGGGTACATGGTTCCGAGAGATGAAGATCTTTATGGCATTAACATTAACAAAAGTGTCAGGATTTGGAAACAATACCAGACCATAGATCAAAAGAGCCAGAATGTCCTCGTACGCTTTGAAGTCTAAGTCATCCCAGAAACAATTAGCTTTGTCAACCAGAAACTTAGTCAAAAAACCCTTAGCTCCACTTCTAGTCTCCCAGTTGGCCATTACCTCCTCTTTGGTCAAGTGAAGGGTTGCAGCAATCTCTTCAGGCTTGAGAGTCTTTTCCCAACCAGTAAATGGAGTCTGCTCCAAAACAGAGATACCAAGCAACTCAGAGAACTCTTCCAGGGTAGGAACCAGCTGGAAGTCTTGAAAGGTGAAGCAATGATATAACGGATCATAAAACTGGACCAAGACACTCATCATTTGTTCGTCCAACTTTGAGGTGACTAAACTGAGAAGAGAACCATGCCTCTTGATGAAGGAAGTAGTGTTTGGAATCCTGACAACCAACTCTTTAAGCAAAGGAGGTATTTGAACAAAGTGGATCCGGATAGTATTCCTTCGCATGGGCATCATGATGTCCTACAAAACGGAGCAAAGATGAAACCCTCTTGTCTTTGAAATAGGTTAGTCCTTATGTAATATGTATGCAATGTTATGATGTTATGATGTCATGGTAAAGGCATACCACAGATATTCACAAAAGGCAAACATGGTAAATGCATACAAGTCACACAAAAGAGCCCTTAGATTTCAGGCTGGCATGAAGTTCAGGTACTACCCTCTTTCAGTTTCAGTTGGTTAAGACATGTCCTAAAAAATAGTAATCGGGTTCTAGAGGATCTCAATATCACTGACTACCCTCAATCGGTCATAATTCCAGCTTAGCAACCTTTTCTTGAGTCCGGAACCATCGCGAGAGTTTAGTCTCAATGAGTGTAGCATACTGCTACTGTTCTATGGCCAAGTTGGTCAATTTAAGGTTCTAAGGTCAGTTGGTGCTTAATGACTCCTCAGAAGACCCATATTCTCCTTGTTTCAACACAAGGGATATCGGTACAGACCAAGGCGCCACACCAATGTAGCTACTGCTTCATCCGTGTCGGTCTACGCCGAACAAATCCCTCACAGTTTATTGCTACTTACCTAAAAAAGGGTATCCCCAGATCCGGGTTAGGATCTATAGAACTCCGATACAAGCCCACAAAATTTAAAGCATACAAAGCATACAATTGAAAACACAAGTGATCTAATCCTAAGGTACACCTCACTTATAATAAGTTCCCAGCAGAGTCGCCAGTTCTGTGATCGGTGGGAATGAAAACTGACTGTTTTTTAATGCTGGTTCGCATTTGCGTTTGTTTTTGCAAAGTGTCGCGGTAAGCAAGAGTCGCCACCGTCTTTTATTTTATCCAACAAGGAAAGGACAAAATCACAGAAAAATTACTTTTCGAGATTTTCTCGGGTTTGGGAGGTAGGTTATAGAAAGGGAATGTGTTAGCACCCTTTCTATCCGTGGTTATCCACAGGCTCTTAGGTACTTGCTCACTATGTTTTCAAAAGTTTGCTTTTCTTTGTGATTGTGGGTTTTGAAAAGAGTTTATTATTTTGAAGAGTGTGTAAGTGCGAAAAGTTTTGTTTTGTTTAAAAGAGAGCAAGTACTTAAGAACATCTACCTACTCAAAAAGGAATTAAACTGTGCAACTGTACTTTAGACAGTTCTATCCCACTATTGAAGAGTAGGTAGCACCGTCGTTGGAGTTTTTTGGGTCAATTCGATTTTAGGGACGTGTGGTCACTAAAGCAACGTTAGGACGCTTTAGTGTAATCCTAATGTCTTAGATCATTTTTATCGAGGCAACCATTTCGAGGCAACTTATGATCTTGGGACAAAAGGACGACCTCTAAAACATCCTATATTAAAAAAGGACGATCTTGGGAAAATGCTAAATGTTCAATTAAGTCAAATTTAATTAATTAAAAAAAAGGATTAAAATTAACTCCAAAACATACTTAATATTTTTTTGCATTTTTTTGTTTATGAAAAGGACTGAATTTAAATAAATCCTAAGTCTACTGATTTTAAAATTGGAGAAAATAAGTTAAAATAATTAACTAAATTAAATCCTAATTCTAAGTTACTTATTTTTATGATTTTATGTTGATTAAAAAAAACAAACTAAAAGAAATAAACAAAAACAAAGTAAATAAAGTACAAATGGGCCAGGCAGCAAAACAAGAAAAATATAATTCTCGAGGCCTGGGTCGAAAGAGGTGCAGGCTGTCTTTCGACCCAGTGAAGAGGCTGGATCGAAGGTGCATAAGAGGATGCACTCTGAGGGTGATCGATCTGGGTATGTCATCCTTCGATCTGGAAGTCCTGGGTCCAGTTCGAAGCTAAGCTGCTAAGCTTCGAAACTCTGAACAGGATCCTGAGAATGTATTTCCTGTAAGAAACGAAACACATGTTAAAGGTCCAAGGGGGATTTTACCCCCCTGATTCGAATCTCCCCCTTATTCGCACCTGCTGAATCTGGGTCTGGGTTTGTTTTATCTTGGGATTTGAAGGAGAAACTCAGATTGTGCCCAAGCAATGGCATAATCTCATCTCTGTGTTGTAGCTTATATGTAGCACAATAAATCATTCACAAACAGCAGTAATAACATGAATATGCAATCAGAGATCGAAATGAGTTTGAGATTAGATTTCTTTACCAAACAGAGGTGCTTTGATCTGTAGTTCTGAGGGTGGAGGTGTTCGCTGGGTGGCAACTTTGGCTTGTGCAAGGATTGGGTATGGCTTCCTGGAAGTGCTGATGACTTTTGGCAGCGTATCTCCAAGTTCTCTATTTTTCTGTATATTTTCATGTGTTTTTGCAACACTTGTGATCTCTTTATATAGAGGGGGTGAAGGGGACATGAAGATAAAGGTTTAAATGACCTTGATTATATGTTTGACAGCCATGAATGAGAATTTGTAACGTTAATTATGTGTTTGAAAGCCATGAATGAGAGTTTGTAACGTTGGCTAAATACATGGGATCCTGTCCCTTTTTGAATTTTGAATGACATGTAACTGGCCTTCGAATGCTCCCTTTCGAACGGGCTGATGACCTCCTTCGAATGCTTTTCGAAATCTTCTTCGAATGGACCTTTTGAATGCTTCTTCGAATGGACCTTTTTGGAATTCCAATCGAAGGACACTGTTATAATGCCAATCGAAGTACTTGTCCAAAATGCCAATCGAAAGGCTCCTTCAGAACACCAATCGAAGGGTCTTTCAGAATGCCAATCGAAGTGCTTGTCCATAATGCCAATCGAAAGGCTCCTTCAGAACACCAATCGAAGGGTCTTTCAGAATGCCAATCGAAGTACTTGTCCATAATGCCAATCGAAAGGATCCTCCAGAACACCAATCGAAGGGTCTTTCAGAATGCTAATCAAAATGTACTTAAAGCACCAATAAAAAAATTTCCTTTTCCTTAGGCAAGAGTTTGTGATCAACCATGCAGGGGGAAGACTTTGGGAAACATGAGAGGGCAAATTTTGGGGTACAACACATAACATGGTCATTTTAAGGCAACAAAGTGGATGAAACCCTAGGGGTGCTTGTGTGCATTGTGTTGTCATTTTTTATGCATTTTTGTCTTGTATTTAGTCATGCTATTTATTTTGGTTTTGGTCTTTGCATACAAAACCCTAATTTACTATCATGCATATAATACGGTAAATTGCGTAAAGTAAATCTAACTATTACAACAATATTATGGGAAGGGGGGGGGGGGGGGGGGGGTACAAGTTTGAATAGGGGGATATTGCTCCTAATTTACTATTACAACCCAATTGAATTTATATACAATATATAAATAAGCAAATATTTAAATGTGCAATAAAATGTAAATATGCAAAAAATGTTTTGTATTAATTTTTATGCATGTAAAATAAATTTATTTAAGTATTTAAAAATAAGAAAATAAAAATGATTATTTTTGAAAAGGGTGGAAACCCTAGTTTTTGTTTTTTAAAAGAAAATATATTCTAATATTATTTTATTCATTTATGTACAAGAAAACAAATAAAAATAATATATACAAAATGTTAAAAAGATTAAATATTGTATGAAAATATTATTTTAAGTGCATAAATAATAAAAATAAAATGTATGATAATTTTATACTATTTTACAAGTTTATTTAAGAAAAATAAAAGTATTAAACCTAATAAACTATTTATTATGCAAAAAATAAAATAAAAAAATATGAAAAAATGCAAAAAAATAAAGAAAATATTTTTATGATTTTTAATGTTTAGCAAAAAATAAATAAAAGTCAGAAATGTGAAATATGCAAGAAAATATGAAAAATAAAAGAAATGGGCCAAGGGGGTGCAAATAACAAAATAGAGGGTGTGAAAAGTAGAAAAGCCAAGCCCAGGCCCAGAACACACTTCATCCCTGTCCTCTGGCCAAAACGCGCGCGCCCCTGTACTTCAAATCTGTTCTCTCTATTGCTTGCATGAAATCAAAAACTCACAACATGAAAGTTATAGCATTTTCAGTCACGATTCCAACCGTATAAAAAACTTGATCTAACTCTCAAAGACCAGAGAGAATTTCAGTGGCCCTAAATTCTAACCTAGTTTTTTCAGCATGTTCAACATCTAAATTCTCCTAGCTCAGTTAATATAAATAAGAACTATGCATATGTACAGTTCAAGCAACTTAAGGACTATATTTTTGCTTCACAAACCTAAGCCTAAGGATGTCTAAATAAGGAGATAGAAAGTTGGAAATTACCTTGTTCAGTTGAAGTTGAATATGGCAATGTAGCAACTTTGAGTGAGGCCTGAAGGTCTTTTGAGCTTGCTTGATGTTCCCTCAACCTTTCCCAATGCTTAGCTTGCCTTGAACTTGCCTGAATGTCCATGTAGAAGTCAACCTGCAAAGCTTCAAAATGAAAATGGTGAAGCTTGAAAATGAAGTTACAGTTGCTGAACAATGGCTTGGATAGTTTAGGTGTGATGTATGGAATATGTCTGAAGTGATTCAAGACAAAACGCACGAGGCAATTTGGTTTTGGCTTGGTGTTTGCAGAAGTGGCCCTGTTTTAACAAGAACTTATGATTTTGTATTTTAGGGTGTTTGGGAGCTTGGCAAATCGTGTTTTGGCTTTGTTACAATATGCTGAACTTGTTTCAAATGGTCACAAAGCTTGGTTTTAACAGATGCACAAGTTATGGACTTTTTGCAAGCTTACTTGCTTTTGAAGCAAAAGTTGAAGTGACAAAGGCCAAGGCTTGTACAGGCATGCTTAGGGTCTGCATAGGGTTGGTACAAACTTCCTGATATTCATGGACTTTGTTTGCTTCAAGAGATTGGGTCCAATGCTCAAGATAAACAAAATTGCATAAAGTGTGCTTTATCAAAGGAGCAATGTAACCTTTTTGCCATTTTTGGATTAAACCCTTGTACAAAGCTTCAAAGATCAGAACAATGCCATTTTCCAATGTATTTGCATTAAATTAAGGAGTGTAGAAAGGATTAGAACCTGTAAACCAACTACAAGCATGATCCAAACTGATTTGCAAGTTGTAACATGGTGCAAAATGCCTTGGACAAAAGTGAGAAATGGTCATTTTCTTTCCTTCTATTCTCCCTAACCATAAATGATCTTGGAGAGTTCTTGGACATTTTGGAAATCTTGTAACATGATCTACAATCCATCTTTGAAATTCATTTTGAGATTCCACTTGGAACTATGTGAAAAGTTGCCATGAAGATAGGTCAAAATCCTGCCTAAACTAGGGCAAAATTTCACTAAGTTAAAAGTTTCATGGACCCCTATTCACAAAATAATAACTTGAGATCCAAGCATATTTTGGGAAAACTTTGTGTATAAAAGTTGTAGATTTTGTGGAGGACTACAACTTTCATGTTGGAAGTTTTCATTGAATCCAATTTCATCATGGTGAAAAAGTTGGGAAAAGTTTGGGAAAAATAAGAAATTTTCATAACTTAGAAAATTTCTAAGTTAAGAAAATTTTCAAACTTAAACCCTAATTTTCAAAATTAGGTTTCTTGGTGAAAAGGTTTCATGTTTTGACACATCTTGATGAAAAATGACCCTTGGCACTTGATTTTGACCAAAAAATCAAAGTTTGACTTTTCAGTGTACAGTTGATTTTTGATCAGTTGACTGGAAAATTTATCTGTCAATCCAATGCATTTCAGATCTTTTGAACCTTGTGATTAGGTCAAGATGATTCCATTTAGTCCTTGAAACCATTCTTGAACCCAATTTTCCATTGGCTACATGAAAAATCAGAAATTGCCCTTCTACAGTCAAAACCCTAAAAATGACCATTTTGCCCTTTTGATGTTCTGATCAAATTTCTTGAGGAGTTGTGGTCCAAACTTGATCAAATGGTTCATATGAGTCTATAATGTTGATGTGGATAAAAATTATGAGGTTTGACTGTAAATTGGCCACAATTGACTTTTTCCCAATACAGTTGATTTTTAGGTCAACTGTCAAATTGACTGGGCAAAAATTTGATTCAAGGCTTGAAACTTGGTATGAGCAATCTTAGAGGTCCAACATGAAGTATGAAAGTCACATGAGACATTGGAAGTCCAAAAATCCTTGTGAAAACTCCAACCCTAATTTCAGGTCATCAGTGCAAGGAGATGTCTTGAGCTGAGCAAACCCTAATCTGGTCTTGAGTCCAAAGAGTCTTGTGAGGAAAATCTTGATAAAATGAGAGGGAAAATTTTGGGGTACAACACTAAGGTATACCCCACTTATATTCCCCAGCAGAGTCGCCAGTTCTGTGATACGGTGGCCAGAACCGGGACGTGTTTCCCCATTTTTAAGGAATTGTTGGTTTGCATTTTGCGTTTGTGTTCGCAAAATATTGCGGTAAGCAAGAGTCGCCACCGACTTTTATTTTATCCAACAAAGAACGGAAAAAAGCACATAAAAATTCCTTTTTCGAGATATTTCTGAGTACGGGGGGTAGATTATAGAAAGGGAAGGTATTAGCACCCTTTCTATCGTAGTTACCTACGGACTCTTAGGTACTTGCTCATCATTTTGAAAATTGTTTTCTTTGTGTTTGTGTGCTTTGAAAAGTTTTTTGTTTTGACTTCGATTTAACTCTTGCTTTTGTCTTCAAGAGTGTAATGAAGTTTTTTTGAAAACTTTGTTTGTAAAGGAGTGTAAGTATGAGAAAGTTTGTTTTGATTGAGCAAGTACTTAAGAGTTAATCTACCTACTCGAAAAAAGAATCGTTCTATGCTTGTTTCCTTTAGACAATGATATCCCACTATTTAGTGAGTAGGTAGCACTGTCGTTGGAGTTTTAAGGGTCAATTCGAAAGGGACGTACGATCACTAAAGCAACGTTAGGACGTCTTAGTAGTAACCCTAATGTCTTAGATCAATTATCTGAGGCAACAATATCTGAGGCAACTTTTCTGAGGCAACTTTGATCTTTAGACAAAAGAATGACCACTAAAGCATCCTATACTCAATGACCGTTTACCGAAGGCAACCAAGTGGGAGTATACCCTAAGAGTGCGCATGTGTGAGTGATTCAATTTCAGATTATTTATCTTTGCACATTTTAGGGTTATCTAACCGTTTTAAACTTTTTCACATACATTCTTGTCATGCATCCCAATATCATACATCTAACAGTTAAATATTTGTGGAATTTAAAATACGGAAATTAAACTACGCTATTACAAGGCTTCGGGTATTTACATAGCCAAAAACAAACCCTTGAAAAGTAAAGCGGTAAATGAAAATAAAGTCCTAATTTAAACTATTACAACCTTGTGAGCAGTTACAATAATAAGGTAAAAATAATAAAATAAAACGCGCGATGAAAATTAGAACGAATGCGAACTAGGGTTTTGACCCTTCTATCCTAATTAAAAGAGAAAATGTTTTTGTGGTTTTTAATATTTTTTAAAGAAAAGAATTTAGGTTCTAAAAATAAATATACAAATTAATTAGTGATTATATTAATTAATGAAAACAATTAAAATGGCCTATTTTTTATGTTTTGGTTATTTTTAGGAAAAATAATTAAATTAGAAATAAAAACCTAATTATTCTAATTAGTTTTAATTATTTGCAAAAAGAATTAAAATTATCTAAATTAACAAACCTAATTTAATTAATTAATTTTTTTAATAAAAATAAAATCTAGACCTAATTTAAGAAAAGTAATATTTTTGTGATTTTTTGATAAAAAGAAAATAATTTAATTGCTTAGTAAAATAAATAAATAAATAAATTAAATGAAATAAATATAAAAGAATTAAAGAAAAGAAAAATGGGCCTGCAATATGGAGGTCCGTTTGACTTTCCAGATCACTTGTTTCTGCGTTGACTAAGCTCCATGGTGCTCCTCCATTGCTTGCCATCAGATCTGGATCTCAAGCCACTTGGCAAGTTGGATTATGAGGACTTATGGTGGATCTTGGCTTTGTATACGCATGTGATCCTGAAAAAAAAATAATATGGAGAAATTGGTGGACCTGGGACTCGAACCCAGGTCCTGAAGCAATTACCAACGCCACACTACCACTGCACCACTTGTGTTCGTTTGTACATAAGATAAATAATAATAATAATATGCAAAACAAATGAAATAATAAAAATATTAGCGCGAAATTCAAATGGACGAGTGAATGCTTGCCTCGTCTTCGTCTCCTTCCTCTTTCTGTTGGTAAAAGTGAAACACTTTTACCTACGGACGTTTGTCCGTCAGTACAGGCCTGGTTCATCTCAAAATTCTCTATGGGCACAATAAATGAAAAATAAGGCCACCAATCGATTCGTCAGGACCTCCTGAGTAAAGTGGTGGCCCTTTCGTGGTCAAATTTAGCCTGTAAAAGAAAGTCCCAAATCGAAGCAAGCAACCCTAGCAATGGTGAAATCTTGTATATGACATATAAATGAAATTAAACGATGCAGAAAGCTTGCAAATGTTCCATGGATCAAGAATCTATAACTATTTCATGCTATAAGTACAAGAATGATGCAATTCGATTTCAAGAATATTGCAATACCGTGACTGACTTACAGTGTGTTAGAGGGCCTGGAAATGCTTGGTTTCGATTGCTTTCGCTTGCTGGGAATCTCAGGAAGTGATTGAGATAGCTAGGATGCCTTGAGGATGCCTGGAAATAGGAATTCATATTTGCACTTTCTTGGTATTTTTTCCAATTTTGTTCTCCTTGATGCGCCTCTTTCTAACATAGTTTTTGGTCTGCCTTCGTTCTATATGTATCAAGGAATGCATTAGGGTTGATAGGCTGATCTCAATCTTCCTCCATCAATGAATTGGATCTTGATTTGATACACCTTAAAAATCTTTCCAAAAATGGCCTAATTCAATATTTTTGTACACACCATGCCTTGATAAGAATTTGAATACTTGCTAGCTGTAATTTAAGACCTGAAACAAGCACAAAATCTTTTGTTTTCAATATTTTAGATTTTCTCATGATTTATTTTGATTAAAATTGATTTAAATCAAATAAAAATCAAAATAAATAATAAAAACATGATAATGACAAGTGTCAAGGGATAGAGCTCGTGGACTATGTTGCCAACTCAAAACAAGTGAAAAAGATTGGGCCCATTTGGCAAAATTTGAAGTTTTAGGCATATTTGACTTTTGGCAGTTTTGCAAAAAGGGTCAACTTCACCAATGCATAACTTCCTCAATTTTGATTCTTTCAAGTTGTTCCTGGACTTTTTAGAAATATTGAGATGTCCTCTAAGCAACCCTTTTGGTCTCATCTCAATTTGATATTCCATGCTCAAGTATGAAGCTTTGACAAAAAATGTGTTTTTGTTGACTTTTCAAAATGACCTATAATGTCCAAATTCATAACTTCTTGTAAGTGCATATTTTGAACTTGGAAGATGAAGATGGATTGTATAGCATGGAATCCTATTAAAAATGAGCTTTGGATGGGTCATTTCTCATAAAGTATGAGAAAGTTATGCTTGGTTAAAGTTGAGTTGACTTTTCCTGCAAAACCCTAATTTAGCAACTTTTGAGTCTTGATGAATTATGAGCAATCCTTGATGAATCATGATCAAACCTTGATCAAATGATGAAACATACTTCAATATGAGTATGTTAACCAAAAAATCTTGAAGTTTGATTGTATGTAGGCCACAGTTGACTTTTGCCCTAGCATAATCAATTTTCAGGCCTTTGAGCAATTGACTGAGCAAATTTCCTCTGTAGGGCTTGAAACTTGACATGGATGATCTTGAGAACATATTAGGACAATATTTAGCATTTGGGACCCTTGGAATCAAGTGTCTTGATGCAACATGAAACCCTAATTTGAGGTAGACTGCCTTAGGAGAGAGCTTGTCTGGTCAACCCTTGGACTTCCTTGAGCAACTTGAGGATCTTTCTTGAAATCTTTTGAGAAATATGGGAGGGAAAATTTTGGGGTACAACATAATTGTTAAAGCTATGATATTTGGTTCCTCCCACAAACATATCTTATAATTGCGATACACATGCTAGATGCATCCTCTATTCTGGGCACCCAGTTTCGATGTCGAAGATTGTAAAGGGGTTGAAGTATAAAGCCCAACACTTGTCAGACATCTCTTCCAAAAGTCTAATTCTTATTTGGCCAATTGTTAGGCTCTTTCTCACCAGGTGGATGTCTCTGTTGTTCTGATAGAAGATGAAGTGTATTGTTTCTTTGTGGCGTAATATGCTTGGTGATGTAGTTTATAATAGCTCGCTTGATAAAGCATTCATTCTCTCTTCTGAAAGAATCTTCTATGCATATTATTCTGGGGTACCTTGCCATTCGATTGATGGTATGTCATTCAGAGATCAGGTCCAAGACTAACTCAATTCTAAGACTGTTATGTTCATATCAGATTAGAAGGGGAACTCTCTCGCCTATTCAAAAATTAAGACTACAGAAAGTCTTCAGAATCAAGAAATCCATACGGAGTCAAGTCTACTCAATGATGGCAATCATTGGTTTCTTTATTGCATTTTCATTTGCATTCTTGCTTGTTTATTTAAGCATTGCTTGCATGTAGAAACTTGTCTATTTTTGAATGAAAATCTTAATGCAATAAATATGCTTGTCTTGAAGTGTTCCTTTAATTCATCCATTTGTTATCACTCTTTAAATGTTTCACTTGCATATTGATGCCAAGTCTCCAAGTCTTATGCCTAGGTAAAGAATTGGAAGGAGGATGACGATAACCTAAGAACGCAAAAAATCTCTGGTTGGTACGCTTTTGAGTATGACTCTGCTAACGATGTACATGCATTGTTTCTATTCCTAAACACTAGAGATATAAGGGAGATAGACCCTCGTTAACCCCCATGAGCCTTCTAAGTAGGAGTTTCTTTTCTGTTCAGAAAAAACCCTCATTTTAACCCTGGGGCAGATAGTGTTCAGTTAATCTAATCAAGCGTTCAGAACTCATTAAGAGTGTGCATCCAAGGATACAACAATGGCTATATATCAAAAGGTTGAGGAAAGTCAAGACCACTATGGTTAACCCTCATCTATCAGCAACGTGCGTCAATTAGCGATATCCCAATGGGTGTTTCTCTCAAATCAAGAAGCCGAGATCGGATGACGATACAATAATGGCTTTCTATCATCTACTAAAGACTCAGACAATCACAATCACTTCCAACTAATCAAAGACAACGCAAAGATCAACGACTTGTTAAAAAAGGAAAGTACAAATAAGAAAGAAACAAAAAGCCCTGCTAAGTCCAACTTGAAAACAAGTCACTTAGGTAAAAGTTGGGGCATCCCGCTGGACTTCCAAATTGAAATTCAAAAGAATTTTTCCGGGAAAAAGCAAGAAATAAATTGAAAAGCCTAGAAGGCGAGAAAAGAATTACCGATAAAAACCTCATAGAAAGAATAAAGTCGTGTGATCAGGCACCAAAATCAAAAGTTAGTGATTATCGTGTCCAAGAGACCTCAGTGGTTCCTCAACCACCACAAACTCTTCTCAAGAAATCAATGCTTGTGTCAGGTCAACTGAATGTAGGAATGGAGAACATCATGGAGAATGACTGGGCACCAAATAATTTTGAGCCTTAAACCCTTTTTTCTTAAACCGTGAACCAGACCACGTTACAACCCTTAAAAGTCCTAACTGAAGCATGGATCAATTTGAAAGCGTGCTACAACGAGATATCATTTAACTGACTCCCAAGAGGTATGTTTAAATATCTTTGTTGGCATCGTATGCTTGCATTATTTTTCATAAAAAAGAATTTGCAAATGTTGCTCTCTAGCTAATGACTAGTTCACAACAGAGTTGTGATATCATTTCACTCAAAGTTTTTCAAACTTCAAGACTTACATATGTGTTGCATTATAATTATCATTCTCATAATAAACATTCTTCTGCATACAAAACAACTGATTGACATCAAGTAAGTTTACACAATAAACAATCGATAAAGAGCCCAATCTTGTTAGAGATGAGAGGCTCAAATACTCTGTTGAAGTAAGAGTCAGCTGTCATAAGAGAAATTGAATATCCAGGGACACGTTGCCTAGAGATTCTGTTAAGAGAAAGTATCTTGGTGCTCCACAATCTGAGCACCCTCTAGGGATGAAGTTAGCAAATTCCGCCAATCTGGGGTAATTAAGTCGAGAGTCGATCTCTCCGAGGTCAGCCAAATCAGGGGCACTCCCTCAAAGCTATCAATCAGAGGCTATCACGTCGATAAATCTCTTCAAGGTAATATCAATCATAGGCTATCACGTTGATAAATCTCTTCAAGTTGTCGTCGATCAGGGGCTATCACATCGAGAAATCAATTCAAAATTCATTCGACCTGGGGCAGTTACGTCGAGATTCGACAAATCTCTCCAAGAAAGTTGTAATCAAGAGCAATTTATTTTGTGACTCAAGAAATTGGGGCAGGCCATCTCATATCGTATTGTGCCACGGACATTCTGGTCTTCTATTCAACACTGATTCTTTTAGAAATCCTCCAGATAGAGGCTTTCCTCGTTCATATTTGCAAAGTTGCTCAAGCCAATTATGTTGCATGAGACTACAATCAAGATAAAAGCGGCATAACAGTCACCCTGACTTGGTCAATGCTTGAAGTCGTCTTCATCTTCTTCAGACAATTTCAAACCTAATTCCCCAAGTGAATTCAGAAAGTTCGGAGTTGCCGTTTGGCTTGGCACGCGCAAGTGCATCCCCAATGGAGTTAATCAAGTGCATCCCTAGTGGAGCTAAATCGGAGCATTCGCAAAGCTAAACCGGGGCATTCACAGGTGTCCATGCCCATCTTTTATCCCCAAGTGATTCAAGAGGTAATTCCCCAGTGTGCTGTAAACTTGGGGCATGTATTCGGAGAGATTCACATGGTGTTTGGTATCCATTCTTCGGCATATTCAACTATACCATCCTCTCAACGGTTCAGGGCATAGGAAAGTTGATCCAGAGTATCTCTTCCCCAACAACACAATTCAGAATTCAGTAGCGTACCTAAAGACTCGCTTCGTCAGCAATTCAATCGTCATCGGAGTCATCAATAATCTTCAGTATCATGAGCTCCCCAGTGCAAATTTTTATCAGTATCCCCAGCAATCTTTGGTACTGCGGGTTTCCAGCACCAGTATGTATTGGCATCTCCGGTGATGAGCAACAGCTCCTAATAAGCCTTCACTTATCCCCATGAAGTCTATTTCTTTGCATTGCATATAGCTATCATTTCATAACATTGCATCCTCAAAAGCGCATAGCCAATTCATCAGAATGGATCTTTGCGACAAAAGAAATTCAAACATGCATACAAAGCATAAGCCAGATCAGGTACCTTACATAAAAGACATGAATCATTCAAAGACAGCAATACATCTACAAGAGGATATCACTCCCAAACCCCCAGCTGATGATCTTCACCTTCATAATACCCCGCTAACGGTGCCGGTACCTTGTACCCTGAATTCCCGGCAAAATTAATAGACCTTGTCATTCTAAAACCAGTTTTCATTCGGTAGTCAGTTCCTACCTGACAAATAATTTAGTCTCCAAAAACTCGTCTGTGTCGGTTTCCAAACACCCGCATGTGTCAACTCATAAACACTCATCCTTGTTTAACCTTTCCTTGATACTCGTTCGTATCTTCTTACAATACCCGTCCGTATTGACTCAAACACTCGTCCGTGTTTAACCTTTCCTTGATACTTGTCTGTATCTTCTTTCGATACTCGTCCGTATCGATTCAAACATTTGTTGTGTCCTGATCGACGTCTCCTACGAATCATCGTGTCCTGATCGATGTATTCCTTTTAGCCACCGTGTTTTGATCGATGTCTTCCTTTTGGTTATCATGTCCTGATTGATACCTCTCCTATGAATCACCGTGTTCTGATCGATGTATTCCTGTTAGGCATCGTGTCCCGATCGATGTCTCCCTTTAGGTCATCGTGTCATGATCAATACCTCTCATGCAAATCATCGTGTCCTGATCGATGTATTCCTATTAGCCATCGTGTCCTAATCGATGTCTTCCTTTTGGTTATCGTGTTCTGGTCGATACCTCCCTTGCGAATCACCATGTCCTGATCAATGTATTCCTTTTATCCATCCTGTCATGATCGATGTCTTCCTTTTGGTTATCGTGTCCTGATCGATACCTCTCCTACGAATCATCGTGTCCTGGTCGATGTATTCCTATTAGCCATCGTGTCCCGATTGATGTCTCCCTTTTGGTTATCGTGTCCTGATCGATACCTCTCCTGTGAATCATTGTGTCCTGATCGATGTATTCCTATTATCCATAGTGTCTTGATCGATGTCTCCCTTTTGGTTATGGTGTCCTGATCGATACATCTCCTGCGAATCACCGTGTCCAGATTGATGTATTCCTATTAGCCATCATGTCCCGATCGATGTCTTCCTTTTGGTTATCGTGTCCTGATCGATGTATTCCTATTAGCCATCGTGTCCTGATCGATGTCTCCCTTTTGGTTATCGTGTCCTGATCGATACCTTTCCTATGAATCATTGTGTCATGATTGATGTATTCCTATTAGCCATCGTATCCTAATCGATGTCTCCCTTTTGGTTATTGTGTCTTGATCGATGTCTCCCTTTCAATCATCATGTCCTGTTCGGTGTTTTCCTCTCAGTCATTGTGTCATGATCGATGTATTATGATATCATCGTGTCGTGATCGACGTATACCTCCGATTTAGTCCCACCTCTTTTAATTCCCCAATGGATGTTTCAAAAATAAACACTTACCACCATCTTTCAGAACAAATTCTTGGCATTGATATTTAATCATCTTCTACCTCGAACTTTCGAAAGGCATGCGCCAATCTTACTTTCAGGTTTAAGAAGATTAAATAGGGGCAACTGTAATACCCCAAATTTGTCCTACCCTTTCACTTTTATCTGGTGCAAGCTTTTGCATTCATCCGCATATATTCTATTAGGTCACCAACATGACATACATTTAGATTCAATAAGGCACTTGAGGTTCAAAAGTTCAATGATCATGCAAGCTAAGGGTTTCATAGTGTTTTGAGATGCACATATAGAATAAGGTTGATTTGTTTATTTCTCCTCCAATCATTGAATTTGAAAATTAGGGTTTCTCCGGATTTGAGGTTTCCCTTTCCATTCAAGGGTCGTCAACGTATTCCTTCATCAACCTTGGTATGAGGAGCTAGGGTTTGTGATGGTGACCATTGAAGACTTAATTCTTTCTCACCAGTGATTCTGACTAAGAAGACTGTGAACTATGTCTTTGATGATAAGTTGTGTCTTCATTCAGCATATACCTCAGGAAGATTAGGGTTTATATCCTATCATACCTGGGTTTGTCAACATTTTCACTGGATGTTCATTGGATAGCAAGGCATGATATAAGGATGGTGTTGTGAATTCATTAAGATCATGTTGTGTTGATTCTCTCATTGTTTGTTATACAAGATTGATGGGGATTAAAGAATTGAATTGGTATGGATTCATGTAGTGGATTCAATTCGATTCATTTAATGGATTTAAAATTGGCTAAAGCATGCTAGTTTGGAGGTTTTGTTCCCCTGAAATAAGTAGTAAGGTTCAAATAAAAGAAGAGAAAAACTTTCAAATTCGGAGTTCAAGTTATCCATCCCGCAACATGGTTCATTTTATATGAAAAAATTAAGGAAAAATTGGTATTCAAACGCAAATTGGATGGCAAGTTTATTCTAGAGCCATTCATTACATCCAAGAAGTTCTCATTACAAGTTCATGTCATTCACATTTTAAGCCACACTACTGTCACAAGGCCATGATCCATTACAAATTACTATTACATCTTGAAATATTGAACAAAATAAGAAATTTACTAGTACTGTTCATAATTCCTAAGGTACTAAAATTCAGAGGTTGGCCTAAACTCTAAGAAAACCCCACGGCCAATCTCTCATTTCAAATGGATGCTCGTTGAACCAACATCATTTTAAGCTTCGTGACAGGCTGCAAGATCCTTTCCTAACAGGTCCCAAACTTGCAAACTTTTTAAAATTTCCACAAAGAAACAACCCTGCGCACAATTGAAAATTCAGTTAAGAAATTAACATCACAAAACCAATCCAAATTACCAACTGATAAAAATATCTCAACAACTTGAAGCAATCCGACCTGCATCAATAAACTTGTTCATACCAAAACAGTTCACCAAATAAACTCGATGCCCTATTCAGTTTAATGTATAACTGCAACCCTGCATCAAAGAAATTAGAAAAATGCTTTCAAACCAAAACAAAAAGTGCATAGAAAATATGCTAACAGCTAATAAACTGTCCAAACATGTTGAAGACGTGCTGCCTTCTGAATTTTCTTCGAAAATTTATGAAGTGACACCAGTGGCAGAACATGTTGAAGACAATCTACTTTTTAATGGCTCTACAAATATTATTGAGACACCACTTACGGAGCCCTCTGAAGAAAATACTGTAGTGATAAACCTACCATATAATCAATCTTCCACAAAAATTCCAATTGGTAAGGGAAAAGTGAATTCTGGCTCTCACTTAATAGTGCATGAGTTCCCAAAGTTATCAGTGTTGCCAGATGCTTCTAATGGTCACACTATAATACCAAACAAAGATGTTTCTATCGCTAATTCAGCTTCAATCCCAAATGATAAGGTGGATTTAACAGAAAGGAGCAACCAACTAATGTTGGTTGAAGATTCTGGACCAGGTGCTACAGAAGATATTTCTGACATGCATGAATTGCAGGTTGATGTTACTAATGTTGCTACTGATAATGAGATTAGACTTTATGCTTTTTCTTATGAAACAAATGATTTTTTAAATGATCACAATCAAGTAAAGATGGTTGTTAGAGCAGTTGACTCACCCTCTCAAACCAATATGGTTAATGTAAAAAGGAAGCTTATTGATACCACACCTCCATTTGAATCTGTCAAGGAAGTTGTTTCTAAGTTTGGAGGAATTGTAGACTGGAAGGCTCATAGAATCTAGACTGTGGAGAGGCGCATTCTAGTTGAACAAGAACTTGATAAAGCAAATGAGGAGATCATAGAATACAAAAAAAACAAGCAGAAGCGGTTGAACAGACAAAAGTTCAAGTACTAAAAGAGCTGGACAACACAAAGAGACTTATACAAAAACTGTAACAAAATAACAAAGGGGGGGGGGGGGGGGGGGGTTCACGATTTAGTTGACATAAGAAAAAGAAATCAGAAAAAACTCACCTTGGATTTTCACTCCCCATAACGGTTTTTGGAAATTCTTCAATCCTCAACCTACCGTGACCGAATCCTCAAAGTTTCTGCATTAATCTTCCTCAACCTCCATCTCTTCAATATCAAGCTACCAATGCATCCTCTTAGTCTTCAACTCACCAATATCATCATCATCGTCTTCAGCGACTTCCCTGCATTTCTCAGCATCTCGCAAAAGCTCGGTTACACTCAACACCAATTTCAGCAACAACAACTTGTACATATACCGGATTTATGATGAACAATAATGGGAACCCCAACCATTCCCCTGCACATCAAGCTAACAAAAAAGGAACTCAGGAAATAAAGGGAAGAGACCAATTCGTAAAACAAAAATTGGGAGGATCATGAAACAATTTGAATCTATATATTAGCTATCAATAACTGCAATTTACGAAAACTCAACTTTCAGCTCACATTCAGCTAACATAATTATTAACACTCTAACTGAATCTTCCAGCTCATTCTAACTGACACCATAAGAGAATTGCAATCCCCTAACAAACTAATTGATAACAAATTCATAGAAAATAAAAAAAAAACAAAAAAGGGGAAGGAGGATACGATTTAGAAGAAATAAAATCTAAGAAAGTTCACCTCACCTTTTCTCTGCAAAAAAAAAGCTCCTTCACTCTCTTTATCCTCATCTTCATCGTTTCTCGAACCATGATTTTTCTCTGCAATATTCTTTGCACTCTCTCTCTTAGCTTCAAGTCTTCAACCACCTTCACCTTCTCTCTCTCCACGATTTCCCTGCATCATTCACTATCTTCACCTTTTGTTCTTCAACCTACCGCAATAACATTAGCAATCTTCGCCGTTAACGCTGCATCAGCGTCAACAGTAGCAACCGTATCACTGATCAACAATAACACTTGGCTAAATCCGCCACTTGCAGCGAAGGTTCGCCGTGTTGAAGAGCCACCAGAGTTCTTCGGGAGGTAAACACCTTCGCCTTTTCCTTTATCTACACTATTGGATTTTCTTCTGTGTTGAGTGTGTGAACATTGAGTCAAATTGCGGAATCGAGCATGCTGTGAGGCTGAGGTGATGAGACAAAGAGAGAGAGAGAGTAAGGTGAAATCGAATAGAGATGTGATGAGGGAATGGACGAAGCAAAATACAAAAAGGTTGAGAGAAGATGATGATGATTTTGTAATGACGTTCTTGTACAAAATGGAAGAAGTTGAGTGAGGAACAAACATATTTGATGAAAACAGTGACATAAGAAAAAGAAATCAGAAAAAACTCACCTTGGATTTTCACTCCCCATAACGGTTTTTGGAAATTCTTCAATCCTCAACCTACCGTGACCGAATCCTCAAAGTTTCTGCATTAATCTTCCTCAACCTCCATCTCTTCAATATCAAGCTACCAATGCATCCTCTTAGTCTTCAACTCACCAATATCATCATCATCGTCTTCAGCGACTTCCCTGCATTTCTCAGCATCTCGCAAAAGCTCGGTTACACTCAACACCAATTTCAGCAACAACAACTTGTACATATACCGGATTTATGATGAACAATAATGGGAACCCCAACCATTCCCCTGCACATCAAGCTAACAAAAAAGGAACTCAGGAAATAAAGGGAAGAGACCAATTCGTAAAACAAAAATTGGGAGGATCATGAAACAATTTGAATCTATATATTAGCTATCAATAACTGCAATTTACGAAAACTCAACTTTCAGCTCACATTCAGCTAACATAATTATTAACACTCTAACTGAATCTTCCAGCTCATTCTAACTGACACCATAAGAGAATTGCAATCCCCTAACAAACTAATTGATAACAAATTCATAGAAAATAAAAAAAAAACAAAAAAGGGGAAGGAGGATACGATTTAGAAGAAATAAAATCTAAGAAAGTTCACCTCACCTTTTCTCTGCAAAAAAAAAGCTCCTTCACTCTCTTTATCCTCATCTTCATCGTTTCTCGAACCATGATTTTTCTCTGCAATATTCTTTGCACTCTCTCTCTTAGCTTCAAGTCTTCAACCACCTTCACCTTCTCTCTCTCCACGATTTCCCTGCATCATTCACTATCTTCACCTTTTGTTCTTCAACCTACCGCAATAACATTAGCAATCTTCGCCGTTAACGCTGCATCAGCGTCAACAGTAGCAACCGTATCACTGATCAACAATAACACTTGGCTAAATCCGCCACTTGCAGCGAAGGTTCGCCGTGTTGAAGAGCCACCAGAGTTCTTCGGGAGGTAAACACCTTCGCCTTTTCCTTTATCTACACTATTGGATTTTCTTCTGTGTTGAGTGTGTGAACATTGAGTCAAATTGCGGAATCGAGCATGCTGTGAGGCTGAGGTGATGAGACAAAGAGAGAGAGAGAGTAAGGTGAAATCGAATAGAGATGTGATGAGGGAATGGACGAAGCAAAATACAAAAAGGTTGAGAGAAGATGATGATGATTTTGTAATGACGTTCTTGTACAAAATGGAAGAAGTTGAGTGAGGAACAAACATATTTGATGAAAACAGTGACATAAGAAAAAGAAATCAGAAAAAACTCACCTTGGATTTTCACTCCCCATAACGGTTTTTGGAAATTCTTCAATCCTCAACCTACCGTGACCGAATCCTCAAAGTTTCTGCATTAATCTTCCTCAACCTCCATCTCTTCAATATCAAGCTACCAATGCATCCTCTTAGTCTTCAACTCACCAATATCATCATCATCGTCTTCAGCGACTTCCCTGCATTTCTCAGCATCTCGCAAAAGCTCGGTTACACTCAACACCAATTTCAGCAACAACAACTTGTACATATACCGGATTTATGATGAACAATAATGGGAACCCCAACCATTCCCCTGCACATCAAGCTAACAAAAAAGGAACTCAGGAAATAAAGGGAAGAGACCAATTCGTAAAACAAAAATTGGGAGGATCATGAAACAATTTGAATCTATATATTAGCTATCAATAACTGCAATTTACGAAAACTCAACTTTCAGCTCACATTCAGCTAACATAATTATTAACACTCTAACTGAATCTTCCAGCTCATTCTAACTGACACCATAAGAGAATTGCAATCCCCTAACAAACTAATTGATAACAAATTCATAGAAAATAAAAAAAAAACAAAAAAGGGGAAGGAGGATACGATTTAGAAGAAATAAAATCTAAGAAAGTTCACCTCACCTTTTCTCTGCAAAAAAAAAGCTCCTTCACTCTCTTTATCCTCATCTTCATCGTTTCTCGAACCATGATTTTTCTCTGCAATATTCTTTGCACTCTCTCTCTTAGCTTCAAGTCTTCAACCACCTTCACCTTCTCTCTCTCCACGATTTCCCTGCATCATTCACTATCTTCACCTTTTGTTCTTCAACCTACCGCAATAACATTAGCAATCTTCGCCGTTAACGCTGCATCAGCGTCAACAGTAGCAACCGTATCACTGATCAACAATAACACTTGGCTAAATCCGCCACTTGCAGCGAAGGTTCGCCGTGTTGAAGAGCCACCAGAGTTCTTCGGGAGGTAAACACCTTCGCCTTTTCCTTTATCTACACTATTGGATTTTCTTCTGTGTTGAGTGTGTGAACATTGAGTCAAATTGCGGAATCGAGCATGCTGTGAGGCTGAGGTGATGAGACAAAGAGAGAGAGAGAGTAAGGTGAAATCGAATAGAGATGTGATGAGGGAATGGACGAAGCAAAATACAAAAAGGTTGAGAGAAGATGATGATGATTTTGTAATGACGTTCTTGTACAAAATGGAAGAAGTTGAGTGAGGAACAAACATATTTGATGAAAACAGTGACATAAGAAAAAGAAATCAGAAAAAACTCACCTTGGATTTTCACTCCCCATAACGGTTTTTGGAAATTCTTCAATCCTCAACCTACCGTGACCGAATCCTCAAAGTTTCTGCATTAATCTTCCTCAACCTCCATCTCTTCAATATCAAGCTACCAATGCATCCTCTTAGTCTTCAACTCACCAATATCATCATCATCGTCTTCAGCGACTTCCCTGCATTTCTCAGCATCTCGCAAAAGCTCGGTTACACTCAACACCAATTTCAGCAACAACAACTTGTACATATACCGGATTTATGATGAACAATAATGGGAACCCCAACCATTCCCCTGCACATCAAGCTAACAAAAAAGGAACTCAGGAAATAAAGGGAAGAGACCAATTCGTAAAACAAAAATTGGGAGGATCATGAAACAATTTGAATCTATATATTAGCTATCAATAACTGCAATTTACGAAAACTCAACTTTCAGCTCACATTCAGCTAACATAATTATTAACACTCTAACTGAATCTTCCAGCTCATTCTAACTGACACCATAAGAGAATTGCAATCCCCTAACAAACTAATTGATAACAAATTCATAGAAAATAAAAAAAAAACAAAAAAGGGGAAGGAGGATACGATTTAGAAGAAATAAAATCTAAGAAAGTTCACCTCACCTTTTCTCTGCAAAAAAAAAGCTCCTTCACTCTCTTTATCCTCATCTTCATCGTTTCTCGAACCATGATTTTTCTCTGCAATATTCTTTGCACTCTCTCTCTTAGCTTCAAGTCTTCAACCACCTTCACCTTCTCTCTCTCCACGATTTCCCTGCATCATTCACTATCTTCACCTTTTGTTCTTCAACCTACCGCAATAACATTAGCAATCTTCGCCGTTAACGCTGCATCAGCGTCAACAGTAGCAACCGTATCACTGATCAACAATAACACTTGGCTAAATCCGCCGCTTGCAGCGAAGGTTCGCCGTGTTGAAGAGCCACCAGAGTTCTTCGGGAGGTAAACACCTTCGCCTTTTCCTTTATCTACACTATTGGATTTTCTTATGTGTTGAGTGTGTGAACATTGAGTCAAATTGCGGAATCGAGCATGCTGTGAGGCTGAGGTGATGAGACAAAGAGAGAGAGAGAGAGAGTAAGGTGAAATCGAATAGAGATGTGATGAGGGAATGGACGAAGCAAAATACAAAAAGGTTGAGAGAAGATGATGATGATTTTGTAATGACGTTCTTGTACAAAATGGAAGAAGTTGAGTGAGGAACAAACATATTTGATGAAAACAGTGACAAATTTATGACGATGTTGGAAGAATGAGCTTGTGGCGGAGCAGTTGGAGAAGAGCAAGTGAAGTGCACCGCGGATTGAGGAGGAATTTGTCCAATTCTGAACCTTAGGCCCCATACGACATCGTATCCTCTTTTTCCATTTAATTGTTTTACCTTTTTTTTTTCTATATTGTTTGCTCAGTATAATAGTCAGAAAATGCTGATAAGGAGTTTAGTTTATATGGACTTTGAATTAACATTGTGGATCGGGTTACTCCTTCCTAGGCCCGTTTTTGGAAGTTGAGTATTGAACCAAAAAGGTTAGTTCAAGGACCTTAGAGATAACGGGCCTAACGCTTGTTTGCTATATCATACACCTAATCCTTACTTCAACCTCATGCTTAGTTTCAATTTTCATTTTAATTACTTGACTCTTGCAAATTAAACCGCGATCAAATTGTGATTAAACTGCAATAAAAAGAACATAAAAAATCAAATAAAATTTGTTAGTTTTCTTAATCGATTTTAGGAATTAATTTTAGTTTTTTTTTCGATAGAATTTTCTTCACATAAAAAACTAATAAAAAATATACATTTTTCTCTTAGTTCTTTATCCATATTTTCATGCCACTTTGCCATGTTACTTTTGATGTGTTTGTTCACTGTGCAAGGTACATTTTAGTGCTTTTGATCATGTAACATAAAGGATAATTATGTGATCGAAGCATACGGCTTATGCTCGCTTACGATGCGACACATTTATTTCTCATCGTCCTGAGAGATTCATATTGTATTATATGTTGTCCTGATGCGTGTGATGCTTTATGAGCTTTGTGCAGGAACTTTTGATTTTGTGTTGCATTTGCAACACGCGTTTGCCTTTATCTTAGTTGGATGTCATTTCTGACTTTGTTTGTTTCTCGGTGAAGCTTGCTCATACGTACTTCTTACTTCTCCAGTGCTTTCGTCTGCTCTTGACTATTTGCTTGCTTGTGGTAGTCGCCACTACTACCTTCGTACTTCTTCACATTTTACTACATTTCTTTATTGCTTTTTGATGCCATGAGAAATAGGAATAGGGATGTATGACGGGGGTCTCCGTTGCTGATCATGTTAGGAACCCCTCTGGTTTATTTAAAGACCCGTTTAGGGCAATTTCGCATTATGTGCATTGTGGGCTACCTGTGTGTGGTTTGTTTAAAACCATACCTTTGAGTAGGCATTCTGTAGGTGTGTTTATATTTATGCCCACACTATTTCTCATCCCTTATTGAAGTCCTTAAAAGGAGGCGAGCGGGGAGGGTTAACAATCAACCTCCGCATTTTCGTCAGTGTCATCCTTAGCTCGTGACGCACCATGATGCTTCGAAGTTGTGCTTGCTCATGTGTATCGAGTCGTCAAGTGGGGAAGGGTTTTGCAATCGAACCCCCACGCTTTGTCAGGAGTTTGCATTGGCCGATGCTAATACTCCATGATCGTTCATATTGCCTTCTGCCGCCTATCTCGATCTCCTATATCTTGGTTAGGTGTTCAGTCTCTTTGGACATCACATTTTATTTTTTCATCTCACTCCCGCTTGTTTGTCTCGGGTGATACGCTCCCATTGGCTAAAACATTTCTCTTCTTTTACTTACTATTTTATGTGTGCGCTCTTTCGATCTTGCTTGCTTTCTCCTTGTACATACTATGTTCCCTTAGGATGTGCTTTCTCCTTTTCGGACGCGAGTTAGACCTCAAGTTGCAAACCATGCATGCTAACATTAGATAGACGTTTCCCTTTTGATTATCCAAACCTTAGGGATACCATTGTATAATAACATTAGGTTAGAAATATGTTAGTCTCCCTTAGACTCTTTTCTTCCCTTTTTGCATCCTTGCATCTAAAACTAAAACTCTCTTTCTTAGCAAATAAAAAACATGATAATCACACTTAAACCCTTTTTCAAGGTAACAAAACACAAACAACCAAATGTGGCATCTTGCCTCAAGAGCGTAACTCAAAACCTTTTTCAAGTAAGGATATGATTAATTTACTTTTGTGCCAACGCATAAGTCTCCAAAGGTCGAGCTGCGAGAGAAGGCGGAATTAACATTGTCCATAAAAAACACAAATAAAGAAAAATATGTGAGCCGAACTACGGTAGCTCTGATTCCTCATAAAGGATACATAGGCATTGGAGTAGGGCCCAAGCGAGTACAACTTTATTTTCTCTATATTCTTTTCCCCTTTCTTTTGCATGCATTCTTTAGTAGTAGTAAACAGTAAACATAGTTTAAGCACACCTATAAGATAGGCAACAAGAGTGGATACCGTAAAGTACTACAGGCGTGTGGGGTGCTAATACCTTCCCCTCGCGTAACAGACTCCCTTACCCGATCTCTCGATTGCAAGACCGTGACTTCTCCCTTCTCAGGTTTTCTCGATGTTTACATTTTCCTTCATGTGGGATAAAAGACATTCAATGACGACTTTATTGTTTGATGATTTCCAGCCGGTTGTTTCACTTGGAATCTTAATTGCAGATGAAAAAGATGATAAAGAACAAAAAAGATAAAAAACAACATTTACTTGCTCCAAAAATTTAGAATATTTTGTAGTATCAGAAATTTCTACGGAGGAGCCATGAGACGGGCACCAACGTTGGGTGTTCCATAAAATCATTTCCTCAATCTTAGACTTGAACTAAATTAAAGCATTTTTCTCAAACTCTTTAAGATAAGAAATAAAATTACTTTCTTCTTTGTAAGAAGAACATTTCTCAATTGTCTCTAAGGATTTTGATTCTTCCCCTGACCGTGAGGAGGAGTTTTACAGTAGATTGATGAGGAATTTTAGAGATCTGAGTTCTCTAAGATTTTCCAGTTTGATTGAGGAAGATTTTTACAGTTGATGATGAGGAGGAGTGATGAAAATGGTGATGACCAAAGGAAGAAAAGGTGACGGCTAGGGTTAGGGAAGAGAGGATAAGAGAGAAACTTAAGAATACAAAATACATTTCAGTTTTTTGTTTTTAAAATTTAATTTTAAATTAATATAAAATAAAATAAGTTCATGTCATATAACCTAGAACCAGCTGACATGTCACACATACATAAGTTAACGAAATTTGACAAAGTTTAACGGATATGACCAATGTAGTTAAATGAATGACACTTAAAGGACTTAAAACGAACATTTATTAAATAAGAGACTAAAGTGAAACCTTAAATTAAGTTAATGGGCTAAAGAATGCATTAAACCTATATTTTATTTCAAGAAAAAGCAAATTTTTAAAAAAGACCATTTTTCTTTTTTATTTAAAAATAAGTCTCATTCAAATTCTTTATACATATTAAAAAAAACATAATTTAGAAAAATAACTTGGTTCCAAGAACTAAATATTAATTATTTTTGTTAATTATTGATATATTTTTCACTAATATAAATGCAATGTAAAAATAATAATTTTGAAGTAATAATATACATTGTATTAATTCATACAACTGCAAAAATACTAATTAATATTTTATTAAAAATGGAAAAAGTAATATTTATTTAAAAAATTATTTTTTAAAGAGATTAATTAATATATATTATTAAAATAATTACAACTTTTCATATACGATAATTTAAATGTAATTAAAGTAAAAGTCAAACACTTATAAAAATTTAACAATTATATGTATGTTTGATTTTATAGTGAAAAGAATTGATTTTTCAATAAATTAATTTTATAAAATGATTTTGATTAAGAGTTAAATATAACTAATTTAATTTTGTATATATTTATATAAAAATGAGTTAAAGTAAATTGTAGCTTCAATCTAGAAGCACAATCAATTTTAATTTAAAAGAACTAAATAATTCAAAATCATTTCAAAATTAACTTTATTTTAAAAAAAATATTTTTGGTCTTTCTAAAAGCTAAACAAAACATATAAAATATCTTTTTACAATTCATTGTATATCGATTAAATTATTTTTTTTAAAACTAAAGTCATTGTTTAATGATATTAAATATATGTTGTAATATACTTTTTTTTTGGGTGTGTACAATGTACATAGTACATACTTTTATTAATCGTAATTATTAGTTAGAGTATAATTAATGATTATTTTATTTCTCTTTTCCTTTCTTCCAACATTTTCTCTCTCTGCCCCCATCAGAACAACTACACATCTCAGATTTTTCATCCTTCTCCATCTTTCTCTTTGGATTTTGCTTTTTCACACCCAACAACCTCGTACTTGCTGTCGGTGGTGAGTCTATGCTTTTGATTCTGTTTTTTTTTTGTTTTTTTTTGTTTTGATGTTTTCTGATTCTTTAGTATCTCAAAACTTGGATTTCTTCATGTTATGTTTTGTCCAGCATTATAGAGTTGCTAATCTTTTGGAATTGGAAAAATATTCTCTTGTGTTGATTTTGGTGAAATTTGACACTTCTGCAAGTTTATATATGTGGATGTCATGAATCATGATAGTGTGGTGTGATTTTTGTTGTTTAATTGGGTTGTTAGTTTGTCTGTTTGTATGCCAACTGAATGATCAATGTCCTCAATTAGTTAGTTACTCTTTTGCTATATAGACCTTAGAAACACCGACACTGACACGTAGACAGTTAATAATTTGAGAAAATGGAAGTTATTCAATGAACTACACGACACAACACATGTCACACACCGGACATACCTTCAACTATATTGGTATAGATTGCTATGATGTTTGCGAAATTGGATTCTCCTCAGTCATTCCGTTCACGCATTTGAAGAATTAGTAGTGACCGTTTGATCAAGATGTGATGATCCAGAAAAGTACAGGTTTTAGTTTTTATCATAATTTTGATTTCACAACTTAAATCAGGACTGTCTGGTTTTGATCAAACGCTCTCACTAGCACCCCAAATAATGCGTGAACATGTGCCGATGTTTGCTAGTGGAATAAGATATTATGTCTACATTTACTTTTTTATATGCTGAGTAGCATGTTTTTAATCAAGAAATTTCTTTTGGTCCTTGGATAAGTTGTTAACTCCATGGTATCTGTTTCATCTTGAAGCATCTCTTGGTTAGGAACGACTCATACGAAAACCTTGATTTGGACCTAAATAAGGGGATGATCAGACGAGACAAAATGCAGAAATTTATTGGGAAGAATCGACTATGATTCAATTACAAGTTGTTTGTAAGAGGACATTGTGCAAGCCATTCTATGTCTTCTGTTAAAAGCCCTTCGCACGGGCTTAAAAATGATGAGATTCGGGGTCAAGCCTCTGAAATCTTAGGCAGGTAATACATAGAAAACGACGTCGTGTTTTTTTTTTGTAATGTTAGCTTTCATTTTGGATGTGAACTCCGGTTCTGAATATAATAAAAAAAAGAAAGAGTAGCAAAATCAAACTACAAAATTTCATTCTGGCTAAATACATCAAAGCAGCATGGTTCACAAAGAAGAAAACACACAAATATGTTTGGGTGATTAGAGACCCTACATAATGAAAGTGGCAATGACATTTTTCATTAGAAAATTCTGGTCTGCAAGAGGTTTTTTTGTTCATTTTTCTGATAATGTGGATAAGACCTAACTCAACTCTAAAAGCTAGCTCAAAGGATAAAGGTGTTACCCTCCATTCTAACAAGATGCATTAAATAACTCGCTTGAGTTATATTGATGCTTACAATCTATTATGTTCAAGTTGCGATGTGATTAATTTGATGCTGTTTGTGTTTTAGGCACAATCTTGAGAAACAACTGGCTCAAAGCAATTTCAAAAGCAATGACGCACTCAATCAAGTTGAGGACCTAGAAACTATGGTAATAAAGTATAACAATATATTGTTTTTTATGTACCACATTCTTATTTGTGAAAAATATATATATTCTAGAAAACGTGACAATGCATTCTTGCTTGTAGTTTTTCCTTGGAAGATGCAAGAAACACTATACAGTCTCATCAGATTAAAAGTTTATTTGCAGGAACTTTATTCACGAGCAAGGAGGCAAGAAGAAGAGATCCTCTCCCTCCGTGAACAGATTGCAGCTTCCTGTTTGACGGTATGAAATGCACACAAGCATTAAGTTATATCTATTTCTTTGGCATTTTATTTTAGGTAATCAACTATAAATTCAATGGCTGCAGGAGTTACAGCTTTTGAATGAGAAATGCAAACTAGAGAGAGAATTTTCGGAATTAAGAATGGTTAGTCAATGTCTTTTCAAATTTTTGCTAAATTTATAACATCTTACGAATATAATTTCAATCCTAAAAGTTAAATGCCATGTTTTTATTAGGCAATTGATGACAAGCAAAATGAAGCCATCACATCTGCCTCTAATGATCTGGCTCGAAGGAAAGGTTATCTAGAAGAAAATTTAAAACTTGCCCATGATTTGAAAGTGAGTCTAGTTTCATGATGATTCAGCATTTTATTTCTACTTGAGCATTAATGCGTCAACTGTGTACATGAACCATACAGTGCCTTTCTTGCAAGCAATGACCTTTTTTATATCCATTTCGGCAAGGTTTTGCACCGGTTGTCAATATTCGATGCATTTATTTTAATAAATGTGCGCGCGCACGCACACACATATATAGACAGTCACACATTTATTCTTGAACTCATTTGTTTCAGTTTTTTTTTAAATGATTTTTATAGTGTTACATATTTTTTTAAAAATAAATTTACAATTTTTTTTAAAAGCTTCAAAAAAGTTTGGTTTAAATAGTTTTCCTTAAAATGATATTTTAGTTATTTCATCATTTTATTATAATTTTTTATGATATCAAAATTTTAAAAAATCACTTAAATTTGAAGCTATTTTGAATAATTTTTCATAAAAATCATTTTTGAGATACATCTTTTTGAAAAATGATGTGATTTTGACTATGTTTTGATCTTGAATAATGTATATTTATGTTATAAGATGTCAAAATTAGTTTTTTAATTTATAAAAAATTAGTTGAAAATTTTTTTTTATAAAAATTATTTTTGAGAATACAATTTTTTTTTTTAAAGCTAAAAAAACAGGCTCCTTATCAATAGTGGATTGCGAGAGGAAGTCGCATAGCGGTTAAATTAGTGATTCTATAGAAGAAGGCAAGCTCCGTATTATAAAAAAAAGGAATGATGGAAAACATAGCCTCCATATTGAAAGGTTTACATACTCATTAACTCTTCGGTTTTTCTATTTTTATAATAAGTCATGTTCGGAACACATGCAGACTCTTCAGTTTTATCTTCTTAAAAAATTCTCAAATTTTCCTTTTTTTTGCTATTGCCACTATACGGCTAGCAGAAACTGGAATAGCGACCACTATTTCCCAAATAGTGAAACTAGGATAGCATCATGGTTTTCATAGCGGAATCATCAAAATCCACTATACTAAAGCGCTATAGCGCCACTATTGTTATTATTTGACAGTGTATCTGTATATGTTTGTGTATGTATGGAATCTCATGTTCTTCTTGTTGCTCCTATTAATATATATCATTAATTTAGGTTGCGGAGGACGAGAGATATGTCTTTATGTCATCTATGCTTGGATTGCTGGCAGAATATGGTCTGTGGCCTCGTGTTATGAATGCCTCTTCAGTATCCAACTATGTAAAGGTATGTAAATGCAATACTTAATAAATGATAGATCCTTTGCTATGGACTGTAAACATGTCACAGTTGATGGACCGTAAACATGTCACAGTTGAATTTTGAAGTAACCTTGAATGCCGATTTTAAAAATAGTCAACGTCATACATTAAGATTCAGTAATGGGTTGAATGGTCCAAGTTATTGGTATATGGATTATTCGGTGTAGTATGATGAGTGTATATTAATTAACAATGGAGATAAAATTGGCCAAGCAAAGAAATTTGATTTTCACCGTACTTCATATTTGTGTGAAAATTGTTAAACTGTAATTTGTGTGTCGAAATTATGTGTGTAGAATGGTTAGAGGTTGTCGAAGTAGGTTGCTCGATGGAAACTATTGTCCAGTCGAAGAGCTTGTGGATCAAAGCAGGTTACACACAGATTTAATTTGGTTTTAGATTTAAATTTGATTTAGATCTAAAATAGATAGATTTGATTTAGTTTCAAAATAGGTATTTTGGATTTTCATAGTTTTGGATTTTGTCTTAGGGAGCAAGCTAGCATAAATCTATAAATAGAGGGAGTAACCCCTATTTTTATAATCAAGTCAATCAAGTTGTATTCACAGAATTTACAGTTGTAAGTGAATAAAAAAGTTTTTCACAGTTTGTGGGCAGAGAGAAACTCTCCAGAAAAATAATTGTCTTTCTTTTTTTCTTTCATATTTTTCATCGTTATTGTGTGGTGATAACAATCTTGTTCATCAAGATTGATAGAAATTCATCATAGGTTTTTGTGGATTTCCAACATCTGATATCAAGAGCTCCGGTTGAGTGATTCAAGGGAAGAACGATCAAGAACGATCGAGGAAAAAGAAGAAGAAATTAACGATGGCGATGAATTACGCTAACGGAAATTTTCCAGCAAGTTTCTCAATTCTTAAAGGTGATAACTATGAGAATTGGTGCAAAGAGATGAATGTTATATTCTGTTTTCAAGGTCTTTAGGATCTTGTGAAAACATGAATTAGAACCGCTTGATGATGATGCTTCAGAAGAAGAAGTAGAATATAGAGAATCGAAGAAGAAGAATTATAAAGCTCTCTTTATAATTCACCAATGCGTCAGTCCAGACAATTTCGAAAAGGTTAGTGATGTTGAATCTGCAAAAGAAGTCTGGGAGATTCTGAAGAAATCGTTGGAGGCGCTGAGAAGGTGAAAGAGGTGAGGTTACAAACTCATAAAAGAACGTATGAATTGCTTTAGATGGAAGATAGCGAAAGTATATCTGATTTCTTCACTAGGGTTACAAAACTAGTGAATCAAATCAAGACTTGTAGAGAGACGTTAACAAGAAGAGCAGTTGTTTCGAAGATCTTGAGATCTTTGGCTCCAAAGTTCGATCATGTGGTAGTTGCCATAGAAGATTTGAAGGGTATGTCAACGTTGTCGAAGGAAGAGCTTCAAGGGACGGTTGAATCTCATGAACAAAGAATAGCTGAAAGAGCTGCAGGAAAGTCGAAGAGTGATGTGGCTTTGCAGGCTCAATCGGCAAAAGATAAGAAAGACAAAGGAAAGTGGTTTGACAATAAAGGTAGAGGAGGCTACAACAATTCGACTGGTAGAGGAAACCAACACGAAGAAAACGCGTCGAACCAGAGAAGGCCATACCAAGGCAACCAAAGAGGTGGTGTTGCAAATAGAGGAAGAGGTGGTGGTCGAAAACTTGACAAAAGTCACATTCAATGTTACAATTGTCAGAAGTATGGTCACCATTCTAGTGATTGTCCAGAAAAGCGAAAGAATCAAGAAAGTGATGCGAAGTTCGCAAAGTATGAAGAAGAGATGTTGCTGATGGTTACAACAAGGGATGAAGAAAAATTCAAGGACCAATGGTACTTGGATTCAAGATGCTCATAACACATGTCTGGAAGGAAAGATTGGTTTGTCAACCTAAAACCCTCACTGAAGAACATGGTGAAATTTGCAAATGACAGTACTCTAGCAGCTGAAGGTATTGGAGATGTTCTGATTATGAGGAAAGATGGCAAAAAGTCAGTAATTTCCAATGTGCTATACATACCAGGCATGAAGAGCAATTTGCTCAGCATAGGACAATTTGTCGAAAAGAACTATAAAGTGTCGACCGAAGACAAGATGATGAGAGTCGTCGACGCAAATGGAATGTTAATCTTGAAGGCTTCCATGTCTCAGAATAGGACTTTCAAGATTTAACTTAATGTGATGGAGCACAAGTGCCTTTCGACTACAACTAGCAGAGATGAATGGATATGACACTATCGACTAGGCCATCTATACTTCAGAGAATCAGAGATTTGAAGAGAAGAAATATGGTTTCAGGACTGCCAGAAATCGACCTTCCAAACGAAGTATGTGAGGAATGTGTGCAGGCGAAGCAACACAAAAATAGCTTCAGCAAGGATGCAAGAAGCAAGTCGAAGGCTATTTTCGAAGTCATATATTCTGATGTATGTGGACCAATCCAAGTGGATTCGATGGGAGATAACAAATACTTTGTTACGTTCATAGATGATTTCAGTCGAAAACTATGGGCTTACCTGATCAAGAAGAAAAATGAAATGATCGAGGTATTTATCAAGTTTAAATCTATGATCGAAAGACAAAGTGGTCGAAAGCTCAAAGTTTTGAGAACTGGTGGTGGTGGAGAATATGTGTTGAAAGACTTCGACAAATTATGTGAAAAAGAAGGGATTGTGCATGAGGTGGTGTCACCCTACACTCTACAGCAGAATGAAACTGTAGAAAGGAAGAATTGAACCATCATGAATATGGTGAGAAGTATGTTGAAAGGCAAGCATTTACCTAAAAAGTTTTGGGGTGAAGCTGTGTTGACTGCAAGATACATATTGAACAGATGTCCGACGAAGAAGCTAAAACGAATTACGTAAGAAGAATGTTGGTTTGGTGTGAAGCCTAGCTTGAGTCATCTGAAGGTATTTGGGTCTATTGCACATAGACATGTGCCAAATCAGTTGAGAAGAAAACTTGATGACAAATCGAGTCAGATCATCTTAGTAGAATATCATTCGACATGAGGTTACAAGTTGTTCGACCTAGTGAACAAGCAAATTGTGATAAGCAGGGACGTGATCATAGATGAGCTTAGGGAATTGGATTGGACTGAAAATGTCAAGAAGGATTCAGTGTGAATCTTATTCGAAGAACCAACAGTTGAAGTCAAAAGAGAAGTTCGACAAGAGGAACCAACAGTTATAGATTAACCAGGACCAAGCAGACCTCAGAGAACAAGACACATGCCTGCAAGGTTGCAAGATTTGTGTGATTACATCAGATGATGTGGTTGATAACGAAGGTGAGCTAACACATTATGCTTTCTATGCAGATGTCGAACCAGTCAATGCAGCTGAAGCATTGAAGGATTCGAAATGGGTGAAAGCAATGAACGAAGAAGTGAAGTTCATCGAAGACAACAATACTTGATCACTTGTCGAATTTCCTAAAGGCAAGAAGGCAATTGATGTCAAGTGGGTATACAAAGTGAAGATGAATCCCAAAGGTGAAGTAACTCGACACAAAGCAAGGCTCGTGGCGAAATCCATAAAGAAAGAATAGACTTCGATGAAGTTTTTGCACCTGTGGCTAGAATCGAAACAATCAGATTGGTTGTTGGTCTAGCAGAAATAAACAGTTGGCACATATGTCAGATGGAGGTGAAATGTGCATTCCTAAATGGACCCTTAGACGAAGAAGTTTATGTTAAGCAACCAGTTGGATTTGTGAAGCATGTCGAAGAGGGAAAGGTGTACAAGCTGCATAAAGTCCTGTATGGACTCAAACAAGCTCAAAGAGCCTGAAATAAGAAAATCGATAGTTCTCTAAGGGAGAAGGAATTTGTGAAGTGCACAACTGAACATGGAGTATATGTAAGAAGAAGCAATAGTGAATTGCTTATACTATGTCTCTATGTCGATGACTTGTTATTAATAGGTAGCTGCAAGAAGGAGATCGAAGACTTCAAAGGTGATCTCAGCAAGGAATTCGAAATGTTGGATCTGGGTGACATTTCATATTTCCTTGGCATCGAGTTCTACAAGACTAGTAGAGGTTTGATGATGCATCAAAGAAGATATGCAGGAGAAGTTCTCAAGAGATTTGAGATGAAAGAATGCAACTCAACTTCGACACCTACAGAACTAAGACTGCAACAGTCGAAAGATTCAGAAGAAGATGATGTCGATCCAACTCAATACAGAAGACTTATTGGATCATTAAGATATCTTTGTCATACGAGGTCTGACTTAGCATACAATGTATGTATGGTAAGTAGATTCATGCAGAAGCCAAAGGTATTACACCTAACAACGACGAAGAGGATACTAAGGTATCTCAAAGGAACTCTTGACTATGGCATTTTATTTCCTGCAATTGATAAGGGAAAAGAATGCAAGTTAGTGGGTGACACTGATTCGAGTTGGTATAGTGATGCTGAGGATCGAAAATTCACAGCAGAATATGTGTTTATGCTAGGTGGTGCACCAGTTGCTTGGAGTTCGAGAAAGGAATCAGTAGTGGCATTATCATCATGCGAAGCAGAATAGATAGCTGCTTCTCTTTGTGCATATCAAACAACTTGAATGGTGAACTTGGTCGAAGAGATAACAGGGAAAGATCATGGAGCAATTACCATGAAGATCGACAACATGTCAACTATCAATCTGGCAAAGAATCCGATAGCATATGGTCAAAGCAAGTACATCGAAATGAGGTTCCACTATCTTCGAGAGCAGGTAGCAGAAGGGAAGATGAACTTGGAACACTGCAGAACTGAGAATCAGATTGCAGATATCATGACGAGGGGAGTGCAGGTCGAAATATTCAAAAGACTAAGAGCCATGATGAATATAGATAGTTTAGACACACTGAATTAAGTCGTGTGTTAAATTGTAATTCCTGTGTGTCGAAACTATGTGTGTCGAAGGGTTAGAGGTTGTCAAAGCAGGTTGCTCGATGGAAACCATTGCCCAGTCGAAGAGCTTGTGGATCGTAGCAGGCTACACAGATTTAATTTGGTTTTAGATTTAGATTTGATTTAGATCTAAAATAGATAGATTTGATTTAGTTTCAAAATAAGTATTTTGGGCTTTTATAGTTGGGTTTTGCCTTAAGTTAGCCTAAATCTATAAATAGAGGGAGTAACCCCTATTTTTGTAATCAAGTCAATTAAGTTGTATTCACAGAATTTACAGTTGCAAGTGAATAAAGTTTTCCACAGTTTGTGAGCAGAGAGAAACTCTGCAGAAAAATAATTATTTTTCTTTCTTTCATATTTTTCATCATTATTGTGTGGTGATAACAATCTTGTTCATCAAGATTGATAGAAATTCATCATAGGCTTTGGTGGATTTCCAACAAAAATTACATTAAACTTCCTCGAATTTAATGGGTCTAACACCAAAGATACCTCATGATTTGAGATTGATGTCATGTTTTCTTGCATGATATAGTAATGCAAATAATGTCTAACCAATCAATAAAATTGAAACACAACAAAGAACCTGTTAGATATCGGAATATTCCATATTATGTAAATAGAATATTCTGTAAGTAATTAGGATATCATGTAAATAGGAAATAGAATATTATGTAATTATTATAGAATATTATGTAATTACTATGGCATTTATGCCTCCTATTATATATAATGAGCTCCGATGTGTAATTCAAACACACGGGTTCAATCCAACCTTCCTCTTGTTCTCTCATTATTCAACATGGTATTTAGAGCCTAACAAGAGGCAACCCTAATCCGTGCTTTCCCGGTAGATCCACTATCTATCGGTGCCATTTTTTTCCGGTAACCGTGCTTCATCTCCGGTTTCCGATATTCCTTCTCAGATCTTCCATTTTTTTTCGGTCACTTCTCTCACCGTTTTTGGAATCCATGGCCGCCGTTCCCCCTCCAAGGGCTGAGGCCCCTATTTTCACAAGTTATATCACTACTCCTCTTGCCGTTGACAAATTGGACGGTACTAACTATGATTCTTGGGCTTCCGACGTCAAGTTATGGCTCCGGGGACAGGCCTATGAAGATCACCTCACTACGAAGGCTGACTCGGTGGCTGCCACTGATAGTGCTCGTTGGAAGAAAATTGATGCTCAACTCTGCAGTCTCATTAAGTCGACTATTAGTCCATCCTTGAAACAGATCTTTCGTTCTCATGAGACTTGCGAATCTGTTTGGGCACAGGCTAAGATCCTTTATACCAATGATACACAACGCTTATATGGAGTGTGTCAAAATTTGCAGAATATTATTTCCCCTCGTCACCTGGATGGTTCTATGGCTGAATACTTGGGTCGTGTTTAAGGTCTTCTTCATGATTTCAATGAATTATTGCCCCCAGCTGCTACCACTGCTAAGGAACTTGAACAACGTCGATCCTTCTTCATGCTTCTAGCTCTGTATGGCCTACCTCCAGAGTATTCGTCTGTTCGCGATCAGATATTGGGGTCTCCTACAATCCCCACTCTGGATACTGCATGGTCTACTTTGCTGCGTGTCCCAGCAAAACCATCATCTGATGGCGGAGTCCCACCCACACCAGTTGATTCATCTGCTTTGGTTTCTCAAGGAGGTAATCGTGCTCCGGGTGGTTATCGTGGCCATTTTCAGAAGACTGGAAAGTCTCGTCCTAAGTGTGATCATTGTCATAAGCTTGACCACACTATGGATCGGTGTTATGCTTTACATGGACGTCCCTCTCCTCGGACTGCCCACGTTGCCCAGACCGCTCCACCTCCATAGGCTGCTACTCCGACTGATTCTGCCACCTCACCTGCTATCTTTAACGACTTTATCAAGTGGTATGAGGAGCGTCAGGCCGCTAGTTCCACTGCATCTGTTGCGCACACGAGTAATTCTTTTGCTGGTCTTTCTCACTCCACATCTCTTGGCCCATGGATCCTTGATTCAGGCGCCACTGATCACATTACTGGTAATAAATCTCTTTTTTCTTCATTCTCTACTTCTGGTTTATTACCCTTTGTCACATTAGCAAATGGCTCCCAAACTCAATCTCAGGCTACTGGTACTATCCACCTTTTTCCCTCGCTCTCCATTACTAATGTTCTTTATGTACCCGGATCTCCGTTTAACTTATTGTCTCTAAGTCGTTTGACTCGATCTCTTGATTGTACTATCTCATTCACCAAAGATTCTTTTTTCTTGCAGGACTGGAGTTCGAGACGGATGATTGGCACCGGATGTGAGTCTAATGGTCTTTATCTTCTTCAACCATCTGCACATGTTGGTTCCGTGGTGGATTCTCCCCTCCTGGTTCATGCTCAGTTAGGACATCCAAGTCTTGCGAAGTTACAAAAGTTGGTGCCCAACCTTTCCAAGTTATCTACGTTATCTTGTGAGTCTTGTCAATTAGGAAAACATGTTCGTAGTTCTTTTCCGAGTCGTGTCAATCGTCGTTCTAAGTCTCCGTTTGCTCTAGTTCATTCGGATGTTTGGGGTCCTAGTTGCATTGTTTCCACTTTAGGGTCTAAGTATTTTGTTACCTTCATTGATGATTATTCTCGATGTACATGGTTATTTTTAATGGAAAATCGATCGGAGTTATTTGCTATTTTTCAAACATTTTATAATGAAATCAAAAATCAGTTTGGTATATCCATTAGTACTTTGCACAGTGACAATGCTCGAGAATGTTTATCTACTCAATTTCAAACTTTCATGGCTACTAACGGTATGCTTCATCAAACGTCTTGTGCTCACACACCACAACAAAACGGAGTCGCTGAACGTAAAAATAGACACCTAGTTGAAACCACTAGGACACTCTTACTTCACAATAATGTTCCTCAACATTTTTGGGGTGATGCTGTCCTTACGGCTTGTTATCTCATAAATAGGATGCCATCATCTGTCCTCAACAATCAGATCCCTCACTCTATTCTATTTCCTCACCAGTCTCTTCACCCATTACAGTCTAGAGTCTTTGGGTCTACATGTTTTGTCCATAATGTTAGTCCTGGGCTAGACAAACTCTCAGCTCGTTCTCATAAGTGTGTGTTCTTAGGCTATACAAGATCTCAAGGGATATAAGTGTTACTCCTCGTCTCTTCGTCGATATTTCGTCTCTGCTGATGTCACATTCTTTGAGTCATCCCCTTACTTTGGGACGTCTACAGGGTCTGAGTCCCTATCACCCATGTTTTCTTCATCTCCCACTACTGCCCCACCAAACATAGTTCTGTCTCCTTTACCAGCCAATCCACCCCCATTAGCTCATTTGCAGGTTTATCGGCGTCGACCACGACCACCTCCACTACCATCAACTAATGCAGAAATCACCATAGACTCCCCTCCGGATCCAACTCCTTCGTCCCCTCCGGTCCTGCCCCCTGAGACTGATCTCCCAATTGCACTTCGCAAAGGTATACGTTCCACTCGTAATCCATCTCCTCATTATGTTAATTTGTCTTATCATCGCTTGTCTTCTTTGCATTATGCTTGTATTTCCTCTTTGTCTTCTGTGTCTATTCCCAAGACTGTAGGTGATGCTTTATCTCACCCTGGCTGGAAACAAGCTATGCTTGATGTGATGTGTGCTCTTCAGAACAGTGGCACGTGGGACCTTGTTCCTCTTCCTCTTGGAAAATCTGTTGTAGGTTGCAGGTGGGTTTTCACAGTTAAAGTTGGGCCTGATGGACAAGTTGATCGTCTCAAGGCACGTTTAGTGCCCAAAGGTTATACACAACTGTTTGGCCTAGATTATGGTGACACCTTCTATCCCGTGGCTAAAATGGCCTCGGTTCGATTATTTCTCTCTATGGCAGCTATTCGCCACTGGCCCCTTTACCAGCTTGACATCAAGAACGCATTCCTCCATGGTGATTTGTGTGAGGAAGTTTATATGGAGCAACCTCCTGGGTTTGTTGCTCAGGGGGAGTCTTCTGGACTAGTTTGTCGTCTTCATAAGTCTTTGTATGGACTTAAGCAATCTCCTAGGGCTTGGTTTGAGAGATTTAGCACTGTTATTCAAGAGTTTGGTATGACGCGATGTGAAGCTGATCATTCAGTGTTTTATCGTCACTCAGTTGTTGGGTGTATTTACTTAATTGTGTATGTGGACGACATTGTCATTACAGGTAATGATCATCATGGAATCACACAGGTAAAACAACACCTTTGTCATCATTTCCAGACAAAAGACCTCGGCAGACTTCGTTATTTCTTGGGCATAGAGATTGCCCAATCCAAATGGGGGATTGTGATTTCACAAAGGAAGTATGCTATGGATATTTTGGAGGAGACATAACTGTTAAATTCCAAGCCAGTTGACACTCCGATGGATCCCAATGCTAAACTTATGCCAGCTCAGGGGGAGCCACTCTCCGATCCTGGAAAATATAGAAGATTAGTTGGAAAACTGAATTACCTCACTGTTACTCGCCCAGATATTTCATTTCCTGTTAGTGTGGTAAGTCAATTTCTTAACTCTCCTTGTGAAGGGCATTGGGAAGCTGTGATTCGCATCTTGAAATATATTAAAGGAGCTCCAGGAAAAGGCAAGGGACACACTCGAGTTGTAGGATACTCAGATGCAGATTGGGCAGGTTCTCCTTTTGATAGGAGATCCACCTCAGGTTATTGTGTTTTCTTGGGTGGTAACTTAATTTCCTGGAAGAGTAAGAAACAAAGTGTAGTGGCAAGGTCAAGTGCGGAAGCAGAATATCGAGCCATGGCAACAACAACCTGTGAGCTTATATGGCTTAAACAATTGCTTCACGACCTGAGATTCGGGGATGTTTCACAAATGACACTTATTTGTGACAATCAGGCAGCTCTGCATATTGCATCAAATCCAGTGTTCCATGAGAGAACCAAACACATTGAGATTGATTGTCATTTCATCAGAGAGAAGATTTTATCTAGAGATGTCAGCACTAGTTTTGTCAATTCAAATGATCAGTTAGCTGACGTTTTCACTAAGCCTTTGAGAGGTCCTCGAATTAATTATATTTGTAACAAGTTTGGTGCATATGATATATATGCTCCAGCTTGAGGGGGAGTGTTAGATATCGGAATATTCCATATTATGTAAATAGAATATTCTGTAAGTAATTAGGATATCATGTAAATAGGAAATAGAATATTATGTAATTATTATAGAATATTATGTAATTACTATGACATTTATGCCTCCTATTATATATAATGAGCTCCGATGTGTAATTCAAACACACGGATTCAATCCAACCTTCCTCTTGTTCTCTCATTATTCAACAGAACCCTTAACCTGGCACAGCTTTCCTCATGAATCGTTTCTTTTTGGGACCAATGGTAGCAATCTCCCTTTTCTACAATGTGTGTAAGAGTCGGGGGTTTAAACAAAAGGATTGCAAATCGGAGGTTTAAGAACAATGGTAAAAGATGTAGAAGCTGGTTTTTCAATTATAATTTGATTCGTTTCAAAATTAAAAAATATCAGCTGATAGGCCCATAAACATGTTTACGAGAAAGGGGAAAGATAGTGGGCATCGGAACCCAAGCCTGCAGAGGGAAACAGAGAGTGGGCATGAATGGCAAAGGAAAAGATGCCGGAAGGCTTGGGATTACAAACAATTCCAATAGCATTTGTCAAACCAATACTGGAACCTAAAGTAGATCACAACAAGGGAGGATGACAGCAAAAAAGAGTATACTGAAGGATATAATCATAATATAATAGTCTTGTTGATGGAAGAAATATGGGGATTTCAATCATCAGAATTTGTCTCGATTAGCGGGAAGGCAAAGTGTAGCCACTGGAATTAAGGTAAGAGTTCCATACTTCACAAAACTTGACAGTAGTGTAGTTATGACGGAGGTCATAGAGGATGATACCGCTCTAATATCATGTTGAAATTATATATAGCTTTAGGTAAAGTAGAAAAGGATAATATATACTCAAAAAATAATACTCCCTCTGGTCCTTTTTATAAGAGACACTTCATCTTTCTAGATTCATTGAATAATTAATGTATGTCATAAAGACCAAATACATTAATTATTTAATGAATCTTGAAAGGTGAAGTGTCTCTTATAAAAAAGACTGGAGAGAGTATTATGTTAACTGATACCGTGGATTGTCATGTGATACTAAAGCTGACATGTAATCCTAACTAAATAAGGGTACAAATTACTTCTTTAAGATAAGTTAAATTCTAACAAAACAGGATCTGTAAAAATAAGGCAGCACAATTATCCCTATTATAATAAATTTTATCCTAATCTTGGATACATCATTCACTTCCTCTAAACTATTTGTAGATATTCTAACATTTTATATGGTCTTTGTCCAGCATTTACATGATCGATTACAATGGAGGATTCGGAATTCGCATGTAAGTTTCCAACGCTTCTAAGACTGATGCATAATTTGTGTTATTATATCTGCTAAATCTTTCTATGCGGAATTTTTGGTGTTAAAAATGAGTGAAAGTAATATAAAACCACATGTTCATAGTAAACAAACTGGTGCTATACATAGAACTTGGCTCAAGTTTTTTGTTATATGTTTACTGCTTCATGAATTTCTGTCTGTCTTACTTTATCTCGGTGGTTTCTTGTTGATCTATTTGATAATGGTTGATTGATTATTGCTAAAAATCAGTGATTACTCTTTTGGACAGGATAGAATTGGAGAGATAACTTCTGGGCTAGATAACCATGCAGATAATGGTAATCATATTGTTGAAAGTCCGGGTTCTGCACATTTGACGAATCATACTCATAATGAATTCATGGTATGCTACTATTGGCATGTATCTTCTTGTATGCTATGTCTAATGCAATTTGTCTTTATCATCTTAGATTTTCTCTCATTATCATTAACTACAATTTGACTTTATCTTTCAGTTTCAGCATAACTTTCCCCAGCAAAATCAAATTGACAATGAACAAAATCAACCAATGAGCAATATGACAGGATATGTAAACCCAGATGTAAAAGGAGCATTCAAAAGGGTCAACTATCAGGATATTTCTCATGCTGATAGGTTGGTATTGTTCAACTCCTTCTATGCTCGCAACGCGAATATTATTTGTTATCCATCATCATTACCTTAGGAAGAATGCATAGGATGAAAATGCACAGTCCTATGGGGAAGTTTATTCTTTTCCAATTAAAAGAAAGGAGAAATGAAAATAAAGTAAAGAATTCTATTGGCGGCATAGCCTAATGTGATCGGAAATATTTTCCTATATTCTATGTTCTACCCTTTATTGAAGCCGCACTTTTGATCTTGCACATGACACTCATTCTCTCACACATAAGGGGAAGTGATTGGTCATTTTTCTTATACATGTACTTATCCGTGGAATAACTTCCACAGGGACCTATCTTCTTTCCGACATGGTTCTATTGATCAAATTGGTAGACAAGAGAGAACTAGTGACAGAACATTTGTAAATGGCAATAGCAACATGTATCAACCTTCACATGAGCATGACGAGACTGCTTCCTCTGTCTCTGAGGGTAATTTATGTTTTTCTCTATAACAGATAGTCTATCATTTTATACTAACAAGTCACATCTTTCTAGATGGCCCTGGCATTGAGAATTTTCAAATTTGTGGTGATGCTATTCCTGGAGAAAAACTTCTTGGATGTGGATATCCAGTCCGTCGAACTTCTCTTTGTATGTTTCAGGTAAAATTCTCTCCATTGGTACTTAACTTTTCATTCATATTAGTTTCCATCTCTTCTATTACCGATATCATCATAATTCTCCGGTTCTTGTCAGTGGGTTCGGCATCTTCAGGATGGCACTAGGCAGTACATTGAAGGTGGTTGAACATTTTACTTCTCTATTTTTGTTTTGTTTTAAATCTAAAGTAGTTGAGTGGAATGGCATAATAGAAGTTCAATACAATATTTGTTTTTAACGAATGTTTTCTTGGTTCAGGAGCCACAAATCCAGAGTATGTAGTTACAGCTGATGATGTTGATAAATTGATAGCGGTTGAGTGTATTCCAATGGATGATAAAGGCCGTCAGGTTTGAAATAAATTAGTTATACATATCATTGTTGTCAGTCATATTTACTGGATATAGTATGTGAACTATGGCCCAAAGAGATTTATAATTTTAATTTAGGATATGTTTGATCAAACCGGAAATGTCAGCACTTGGATATTTCAATATGGATATATATTAGTTTAACCACTTGTATAATAGTTATTGAGCTCTGACACCATAATAGAACAACACAGTGATGTATAAGAACAGAAAAATAGTGAAGTTAAAAGTGAGGAAATATTTAGTGCATTCTGTTCTACAGATTAGCAGAATGAAAATCAGTTATACAATATTCATCGAAAAACTATTTTTATTTCAGAATCCTAATGAACCAGCAGTTGTATCAGTACGTACAGTTGATTCAGCATGAATCTGGCAACAAAATCCAGTAATCAATATGCTAATCACTAATTGCTCAAATTATATATGGCAACAAAAAAGTACTCAATGTTTTAGTTAGTGGGATAAAGATGTTTTTATACGATTGCAAAAAATGAACTATGGAATTGATGTTTGAAGATCTTTTGAGCTAAGTATTAATCAAGAAAACAATTTGTATTTAGTTAATAGTTCATTCTCAATCAAGAGTTATCTCAACACTAGGCATCCTCATTTTGGCTTCTCTTTTTTGTTATCTGTCAATTTCTATCCAGACATCATAAGAATATCGTTCATAACTTTTTTTGGGTCAATTTTGTTCTCTGTCAGGGAGAGATAGTGAGACTTTTTGCTAATGACCAAAACAAAATAACATGCGGTAAGTTACTTGCTGCTGAATCTATTATGGTGGTTTTGTTTCTTTTATTATTAATTTTTCCTCCAATGCTTTCTGACCATGATCCTCTGTGTGCTAAAATTAGACCCGGAAATGCAGCATGAGATTGACACATTCCTGTCTAAAGGAGAAGCAATCTTCAGTGTTCTACTTCTGGTAGGTTTGCTTTTAGTTAGATAGTCCTTTTATGCTGAGATCATATTCAATAAGTTTATTTTTGTTAAAATGCCATCCAATGATATGGATTATCGAACACATGATATTGTGGGATCATACTTCATTAGATGATACCATGATACTTTTTTACACAAAGAGCATTTAAATTAGATTCTACAAAATCTTGACCTCTTTTCTGTTATTCGCTTTTATAGTCTATTTCAGTTCAGTATCATTTCTTAATTTGCATTCCTCACATTTTGTGGTTATTTTTTACAGATGGATTCTTCTGAAAATTGGGAACAAGCAACTCTATTCTTAAGACGATCAGGATACCAAATTAAGATAAATGGTACTGAAGCTCCAGTAGTTGCTGAGAAATTCTCAAAGGACTTATCGGTATGTAATTCATAAATTTTGTGTTAAACACTCGTGAAACGTTCCATGAATTTAAGTTTTTGTTGGTGCAATAGTTTGACATGTACATATACATAGAATTTCCATTTTGTGTATTCTACCATTCATATAATGCCACATTTTTCTGAGTTGAGCTTAAGCTAATTATTATTTCTTGTTTAAAGATTTACATAACGTTCCACTTCGTTTTATGGATTATCTGCAGATTAAAGTTCCGTGTGGTCTCTCAAAACAATTTGTGTTAACATGCTCGGACGGATCTTCTCATCCTCTAAGCACATTTAATGCCCGGTAATTACACTGGTTGTGTTTCACAAATATAAGTTCAAATGTTTATCCATTTTACTACACAATTAACAATATACATTACTCGTTAATTTGCAGAATGCGAGACACGCTTGTGTTAACCATGCGAATCTTCCAGAGTAAGGTAATTCTATCTTTTGCTGCATCACATATAAATAAATTCTGCGTAATAATATACCATCAGTTTCTTCTCTAACAAAACATTCCTTTTTGGACCTTGTTTCCGGGGAGACACAGGTATTGGATGACAAAAGGAAAGGAAGAGCATGACCCTTCACTTTTTAAATGAACAAAAAAATACAAAACAGATGAAGCAAAAAAATTATAGTATCATTTAATTATTGGCAGTTTTTGTTGTGGAATATTTGGAATACCAGTTGTTTATAGCTTAGTTGTAAAAACAAAGTTAGTATATAGAGGCAAAGAAAATGATAATGTGGGAGTAACATTTTTTCCTACCTGAAATTACATTGTAACATTGTATTAAGTAAATTAGGGAAAGCTAAATCAGTTAGCTTTTAAGACTAGCTAAATTCCTTTTAATTTTCCCAGGATTTATTTGTAAGTGTAGAAATAAAAATGTGTACTTTTACAACTGTTGCATAGTATAGAACATATGAATTGGTAAGCTAAATCTAGTTTTTATACAGAAATACAAAAAATCAATTTTTTTTACAGTAAATCATATTTTTTCGGAAAAACAGTAAATCAAGTTTTTTTTTTTTACAGAAATACAGTAAATTAAGTTTTTTTTGCAGAAAATACAGTAAATCGTGTTTTTTAAGGAAATATAGTAAATCACGTTTTTTTTTTTTGCGAAAACATAGTTAATCGAGTTTTTTTTATAGAAATACAGTAATTCAAGGTTTTTATGGAAATACATTAAATCTCGTTTTTTATAAAAACATAATAAATTGAGTTTTTTTTTATAGAAATACAATAAATCGAGTTTTTTTTTACAAAATACAGTAAATTGAGTTTTTTAATGAAAATAACATAAATCATTTTTTTTTTTGCAATAATACATAAAATCGTATTTTTAACAGAAACACAGTAACTCCTTTTTTTTTTTTTATACAGAAATAAAGAAAATCCAATTTCTTTTACGGAAATAGAGTAAATTGCATTTTTTCGGAAATATAATAAATCGAGTTTTTTTTACGGAAAAACAATAAATCACATTTTTGACGGAAATATAGTAAATCGAGTCTATTTAAGGAAATTAAGTAAATCGTGTTTTTTTGTAGAAATACAGTACATCAAGTTTTTTTTACGAAAATACAATAATTTGAGTTTTTAACAAAAATATAGGAAATTACATTTTTTTACGAAAATACAATAAATTGCTTTTTCCAGAAATATAGTAAATCGATTTTTTTACGGAAATATAGTAAATTGAGTTTTTACGAAAATATGGCAAATCAATTTTTTTGCAAATACATAAAATCGTGTTTTTTGCGGAAATACAGTAAATCGAGTTTTTTTTTTTATAGAAATATAGTAAATTGAGTTTTTTTTTGGAAATATAGTAAATTGAGTTTTTTTTACATAAATACGATAAATCGAGTTATCTTCGATAATACATACAATTGTGGTTTTTACGGAAATACAATAACTTGAGTTTTTTACGGAAATACAGAAAGTTGTTTTTTTTAAAGAAAATACAGTAAATCTAGTTTTTTTATGGAAATTCAGTAAATCAAGTTTTTTTAACGGAAATACCATTAATCGATTTTTTTTTGCGAAAATACATAAAATCCCTTTTAACGGAAATACAATAACTAGTTTTTTTTTACGAAAATACAGAAAATAATATTTTCTTACAGAAATACAGTAAATTGCGTTTTTTGCGGAAGTATAGTAAATCAAGTTTTTTTATGGAAAAACAGTAAATCAAGTTTTTTAATGGAAATATAGTAAATCACATTTTCTATGGAAATACGGTAAATCATGTTTTTTTTTTTGCAGAAATACAATACATTGAGTTTTTTTTACAGAAATAAAGTAAATCAAGTTTTTACAGAAATACAGTAAATCACATTTTTATGGAAATATTGTAAATCTCATTTTTTTGTGGAAATTTAATAAATCGAGTTTTTAAATAAAAATACAGTAAATCGAGTTTTTAACATACGGTAAATCAAACTTTTTTTTTGATAATACATAAAATCGTGTTTTTTTTGTAGAAATACAGTAAATCGAGTTTTTATGGAAATAGAATAAATCAAGTTTTTTATTGGAAATACAGTAAATAGAGTTTTTTTTACAGAAATACGATAATTCGAGTTTTCTTCGATAATACATACATTTGTGTTTTTTTACGGAAATACAGAAAATCATTATTTACGAAAATATAGTAAATCTAGTTTTTTGCGAAAATATAGTAAATCCTATTTTTTTACAGAAATGCAATAAATCGAGCTTTTGTAGAAATACATTCAATCGATTTTTTCTATGGAAATACAGTAAATAAAGTTTTTTGCGGAAATACAATTAATCGTGTTTTTTTACGAAAATACAGTAAATCAATTTTTTTTTTGCAGAAATACATAAAATCGAGTTTGTTTTGCATAAATACATAAAAGTCGAGTTTTTTGTCGAATACAGTAAATCGAGTTTTTTATGGATATACAGTAAATCAATTTTT